>CM062297.1:466072641-467272641 GCA_031216915.1 Pictodentalium vernedei
TGCCCATCTTTTTACATATTTAATGTTTTAAATCACAAAATACGGTATCTTGAAAATATTTTCGGAACCTAAATTCTCTTATTTTGTTTTAATTCAGATTTTGAAAATTCGAAGTGAGGGGAAATGCATCAAAATAGTAATGGCGGCTACTCACCTGATATTAATTAATATCAGGTGAGTAGCCGCCATTACTATTTTGATGTAACCCGATACGGTGGAATCTTTAGAAGGTATTCCAGCATTTTGATTGGACAAACTAACTTTGAGACATAATAAATTTTAATATCATCTACGTTAGGTAAAGGGTTAAAGGACATACTATTTTACCCCCATTGGAACGAACTCCTCGTAGTCGTTTTAATGATGGATCGTAAGCAATGTTTGTGAGTCAAAAAGTGAAATATTTAGTTATCCTGGAAATTTTTTTCTGCAAATGTCGTCTGCTATTTGTATTAGGTAGACAGTTAATGAAAAATAATAGATTAATTCTATTCTACTTCCGAAGCCAATTTACTCACAACGTTACCGCGTCGACGTTGACATCTGACGTCATTCCCGTATTAGACGTGTTGTGAAAGATATTTTCTGTAATGGGCTATTTGATGGTGATTATGTGATAAAATGTGTTATAATCGGGAGATACACTCGACTTGCCAAACAATCCAGTCCCTTTTAAAGCTTTCAATATGAGTAGTATAGGATGCACAGATCTGGCCTTTTTACAGGACCTCGAGGTCAGACCATGATCGAGGTCATTGACCTCGGTGCCCAAATCCGTTAGGCCTCCCCTCTCCCTCTCCCCTCCCCTCTCCACACTAGGCCTGGGTTATTTTTAGGCCCCTTTCACCACACCCGCCCCGTATTACCCTATTTTTAGGCTATCCTTCCCCAAAGCCCATTAGGGATCCAGACTATGTATAGCCCATTTAGGCTTTCCCCACATTGTTTCGGCTTTCCCTGTAAGTGGGCGCCCCTTCCAAAAGCCCAGTCCCTCCCCACCAAAGCTCTGCACTGTTCCTCCCCTTCCTAAGACTAGCCCAAAGCTGGGAGGACTGGCGTCCATTGATTACTAACAAAAGAGTGCCACCATCCCCTATCCCCCTCCCTGTCCATCTCACTATTTCTTTAGCCCTAACATATCCAGCCCCTCTTTCACTAGAGTTCAAGAGGGATTTTACTTCTTCCATCCAATAGCACTTGACGCTTTGGGTAGAAGTACGACAGTCCAATCTTGCTTGCCTTTTATTGTCACACTCCGGATCGCTCATCTATTCGCCAAGTAGAAAATACTGTATGGCACGATCTGATTGGACAGTTGTTTGACCAATCAGAGAACGCCTGCATGGGATAATTTTACAACACGCTTATCTATTGGTTCCATGGAACATACCGCCGTGTGGGATGATCTGATTGGTCAACGGTTTGACCAATCAGGCATCGCCGCGATCTTACTGGGTTATCAAACACCTGCGACGTGACACCATCTTATCTATGACATAATCAAACAGTGTACATGGTCTTTATCATATCAAGCTTCTTATAAACAAAGGAGCCCTTTATCATAATACCTTTATCTATGACATAATCGAACATACCAATTGTCCCTTATCTATTTGCATAACTATACAACGTGACACTATCATATCGTCTTATAAACAAAGATTCTCTCTATCATAATTCATTTTTGACATGTCTAAACAAAACCAGATAGTCTTTATGTCTAAAGCATTTTGTATGCCGTTACGTGTACATGTCCTTAACAACATTCACCTTAGATACACCAACAGAGCTCGAAATTTACGTGGGGCAGGGAGGGGGATAGGGGATGGTGGCACTCTTTTGTTAGTACTCAATGGACGCAAGTCCCCCCCCCCCCCAGCTTTGGGCTAGTCTTAGGAAGGAGAGGAACAGTGCAGAGCTTTGGTGGGGAGGGACTGGGCTTTTGGAAGGGGAGCCCACATACAGGGAAAGCCTAAACAATGTGGGGAAAACCTAAATGGGCTATACATAGTCTGGATCCCTAATGGGCTTTGGGGAAGGATAGCCTAAAAAATAGGGTACATACGGGGCGGGTGTGGTGAGGGGGCCTAAAAATAACATAGGCCTAGTGTGGAGAGGGGAGGGGAGAAGGAGAGGGGAGGCCTAATGGATTTGGGCACCGAGGTCAATGTCCTCGATCATGGTCTGACGTCGAAGTCCTGGTAAAAAGCCCGGATCTGTTCATCCTATACTACTAATATGGCATTGATGCATTTCTGTGTCAAGGAAATATAACACAAAAATGGACATTAATACAATCTAGAGGACCAGCAATAATTTAATCGTACAGCCCCATAGAGCGTAGAATCCTATTACCATTGACAATTCACGCAAAAGCAAAGAAAAATCGGCAGTTTCCTCTAAAACTCTTAAATAGGACGATACCATCACAGAACAGAGGGATGGAAATGTTGAACTATGATGAATGTCAACTGAAATTATTGAATAAAGTGCACGGAAATGATGCTGTACGGTTATCAACGCACTTTATTATTGTCATAAAATTAAAAAAAAAAAAAAACTAAAATACTTTTTCCATTAAAAGTTGTGACAGAGCGTGATTCTTGTAAATGCCCTCTGTAATTTAGAGTTATACTTTCTCATTAGGCGGAAGTCATAAAAATGCCTCTCTGATTGAGGTTTACTGAATATGTGGGCAAAACCCCCCGTGGCTACCACGTTGAAGAGAACTAATTTCATTCAAACACGGAAACCCTGTTTACAGACGTATTTCGATAAAACGTTTACCCTAGAACTACATCTGACATTAGAGTGCAAGTTCACAGAAAGTCTTTGTCGGTCACAACTTATAAATCACGCCAGACCAATGTTCTCTTTGTGTCCCAAAAGGTTTGGTTATTAGTGGCCATACCGTGACAAGTGGCCATACTGTGAGAAAATAAACCTGCGAATTGAAATTTCGATTCTCAGAATATCAAAAGGAATCGAGGATCCGTTGTCGACATTAAATCCTAATCAAATCGGAAATAGCTTGACACAGTTTTCGTGAAATCATTCGTTATTTTACCAAATTACCCAATTACCACGCATGTCATTATTACACGCAAGTGGCGTGAATACCCGACTGCAGAGTAACTGTAATATGGAGAACAGCAATCTGGATCGATTTCTCGAGCCCAAAAGGATTTCCTCACGCTTTGTGGTCTCGAAAAAAATAATCAGAGTTAGCTTATGCCGTTAGTCGTTGGAGTTTGCGAGTTAAAACTCCAATAAGAGTACAAACAACTTAAACAAAAAGAACTGAGCGATGACTTCTTAAATAAACTCAAATGCGAAAACTGCTTAATCTCAGAATCCGAGTGTAATCATTTTTATTATACGCCTGTTCTATGTATTCCCCATCTACAGCAACACTAAACCATGCGGAAAATGCAAATCTGTACCTCACAGAAGCTGACAATCGACCTCTGAGTTCCAATGTGTTCTATGTGCAGTAGGCACATAGAACACATTGGAACTCAGGAGACGAACGAGCAACACGGGTTCCCCTCGCAAATTTGGTTGGCGATAAAATGTGTTGTGTTTGTTGATAGTTTTCAAATGACTTGCTGAGTGTCCTTCTAGTAATGTTTTTTTTTATAGACGTGAAGGCGTGTAATAAACACATAACGCACACGCGTGTGAATGGGTTAATCGATATGGCACTTGTGGCATCGCGCGAGGATAGAACTAGAGACCTGTGGGCTCTCGTTCTATCTTTCCACGCTGGCACTCGTGCCATATCGATTAACCCATTCGCACGCGTGTGTCTTTCTGAGAATATTCTGCTAGACTGCCGTCGAGGTTCCTCACAAACTATATCAGAATATAATTTGAAAGATCTTGTTGAAGGTAAGGTTGTGAGCAGATCCAAATCAGATCAGTGATCAGACTGGCGAAGTTTAAGCACGTGTGAACATGTATATACAGTTAAGGCATATGTAACTTGAGGGGGATTCGTTCACGAATTGCTTTATTAAAGGCACTTTTAGGCTAGTACGTTATTATGAGACATAATTATTTTTAGTGATTTGTAAGCCAATTACCAGCAGTGTTACCAAACCGCCTGTTGAGTAATATACTATTCCAGCTCTAGCGCACGCAACTATGTTAATAACAGGCTGAAGATTTTACTTGTCTCGTAAAAAGTTTTCGAGTCATGAAACGCATATGAAACAGATATATTCACCTAACTCTACCGTTTAATATTAAAACCATATTTTTTATTAAGGTTCGTATAGACTGGTATAACCTGGTATACTTTGACATTTAGAAGCACCGGATTTAGTTCTCAAACAAGACTTATTTTCATTGTACTCGCAACCATGCTCCAGCAACATCCGCGAAGGTCGTGATGACATTTTATTGCTTAATTTACACTCGGAACATATATACGTCCGTTTCCAGAAACAGTTCAGGTATAGTTGTGCATGTTCATAAAATTGTATTGTCTTTCTCCTTTGAGAAAATGATGGAAAAGTCTAGTTGTTAATTCACTCGTGTGTGTCACATCACGCGAGGGTGGTGATAAATAAAAACATCAGACGCAGGCAGGCAGATTTGTATCTGTGTGATGCTTTGATGTCGGTGGGGGAATCGGTTACTCAAAACAGCATTTTTATATTTAAAATATACCAATGGGAGATATACAAATTCAGCGTCGTTTTCTTACGGTTAACTCTGTGTCTTTTGTTTTATTTTTGTTTGCTAGTAGGCGGTTCGAATGTCTTGAGAGTTTAAACTGAATAAATGAAAATAACTACAAATGTTCCTCTTATTAATACTTATTTCATTCTTTCGCTAGTTTGTTCTCTTCAATCTCTCATTCAGTTAACTTCTCTTTATTTGATAGGTGGTAATAAATTGAGACCACATGGAATTTCCTAGTTATTGAACTTCCAATACGTCCGCCGTCCATGGCGTGGGCAATATCTCCGCGGACGCAATAATATTAGATTACGAACACTAATTATAGGAATAATCATAAAAAATTAATTAATGCAGCAACGGGTACAACCCGGTACTTCATTTATTAAAATGCTACTGATGATGATTCTTATTACATGGAAAACGCACGCGTGAACATCACTAACCCCCTATGTGTTCACTGGCACACAGAACACATTGGAACTCAGGGGACGATTTTTAGCTATCGCTAGCGATTCAAATTGTAATTGCAGTTCACGATTTGTAGAAATTTCCAGTGAAATTTCGCTTCTATTTAAAAATAGTCCGTCAACGATTTCCGTTCCGCACACATGTGTGCGGAACGGATTTTCATTTTCCGCACGGTTTAGTGTTGCTGTAGATGGGGATTTCAAAGAACAGGCGTGTAAAAAATAAATAACTCATTCTCCGGTGGTGCGGCACCAGAAAACATGACAGTTGCACAAATTATACCCGTTTATAAATCCGGCGATCCTTACTGTTTTGGCAACTATAGACAAATAAGTATTTTACCATTCTTTTCAAAAGGTTTGGAAAAACTCATGTTCAAGAGACACTGTATGGCTTTCTCACGCAAGGCAGTATACCATATGAACATCATTTTGGGTTGCAGGACGGCCACTCCATTTACCATGCTGTGTTGCACTTATTTCAACATACTGCCGAAAAAATTCCAATACACTAACAAAAGGTAGGTGAGCCTCTTTTCTTGATTTTCCAAACCCTTTCGATACGGTTAATCATAATATTTTGTCAGACAAGCTGATGTCTAATGGAACTGGGGAAATAACTAAACATCTCGTCGTGTGAGAACCAGAAGGTTCTATCTTCCGCTGGAAGATAGAACCTTCTGGTTCTCACACGACGATCTGGTTCCGCGGCTATCTAACAAAATGATCACAATATATCACGTACCGTGAAACGTCGGCCGATCTTGAATACATCACAATCAGTGTACCACAATGATATATTCTTGGACCTTTATGGTTTTAGTATATATAAATAATATAATTACTCAACGGACCTTAAGATACTGAGTCAAAAAAGAAAGTACAATGAACTTTGAGGAGCAATTGTTTTTAGTATTATCAACTTTAATCCAAAACGAATTAGTGTAAATTCATATTTCGAGTCTAGCAGTATGAATTTGTATAATTTCATGTTCTTACTGTTGCCAGCGTCACGTCAGGACGTCGCAATTCAGACATGGTGTGAAATGAAAAGTTCACACATGCAGTCAATAGCGTGTAAGTCCACCGTTTGCCTCTTGGATGGCAAGACATCGACGGCGCATGGGCCTCATAAGTCTCTGGATGTCACCCTGTGGCATTGCGTTCCACTCCTGCCTTAAAATATTACGTAAATCGCCTAACGTCTGAAGATCATGAAGTCGTACCCGACGGTCCAATTGATCCCAAAGATGCTCGATTGGCGACAAATCTGGTGAAAGTGGGGGCCAGGGAAGAAGTATGATGCTCTGCTCCTCAAGAAAGCCACGACAGATACGCGCCACGTGACATCGGGCATTGTCTTGCTGGAATAACTGCGATCCGACGTTAGCGTTGAACAACGGGACAACAACCGCGTTAAGAATTTCGTCCCTATATCGCTGTCCATTCAGATTACCATCGATGAAGATGAAGATCAACTGCGTTCGATGATGCAAGGAAATTCCTGCCCAAACCATTACACTACCCCCACCGAAACGGTCACATTCCCGCACGCAAGCATCAGAAAACCGTTTTCCTCGTCGGCGATACACTCTTGCCCTACCATCAGCGCGCAGTAGACAAAATCGTGAATCATCACTAAACAGAACTGTACTCCAACGCTGCTCAGTCCAGCGAACACGCTGACGTACCCATTCCATTCTGATGGTACGATGACGTTGGGTAAAGATTGGTCCGTGGTATGGACGCCTACTTTGGAAGCCGTGTTCAGCGACTCTGTTACTGACAGTTTGTGCTCTGATTCTTTTGTTAGTTTTACCAGGAGTAATTGCTTCCGTCCTCGTCGCCGGAAGGAAGCGATCCCGCAAGTGAGAAGTCCTGATGTGTCGGTCTTGCGCAGGGGTCGTAACTCTTGGTCAACATGAACACGGTCGGTCGACAGTAGATCCAGTGGTTCTATACCTTCCAATGAGACGGTAAATAGTGGCCACAGTGACTCCGAACTCAGCAGCGAGCTCATCTGGAGGTGTCCCAGCCTCATGCATACCAATGGCACGCAACCTCTGATTTTCGGTTAACTTAGGCATTTTTTTAAAATGTCGGAAGACAAAAATTAGCGTGCTTTCTCAATAACCCAGGCTCTCTAGCACAACATAACACAAAGAAAATCATCGGTCACCCATTCAATTTGACATTCTCGGGTAGCACGTGCTATTTTGAAATCCGTAACAAATAGCATACGGTTGGGTGGATAACAACAAAATGTCATTAAACTCTTTGCACGACTTCTTGTCCACAAACATGCAACATTAGAACTATTATATTTCACCCTTATGCTATTTTTTCACATTTGTTTCTATTATACTTTCTTTTTTGACTCAGTATAGTATCGTATTCAGGTCTGGTAATTATATTGCCACCAAGTGTGGTCACACATTTCTGAGCTCCTGCTTTTTCTCAGTTTTCAAGTGGAAATCTCTGGATTTATTTGTTGAAATTTGTTCCAGCTTTTCTGTATCTGATGTAGATTCTTTTGATATGTCTTTTAAATGAATTTGTTAACAACTTCTGTACTTTTATGAGAAAAAATCGTGAAACATGTTGAAGATTTTTCCAGTCTTGTTTCAAAATTCAGTGCACTAGGTCGCCAGGATTATCTAACCCATTGTTCCAATTTAGCTTGGACTGTTAGATTCATTTGACACCTAATTCACTGCTAATTGGAAATAGTTATTTCACCCATGATGTTACAAGATACTGGTGTTCTAAATTGTGGACAATCGAAATGCGTTTGATCAGTTACATCTCAGATGATCTCATTTCCATCAACAAAACAATGAACCATATTAAGCACAGACCCAAAGCTAGTGTTTTCAAAACAGTCAAATTACAACACAGACAGGCTGTCAAAAGACACATCAATTCTGGTGTGAATTGCAGTAACATTAGTTTAATCCACAAAGATACAGCTCATTACAAGACTACCTCCAATATAATATTGTCAACGGTCAATGCCAGATCTGTGAGGAACAAAGTATCTGATTTGAACTTTGGATTACTTAATACAAGATCTGTTTCTGGGAAGGAACGTGGTCTAAAGGACTTCATACTAGATAACACTCTCAGTGTTTTGGCTCTAATTGAAACGTGGTTGAGAGAAAATGATAGTGACAGTTTTTCCATTGGACAACTATTACCACTGGGTTTCTCCATCTCACACAACTCACGGGGGAGTTGAGGTGGCGGTGTATCAGTCATCCACAGGGAAGCCTTAAACATAAAACAGCATCCTGATTTATACAAATCTCCGCCATCTTTTGAAATGACAAACTGCCTCATGTCGAGCAACCGTTCACTTCGATTACTCGTAGCTTATCGACTGCCTTCATCAAAAAGGAACAAACTTACATCAGCACAGTTTCTAAATGAATTTTCAGAATGTCTGTCCTTCTGTGCCTTGTATGGATGTGATATAGCTATAGATGGTGATTTCAACATCCATGGTGACACTTTAAATGACACCTTTGCCAAGCAATTCACAAATTTGTTTGAATCATTTGGCTATTCACAACTGGGCCCAAAACCTACCCACAAGAGAGACACACCTTGGACCTAATTCATTTTCGTCAAAGTAACAGCACGTGAGTACAAAATTTCCATGTCACAGACCCAGCATTGTCTGATCACTATACGGTCTTGGCCGAATTGACACTATCAACTTCAAAAATTCCTCCCAAGAAAATTACTTATCGAAAATATAAATCCATAAATATTGATGCCTTGAAAATGGATATCAGTTCATCAATTCTATGTTCGAATTATTTTTGTAGTAGTCATGAATCATCTGAGCAATTGCTATCTTTATTTGAAGAAACTCTTAAGGGCATCATGGCTGAACATACACCACCCAAGTTAAATATTATAACTCATAGGGAAAAGTGGAGTGGTTTACAGAAGATGTTAGAGCTGCTAAACAACAGCGTCGCAGACTTGAGCGTCTTTACAATAAAACGAAGCTTGAGGTTCACCGGCAGATGTTCTGCCACCAAAGAAATACAACTAATAAGATCATCAAAAAGGCGAACAGGGAGTACTACAATTCTCTTATAGAGGAGTGATCTAATACAAAGGCGCTGTTCTCGCTAACCAATAGTCTCCTTGGAAAAGAACAAAAAGTCATTCCCCCAGATCATCTAAATACTGAAGAAATTCTGGAAAAATTCAGCGATTATTTCATAACTAAAATTTTGGATAGTATACCATCATGTGAACCACCAGAGTTTGATCGTCTTGACATAAAAAGTGATTTTTCTAATTTTCACTCTGTCTCAGAAGAAGACATTCGAAAAATGATTTTATCATCATCCGATAAATCCAATGATCTAGATCAATTTCCAACATTCCTTTTGAAAAAAACAATTGATTATCTTCTGCCAGCCATAACATCTATTATATCTGCATCCCTACTTGAGGGGTTTGTTCCAAACCCATTGAAAAAAGCACTTGTTACTCCACTCATCAAGAAACCCTCTCTTTATCCTGACAACCTGAAGAATTATCGACCAGTATCGAACCTCTCATTCCTGTCTAAATTGTTGGAAAGGGTTGTCGCTTTACAACTCAAAAATCATCTGCATGAAAATGATCTTTTAGAGCCTTTCCAGTCTGCATATAAAGCCATCCACAGTACAGAAAGAGTCCTACTGCGAGTCAACAATGACATTATTACATCAGTGCCTGAGGGTAAGGCTGTACTACTTGTTCTCTTTGATTTGTCAGCAGTATTCTACACAGTCGACCATGGTATTCTCATGCAAACACTGACACAGCATGGCATATGTGGAACTGTCTTATTGTGGGTTGCATCATGTCTAGAAGGTCGCAGTCAACAAATATATATCAATAAGATCGGTTCAGAAAGCAGGACGTTGAAGTGTGGTGTTCCTCAGGGCTCAGTTCTTGGACCACTCTTGTTTACTTTGTACACTTCTTCTCAAGGTCGCTTTCTTAAAAAGCATGGTATATCACATCATTTATACGCAGGCGACACCCAACTGTACATCACATTCAACCCATCTGTTCCAAGTGACTCATTCACCGCAGTCAATAACATGGAAACTTCCATAAATCTCGTGCGGGAATGGATGATAGACTTTAAACTGAAAATGAATTACTCTAAAACTGAATTCTTAGTGATATCCGGGGTTCGCATGCCTACATCCTCTGTTACATCAATTCTGGTTGGAAACAACATCACTATGAAAAGTGAATCGGCCAGGAATACTGGACTGATTATGGACTCAAATTTAAAACTAGACATCCATATCAATTAAATATGTCAAAAATGCTACTGGCATCTTCGTAATGTTGGAAGACTGCGACCATATCTTAACCAGTCAGCACTTGAATAACTTGTGCACTCCTTTATCACCTCACAACTAGACTATTGTAATTCAGTGTTAGTGGGGCTGTCCCAGTGCCTCATTCAGAAGCTTCAAAAAGTTCAAAATACTGCTGCTAGGATAATTACTGGTACCAAACGCTCTGAACACATAACACCTGCTTTAAGACAACTACATTGGCTTCCAGTTAAACAGAGAACTGATTTCAAAATATTGATCTTAGTTTTCAAATGTGTCCACAAACTGGCTCCAGTTTACCTGCAAGAGCTCCTCACTGTATATAAACCATCACGCAGTCTCAGATCTAAAAACCAAATTCAACTAGTTGTACCTTTTAGTAGATCTCATCATGCTCATGAAGCATTTTCCTGAACCTCTCTAGGAGGCAACCAAAACAGATGTGACTCTTTATTTCAGAAAAGTGTATTTATTTCTGTCAAGCGTTTTAGAGCACTATTTATGGTTTTACGCTCTAGAAAATCAATTATTATTAATAACATGAAATGAGTACATAGAGAAGACAATGGGAAAGTGTCAAATTTAGTGACGCGTGTAATGCTAATCGCATATACTCAAACGCTCAGAAAACAAGATTTATCTTTTTCAACCCCCCCCCCCCCCCCCCCTCATCCCGTAACAAGAACATGGAATGAAATACTCTTCTAATTTTAAATGACAATATTCTCACTCACATAACTACTGGACAAGGGAAAATGCTGTGAGTTTTGTTGGTGTTTTATTTTATAAGAAGCTGAAATGTAAGCACCATGTTTCGCATATCTCATCAAAAATGGCTAGTTCTTTATACTTTATCAATAGAGCAAAAACATTATCCCCCATAACGCGCTGAAAAACGCTCTACTGTGTGTTAGGCCATTGCCACTTCGTATACTCCATACAGGTTTGGGGACATTCGAGTGAAACCAATTTATATTCTTGCAGAAGCGAGCCATTAGAATGATCAACAACAAAAATATGACTGTGACAAGGACCAATTATTTAAGAGATAAACTATTTTATAATTTAAAGACTGAAGTGAAGTTCGCGTGAAGTCATTCGTGCACGAGTGAGTAAGTGGCAATCTTCCACGAAGTTTCTCTTATTTTTTTTTCAAACACGACAACCTGGTATAAACTTGAGACGTCCAGGTCAACTACAGGTGACTCTACAAAGGCCGGAGTTTTTGGCACTGTTCCTCAAACATTCCTTCTCGAACATGTGGAATGATCTCAGCCAAGACCTGACAGAAAGCACACCAAGATACATATTTAAAAAACCTACTACATGGTCTAGTATTGAGCCATAACAGATATCGGTTAGTTGCCTTAACCCTTTACCTAACATGAAAAGCAGACGACACTTGCAAACAAAAATCTTGAATAACTAATTTGTTTCATTTTTGTCTCAAAAACATAGGTTATGACCCCTCATTGGAACGAGCTCGACGAGCTCGTTCCAACGAGGGGTCATAACCTATGTTTCTGAGACAAAAAATGAAAAAATAATGAAAACTGATTGGTGATTTTTGAGAATAGCGCTGGCCGGTTTTTGCCGTTACGTTGGGTAAAGGGTTAATGCAAGATGTCCATAGTATAACACTCGCTATATACTAAGTACTCAGTCTGTACTCTTTACTAGCAAGTGCATAGATAATAGCGGACCTGGCCCCCCAAAACCTTCGACAAAACACACAGTCGTAACCATGTAATATTCTTCGAAGAAACAAGAATAATTTACGACTCAGGTGACATATGTTAGTCACTCGCTAATCTTTTGAGGGGCCGAACATTACATGTTTGGTTGATCTATCATTTTCAACATCAGCCATGTTGAAATTGATATGCCTATCAATTATTCTTCATTGGAGATGAAATGACAGCATATGGGAGATTTCATAATACAATTCCATCTTAAGATAGAGTTTGAGTAGGTATACACGTTCAAAACTTTTCGTGGGAAGCAACGGTGTCATAAATTATGTTCAAATCAATGATATTAATGGTCCGATCTGTCAAATTCTGCCTATGAATTTACATTGAACTGCCTCTAGTTTCACTTCTGATATTGAAGCGATCTTTTGGACTATCTATATTTCTTATTTTTATTTCCTTTCCTTTCCCTCTGTGTGGGATTTCCCCTCCTTTTCTGGTTTATCCAACCTTATTACGTATTTGCTTATATTTATTCTTGAGGTCAACGGGAAGACAGCAAATCTGGCTGTCTTGTACCCCAACAATATAAATCTGAGAATGTTGAAACTTGATTGTTATGAAATTATTTTATATTCTTATAGATCTATATTGTTAAATAAATTCAGTTCAGTTCAGTTCTTCTCCGGCTGATACGAAATTACATTGGAATAATGTCTCGGCCAATATGAAACTAAACGCGTAATAACCTCTAAATATGTGAAAGTACCAACGTATATTTATATAAGTGTGTTCTAAATTACAAGCAGATTTATCCCCTTACGTATGCTGATATTAGTTAGAGCATATGTTTATGTTCCAAAGACTGGGGCGCAAGCTATACAATCCGAATTGATGCATCACCTCCTGATGTCGCAAATATGTGAAGTGGCGCTCAAACGGCAGGTGTATTCTCGTTCTTCTCAAGTCTAACGTGGGGTGTTTTTTTAAGTCTCCATATGGCAGGATAAGACAAAACCCACAACTGATACTATCAGAAAGTATTCTCTGATTTTCGTCTTTTTTTCAATTAAGCATCGGATATGGAAATTTGGGCTGACAAACCACGACGTATATCCACTCGAAACCCTCTTGTTTATAACTGCATCTCCCTGTGTCATTTTGAGAAGTTTCTTATCTGTTCCAGCATTTCTTTGTAAGCAATTTAACACACTCGCTTCTTTGGGGACATTGTCAGGTTGCTTGTGGAAACTCTTTGTACACAAGTTCATCTGAACGCAACTTCCATAGACCTTTAGGCCCCATAGCACTACATGCTTCTCTGATAAACCCTATGTGGTGGCTTCGCCGTTTCGATGCCTTTGGATGTTTTTGTGATTTCGAATAGTTGCCGGTTCCACCTTGGTAATTAGATATACTCTCCTTGAATTGAGCGCACCCTTCGAATACACACACCTGTCATATTAGAGTGTTCTGGGTCACATACCAACCATATGCCATCATATGAACCAAAATTGCGGCCCTCAGTATACAAAAGGGATGACAGAAACCCGTGTCACCCTGACACCACGTATGACTTTGGTAATTCCATCACGACATGGCAGCTCACACGGGCTACCGTGACAACCCCACATGTCCCACTAAGGCGCCACTTACGAGCTACTGCCCGAAATCCTGCTGATGAGGTACGTCGGAGTACATGACATACTACAATCGTGCTATTCGAAATACTACGACGTACATATTTTAACTTTGATGATCATTTCCCATTGACGAGAATACAAATTATTTTGTCCATTTCTGACGGAAATTCTACGCATGCGCATACTGGAGATAACAATTTTTGTATTGAAGCTTTCTTCGACAAAATAGCCCTAATAAGGAGTACCAAACTTTATAGAAATTTTAAAGTAATAAATTATCATCCGCTTATCCATCACATCATGCGTCAGGAATGTGGCTAGAGAGGGGGTTTGGTTCGGGGTGAGCCAGCTTATAATTTCCAATTGTACCCACCCCTAGCTGTCGAACATCCAACTTTTGAGAAAACCGCCTTACACCCCCCCCCCCCCTTTCCACGACCCCATCGCACCCCACCCACCCCACCCCGAGTTAGAATATTCCAGCTGCTACCTGTGGAATTCCAACTGCTGAAGAAATCTGAATCCACCCTCTCCCTTGTGTTCGAAGTCAAATACGACCTTTGGATTCTAGAGTTGGAACTCGTCTCTTGAGTGCAGCAAGGCGCCATTTGCTGTTATTTATAACAGATGGTTCCTTGGTATATTAAAGAGACGAACTAGTTAAACAGAATGGAAAATCAAATGCACTGTGGTTCACAAATCATTGAATGTCTAATCTTCCTCTGACTTCCAATGTGTTCTATGTGCCAACTGGCACATAGAACACATTGAAACTCAGAGGATGTAATGTTGTAATGTCTGTTAGTTTATTTCCATTATTTATTATACCACCCACTTGAAAAGTGGGCGGTATATAGCATTCATGGTGTCCGTACTTCCGTACTTACGTACTTCCGTACGTCCGTACTTCCGTACGTCCGTACGTCCGTGACGCTTTGGGGGTACACATCTGCTATCCGCTACTCCTCTTAAACCAGTGGGTGGATTTCATTGAAACTTACAGGCATTCTTTTCTATACATTATAGATGTGCACCTCCTATTTTGCTTTCTGGTATTTTTATTTTTGACTCTTTCCCAAAGGGCGAAATGAACTTAGCCAAATTGTTGCGATGCTTTAGGGGGGTACACTCCTGCTATCCGCTACTCCTCTTATACCAGTGGGCGAATTTCATTGAAACTCTCAGACATTCTTTTATATACATTATAGATGTGCACCTTCTATTCTGCTTTCAGGTATTTTTATTTTTTCTATCCCATGTGGCAAAATGAACTTAGTACGTCCGTACGTCCATACATCCATTATGCGTTGAGGGGTACACATCTGCTATCCGCTACTCCTCTTAAACCAGTTGGCAGATTTCATTGAAACTTTCAGGCATTCTTTTATATACATTCTAGATGTGCACCTCCTATTTTACTGGTATTTTTTTTTTACTCTGTCCCAAAGGTCTTAATGAACTTAGCCAAATTGTTGTGATGCTTTGTGGGGGGGTACACACCTGCTATCTGCTACTCCTCTTATACCAGTGGGCGAATTTCATTGAAACTCACAGGCATTCTTTTATATAGATTATAGATGTGCATCTCTTATTTTGTTTTCAGGTATTTTTATTTTTTACTCTTTCTCATGCGTCGAAATGGACTTAGTATGTCTGTACGTCCATACGTTCGTTATGCTGTGAGGGGTACACATCTGCTATCCGCTACTCCTCTTAAACCAGGGGGCAGATTTCATTGAAACTTTCAGGCATTCTTTTAGGTACATTATAGATGTACACCTCCTATTTTGCTTTCAGGTATTTTTTTTTTACTCTGTCCCAAAGGTCTTAATGAACTTAGCCAAATTGTTGTGATGCTTTGTGGGGGGTACACACCTGCTATCCGCTACTCCTATTAACCAGTGGGCAGATTTCATTGAAACTTTCAGGCATTCTTTTATATACATTCTAGATGTGCACCTCTTATTTTACTTTCAGGTATTTTTTTTTCTCATGCGTCGAAATGGACTTAGTATGTCTGTACGTCCATACGTTCGTTATGCTGTGAGAGGTACACATCTGCTATCCGCTACTCCTCTTAAACCAGGGGGCAGATTTCATTGAAACTTTCAGGCATTCTTTTAGGTACATTATAGATGTACACCTCCTATTTTGCTTTCAGGTATTTTTTTTTTACTCAGTCCCAAAGGTCTTAATGAACTTAGCCAAATTGTTGTGATGCTTTGTGGGGGGTACACACCTGCTATCCGCTACTCCTCTTATACCAGTGGGCGAATTTCGTTGAAACTTACAGGCATTCTTTTATGTACATTATAGATGTGCACCTCCTATTTTGATTTCAGGTATTTTTATTTTTTACTCTTTCCCATGTGGCAAAATGAACTTAGTACGTCCATACGTCCATTCATCCATTAGGGGGGGGGGGGGGGGGGGGTACACATCTGCTATCCACTACTCCTCTTAAACCAGTGGGCAGATTTCATTGAAACTTACAGGCATTCTTTTATGTACATTATAGATGTGCACCTCCTATTTTGATTTCAGGTATTTTTATTTTTTACTCTTCCCCATGTGGCAAAATGAACTTAGTACGTCCATACGTCCATTCATCCATTACGGGGGTACACATCTGCTATCCACTACTCCTCTTAAACCAGTGGGCAGATTTCATTGAAACTTTCAGGCATTCTTTTATATACATTCTAGATGTGCACCTCCTATTTTACTTTCAGGTATTTTTTTTTTACTATGTCCCAAAGGTCTTAATGAACTTAGCCAAATTGGTGTGATGCTTTGGGGGGGGGGGGGGGGGGGTTACACACCTGCTATCCGCTACTCCTCTTATACCAGTGGACGAATTTCATTGAAACTTACGGGCATTCTTTTATATACATTATAGATGTCCACCTCTTATTTTGTTTTCAGGTATTTTTATTTTTTACTCTTTTTCATGCAGCGAAATGGACTTAGTTTGTCTGTACGTCCATACGTTCGTTATGCTGTGAGGGGTACACATATGCTATCCGCTACTTCTCTTAAACCAGTGCTCAGATTTCATTGAAACTTTCAGGCATTCTTTTATATACATTATAGATTCGCACCTCCTATTTTGTTTTCAGGTATTTTTATTTTTTACTCTTTCCCATATGGGGAAATGAACTTAGCCAAATTGCTGTGACACTTCAAGGGAGTACACATCTGCTATCTGCTACTCCTCTTAAACCACTGTGCAGATTTAAACTTTCAGACATTCTTTCATATATATTATAGATGTGCACCTTCCATTTTGCTTTCAGGTATTTTTATTTTTTTACTCTTTCCCATAGAGCGGAATGAACTTATCCAAATTGTTGTGACCCTTTGGGGGGGGGGGGGGGGGGTACACATCTGCTATCCGTTCATCCTCCTAAACTAGTGGGCGAATTTCATTGAAACTTTTTCTTTACTCTTTCCCAAATGGCTGAATGAACTTATTTCATCCATCTGCTACTACTTTTAAACCAGTGTGCAGATTTCATTGAAACTTTCAGACACTCTTTTATATATATTATATATGTGCACTTTTTCATTTTGCTTTCAGGTATTTTCATTTTTTTACTCTTTTCCATATAGCGGAATAAACCTAGTCAAATTGTTGACGCTTTGGGGGGGGGGGGGGGGGGGGGGGGGGTTACGCATCTGCTATCCGTTAGTCCTCTTAAACTAGTTTCATTTTTACAGTTTCCCATATTGAAAAATGAACTTTGTCAAATTCAATTGACATTCTGTACAGATCTGCTATCTGCAACTCCTCTTAAACCATTGAACAGATTTCATTGAAACTTTCAGACATTGTTTTACATATATTGAAGATGTGCACCTCCTGTTTTGTTTTCAGATATTTTCATTTTTAGGGTTTCTCATATTTAAAAATGAGCTTTGTCAATTCAAGCAAGCTTGGGGGGGGGGGGGGGGTTGTTGACATTTGCTATCCACGACCTCTTTCAAACTAGTGAATGGATTTCAATGAAACCTTCGAACATTGGTGTCAGTCTTTGTGCTCTCTACATTAAACACACTTTTATTGTTGTAAAATGTTTCTTGGGGGGAGTGGGTGGTATCATTTAGTGAGCAGTGCTCACAGTTTTTCTAGTTTATTTAATTATTATTTATTTGTTTATTTATTGGTGTTTAAGGTCACATACTTATGCACAATGGTTAATCATGACCATGACAGTTTTACGGGTGGATGAAGACGGAGTACCCGGAGAGAACCACCGAGCAAGGGCGAGCAACTGTCAGCTCCCCAACATACGAACTCCACACAAGCAGTGTTAGCATTGGTTGAAGACAAGTGCACCATCGACGTGCAGTACGGCTTAGTACACAACGCCACCGTGCCCCCACGTGGGCGATGGGGGTGAAGTGTCTTGCCCAAGAACACAACGCGGATGCCGCAGGTGGGATTCGAACCGAGGATCTCTCGGTTTGCAGCCTGCACCTCTACCTACTGAGCCACCGCGCCCCCGTTTATTTCCATTAAACGTCTGTAGTATGTACATCGCTACAATAAATTGGATCCGACAGTAAGCTTGAAGCTTTTCCGAGGTCGTTTCCAGATAAAATACATTTACAAAAATAGTTGTACGGTGACAGAGGTATCACGTATATTCACTTTCTCTTCTGCATGTTACATATTGGTGTGATGACAACACACACTGATGACAAAGATAATATGGAAAAAATGTACTTCAAACTAATTTCTTGATTAGGGAGGGATGAGAGGAGAAGAGCCAAAAGCTGATAGAAAGAGGATTATCACTATACATTCACATTCTAATGTTTGTCAGAAACCGTCAAAGTCACAAACAAAATACGACGAAATCGACCACCATAGGTCATGAAATTCCCAAGTTATGGTGAATTGAGACTTAACATTTACAACTAATGGAAATTTTGGTCGAATTGGAAGATGAGACACATCACATAGCCCCTCCCATCGCCTCTTTCTGGCCATGTGCACGTGGGCGTAGCGTCCATTCTGGAATGACATCGTGTTGGAGAACATGTTATTTTAATGAGATTGCAGTTAAACCAGTGGGCATCAACTGTTTTTCCTTCTATCGATAATAATTTCTATCATGAAGACATTTATCAAATGTTTATGCCTATGAGGCTGTTTGTTGCTAAAGGCTGTGTCTCTCAGTCTCATTAAGTCAGAGGAAATGAGTCTTAAATGTAACATCATTCCGTTTTTACAAAAAAAACGCTTTCAGAAATTTCCGAGTGTTACTTTCTATGAACAATATCAACAATTATTTTTTCTGTTGATGATCAATTTACTTTGGCCATCAGGTGTTTTCTTTTTCACACATTACGTGAGATGGAGTCAATTTTACCTTATTAATATGTTTCTTCCATCCTCTTTATCTAACAGAATGATATGTTCCAACTCACTTTTGCCCTAGAGGTATATTGTACAACACACACTCTCCAATGTGACGGTCACGAAATAATTTAAATGAGAACTTGTTTTTCTCTTACAGTTATAATTGTATTTTGTATTCCCTATCGGGAATATATAACCTTGACAAAAAGCCCTCTTGTGCACAACTGATATTCCCTTGACTTATCTTGTCATGAAAATAGACTTTCAATAAAGTGATTTCCCCTGGAAGTATTGGGCAGGCGAGGAAGGTCCGCTTAACTCTTAGAAGCCGGGAGTCGAGTTTTCTTGCCTGTGATGTAATACGACAGGTGATCTGGTTGTGACGGTTCGGCTATCTTTGGGCTTGGGGAGAATTAAACACCGAGTAGGTGCTTCTAGACAAGTGTCGTCTGCCCGAAAGGGCAGACGACACTTGACTAGAAGCACCTGCTTTACTGTAAGTGTTTCATTACTTTTAATAAAGAAAAAGCAACAGACAGGTCTCTGAGCTGTCTGTCGTTTTAGTTTATTCAAAGTTATAAAATGAAACTTGGCTGTTTTGTTCCAAGTTAATTAGATGCAACCAGATGTAAGTAACTGTCCACTTTGAAACTTTGTTTACGAATGTGTTTTTTGCAGTAATTTGAAAGTTTTTATTCTTCCGTGGAAAAAAATGAGCAAATCTTACCTCCTAGACTAATTTATTAATTAATTTATTTATTTATTTATTTATTGGAGTTTAACGACACTTTCGCCAGCCAGGGTCATCTCGTGTCGGGCAGTTTTTCGGGTGGAGAAAGCCGGAGTTACCGGGGAAAACCACCGGGCAACGGCGAGCAACTATCAGACTCCCCAATGTACTAACTCCACATAGCAGGATTACCATTGGTTGAAGACAAGCGTATAATTGACGTGCATTACGCCATAGTACTCAATGCAGTTACCCCTGGTGGGGGTCGAACAGTGAACCTCTCGCTTTGATGGAAAGGACAGTGTATGTATTATATGTCAAGATGCACTCACTGTTGATATGTACTGAGTCAAAAAAGAAAGTATAATAAACTCTGAGGAGCAATTGTTTTAGTATTATCGACTTCAATCCCAAACAAATTATTGTAAATTCATATATCGAGTCTAGCTGTATGAATTTGCATAATTTCATGTTCTTACTGTTGTCGCCAGCGTCACGTCAGGACGTCGCAATTCAGACATGGGGTGAAATAAAAAATTTACACATGCAGTCAATAGCGTGTATGTCCACCGTTTGCCTCTTGTATGGCAAGACATCGACTGCGCATGAGCTTCATAAGCCTCTGGATGTCACCCTGTGGTACTGCCTTAGAACATTACGTAAATCACCTAACGTCTGAAGATCATGATGTCGTACCCGACGGTCCAATTGATCCCAAAGATGCTCGATTGGCGACAAATCTGGTGAAAGTGGGGGCCAGGGAAGAAGTTTGATGCTCTGCTCCTCAAGAAAGTCACGACAGATACGCGCCACGTGACATCGGGAATTGTTTTGCTGGAATAACTGCAATCCGAAGTTAGCGTTGAACAACGGGACAACAACAGAGTTAAGAATTTCGTCGTTATATCGCTGTCCATTCAGATTACCTCCGATGAAGATCAACTGCATTCGATGGTGCAAGGAAATTCCAGCCCAACCATTAAACTACCTGCGCCGAAACGGTCGCATTCCCGCACGACCATTAAACTACCTGCGCCGAAACGGTCGCATTCCCGCACGCAAGCATCGGAAAACCGTTCTCCTTGTCGGCGATACACTCTTGACCTACCATCAGCGCACCGTAAACAAAAGCGTGATTCATCACTAAAAAGAACTGTGCTCCAACGCTGCTCAGTCCAGCGGACACGCTGACGTACCCATTCCATTCTGACCTGACGATGATGTTGGGTAAGGATTGGTCCGTGGTATGGACGCTTACTGTGGATGCCGTATTTAGTGAGTCTGTTGCGGACAGTTTGTGCACTGATTCTATTGTTAGTTCTACCAGGAGTAATTGCTGATGTCCTCGTCGCCGGAATGAAGCTATCCCGCAAGTGAGACGTCCTGATGTGTCGGTCTTGTGCAGGGGTCGTAACTCTTTGTCGTCCCTAACGCGGTCGGTCGGCAGTAGATCCGTTCTATACCTTCCAATGAGGCGGTAAATAGTGGCCACAGTGACTCCGAACTCAGCAGCGTGCTCATCTGGAGGTATCCCAGCCTCGTGCATACCAATGGCACGCAGCCTCTGATTTTCGGTTAAACTTGGCATTTTTTAAAATGTCGGAAGACAAAAACTAGCGTGTTTTTTTTCAATAACCCAGGGTCTCTAGCACAATATAACAGAAAAAATCGTCGGTCACCCATTCAATTTGACATTCTCGGGTAGCACGTGCTATTTTGAAATCCGTAGCAAAATTGTATACGATTGGATGGACAACAACAACATGCCATTAAAGTCTTTGCAGGACTTCTTGTCCACAAACATGCAACATTAGAACTATTGTATTTTATCCTTTATGGTATTTTTTCACATTTGTTTCTATTATACTTTCTTGTTTGACTCAGTATATATATAATGAAGAGAAAAAAGTTACAGAACATCAAAAGATTGTGAAAACGCAGTTTTCTTATTTTTAAATGGATTTATACAGACAATATTAGTTAAACGTTCAAGCTGATTGGGGAAAAAATGTTCAAAGCCGGGTTTAGTATTTTTATACTTCACTACAAGTGAATGCACGGACTTGTGAAATGATGCGTACATCGATGATACTGTACAACTTCGATAACATTTCCAAATGTCAATTTTTATATGAAATTTCCCATCCCCTTAGTGTTAAATTTAGTGACAATATTAGAAATTCAAGGGGAGATGACTTTCCTGTAAATCCCTTCCAATGACGACAATTGTCAGCCATGTCTAAATAACAAGTAATCATTTAAAAGAGTTCATCCAAGAGTGATTGAAGTGGTCCAGTTCCCAAGGCATCTTTTATAAGAACAACTGATGCAAAAAATTGTGTTATTTTGACACTATTTTAGCCGCGAGTTACCAATTGCCGACCCTCCAGAAAATCGGGATTAAATACCTTTCCCAGGACTCAACGCAGTTACCTCTGGTTGGGATCGAGCCGTGGACCTTTAGGTGTGAAATCCAATGCCGTTACAACCGAACCACGGCGCTCTCACCTGTTTGTCTACAAATGTAGAGAGCTCAACGGTACTTTTACAAGCCGCAGCCAACATACCATTTTAACAAACGGATAAATTTGTCTGACTTGATACGAAGCAAAGCCAGAGAATATGATCGCCTTCTAACCACCCAGCGCCCTGAATGGATTCGTCTTAAGCTTATCGTCTGCAATGGAAAGGACAAAACTGTCTTCTATTTGAAGGGAGGTTCGGTGTTAATTTAATCCTATAGGGCTATAGTATTACATTATTACTGATGATTCTCCTTCCTCCCAAATCCCTGTTTATTTTGAAATGTGCGTAACTTTTTTCCTTGAGCAAAAATCAACGCATAACGTGTTGACAAGATTAACCTTGACGTAAAGAATAGAGCCCACCCAGATCAGCAGATTGCACATGAATCGCAATTCAAAGTCATTTTTCTAGAGATGTGCAATATACCGGAAAATCGAACATATACTTATATCATAGGGATACTGATGGAACACGGTAGCTCAGTAGGTAGAGACGCAGGCTGCAAGCCGAGAGGTCATCTGTTTGAATTCCACCGGTAGCAGCCGAGTTGTGTCCTTGGGCAAGACACTTAATCCCAATTGTCCACGCGGGGGCAAGGTGGCGTTGTGTACTAAGGCGTACTGACGTCGATGGTGCACTTGTCTTCAACCAATTCTAACCCTACTTGTGCGGTGTTAGTATGTTGGGGAGTCTGACAGTTGCTCGCCGTTGCTCTGTGGTTCTCTTCGGGTCCTCCGGCTTCCTCCACCCGTAAAACTGTCCAGTACGAGGTGACCCTGGATGTCGAAAGTGTCGTTAAAGCCTAATAAATAAATAAATAAATAAATAAATAAATAAATAAATAAATAAATAAAAAATAAATAAATAAATAAATAAATAATGGCGATACCGAAAAACCGAAATGAACGAATCGTTGAATACCGATACCGTCTGAATTTTCAAAATTGTCAAACGTTGGCTGTTTATAAATCCTTGTTGAGGCTTGATCATTTATTTATTTATTTATTTATTGGTGCTTTACGCCACATCAGCAACTAAGGCTATATCGTGGCGATGAAGGTACGAATTGTCAAAAATGATCATTCTGTTCAATGCAGAAGGAGGCTTGATCAAAGTTGAAAGCTTCATTTTCATGAAAGAAGTGACTGATTTTCTTTTCTGTTTTGTTGTTGCTAAATCGACTGGAGAACTGTCCTGAATTCCCACAGGACTATACAACCTGTACATGTCCAATTGCTTTGGAATGATTTCTAGTCCAGTCTTGGCTGCCTTACCAGGCAGCCAAGACTTGACAAGAAATCATTGACCTGGTGTTTTGTCTATTGTCAGCAGGACGTTCTAAACATGGCACGGGCAGTGCACATGCTCTGCGATCGCTAAAGCCTAAAATAAGTCTTCAAACATTAAGGTGCGTTTAGAACAAGTCACAAAATTACTGTAGATATGATGTGTGGTCGTAAAAGAATGCCAATGTTGGGATCATTGGCAGTGTTATTTATCGCGTTCTGATAGAATAACACGACAACTTATTCTGTTTTTCTTAATGTCAAACGCTGGGCAGAATAGAAACATGATTGTATGATGTTAGAGGGTTATTCAGATATGTTAGTAAAGTGTAGATTCTCAAACAACACATTATGCCAAGAACAATAAAAGTCATGTTCCCATTTGAAGACGATTGTAACAGGGAATTGGAGTAAAGGTGTCAAAAAGAAATTTATGTCGAAATTAAAAATACAAACAATGAGTTTCATTTTTGGCCGTAAATTCTTCAAGTTATCTTTCCGTTTCTTTTGGAATATTCAGCATTGTTTAAAAAACGAAATTTCAAGAAAATGTGTATTTTTAGTGTTCAGTAGTTTCTGAAATTCGTTTTTACAGTTACCAATTACTGGCACTTATCAAGTCGGATAACTCTCCTTAGTTCAATTGGTACTGTGTTAACATGTTACCATTTCCACTGTGTTGAAAACGAACAGTTGACCTTGAGACACACTCACCCGTTTTTTATGTTTCAGATTTCCCCCATTTTTAACAATAAAAACCCTGAATTGATAATTTCAAACCAGTGAGACAGAGACGGCGGAGCGAGGGGGCACAGGGAGGCACGTGCCCTTCCACTGTTTTCCGCGGAAATGTTTCGCAATTACACAATGAGTTAAAATGGGCGCATGCAAATGTGTCAATATACAGCAGACATTCCTGTAACATTATTTGCAAATCCAAACAATATTTAGTCAAAAAATTCCACCTTCGGTCGCTTCGGTCCGTTTCTTCTACTTCAACCATCTTCCAACCCGAAGGCTGGCCTTCGGGTTGGAAGATGGTTGACGTAAAAGAATTGGACAGCTGAATGTTATTCTAAACGAGAGACTATATAGCAAGTCATGGTACATTTACGGATATACGATTGTAACCTTTCTCACATTGGGTCGAATCATGGTAGCATTGTAAATTTGTGCCCCTACATTTTTATCGAGCTTCCGTCTCCCCCGCAGTGAGCCACGAGTATTTACTTTTAAGATCGCAATGTTTGTATTAGGCGATATCGCAAAAAATTTATCTGAAATAACCAGGTGCCCGATCAATGCGGTTCGCGCGTCACGAGACAAAATTAATGACATTATTCGAATATGGGTAGTCACTTTTCGATTTGTTGGGGGAATATTCTCATCTCTGGTTCCAATTACCATTAAGATTCCTACCAACCGCTTCATTCATCATTGTACAACTGACAGCTTAAAAAAAAGTAATGAAGTAAAATTTATCCAATATCCCCGCTGTTTTTCTGTCATAGACAAGTTAATTTAATCACACTATAATTCCAAAAGATCATGAGCAACGGACGTAATAGGTTGTTAAAAGACAGTGAGGTTCATCAATTCATTACTTGTATGTCAGTGTACTGTTCCATCTTCTGACAAACCACGAGGAGTTTAATGCAAAAACGATGATGTAAAATGATGAAGTCAAAATACCAGTCTTCACACATACATGTAGTCCTAATCCCCTCAAAATATAAAACACGTCACATGCTTCACATTCTAAGGGGCACACCGGGGGCGCGGTGGCGTCGCGGTAACCGGTTCTCGCCAGATCACCGAAGTTAAGCAACGTCGAGCGCGGTTAGTAGTTGGATGACCATTTCAGCGACTGCTTCGTGCTCCCGCGTTGTGTCATTGGGCAAGGAACTTAACCCCAACTGCCTTCACGGGGGCACGATGACGCTGTGTACTAAGGAATACTGCAAGTCGATGGTGCGCATGCCATGAATCAATCTAACCTTGCCTGTGCCACGATGCAGAGTTCAGAGTTACGATGTTGGTGAGCTGACAGCCTCTCGTCGTTGCTCGGTGGTTCTCTCCGGGTCCTCCGGCTTCCTCCATCCGTAAAACTATCACCGACATGATATGACCCTGGCTGTTAATTTGTCGTTAATCCCTAATAATAAAAAAAATATGGGGAACACCAAATATGATGTTCCATTATTTATAAATGCCTGGAAAATTGTATGTATTACTACCAAAAAAAGCAAATACGTAACAGCACATAATAAAGTGTACCGTTTGGTGATATTATTTTGTTAACGACGCCATATTTGCGATTTTTTATGACGATATTCCTAAAGCATTATTGAGATATTTTTCCAAATGTTAAGGTGTATATCATAAGACAAACGCGCTCTTAACGCGATATTTTCACTATCCAGTGGCGGCGGAACGATTTTCAAAGTGGGCGGAGGGGGGGGGGGAGGGGGCTGGTTCGGGCGATGGATGGCCGTCGGTATGAAAAATTTAAATTCCAGGGTCCCAAAACGCCCATCTCCATGCATCTGAGTGGATATTTTGAATTTTTTCAGGAGGTGTATTTGAAAGTTTCACACTTTGAGAGCCGTTAAAAAACGTCGGTAAAGCATACAGGTGAGGTATGTTTATCAGCTTTGGTCGTAACGACCAAAGCTGATAAATAGACCTCACATGTATGCTTTACCAGACGTTTACAGTAATTATACTGTATGTGGATTATCTTTTCTGGGGTCGATTTGGTACTTGTATGCCTGTAAGATTACGATCTACTTCAGTTAACCGATTTATTAACAGACTGTATACATTTTAGCGTTTGCTGCCACTTACTGCAAAAAAATGATCCGAAATCCATTGAAACTGAACCAGTACGAGAGAAACATAGCTGGCGAAAATATGGGTGAGGCTCTGGATCCGCCATTTGTTTCACCAGTCATCGGTTGTGTTAAAATATATACATATAAAAAAAACATGACCCGGCAAAAAAGGTGGAGGCACTGAAGACCCCCCCCCCACCCCCCACCCTCCCAGCCCCCCCCCCCCCCCCGGTTCCGCCGCCCCTGCTATCATCGATCGTAGCATCTGAGAACGAGTTGAAGAACACAAATTAGAGACGATCTATCTACCGGAAGAAACACATTTGCGCGAGCTGTTTTGTACGGCGTCATTCTTGAATTCTTGAAAAGAAAACGCGTATTATCTGGCAGAATTGTTTGAGTATTTTTAATCATTTAGTTTCTATTTCTGGGCGATTTTTCACTACACATTGTGTTTGTGGACGTATTGGGATTAATATATCGTGAAATGTGTAGGATTAGTTCAAAGGCTCATTTGACAATTTTAATCGATTTTTTGGGCGCGTGGTGGCTCAGTAGGCAGAGGTGCAGGCTGCAAGTCGAGAGGTCTTCGGTTCGCATCCCGCCTGCGGCAACCGCGTTGTGTCCTTAGGCAAGACACTTCACCCCACTGCCCACGTGGGGCACGATGGCGCTGTGAACTGAGGTGCACTACACGTCGATGGTGCACTTGTCTTCAACCAATCCTAACCCTGCTTGTGTGGAGTTACTATGCTGGGGAGCCTGATAGTTGCTCGCCGTTACTCGGTGGTTCTATCCGGGTATTCCGGCTTCATCCACCCATAAAACTGTCCGACACGAAATGACCCTGTCTGTCGAAAGTGTCGTTAAACCCCAATAAATAAATAAATAATTTGTTTACTTTACCTCATTTCCTGTGTTGTGCTTTGTTTTGTTTTCATTTTTTTGTGAATATGAACGGCATGTTTGCTTGTGTTGTCAAGGGGAGGGGAGTTCAACTGTAAGCATGGTAAGTATTGGGGAGCAGACGAAGGAGTTGGTTGGTGTCAGTCAGAGGGTACAGGTGGGGGTGGGTTTGCGCTAGAGGCGTGAGGGCAGTGTGGAATGATGTACCAGGATGGCCGTGGTGTGGATCGGCAGGGGTTCTGTGTTAACAGTCAGGAGAATCTGAGGCTGCTGGAACATATGTAAAGCTGAAGGGGGAAATGGAGCAGTTGATGGAGAAGTTATATAAGGCGGTATTGCCGGTGGTTACACCGATGAAGGTAGCACTTGATGGTGGATGTAAGGTGGTCGGCAGCTTGAAGAGCTGATGTCGAAGATGATGGGTTTAGTTAACAGGAAGGGCCGTAGTGGAGAGAAGGAGGAAGGAGGTCTGAATGGAGAAAGGGATTGGAAGACTAAACGCTGTTTGGAGTGGAGGTCTGAGTATGAAGACTAGGCGTCAGCTGGGGGAAATACGAGAAGGGTAGATGGGTAGATGATAGGAAACGACGGGTGACCTTGAGAGGGGTGGTTGTAGCTTGAAAAATAGGTTCAGTGTATTGGGGCGGTGAGTAGCTGTTAGGGTACAGGGGGGGGGGGGGGGGTGGCCGGTGAGAGGGGGCTGTGCATTCAGTGATAAACAGTAGCAGGACGTCTGAGCGAAAACTGGTGGACGCGAGAAGTACTATAGTACGGGGGCTAGATAGAGTTGTTTATGGTCCGGATGGCCTGAAACGAATTAATATGTGTTTACCAGGGGCCAAAGTGGAGGATATTAGAGATAGAGTGGATGGTATTAGGCCTATTAAGGTTTTAGAGTAAATTCCAGTGGTGATGGTGCATGTGGGTAGAAACAATATCAGGGAAAGGCGGTCAGTTCAGCTTATGGATATATATGGGACTTGATCACCAGTTTACATAGTCGGAATGAGACTATAATAGTGTCGGGGCTTCTTCCGATGATAAGTGGGTCAAACGATGAATTAGGGAAATAGTTCAAGGATCTTGGGACACATTTTATTGACAATTGGGGGACATTCTGGAGAAAGCCTGGAGTAGTATGGCAGGGATGGTATCCATCTAAGTCCAAAGGGTACGGAGGCGTTGGGTTAGGAACATCTTGCAGTTACTGAAAATTTTTCGGGCATAAGGCAGCGTGGGGGGAAACGTTTGGAGGCTAAAGCAAAATATTTGGAGAGCAAATGAAAAAGGGATAAAAAATGGGAGCCCCACACATAGATGAAAATAACAATCCAGAGAGTTCAGACATTTTCAAATTGTGATACAAAAATATTCATGGTCTCCTAAGAAATTAAGCGAAATTCCGACCTGCGGGAGAACGAGAATCTTGATTTGATAGGAATTAACCCTTTACCCAACGTAAAGGCCAAAACCGGTCAGCGCTATTCAGAAAAATCACCGTCCAATTTTCATTATTTTTTTCACTTTTTATCTCAAAAACATAGCCTGTGACCCCTCATTGGAACGAGCTCAACGAGCTCGTTCCAATGATGGGTCATAAGCTATGTTTTTGACGCCAAAAAAAATAGTTACTCAAGAATTTTATTTTCAAGTGTCGTCTGCTTTTCATGTTAGGGTTAATGAGACATGGATTAGACAGGATGAAAGGGCTGACTGGTATGTGTGGATTGGAGTTGGGCAATCAGAAGGCCAGAGAAGGGTGGGGCGCAGGTGTTATTAAGGAGGTATCAAGCCCTGTGAGAATCACAGACTCATCAAAAATAAATATAACACATCCAGCAGAATGCGAAATAAATCAAGATAAAAAAACAGAAGTGTCGCAGCTGGGAATGTATATTTGGCACTTGAAGAGTAAGGTTGGGCCATAGGATAGACGAGTCCCGAGGTTGGAGGGTTGGTAAGTTTTCTATTTGCGAAGGGAAAGCAAGAATACAACATTGTTGGAAACAAGGTAATATGAATACTTGGTGGTGAACTTATATGTCACAGGTAGGGGCATATGCAGAAACCACGGCAACAAACTTAACACAAAAGGGAAAATAATACTCAGTCAGTTAAATTTTCTTGAAATGGAACAGCTTTAACCCTTTACCTAACCTGAAAAGCAGACGACACTTGCAAAAATAATTCTTGAATAACTAATTTTTCTCATTTTTTGTTTCAAAAACATAGGTTATGACCCCTCGTTGGAACGAGCTCGACGAGCTCGTTCCAGCGAGGGGCCATAACCTATGTTTTTGAGACAAAAAATGAAAAAAATAATGAAAATTAATTGGCGATTTTTGAGAATAGCGCTGGCCGTTTTGGCCGTTACGTTAGGTAAAGGGTTAACAAGGTGTACGTTGGGAAAATTATTTGTGAGAGGGTGGGTTCGCAAAGTATAACTTATAGTACGGGTGTGAGCCCTTTGAATCAAACGGTATTGTGGAATTTGGAGATTCTGCAAAATTATGCGGGTCAGTGGATAATCGGATCAAGTAAAGTGGTGCACTGGAAGCGGTCTGAGGGGAATTTGATTGGATGTCTGTTAAAGATAGAATAGATATGGGAAAACTATGTTACTTAAATTTCCCGGTAATAGTGAATTGGTCAGTTGAGACTGGTGATCTAGAGGGGTACGCAGCATGGGGAGGCGAGTTTAATCAGGGGAAGGGTTCTCGATGGTTGCAATAGCAACTGACAAGCTGGAGTTATGGCCAAGACCTCTTTGGACGGATTATACAAAACAATGCAACAACACGATAAATCGTTTTGGAAGAGTGGAATCGGGAAAGGCGAGGGAAGGGGGCACCAAATGTGCAGTCTAGGGGTGACGGAGACCCTGGGACATTTTAGTTAAGAATTCTCCAAATGTTTGCCTAGAAGAATAAGATTCCTTGGAAAACTAATGGGAGAATTGCAGGAAAGCAAGAGAGATAAGTGAATGAGGGATGATGTGGGGGAGAGCGTCCATATCATAGTTGGCGACACTGAGAAAGAGCCAATAGGGTGTGTGTGTGTGGGGGGGGGGGGGGGTATATTGGGAGATCGGGTGGAATAGTAAAGGAGAAGTGACTAGGTGGTTGACGGGGTTGAAGTAGAAAGCTTCCTTGTAAGAGGACCCGCAGAAAATCAGCTGAAAGCTAAAGAATCATTATTATTAAACTAAAGGGTAAAGACTCTATGGAAGCCAGTGAGGATGTCCTTTAGTTCGAATCTCGCTAGAAAGATTTACCGTGAGTCTTTCAGCAACTCACCCTATCTGCTGGAGTGTAGGTACGGTGCTGATACGCTGATGATCAGAAGGCTTTCAACCAACGATCGTCCACAAACATCGCTGATGGTTGATGAGTTGGCAGACACGTCTTGCAGTTATTTGCCGCTGTTGGGCGGGTCCCTCCGTGCACTCTCCGTGTCACACTCACGGGGGATCAGTGAAGGGGGGAATAATCACAGGAAATGTGTCACGAACCATAGGTGTAAAAATGGGACAAGGGGGATAAGGAAAAGGGACCAAAACTCCAAATCAATAGGAATAGCTCCCCAAGGAAAGCACAGGTACACAAAGTAGGATATACAAACATACAGGGACTAGATAATAATGGGACCAGTAGGCGGAAGCCAATGAACCTTGATACCCTAAAAGTGGGTTATAGCAACATCCAGGGTCTCCACCGGAAAGTAAGTGAAATTTCTACATTGACTGAGGCAGAGGAGTTTGACGTCCTGGGCTTAAGCGAAACGTGGGTAAGACACGAGGAACGGGTAGACCAAGTAAGGGGCTACGTATAGATAGGTGTAGGGCGAACGGAAGGCCAGAAAAAGGGGAGGGGTAGGCATGTACATTAAAGAGGATTTAAAACCGTCGCTGATCACAGACCTGGAAAACATCAGCACCCCGGCTGAGGTATCGAAAGAAATTGGATGGGTAAGGATCAGGCTGAAAAACAAAAGTATTGCCTTGGGGTTGTGTATTGTGCGGTGGAGGGAAGCAAACCCGAATGAATGATTCGATATACTCAACACTAAGGTCCAATATCACCGAACTACAAAACAAAGGGCTCGGTATAATTCTGATGGGTGACTTTAATGGCCACATAGGTAATGATGAAGAAGGCATAGAGGGTGGGGACAATAAAGTCAACAGGAATGGAAGGAAGCTGTTGAACTTCACAAACGAGCTCGGTCTGAAGATTCTGAACAGGGACGCGAGGTGTAAGGGGAAACTGACCTGGGAGAGGAACGACAGAAAATCAATAATCGACTACATTTTCACAGATATTAATTTATGGGGAGAGGTGATAGGGGTAGAAGTGGATGATGAGGGTAAAATGGAGGTGGATAGTGACCACAACTTGATTACAGTGACGATCAGGGCCAAAACTCTAGTAAAAAGCAAAGGAAGCTCTAAGGAGATATGGGAACTCAAAAAAGATGCTGACTGGGCGAAGTTCAATGAAAAACTGAAACCAAAGCTTGCAACCGTACCCAAGAGGGGCAGTGTCCAGAAGATGGCCGACGTCATAGTTGCGAGCCTGGTGGAGGCAGGAAAGGAAAGTGTAGGAAAGGTCAGGGTGCCAACACGGGAACTTTGGTACAGAGTGAATGGAAGAAAAGCCAAATGTGCTGCATACAAGAGAAGTAGAAAACTTAAGGGGGCGGAAAGCAATGAGGTCACAGTTACTAAGGAAGAATACCACCAAGCACGAAATAAAGTAAATAAGATTATAGACGATAATCGGAGAGTACGAAATAGCAGTCTTATTTGGACGATAAGAACGACAGGGGGGTCGAGTTCGAACGCATTTTGGAAATGGGTGAATAAACGTAACAAAGGAAGCAACCCACAGAGTATTAAAGTAGATGGCAGAGTTACAGACGAGCAAGATCAATTCGAATCAGAACTGGTCAAGCACTGGGAAAAGGTAAACGATAAGCGATGGGGCATGGGGAGCCCACCAGAGTGTCCGAATCAAGTCGAGGAAAACCTATCGAAGTTCGTGTGCAGCGAAATTAAAACGGAGGAGGTGCGAAAGGTGATATCAAAATTAAGGGATGGAAAAGCGGGAGGAGTGGGTGAAATTCCTAACGAGTTTATCAAAAAAGGGGAAGAGGAACTCGTGGAAAGCCTAACTGCCCTATTCAACCTAGCCATAGAAAATTAAGAGGTCCCAAAGGAGTGGAGAGAAAGCAAAGTGACATTTATTCACAAAAAGGGGAAAAAGACGTTTTGGATAACTATCGAGGGATCTCTGTCAGTAGCAACATTGGAAAGGTTTTCTGTAAAGTCCTGTATGGGAGACTAGAGGAGGTGATTGAAGAGAAGGGTTTTTTGGGGAGAAATCCAGAATGGCTTCAGGAAGGGAAGGAGAGTTACTGACCATCTTTTCACACTATCCCAAATGATAGAATCCGCGAAAAGAAAAATATGTTTATGGCCTTTTTGGATATCAAAAAGGCATACGATAGAGTATGGAGGGAAGGTATGTGGCGCAAGCTGGACGCCATGGGCTTAGGAGGCGAGTTTGTTGGAATTATGAAAACATTATATAAGGATGTACAGAGTGAAATTAGCCTGGGAAACATTACAACAAAACGTATGCCTATGGAGACAGGCCTAAAACAGGGGTGTATCATTTCGCCAATCCTGTTTGCATTGTACATCAAAGGTTTAGGAGATGAACTCCTGCGTAGCGAGGAGGGGGTAGCAGTTGGGGACTTGAAGATCCCAGGGCTATTTTTTGCAGACGATATGGTTCTAGTGTCAGAAAGCGAAGAGGGGCTAACGAAAATGCTGGGAATTATTGGGAAATATGGGAGCAAATGGAGACTCAAACTTAATGAAAGCAAGAGCAAAGTTATACCTGTGGGCCGCAAAGTGGATCCCACTCGAAGGTGGAGAGTGGGTGAGTTCTGCATTCAGGAAGGGCGCAGCAAACTTCTCAGTGTAGGAGAGACAGGTGATTACGAGTATTTGGGGGTAAATATAAACATTACAGAAAGAGGCATCTACCGAAACCACACAAATAAATTGATTCTGAAGGGGAAGCGAATCCTTAACCAACTGAAACTTATAGGGAGAAACAGTTTCAATAAGGTTTTCGTGGGGAAAACCATTTGGGAAATGGATGGGCTGCCAAGTATAACATACGGTACGGAAGTGGTACCCCTAAACCAGACGGCCGTAAAGAGCTTGGAAATCCTGCAGAACGATGCAGGCCGATGGATAACGGGGTCGAGTAATGCCGCAGCGCTAGAAGCAATCAGGGGTGAGCTTGGGTGGATGAGGATCAAGGACAGGATAGACCTGTTGAAACTCGGTTATCTTAATTATTTGGTAAATCTCCCCGACAGCCGATGGTGTAAAGTAATGTTCCTGAGAATTTTCAACTCAAATATCAAAACGGGGTGAATGGTCCAAGTGAGGGCGCTAGTAGAGAACTACTCATTGGAGATCTCGGACCTGGACGTTGGAGCAAACCAGGGTAAACAAATCGTCAGAGAAAGGGTCATGGCGGATTGTAACCGTAATTGGCGAGAGGGAGTCAAATGAAAGAGGTCTTTGGGTGGCCTGCGTGATAAAGAGAAGTCAGGTTTTGAAGAGTACCTTGATGGTACCTTTGGGGGGGGGGGGTCACTGTTGTTCAAGCTGAGGTCGCGATCCCTGGAGCTGAGGGGAAAAATTGGGAAAGACGGTGAAAGGGAGTGCCAGATGTGTAACTTGGGCATGGTGGAGACCCTGGAACACTTTCTTCTAGAATGCCCAAAGTATCAGTCTAAAAGAATGAGATTCACTGGGAGTATAATTGGGAAGTGGGATGGGAGAATGAAGGACATGTGGTTAGGGGGGGGGGGAACTCAAAGGAGAGGGTTAATATGCTAATCGGAGAGATTGGGAAGAATGGGGCAAGGGATGTCATCAAGCAGTTCGTCTCCGAGTGTTGGGAGGAGAGGAGAAGCGTGGGAATAGGGAGGCAGTTGGGAGTACAGGGGTAACCATGGCCTTCTCGTCCGAGAACCGTGACAAATCAGCGGCTGACCAAAGTGTTATTAAGTGGTATTACTCACGCAAATCTGTCCGGAACGACATGGCCCTGACTGCTGAAGATTTTGTTAAAATTCCAATTAACAAATAAAGCCAGATAATGACATTACTTAAATATTACTGTAATGTAGTGATTTCAAAACAAACACTATAATAATATCATACAATATATTTGTACCATTTCCCATTCTGTCGAAGGAGAAAGATGTGAGTATAGCGTCGCGTGAGAAAATAAGGTTCTAGCTTCCAGTAGAAGATAGAACCTTCTGGTTCTCACACGACGACATCAGGTTATTTATTTATTTATTTATTTATTTATTTATTTATTTATTTATTTGAGTTTAACAACACTTTCGTCAACCAGGATCACTCGTGTCGAACAGTTTTACGGGTGGCAGAGCAGCAGAACCTAGGGAGAACCGCACAGCAACGGCGAGCAACTGTCAGACTCCCTAACGTACTAACTCCACACAAGCAGGATCAGCATTGGTTGAAGAGAAGTGCACCATCGACGTGCAGTACGCCTTAGTAAGCAGCGCCAACGTGCTCACACTTGCTCAAGGACACAACGCAGTTACAACTGGCGGGGATCGAATCGTGGACCTCTCGGTTTGAAGTTCAATACCGTAACCACTGAGCCACCGCGATCCTCGAATACTAATATCACAAAAGCGGTCTTTTACGCGATAAGATCGCGATACGGTTGTGACAAACTTCCACCAGTGGATAGAGATTTCGTAAATAAAGTGATGCAAAATGAAGAATGCATAAAAAAACCCAAGCAGAAATAAGATTTACTATTCAGTGTTCAGTTTTTCTTTTATGGCAGGTAAGATTCTATAGTGGTGTTGGGGGGTAATCGAATAGAGGATTTAGGGTCGCGATGTGGACCATTTTTTATTGCGGTTTAACGACACTTTCGATAGCCAGTGTTACATTGTCTCGGACAGTTTGAAATGTGGAGGAAGTCAGAGTACACGGAGAGAACCACCCAGCAGGGGTGAGCGACTTCTTTCCTAACGTCCAACTCCGCACAAGCAGGATTAGCATTAGTTGAAGACAACTGTACCTTCGACGCCGCCGTACTTCCCCATTCCGTTCTCTAACGTCGACGAAATTGTCTGTGCGTTTTATGGTCACAGTCCTTTGTGATTACTGAGTATCTTAATAAGCCATTTTGCACATGAGGGTATCTTCCCAATAGATTTGAGCCAAGCGATACATATGGAACTGAAATGACCAAATGGCAAATTGCCATATCTTTGAAAATGCTAATGGTTCATTTCAGGCCATTTGAAGTTATAACTAGAAAATACAATTCAAGTAAATACAGTTTTAACAGTTTTATATTAGTGGCCCCTGGTCTCAATCTGATTCAAAAAGAGAATGATGTTGTGATAGCACGACTGTAAAATGTTGTTTTGTATCTAGTGTGTTGCAACTCACACTGCGGTTACAGAAAATGGCAAAAAAGCCAGTCATACAAAACGCAGGAGGAAAAATACTTGACCTGCCTGAGGTAAAAATGCAATGTGTCCGGGTTCCCCGGCCTATCCTAATTTTTATGTCCGACTCTAGTCTGTTTGTGAACTTTTGACAAAAACGCTTTATCCGTTGGAAATGGTATCTGGAGATACTAACGGGACTGGCTTCAAATACGTGTACACCGCGAATATAGGTCATACATTTTAACCCTTCATATGACCCGAATAGCAGACGAAACTTGACAAAAATAACGGTGTGACCGCCGCCAAAAATTACTGATACCAAGCGAAATTCCAATGGAAAGACTCAAAGGAAATCGAATCGGACAGCCGATTTCGAATCGAACCGAATGCCAACTTAACATTCGAAATCGAATCGAATCGAATTTCGAAGTTCGGAAAGGTCCCAACAAAACCACATTTTTTTCCCATGAACCAATATAGATTTTTGCACGGTTGATCTTATCACGGAACATGAAATGTCGCCAACTTGATATATACAGGTTTGGTTTCGTTACCTGAGTAACAGGTGTATAAAGCTTACTTATAAAATTCGAAAAGTTTGAACATAAGAGGAGGTCCGCGATTATTCAGATTTCCACACAAACTATGATTTTGCTATGGAACCCTTTGACAGAAACATGGCACACATTAGGGTATCGCCCAGAGAAGAAAAGCACCAAGTTCTCTTTGAATATGGAAAGTTATGCTCTAACAAAGAACAAACATTAACCATCTTGCAATCTAGCATTGTACACGTTTTAGATTGGCTCACAAAATAACGGCCTAAATGTGGGATGCGTTTCTTAAAAATCTTCTCATGTTGTCAAAAATTACAACAAACATTTTTCGATGTCTCCTGACTCGACATATCTGAGATAATTCCGCTCCGGAAGTGACACGTATTCCGCAAGAAGTCCAGAGTTGTACCGCACTGTCCGTTTTTGGCATTTCTGATTTTGCAACTGCAATTATAACATATTATTAAAAAGAATACCTGTTGCTTTTGTACATTTTATCTAGCAAATGTACACACAAGTTTTCACGGACGGCTTTTATCTCCTTGCGAACTCTTATATTTCCTTGCAGTCACTCATGAGATAATTCTGGTACCTACTCTCAACTGTCAAGGAGCCAGAAAATAAGCAGACTGTCATCTGCAAAATGAGGTCCCAGAGGGTGAATTTAGTGATGCCACCCTGCACAACAGGGTAACACCACTAAGTATACCCTATGTGAACCTCAATCTGAATCAGAGTATCAAAACTAAACAGAAAGAGGTACTCAAAGGATAAATTGGCCCATTGTATGGAATAGCATCATCAAATTTCAGGCCTGACTGTAAATTTCTGCTGGAACCTTCCCGGTCAAGAAAAGTTGTTCCCGGGTCCACGTTTTGCAGTACTTTGTAGTGTGGGGTAGCACTTATTTGATCCACGATTCTTTTGAAAGTAAAATCTTTCGCTTTAAAAATACAGAACTCTGCATTTCTTCTTTGTACGAATACGGATCTTGAAAGTGAATGTAGGGACAACATGTTTCAACCCCCAACTACATGACTTCATTATAACACAATCTGGATCGTAATAAAATACATACATACATACTTGGTAGAAATAAGTTGCGGGACTAACCGCACGTAAAATATAATTCTCTCATTTCTTCTCATCGGTGATACGTGCCATTGGTTGTTGGAAAAACGTTAATTTAAATATGTCTAAATTGATGCAACGTCACGGATGGCTATCGCCAATGAAGAACAAATGATGACACACGCGAACAAAAAACAAACAAAAAATATTCATTTATCTTGCAATTATCTGACAAATTACACAGGCAAGTTATTCGGTAGAAATATATATGGGTTGGAGAATTCTTTCTTAACAACGGGACAGAAAGGTTATTACCGCCATGTGTGTTTCCAAGATGGAATATTGAATTCGTGCCCTCGTCTCTGGGCATATATCGACAAGTCCGTTAGCCTCTGAGTCGATATATGATCCAAAGGCGAGGCCAAGATTCAATACACTCGGAAACCCACTTTGTGGCAATAATCAATTTATCTTACAAGATTCCTTCCTTTCTTTGCTTGTTCGCATATATACAAGCGGAAAAAATAAAGGGTTTTCTGTGGTGAATATTTCAAATGTGTTATGTATGATTATTTCATTGTTTGAATTTTGATATTATGTCCTCATTACTGATTAAATTTTGACGAGTTCTGTTGTATTAACACTGACGGCGTGTACGTGGATAACGTTCAAATGTAGGTACCCTACGCCATTTCCTGATCAAAATCAAGAGCGGATCTGTCCACCCCGGACTTCGGTCGTTGCTCTAATTCTCCTTACCATTGACCCCATCAAGTTGTTTATGGTCCTTTGTGGGATGTTATTCCACTCCCGAAGAAGAGCCTACGTGAGCTGAACGCCGTTGTTTGGGACGTTGACGCCCTTCCTGACCCTCCTGTCCAGATCGTCACAGAAATGCTCGATCGGGGTCAAATCTGGACTATAGAGTGGTCGAGAACTGGGACATTGTTTCAACGTGCTGCCTCGCATTATCTTGCTGCAATGTAAGGTTACACGCATGGATAAGTGGAAGAATGTAAGGCATGAGGATCTGGTCTCGATATCTTACCGCTGTAAGATTGCCTTCGATGACAACGAGAGGTATTTTCACGCCTTGAAATCCCCCCCCCCCCCAATCCATAACAGACACTCATCCGAATCTGTCGTTTTCCTTAACACACGCGTCAGAATATCGCTCCCGACGACGTCGATGGTAACGTTGTCGTATATCTGACATGTAATTTATTCACTCTGGAAAAGATGCCCCTCTGTTTCAAAAGATTAAGCGATGTTCGTAAAGCGAGCCATGAACAAACGCAACTCTTCTAGAATGCCCGCAATAATCGCCCGAAGTAGGTTTTCGTGGATAAGGCGAACAGGTACCCACAGAAAATGAAAAGACAGACACATGAGAAAACGATCAGTACTTGTGTTTTTTCTGTATATACACCGTTTCTCTAGTTTTTTTTTTGGGGGGGGGGGGGGGCAAGGGGTGGAGTAAAAGTTACATTTGTTCACGAGTACGATCCACCAGACTAAATATGGCCTGGTCTGATGTAAGCAAACGTTGGATATTATCCTACGCAGACGCAAATTATTGGACCCTAGACTTCTACTGAGAATGAGAAAGAGATATACTGAGGAGCAGGAATTACGGAGTTAATAATTAAAACAGTTCCTGGGCTGTCGTGTCAAACCTGTACATAAAGTGAACACGAGGTAACCAGGAGTGGTATATGATATACGTTTTAACATGTTTGAATGGACATCGAGGTCATGTTCCACCCGCCCATATTTTATGCGTATGCGCCGCAGAAATCGTGAAAGAGGTCACATAAATTCGGTTTGGCCATCTTTGAGGTTGTGCGCAGAGTGATTACCTCGTATCCGGGCGCCATCTTGCGCATACTCTGCAACATTCTTGGATGATGTGCCAGTGCGTTGCATCAATATTGTGTGATGCACGATAGACATTCATTCATTCTAGTATGTGGTTTCTCTCAAATATTAAAAATAATCTTATTGATTGCATGCTCGTATACTTATTGGTGAAGCACAGAGGAAGAATTAAATTATTGAATTATCTTCTCGATACAAATCCACAACAAAAGCACATACTGACCGTACGAATCTTGTTAATTCCAAACTCCAAACTCGCACATAGATAGCTAACTTTATCAAAATATATGACAAATCTTATTATTTGACGTAAATGCCATGTTTCTCAAGCTAATATCTTTCGATACGTTTCTAATCACATGAAGGAAAGATTACGCCAAGGTTATTTTTGCTATCTTATTACCAGTAGAAACAACAATCGTAAATTTCAAATAACTGTCCTTTGCGTTGAGGCCTTTCGTTCACATCATGAAGTCAGTCAGATGAGTCACGACCAATCAGATGCGTTCTTACATGCTACTTTTCAGATGACATCTTGTTGCACTCAAGGGACGACATGTAGGCCGCATTCCGCGCGTTGTTTCTCTAACATATGTTTATGGAGCACGGCAGCTCGTTGGTTAAAGCAATGGACTTTAAACCGATATGTCGACCTGTTCGATCCTTTATCCGCATCAACTGCGCGTTTTGCTTGTGTCAGACACTTAACCTTACACCCAACACGAAAGACAGACGACACCTGCATACAAAATTCTTAAATTACTAATAATTTTTTCCATTTTTTGCGTCAAAAACATAGCTTATAACTCCTCGCTGGAATGAGGGGTCATAAGCTATATTTCTGAGACAAAATATAAAACGAATATTGAAAATTGAATGGTGATTTTTGTGAATAGTGCTTTCCGGTTTTGGTAGTTACGTTGGGTAAAGGGTTAAGCCTGACTGTCCATGTTGTGTACTAAGGCATACTGCAAGTCGATGGTTCGCTTCCCTTCACCTGCTGTTAACTCTGCATGTGCCGGCTTAGTAATGTGGAGAGTCTGACAGTTGTTTGGTGCTGCTAGATGGTATTCTAAGGGTACTCCGGCTCCCTCCACTCTTAAAACTGTCCGACACAATGTGACCCTGGATGTCGATACTGTCGTTACTACCAATAAACAAATGAAACACATATTTCAATGTCCGTATTCTGTCGCGGAACGTTCGAAACACACAACAACCGTGGTATACAATTTTGGCAGCTTTGTATATAAAAAGTGACTTGTCCAGGCCGGCGAAAAACGGTGGATCTTTTAAAAGACAATTTCAGAGCTTCTCCCTCTTGGATGCGGGTTTAAATCAGGTGTGGAAGTTCAGATGAGATCCAGTTTATATAAAGATCAAAGACACTGCTTAGTGATTTCGTGGTGTATAGGGTTACGGGATAAAAGAATTCACAATTGAGAGGAGAAAAAAGCTTTTCCACCCTTTGTTGACAAACTTCGCGTTTTTATATGAAAATACACTGTAGGTGGCTTGGGGTGTGTAAATATTGCGAAATCAAATTAAAACTCTTTTAAACGGAACATGAACTGAAGTGTGGGTACTTGCGTATCGCATACTAAAGGAACCGATATGTCATTTTTGTATCTTCCAAGGTAGTGCCTGTCGTTTTCTGTCTGTTATTAACCTTTTAGTGTTTGCATATAATCTGAAATCGATAGAATTAAAACCAGTATATTCGACGGTGCATATCTTCACAGTACACTTTGTCAACACTGCAGTCAACTTTCTGTCAGCGAAGCAAACAAAACTGTCGATAACAAGACTGATAAAGTTTTGCCTGAAAGCCCTTTGATTAACGTTGATTATCTGCTGAGCATTAAAACCATACCGAGCAAATGTTTGTCTGTCGTGCTGTATAATGTAGATTTTTTTGGCTTATAAATAGCTCCCTTAGTTGTCAATGTAACGCCGGCGCTTCAATATAACAGTATCATAAATTTAAAATGGGAGATAACATTTCTCTACAATTGGGACCCTTTTACTTCAATGCATTATGTAATATTGCCCCTTTTGAATAACGTTACGCACGAGGGAGAGAGAGAGAGAGAGAGAGAGAGAGAGAGAGAGAGAGAGAGAGAGAGAGAGAGAGAGAGAAAGAGAGGATTGGTAACAGGAACCGCGTGTTAATTCTATTTTATCTCATTTGACAGAGAGCTCACTGAGTTCTGTCAAACAGGATATTATAAGTTGTCTCCGCCAACATGTATTGTATGTGGAGATTTAATACCTGGATGTCGGTTTTTAAATACCTAGCCGCAGGCGACGTGTTCAAATGAGACATCCAGGTATTAAATCTCCATATACCATACATGCTGGCGGAGATAACGTTTTTGTCCCGTTTGAAACACAATACAAACAGAGTGGAAATAAATTTGTGGACACATATCTCAGCTCCACAATCACTTGGACCAAATTCGTGATAATTATTTTGTTTTTTACAATCGCAGAACACAACAGACAGAGTTACATCCCTCGGGTCGTAAAGGAAACGAGTATACAGTATTTTGTTGACATATCGTCCCCTGAGTTCCACTGTGTTCTTTGTGCCTACTGGCACATAGAACACGTTGGTACTCGGGGGACGAATTATTTGCTCTTATTTTGTTTTTAGGATTTAATTTTCGGAAATCTGATGATATTTGTGACTATTTTCGGGTTTTTTTGGTTCGATTTTTATTTCGAAGCGAGCAAAAGCGGAAAGCTTTCGTTTAAACCATATACCCCGATATTTCGCCTGGATGTTGCACGCTCTCATATACCTTGGATGTTGGGTGCATTCTTTGCCATGGCTATTTGTCCAAGGCATTCTGACCAATCAAAAGACCGAATTTATCGAAGGCCAAATATATCTATAATGTTTGAAGTTTGGGGGTTGTTAATAGAGTTTACCTATAAATCATAATATTGATTTATTTAATTAACAGGCCTTCATCCTAGACCCGTATGCAATTAAATGGGGAAATTTGTACTGAAAGAATGGTAAACATTTTTTTTTTTTACATTATTTTCAATCACGGGAGTTATTCCATCACGCAATATCCAATTGAGTAGGCTCTACTGTAAAAGTATATTAACGTTCTCACTCACGAAGTGTAATTTTACACAGGTGCACACTAAAAATTAAAGTGTTAAAACTAACACTTTCAAGGTGTTAAACCCATTCTAACTCTTAGGGTTTGATTTTAACACTCAAAGTGCAATGATTTAAGCACTTAGACATTACAATCGTCAGACATCTGAAACTTGAATTGATTGGCACTTCCCATGTGTCTAGCATTGGTGGTTCTTCCAGAATCGTCCATAATTTGATTTGCGCTTGGTGGGTGCATAATTAAAAAGGACACAACGCAGATGACGCGGATCAGGCTCGAGAGTTCGAGCCTGATCCGCGTCATCTGCGTTGTTTCCTTTTAAGTGTCGCGACATTACACTTGTCAAGTGGTATTATTGTAACACCTGTCAAGTCCTGGGATATCTACACTTGAACAAAGTGCTAGTTCAGCACTTAGTAAGTGTTAAATACAGCACTTCAAGTGTAGTTTTTAACACTTTAGTTTTTAGCGTGTGAATACAATCCGAAGACAAAAAAGCCCAAATAGTGAACGCTTTTTAACCAATCGGCCGGAGACATGCATAATATAGAAACTGAACAGTTAAAATAAATATATTTAAAACAATTTCAGCAAAACCATATCTTGTGACCTCTCTTTGGAACAAGTTCATCGCGCTTGTTCCAGTGTGGGTCACCTGATGTGGTTTTGTTGACTTTTTCTAATGTAAAAAACAAAAATTAAAACAACAAATTTTGATATCGTGTGCGTTGGGTATTTGTACTTTTTAAAAAATAATATGAAAAAGGTTCTCTTTTATTTGGTGCGGTGTTGTAGGTGATTAGTAATTAACCCTTTGCGCCTTTAATTATCCTGATGTTCAAACGTCTCTGGGAATTCAGTTTCCTCGACGTTTTTCAAAATGCGACGTTAAACGTCGGAAAGTACAAATAACAAGATATTTTTCACATTAGTGATTATCTGGTTGAGGGCGAGATTATTTTGGGGGGTCTGAATTTGTTATTCAAAACTTGTTTTATTACAAATTATTGGAGAGTGCCAATTCATTGTTCATCGATTACAGAGTATACATGAGCTTTCATTTAGAAATGATAAACAATTTTCAAGCATAGAATGACCCCACGGTGTGTAGAAATAAACTAAATGAGTTTTTTTCTATTGTAGGGCACACATTTCTACAGCAAAAACCCTTCCAGTCATTTTACATCACACTGGGAGATAAAACGAATGGTGGGACCCTTTTAATGCTCAACTTTACATGTGACGGGCCGTGCAGTGCTAGAAGTCTAAGTTGATCATGGCCAGTCTTTGTGTGTCAATACAACTATCAAATTACTGTTTATGAGAGCAAACATGGCTGACAATTTTATTCACTGGAACGTTAGCTTCCCTTAATTTTCTAAAGCAACCAGTAAATTTAACAATATGGGTATGGGAATTTCATATACGAATTGAAATTTCGAAATGTTAGCGAATTTGTATCATCGACGTGCGCTTCATTTCACAAACTTCGGGCATTTTCCGTTAGAGTAGTATAAAAATACAGAAGCTGTTTTTTCTAAAACTAAAATGTGTGACGTCAGCCCAATATGCCCTTTTAACCCTTTACCTAACATGAAATGCAGACGACACTTGCAAAAAAATTCTTGAATAACTAATTTTTTCATTTTTGTCTCAAAAACATAGGTTATGACCCCTCATTGGAACGAGCACGACGAGCTCGTTCCAATGAGGGGTCATAACCTATGTTTACGAGAAAAAAAATTAAAAAATAATGAAAATTAATTGGTGATTTTTGAGAATAGAGCTGGCCGGTATTGGCCGTTACATTTGGTAACGTATATCGAAAAACCGAACCGAAACCGATATCATGAGGATACCGAAAAAAAACGAACCGAACAAATAGCGGAATACCGAAACTGTCTGAATTTTCGAATTTTCCTACATTCGCTATTTATAAGGCCCTGTTGAGGCTTGATAACAGTTGAATGGTTCGTTTTCTATGAAAGAAGTGACTGGTTTTCTTTTGAGTTTTATTAATCCCCAATGGTCTGGCAAATGTCTTGATTTCCCACTTGATTACATCCTGTACATGTCCAGTTGCTAAGCAGTTATTTCTATTATGGCAGCAAAGACCTGACCAGAAATCACAGTCCGGGTGATTTATCTGTTGTCAGCACATGCTCTGAGATCGCAAAGGCCTGAAATGGGTCTTTAATAAACGTTAAGGTCACGAAATTACTGTAGATATAATTTGTGGTCATAAAAGAATGCCAGTATTGAGCTCATTGGCGGTGACATCTATAGCGTTGAGGAATGGTGGTACAGGAGCAACTTATTCTGTTTTATTCCTGATGAGAATTCCCCTTTGGTAATATCAGCAGATTTCAGTCAAGTCAGGTACCAAATACCGAACCAATACTGATGTATACCCCTTAAAAACGAAACCGATACCGAACTTAAAATTCCAATACCGTCCATCTCTAAACCAGAGTTCAATTAAGTTCATTTCATTGGAGTAGGAACACGGTTAAAACATAGAGAGAACGTCCGTCCAACAGACGAGTGGTCTCCAGGCTATTTGCTGAAACAAACACAATACAGATCCGTTCCATTGGAGTCAATAAATGACAAACCTTCAGACTAACGCTCGCAGCAAATAACTGATGCAGAAGTTTACGTCTTTTGATCTAAATTGGCAAAATAGTTATCATTCAACATAACACGGTCTTTCAATAAATATGCAATCAACACCTAGAGAATTAATCAATGAAAATAAATGATTGAACAAACACTCATTTTGTGAGCACAAAACGCTGACAAATTACACTCAAGATGCTATTTAGTTTTCTCGGGCGTAATTTCATTAAACAGCAATAGCAGGGCTGATACTTCTTTCTGCCATAAGGGTGGAGACGGTCTTTGGGAGAGGGTTGTTGAATTTGAAGGACTGCACTCTTTAACTACCATTACTTACAATATTAAATTGTATTTTTCAAAATAACTGACACTTCATTTTTTTTTAATTTCCTCCCTTAACGGTCTGCACACTGGTGTCAATGTATAAAAATTACAATCTGCAAACTTGTCCATAATGCAAATGGGAATTTAACCACGTCAATCCAGTTTGACAGATGTCACTGAGATCTGTCAAACAAGACTGAATTGGTTAATTTTCGGATTACATTATGAGAAAATTTATTGCTTGAAATGTCTGTATTTTGACATTATTGTGCTGAGGGTTAACTTGGGACGATATTTTGGAAATAAAACAGAGAACACAACAATTTGATTTAATAATTTATATACAGATATTGGCCGCTTTGGACAAAAAGGTACATGTACATAGCTAGGTGACGCTGAGTGCCATGGGATCTCTATCGGTGTCGTAGCAGCCAGGAGATGAAGAATCGCACTCTCCTCCACTCCCTTACACTCTGACACATTTTTGCGACAGAATTGTCGGGTAAGTTTTCCTATATTTCGGACAGTGAAAGAATGGCCAAAATCATGCAGACCACCAATGTTTTCCGACGATTCTGAATGGAAATATATTAATAAAATATATTGTCGCCAATGAAGCTATCCAAGCACCGTTAAATGTCAAAAAGTGAGCATCGTCAATTTAAATTTTCTGGTTAAAAAGCATCCGCCATTTCTCGGCTAGAACAGTTGAACGTTACGCGCACGCAGCGCCAGACCTCTCCCAACAAATGATGTTTCGGGAAGTCGGCCCTTTGTGCACCCTAAATTTTTCGTACCCCGACAATGCGCGCTGTGTTATGACGAAGAGTAATGAGAGGGACTTGTTGGGCCCTTCCCATTGGTATTTAAGAACACAACGTTTCATGTGAAAAAAACAACCCAAAATTCAATAATTTTTATGTAATTTGTAACGACACCGTTGAGGCTAAACGTTTAACCCTTTACCTAATACGAAAAGCAGACGACACTTGGAAACAAAATCCTTGAATAACTAATTGTTTTCATTTTTTTTTGTCTCAAAAACATAGGTTATGGCCCCTCATTGGAACATAGGTTATGACCCCTCGACGAGCTCGTTCCAAAGAGGGGTCATAACCTATGTTTTTGAGACAAAAAAATGAAAAAATAATAAAAATTAATTGTCGATGTTTGTGAATAGCGCTGGCCGGTTTTGTCCGTTGGGTAAATGGTTAAGTTTAGCAGAATTGGCAGCGCATTTTCCAGTTTTCGGGACAGTGTTATACTATCTTATTCATTTCATAAAATCCGAAGTTTCCTCTTCTCTTAGATCAGTTATCCAAACGTCTCGGCACTGGAACCGATACCGATACCGGCGGTACTCAGCCTTTTAATCGGTACCGATTCCCATACTTCAGAACCGACGGTTCCGGTACTCGTAGTTATTATATGTGAATGTGATACACGAGTAATACGACGGAATCTACACGGACAGTAAAGAGTTAATTGAATGTTTCTGGCACATAGAACACATTGGAATTCAAGGGACGACCCGTTTGAGACGGACTATAGGATGTCGGATATGTGTGATCTTTTCTGAAACGTAGGGGATATTTGATAAAAATGAAATATATGAAGAAAAAGATTTATATTTCATCACAAAGACAGTTGAGGTACTGCACTGTGACGTCTGGTGAATGATTTCCGCGATTGTTGGGTGTCTGACAAACCCACATTCCACGCACTGAGCTGTAGAAGACATGGACGGTCAGTCAGAGAATTTACCACATTCAGTCCAAGACCTCAATACCTTGTAAATCCTCCTCGGTTCGCGAGACAAGCGCGAATCCAACGTGGCATACTCCTCACCAAACGTCCAATATCAGCTTGTCTGATGTTATTCCATTCTTGTTGCAGTGCAGCGGCGAGTTCCTGGACATTGGTAGTGGGCTGTTGGCATGTTATGCCCATGGAGAACTCTGTAGCGACACGGGCCCTGTATGCTCTTGCATGTCACGGTAGTACTGCCCTTGGATGGCATGTAATGCTGTACTGGTTGTCGTGGTTATGCCTCCTCACATCATAACCGATCCACCACCAAAACGATCGTGCTGCCTAACGGTTACGTCATGGTATCGTTCGTTCCGCCGCCGCCACACTCTGTTTCGCCTGTCATGGAAATCGAGAGTGAACCTCGATTCACCGGAAAACATTACGTTGCTCCACCGACGATTGTCCCAGCGCTATCGTGCTCCACACCAATTACACCTTGCTGCGATGTGACGTTCACTCAAACGTGGAATTATTCGAGGCCGTCGAGCATACAAATTCCAGCTGTGTAGGCGATTTCAGGCAGTCTGACAACTGACTCGTACATTTTTCGCTCGGTGCAGCTGCTGTCCAATTTCTGAGGTACTTTGATGGCGGTTACGTAATGCTGTGGTTCGGATGAAACGATCCTGGTTAGCAGTTGTCGCAACTGGACGATCTGACCGACGTCTGTCATCAACATTGCCTGTCTGATGGTAGCGTGACCACAACCTGCTGATCACCGATTGAGTAACGTTGAGAATTTGAGCCACTGCAGTTTGTCTGTTGCCAGCTTCCAACATGCCAACGGCACGTAAACGTTCGTCACGTGTCAGTCTTCGCACACCTCAAAAGTTACGTTTCGACCAGAAACTATTGATGGACGAGTTTATACCAAGAAAAGAAAGATAAGACCTCCGAAAAAGCCCGTCCAGTACAAATGAAAATTTCAAAACGTAACCCACAGACATTAACGCGTCGCTCATGCGAAAAACCTGCACGAAGGTTTCGTGCGCCGGTGACATTTACGATCCACACTAAACTTGGTAACATATTGATGTGTCCAATCAAGCGTATCCAATACCGTTTTCCGAAAATATCACCATCAGTTTTGATATCCCCTACTTTTTTGAATAGTATATATAGTCTACTTATTATTATTACTGTGTCTTACTATTAGGTTGTTCATTGATTCCAAGTTCGAACACGCGGGGTTGCAAACATTAATGAAAATTACTGCAAACACCAAACTGAAAATGCATTTGTCTGCTTTTAAATTTAAATTTGTAAAAAAAATTTACCAGTTCAAAAAATAGTAAATACTACCAGAATCAGACATAGCATGTGGTTGTGACTTTGGCAACTTGGAAATCACGCGCAGTAGACCTACTGTTTACAGCTTTGTAGTTTGCGCGTGTAAAGTCCCCCCCCCCCCCCCCCCCCCATGTTTCTGACAATCCGTGATCGGCATTTGTGACCGCCTGGCAGGTAGGTCGACAGTTGTAGATGAATTTTCATTTTATCAGCCAAAATAACACGTGTTTATTGATTGAATTTGACCCTCAAAATCACTGTTCAGTCTTATTTACCGATTAGAGCTTACACGAATCGACTGCGATCGACTTTTCACTTGCATTATCGGAATATTAGATGTGCCGTTCTCAGTACCGGTACTGACCCAGTTCTCGGTTCTAAACCCCAGTGCGGTACCGATACCGACAACCGTGGAACCGGCGGTACTTTACAAACCCTGGTGCGCAACTCTCTCGCTTTCTTTACATCAACTCACTCCTTTTCTCTACATCCACCAAATTCTTACCCATTGACACCAGTAATTCCTAACCATACAAAATTTACTTTATCCTGTCTGGTAACGCCAGTTTTTCAAACTTCGTTCGACGAATAACGGTAAGCGATTTCGCTGTAAACAAATTGGTTGCGCATAGTAACACATCAGGGGTGCGGGAGGGGAGTGGCAACGCTAGCGTGGCTCATATTAGGATTTAATATATTCCCAGCTGTCTATAATAACGGACGCAGGACTGAAATTATACTCAGAACCGGGAACCAAGAAATGTCCCGGGAAATATCAAGTAAATTTACGAGAGTAACAAGACACATTTATTTATGTGAAAATGGACATATTATATTGGCAATCTACCATCTCCGAACTGAAAAAAATTTTCTCCAAAGAGAAGCGTGAAAACTCAAACCTGCTTCCAACTTGTCTTCAATTTCAGAATCGTTAGTTTTATCACCACTACCTCCTGGCTTCATCTCTCTCTTCACTGCTGTCACATGTCCTGTCTGCTTTAAGCAGGGGAGACTGGCGATGGTAGTGAAGAGGGAGTTAATGTTGAAGGAGGTAGAGAATAGAGAATGATACTAGAAATTCCAAAATGAAGACGAGTTTGAACATTGAAGCGAATGAAGATCTTGCTGTTGAAGAGAGGAGTCCTCCGAAACTAATTGACAGCTGCAGTGATTTGGTGAGAATGGTCCTTCAGGAAGCTGAATTGTAAACTGTTCAGGAGTGGAAGGGCTGACGCGAAATCTTACAAAGTTACGTAGGAACAGTTTTTTAATCTGGAAAATTTTAGTTCGACGTGCCATGCGTGATTAAACCCTAGTTCATATCGGGGTAACGAGATCGGCGTCATATCAGCCGAGTTTGAAGTCATATCAACCAGGTTTGATAATGGGCAATTATGGGAAAGAAAATCATATCTTATAAATCAACAAATTACTCTTCCAGCAAACATTACTGTATTATATTCTATCCGTCTTGCCAGCACAACTACGACTGTAATAGCTTTATATTCATCTCGAGTCATAAACACACCAAAGTAAAGATTCCGCTTGTGAGTAAATACGCTCTGAATGTAAACCTTGCGCACCAGAATTTATTATGAAGTCACACATTTCTTAGAGGTGCATCTGTTGTATAATTGTTTTGGCGGGAACATATCAAAGCGACATGTCAATGCGCTGGAGTTTCCAGTTCAGCCTACCTTGTAGTCTAAAGTAATATGGAGGTACTTAATTAACACAGGCGTGCGAAGAGGAGGCAAGAGGAGGGACCTTTTTAGTATGACAACAACTATTTTGATTTATTTATCGGCAGATGTTCCTTGTTACGAGACATGGGCGTGGAAAAGATGACCGATTGAGGTTGGGGTGCGAACCGGAATTGTCCCAACTGCGATGGGTCAAGTGTAAGGCATGCCTTGATGATGTAGTTGGAAGATTAGTCAGTAGGTATTATAGCTAAAATGCTGGAGATATTGTGGAAATTAATTATTGATACCTTATAGGTGAATATTGGTGAATATATTCACAGAGTAGTCGTGATGAAACTTCTTTAATTAGCACGTACCGTACCAGAACTCCAAATTGGTTATGCTGGGCCCCAACAAGCCAAATTGGCTACTACAAACCGCGATTTGTATGACCGACTGTGCGTGTGCAAAGTATTAAATCTTGTAAGAAAGTACATGATTACTAGTAAGAGAGAATTGATATCTTAAACTCCATTCCTGACAAAAATGTCCCGACTGGAAAAATACCCCTCCGCCACCTTTAGGGACGCCATGGTATTAGCAACCTGCAAATCAGAGCATTTTGCTCAAATCGGATCACTATGTGCTTAAGTTCCTCCCATCTTTCGCTGAGACGGAATTAGAGGCTATTATATACCGGACAGGGCACCACACTTGGAGCTGCGCGCGTTGTGATAAAGTAATAGAGTGTTTTCCCTTCTCGGTCTGGAATTTGGACACAACAATTAAGTGGTAGAGTTCTAGCTTACATTTGGGAATCACAAGCACTGCTCTCCAGATTCTCCCACCGCCAAATGCCACCTTTCTGCCCAACCTCAAAGTCCAGTCCAATGTTTTTTCGCGGAGGTTTCTGATAGAGAGACGTCTCCTGATTCACGAAAAGTTTACTGGACATCTGATAGCATTGAGCAATTTGAGATATTCGTCGCAGAGAGGGGGTACCCAATTTCAATTCGCATGGTTAACCTAAAGCAAATACGGCAGCTCGGAATGTTGACTTCACCCCAATATCCAGTTCTGACAGTAGGCTAATACAGGTAATGGTGGATAATTTCGATGCGGACATTGCATCCCCGAATGGAAAATGTAGTACCCATTCTCTGGCTGTTTTGTTAATTCAAGCAAATGATACGACCCAGTTGCAACACAGTCGGCTCCCGCGACTTAAAAAGTGTGAAATGGCAGAAACTATTGACTATCAGTTGGATGGAAACGCCTGGATATGTCTATTTCTCGAGCAAAAAAGATTCACCCCGCCGCTCTTAATTCTTTGTTATTCAGCACTGTCAACTCCAAGGACAGGACAGAGCTTTTCAGTGTTCACAGCTGATCAACAGCTTTATAAAATCGCCGTACAGGTATTGTAGACTTCCCGGATGACATTCCATCTTTTATTCCCCGTTTAGGAGGTATTCATCTGATTATGTGCTTCATCGGTGCCGTAGGAAAGCTGATGGCTGAATCTGGTTTGGCTGATGTACTGCAGTCGGTGTTTTGAGGGGTGGAAAAATTTCTAGTGGAGAAAAAAAATCTTAGGATTATTAGAGGATGCAAGTTGTATATACACGTGTGGGTAAATCATTGTAATTATTAAAGTTGTTTGAGAGGGGAGAGTTTGACTCGACCTTGTGTGTTGTGGAATGACTGAAAGTAGGCTTCTCGGTGGATAGTTATCAAGAACAATTAGAAATTGATCTGCAGATATGTAGAGAAATGTATATTTTTGGTTTGTTGATAGCACAGGCAAGCTAATAATCAAACATTGCCTCGTGCGTTCGAAATGGTATCTATTCCGTAACAGGTGTGTCAATGCAACCGGGGTTACCATAAACCCACGCAGAAGCAAATTGGATGGAGCGAATAGCCCATATATAAAATTATCGGGAAGTTGGCTGTTGATGTCGCTTCTATAAAACTCAAAGAACCTATTACACTATTACGCAGTTCAAAGAGAGACCGATCAAGCGCCTCTTTGGAGTATTGGTATGATATTCAAGAAAGATGTAAATATTCGGTAGTTAATACCCGCGTGAAGGAACGTTTGGAGCTCCAGCCAGCGGCTGTTTTGGCGGTGCGTGTCGGAATGAGCTGTTGGGCTACGTTTACCCAAGAGTTGTTTTTTTTGGCGAGAGGCTTGCTAGAGGGGGTTATCTGGCTTTATTTTCTACTGATGTCATATGTGTTTACTCAGGAATTACTTGCTTCTAATTTCCACCTTTCGGGCTCCTTCCACCCATAAAACTGTCCAACATGAGGTGATCCTGGTTGTTGGAAGTGTCGTTAAATCTCAATAAATAAATAAACCGGAGCTCCCACGGTCGTATAGTAATTCCAGGGGAGATAACTTTATCAAACGTCGATTTTCATGACGATACATGTCAGTGGTGGCAATTTTGCAACATTTCTGCATTTTCAGTACAGCCACAGTCGATATCTAATGAGTTGACTGGTGACGTCAACGGTTCTATTTGACTTTTTGCGTTAAAATGCCAGATTGTATTTCAATCGAATGCTGGAGAACAGCTATTTAGCAACTGCTAATCTTCTCAATGTACTAATCCACCTTTGCAATGGACCCCTCCCTCGAACGAGCTTGCCGTGTTTGTCTTCACAAGAGGCATTTGGAACAAAATGTTGGCACCGTCGTTTTGATGCGTGTTTTGAGAGAAGTGTTTATGGTTCGCAACTGAATGGGTATTTGCGTCTTCACACAATTAGGCATGCAACTCTGTTTTGATGGTGCATTTGGGATTGCAGATATAAAACTACATGGTTATGTGTTTTCCACTGTGGAATACATTATTTATTTGAGTTATAATTAATCAGATTCTGAACAGAATATCAAGCCACCAAAAAGCCGTTTTCTCTCAAGGGTGTTTATCGATGGATCAATGTTTTCCTGTCGCGAATAGAAACGCTGAGAGGTCGCTTTATCCAGCATAGATAAGAATCCATATTTATGATACCAAATGAATTTCTTGTTGTTGTATAAAAGACAATACATTTTCCACAACCATGTGCACCTAAAGCCATTGGTTAGACAGAGAGATGAACTACTTCTTGTGATGTCAACAATCGTGTCTGCGATATTTATAGCGAGACACAGAAAACTGACATTTGAAGTAGAGATTATTACTTGCGAGATATCAGCCCGTGGTAACTTCGTGTCAGCCTGTGACCGTTTGGTCTCAGGCTGACATGAAGTTACCTCGGGCTGATATTCCGGCCGATAAGAAACTACACATATAATAACCTCTTTATTTATTGAACCAACCTAAATGATTAAAAGATCAGTTGCAGTTTTCTAACAGTGTTATTATTTCTCAATCCATTAACGAAGTATAGTCTTTTTCCCACTTCGACAAATCTTCGCTAACTACTCTAAATCACAGTTTGCGTTGAGTTTTCTACACAACTCTCTTCTTTCTTCTCTTCACCCACCCAATCCTTACTACCATCGTTAATTCCTCATCGTACAACGAAGTAAGCTTAACCCTTTACCCAACGTAACGGCCAAAACCGGCCAGCGCTATTCTCAAAAATCGCCAATTAATTTTCATGATTTTTTTATTTTTTGTCTCCAAAACATAGGTTATGACCCCTCATTGGAACAAGCTCGTCGAGCTCGTTCCAACGAAGGGTCACAACCTATGTTTTGGAGACAAAAAAATGAAAAAAATTAATTATTCAAGAATTGTTTTTGCACGTGTCGTCTGCTTTTCATTTTTCATGTTAGGTAAAGGGTTAAAACCTCTCCATCATGACTGGTAACGTCAATTTTCCCGATTGCGTTCGACGAATAACTGCGAATGATTTCGATGTAAACAAATTGGTTATGCCTAGTTATGTATCAAGGATGGGGGCGGGGGCAACTCTAGCTTGGTTTATATCGACCGAGATCGGCGCCATATCAGCCGAGTTTTAAAACCACATTTGCCATGTTTGTTAATGGGCAATTCTGGGAAAGAAAATCATATCTAATAAATAAATTGATTTTATTACCTATTGCTATCTTCAAATATGTGTTAGGAGAAAACATAAAGCACTGTCTTTCTTCATGTAGAAAAACCCCATATAATTGGCATTATTCGCTGAGTGGAGATAATGGTATTCCTGGTAAAGTAAGCTTCTTGAAAATGACACTGAGGCATTTTTTCTCTCTTAAAACGCCATCTGGTGCCAATACTATAAAGTTTTTACAGGTGTATTTTTCAGAATTGTATTTTCTATTTACGTGGCAAATTGCCATTTCTTTTGAAATACTAATGGTTCATTTCCGTCATTTATATATGCTTGTAGAAAACACAATTCGGGAAAATACAATTGTAAATATTTTATATTATTGGTCCCTGGTCGTGAGATGTGGAAATTTCAAGTGTAGGAACAAGGATTTAGCATATGATTCCCCATATCCAAAATATCAGTACAAGGACAACATTTACTAAAGGAATTCCCAAATGCAATCTGGGTAATTATAGACTCAAAAGTCGGAGTGTTATAGTGACAAAGTTATAAGGACAGGTCTGCCTGTTCGTCTCTATAAGGTTGTCCATTTTAGTTTCGCAATTAGATGTTATTACTTGCTTAGTTTAATATCGGTCGAGATATCAGCCCGAGGTTACTTCATATCAGCCTTAGACCGAAGTTACCAATGGCTGATATCTCAGCCTGCATGAAACTGATCAAGTAATAACCTCTTTATTTATTAAACCAAAACAAATAAGTACAAAATGCTCTCCGATCTGTTACATCTTTTTGACGGTGATATTGTTTCGCTTTTTGCACAAAGTCCAAAGTTCACTCTTCCCCTAGTTCAGGGATCCGAATGTCGCGGCTTCCCCACTCTAGGCTTCCCCACCAGGGAAGCCGCTACGTTTGGATAGCCGAACTATCTCTTCTCCCACGTCGATGAATCTACGACTCTGAATCTTATTTTGCGTTGCATTTTCTGTACAACTCTCTTCTTTCTTCTCTTCGTCTTCGTAATCCTTACTTATTGCCATCTTTAATTCCTTAGCATCCAAAAATGCCGCTTCAAGTCATTACAGCTGGCCACGCCAATTATTATGATTGGGTTCGGAGAAAACGGTGAAGTTTTCCATGTAAACAAAGTGGTTGTGCCCAGTAACGCATCAAGAGGACAACTCTTGCTTTGTTCATATCGGTCGAGATCGACGTCATATCAGCCAAGATTGAAGTCATATCTGCGGTGTGCAATAACAGACAATTCGAGAAAAGAAAATCGCTCGTGCAAAAAACGTCTTGTACGTACTGATGAAACATTCCCGGGTATCCGCGTTGAAAAATACATTCACTCTGTTGTTAAGGATATTAAAATCAAATATTCAAATGACCAAGATTAAGAGCCAATACTATAAAGCCTTTGCAACTGTGTTTTCTAGAATTGTATTTCCTACATATTAATATAACTGACTGTAAAAGTTTAATATTAATATAACTGACTGTAAAAGTTTAATAGTATTGGCCTCAGGAGTCCATTGATATTGATTGTTATCGTGCAAGTATCAAATTTTGTTTAGTTACTAGGCAGCTCAGCTAAATGTAGCAAAAACGTATGGATGTGATTTTAGCACAAGAACAATTTTCAGGTATTATTTGTAAGACTGGGACAACAATGAAATGGTTCAGGTTTCTTGACTGGTCCAAACGTTCATGCTTGAATCTAATCAGTTTGCGGCAGTTGACAAAAAGGTTCTAATCCATTTTAAATGATATTTTAAGATATTTACGGGACAGACTTCAAATGCATGTCCGCCACGAATATTGTAACTCTTCAGCTGAATGGCAGACGATACCGGGAAAAATAATTCTTGAATAACTAAACGATGATTTTTTTTTCATTTTGTGCCTCCAAAACATAACTAATGACCATTCATTGGAACGAACTCAACAAGCTCGTTCCAATGAGGGGACATAAGCTATGTTTTGAAGAAAAGAGGTTTAAAAAGTACAATTTAAATGGCGATTTTCTAGATAGCGCTGTTCGGTTGTGGTCATTAATCGGGTAAATAAATGGTTGAGCATCTGTATGAGAAAATAAAATATTAATGTGAAGAAAACCAAAAATCTCGACTGACCGACCCGACCGACCGATCGACCTTATTTTCTATTGGTTGTAACCAGAACCAAACAATTTTCTAATGCAATTCGAAGAAGGAGTAAAGACAATTAGATTCGAAAATGGGTCAACGTGATGATTTATCAGAGAGGTTATGTTTGAAAACAGGATGTATTGATCGAATACGGTTTGAAAGAAATGTCGAGTATGTATCGTCCACAGAATATATTTTTCTTTAAACTGTCCACATGACAAAATATTACCGATATTCTAACATTACTGGTCGAGTAAACAGGTCTATATAGATCTCAATCGCTGGGCACTTTTAGGAAGTGCGTAACAAAAGCATCAGTTCAGATAAGTATATTGTATGCATTACTGACGAATTCCTGATATCAATACTGATAAAATTGTTTTAAAACACACTGTCGTGCTCAAACACGCCAATTTTATAAAGAAGAAATCTGAATTCCAGTGTCATGAATGAAGTCCAGGATAATGTGTACACTTACTCCAACGAAATTCGTTTTCTATCTGCATATTGTGGGGGCGCGGTGGCGTTGCGGTAACCGGTTCTCATCAGATCACCGAAGTTAAGCAACGTCGAGCCCAGTTAGTCCAGGGTTGGGTGGCCGACTGAGAGATCGATTCGGACTCCCGCGTTATGTCCTTGGCCAATGCACTTCACCCGATTGTCCACATGGGGACACGATGACGCCGTGTACTAAAGCATAAGCACGTGCTGTGCTGCAGTGCGGAGTTACGATGTTGGGGAGCTGGCAGCTGCTCGTCGTTGCTCGGTGGTTTACACCGGGTACCCCGGCTTCCTCCACCCGTAAAACTGTCACCGACACGATATGACCTTGGCTGTTAAAGTGTCGTTAACCCTTTACCTAACGTAACGGCCAAAACCGGCCAGAGATATTCTCAAAAATCGCCAATTAATTTTCATTATTTTTTTCATTTTTTTGTCTCAAAAACATAGGTTATGACCCCTCGTTGGAACGAGCTCGTCGAGCTCGTTCCAACGAGGGGTCATAACCTATGTTTTTGAGACAAAAAATGAAAAAAATTAGTTATTCAAGAATTATTTTTGCAAGTGTCGTCTGCTTTTCAGGTTAGGTAAAGGGTTAAACCATAATAAATAATAAATAATCTGCATATTCTGAGCCGGTAATGATCTTCTAAAATGGTGTGAACTTTATGATGAGCTTTCAGTCCAGTGTAAATGTTCATGCACCCTGGAATATGGATAGATTACGAAAGAATGTCCTTGCTTACGATCTTGGGAGCTCGGTGGCTCATTGGTTACGGCATTGGACTTCAAACAGAAATGTCCACGGTTCCCCGCCAGTGGTAACTGCGTTGTGTCCTTGGACGTGGAATCACGGTGGCGCTGTGTACCAAGGCGTACGGCATGCCGATGGTGCACATGTCTTCAACCATTGCTAACCCTGCCTGTATGGAGTTAGTACGTTTTGGAGTCTGACAGTTGCTCGCCGTTGCTCGGTGATTCTCTCCGGGTACTCCGGCTTCCTCCATCCTTAAAACTGTCCGACACGAGGTGACCCCAGCTGTCGAATGTGTCGTTAAACCACACCAAATAAATAAATAAATTGCTAATAATCATCACTTTTAAGACAAATTATAGTTTTATCTTTAGTTATTTTTATAGGGAGAAATATGACAGATTATTATTATAACCGAGTACTGTGGGGTGGGATGGGTCACAAATCTTTCCCCGTGGGTGAGAATTACCCACCCCATCATCACATCACTCGACGGTGTCCCCCCCCCCCCCCCCATCCCATTTTTAAACACATCGTCTTTATTTTAATCTTAAACGAAGGTGTAAATATTCCGAAACTGCGAAAGCATTGCTCATAATATGGCACTCTTCATCAAATCAAATCATTAGATTTCAACCTGTACGGAAATAATATTCCTAACGTATTATTACTAGTAAAGTATAATGGATGAACGCTTCACTCGTCTCACGTTATTTACAGCAGCAATTATTATCCTTTAAGCGGTATAAGTTCTGTATTCATCAATACGATCAGAAAACTCCTCCCACACAAATGGGACTTGGTCGGCAATCAAGTAGCATTTTCCTTCATGCGTTGACGACCGCACCTTTATTAGTGGTCTATATGTCACAGCTGTGACAAACGTTTTTGTATTCGCGTCGACATCAAATGCCATTCAATTGCAGAACTCTGGTGACAAAATGAGCTCAAATATACAATGCAGAACCACTCCATTTATAACGACAAACGAACACGAAACGGACTAAAAATCAGTAAAACTGATGCCTAGCACGATAGGAAACGTTTTATTCTGGATGATGTAACTGACTATTCCGATAAGAATTGAAACGAATTATCTATCGATTAATCGGATATAAATGTGGCACGGGTGTGTTAAGTTGTATGATGTACGTACATACAAAAACAAAACTTGAAACATGCAAAGCTTAACACCTCCATCCCACATCCTACATTCATATTCTGATAAAACGACAAATAATTCAATTCAATTGTAATCATTTAATTCGAAGTGTTTGATTGTATTATAGTGTATCCTTACGTGGTCGAAGTCTTCGACATTTAGATCATTGCAATCATATCAACTTTTGTGCACATGTCAGTTTTTTACTATTTTCAACGTGGTCTTGAATACTCAAAAGGAAAAGTAGTGTGAATAAATCACGTGATTTCTAACAGCTCACAGACCGCAAATACATTTTAATCGCACCGTTAGACAAGTCCATAATAGTTTATTCTACAAACTGGCAGGACAAAGCAAAAACGTTCATACGATAGGAAATTATCCATCGTGTTAGGAAAACATCGATCAACCATAGGCAAGCATCATTAACCCTTTCAAATAGAGAAGACACTTTTTCCGATCCAGGAACATTTTTCATTAAGTAGGATGGGTGCTAAGCGTGTGTGTGGGGTAAACCAATCAATATGTTCAACGTGCAGCCCCAAGGCTGCACGTTGAAAATATTAATTGATCTTCCACCAAATGATGAATATGGACTCTTCCAATTGCTGCAATTGAATTGGCACAAAAGATTAATTAAAATTAAATTTGTCGATTTATCGGTTATGAATGTGGGATGGACGTGTTAAGTTATATGAAGTGCGTATATACAAACACAAAACTCAATCGTTAATTAAGAAATGATCGTTTCTTTTTGTCTATTTCTTTAGTTATGAACCCCAAAAAACAAAGTCCAAACTGTGTAAATGGGCCCATTTACACAGTTTGGACTTTGTTTTTTGAAGGGTTCATAACTCAAGAAATAGACAAAAAGAAACGATCATTCCTTATAATTAAACGTTCGCGACTCAAATAAATGAATAGTGTTATCGTCCTCTACTTCAGCGAACAAAGACTTAAAAACTTAAACTGGTAGACATATTATTTTTCTGGCATAAAAGAGGGCGCATATTATTGAAATGCAGGTAGCAATTGACACACTTTCCAAGTCAAATGCACTTATGTCATTAAATTTTTTATTGACCAATGACTTGCGTAATGCAAAGAAAACGTCATAAGCCACGCCTCCCTCGAATTTCATTCAACTGTTCACTTCACGTAAAAGTTACGTTCCGTGGTAGGTGGAAGTAGGCCATCAGTATTACATTGTATTTTGGTTTTGACCGTTTCCCGAGAACTGAAAAACACAGTTTGTAAAAGTTGAGTTAGATATAAAATCTTTTTGATTTCCAAAAATTTCATTCAAATTAGCAATGTCAAAATTGCCGTATTCGTCGTGACCAGCCATTGTTTACAATCGATTTGGGTAAAACGATGAACGCAGACGATCACCCAGTGTGCGTAAAAATTGAAATGTCAAATAAATACAGTTGTGAAGAAAAATAAAAATTGACCCACCACGGTCATTTAAATATTTTATAAATAATTTCATGGTGATAAATTAGTAATATAAATTTATTTATCTTTTTTCAGATTTAGAACGTGCCAGTGTTCTAACTTCTATTGATTTGACACCATGTTGCAACTCCGAAGACTGGTATTTTAGGGGCGTGGCTGGGGCGGACCTAATTGTGTTTTTTTGCGGTTCATTGAGTTATGAAAAGAAAAAAACAGAATCGTGTGAGCCAATCGTTATATCTGATAACGCAAGAACCGAAAAGAAGTTTAATTATTATAATTTATATTTTTAAACACATCGTCTTCATATTCATGTTATAGACCTAATCCAAGATGTAAATATTACAAAACTGCGAAAACATTGTTCATATCGCACCCTTCATCAAAGCAAATTAGTAGATTTCAGCCCTTAAATGAGTAAAATTCCTAAATTTGTAAGGTATGGAACAGGGTTTTTTTTCCTCTCAGAAGTGAGAAGGATATTCATTTCGTTGTCAAACATTCCGAAAACATTTATGTTAAAACTGTTTACGTCGCCGCAGAATCGAATGATTTATTTAGATTCCTGCGTGGGTGTTGAATTCAATGGGCTGTGTCATTACCTGAATTATCGCTGTAATCATTTTCAGACAAAAATACATTATGTCATAAATATATTTCCACATCTAGTCCATCGACCTCAAATCCAACGTTCGGTTTGGTGGCGCATTTGCTTCACAATATATCACGCTTCAATAAGTTTACTATTCGAGATTAGTTGAGAAGAAAGATTATAAGACCACTAGCTCTCGATAAGATATTATAAAACCTTCGCTTACGGAGTCGTTAGATAATAATAATAATAGTAATAACAGCCATTAATACAGCGCACATACCACAATATTGGAAGGTTCCATGGTCGCTTGACGAGGGTCAGATCGCCGTATCAAACGAGCTGCCGCAGGAAGAGACACCGCCCCGTGGTTATGTGATAACAGGATTAATGATAATCCTGTTTCAAATGATAGGCTTTCAAACTGGATTTAAATAAGCTCACTGACTAAGCTGGCTTCACATAGCTGGGCAACCTATTGAAAAGTCTTGCAGCACAGTAGGCAAATGCACGATCTCCACATGAGGAGAGGAAAAAGGTACATTCCTCGGGCGGATCTGGCAAGTGGATCGTAAAGTACGGCCGGGTTGGTACTCAGTCAGTAGGACTGAAATATAGGAAGGGCTTAGACAACAAGTGCGTGCCTTGTAAGTGAAAAGCATAATCTTGAATTCTATTCTTGCTGAAATAGGTACTCAACGCAGAGGTTTCAAAACAGGTGTTGCATGTTCGCGCCGTTTAGTGAGAGAGACAATACGAGCTGCTGTATACTGGATATGCTGTAGTCTATTTATTTGTTTACCAGGAAGAGCATACAGTAAAGAGTTGAAGTAGTGCAGACTTGAAGTGATAAAAGCATGGACAAGGCATTCTGCCGAACTCCTTGTTATATTTTTTGCGGCGGCCTATCTTTCCAATATGCAGATTAGCAGGCTGACAAACTTTTGTAATATGTGATCTCATTGATAAATGTTGATCTAGATGCACACTCAAGTTTCTCATTGTAATTGACTGACGTATCAGTGTCTCCACCTTGAACGAGGCAGCACGCCTGGTGCGGGCTTTTGTCTGGAGGAGAACACAATGAGTTCTGTTTTATCGTTATTCAACTCCATTTTGTTTGCTGTCATGAATGATCTGATATCATTGACACAAATTTCAAGACATTTGAAATACTTTGCTAGTATCATGAGAGTCAGCGGGATTGAATTCAGCATATATCTGAGAGTCCTCGGCATAGAAGTGATAGTCAATCCCATGTGAGCGAATGAGGGCACCCAAAGGTTGATGTACAGTGTAAATAGCATTGGGCCAGTACAGATTATTAAATATGCAAATAGGTTGGTCACGTGGGTGGGGTGAGATAGCTGTCACGTGGATGGGTAAGATAGGCATATCTCTCCCAGCTGTCTCACACCACTTTATAAATGTCTTAGTACCTGAGTGGTGGGAGAACTGTAAATATCAAATTAGGATGGTCATGTGGAATGGGTAGGAGTGATCTGTCTTACCCCGGTATCTTAACTAGGGCAGTAGGCAAGGAGTTAGGTGGAAAAAACATTAAATATTAACCCGCTGAATATTTTCAAGATATTTATCGTCAAATCTAGTCATGGCTGCTATGAAGCAGCCATGACTAGATTTGGCGAAAAAATCATCTAAATTTAACCCATGAAATTATTGGTGAAAAATTCCATTCAACTTTCGGGGAGAAAATTTTATTAAATGTACGTAAATTATACTTATTTCAGCGGTAAGAGAAATCCTGGGGCGCAGTGGCGTTGCGGTAACCGGTTCTCGTCAGATCACTGAAGTTAAGCAACGTCGAGACCGGTTAGTCCTTGGATGGGTGACCGTCTGGGCGATCGATTCGGACTCCTTCGTTGTGTCCTTGGGCAAGACACTTAACCCCGATTGTCCACATGTGGGTAAGATGGCGCCGTGTACTACGGCGTACTGCATGTCGATGGTGCCCGTGTCTTCAACCAATCTAACCCTGCCTGTGCTGCAGTGCGGAGTTACGATTTTGGGGAGCTGGCAGCTGCTCGTCGTTGCTCGGTGGTTCTCACCGGGTACTCCGGCTTCCTCCACCCGTAAAACTGTCACCGATACGATATGATTTTGGCTGTTAATGTGTCGTTAAACCTTAATAAATAAATAAATAAATAAATAAATAAATAAATAATTGGCCAGCAGCATGCAAGCAGTTAACCACTAGAAATTACCAAAACAACGATTTTGTTGGAATATGTCACAGATTGAATGTGTGAGAGTCTCCGATTTTTAGCAACGACTTCACGAGCAAACGCGCTAAACCAAACAGCTATCTAAAGCTAAACACATATTCGGTTCTCAAACACTTCCTTCATTGAAATTGAACCCCCTCGTTGAATATATTTTATTGGACTTCTGTGTCTTTCAAAGTTATTATGAAATTATGAGACTTAAAATTTTACCTTTTTGATTTATGTATATTCGTTTCATTTGCACAATTTTACATTTAAACATGACGTGCAGTACACCTTAACCCTTTACCCAACGTTACGACCAAAACCGGCCAGCGCTATTCTCAAAAATCGCCAATTAATTTTCAGTATTTTTTCGTCGAGCTCGTTCCAACGAGGGGTCATAACCTATGTTTTTGAGACAAAAAATGAAAAAAATTAGTTATTAAAGAATTTTTTTTGCAAGTATCGTCTGCTTTTCATGTTAGGTAAAGGCTTAAAATACAGTGTCTATTCATTATATTTGTTTTGTAAACATCCAGTTTGGTCTGTTCTGCAGAAAATATTTCAAATATTGTGTGGATGGTATTTATTTTTCGAAAAAGGTTCATAAATATAACTGAACACAAGTATATTTCATATTTCTTTATTAACTGGTTACGTGCTAGAAGTCCAAATCTGGATTTTTTTCTAAACCGCAAATCCCGCAGCTTAAAGGCTTCATGTTCTATGGATGTGCTTCATAAAGTATGTGAAGTGAAATTTTTCAGCCTGTATGGACTTGCCTTGTTAAAATTTATGTGAGAGTGAGAGTGAGAGTACTCTCCTATGGATATATCATTTGATGATCCTGTTGATGTAATTGTTGAAAAGTACCACAAGATGTCAACTGATCTAATAATAATAATAATAATAATAATAATAATAATAATAATAATAATAATAATAATAATAATAATAAGGAAATTTTATAAAGCGTAAAATCACAATGTGCTCTAAAACGCTGTACAGTTAAATAATCAATGAGCTCGTGACTATCAAGGCAATATACAGACTGAGAAAGGTGTGAAGGCCAGCAGGTTACATACTGTCAAAAGCCTCTCTGAAAAGATGTGATTTTAAATTGGTTTTGAATTGGTTGAGTTCTTTCGATCCTTGAACCTGAACTGGTAAATTATTCCAAAGTGCAGGTCCAGCGAAAGAGAAAGCTCTGTTATTCACCAAAGTGGACCTAGAGAAGGGCATCTGAAGCTTGGTTTGTGAGGAGGAGCGCAAGTTCCTTTCAGGTTTTTTAATTGCCAGAAGGTCTTGTAAGTACTTAGGTGCCGAGCCATGAATGCATTTAAATACCAAAACCAAAATTTTGAAAATAATCCGCTGCCGTACAGGGAGCCAGTGCAATTTTTTAGTAGTGCTGTTATATGATCATAGCGTTTAGAGCCTGTGATGATACGTGCAGCTGTATTTTGAATATTCTGTAGTTTTGAAATATATGACTGTGGCAACCCAATAAGAAGTGAGTTGGAAAATCCAAGTGGGGTGAGATAAAAGCGCGAACTACAGTTTCCAATGACTTAGTGGAGAGGTAACGACGAAGTTAGCTCAGGTTCCTAATTTGCATGAAACAGCGCTTGCTAATAGTTTTTACATTTTCCTCCATTGATAGATGAGAGTCAGATATCACACCAATGTTACGAGCATTGTTTGATACATTTTGTGTACAATTTCCGATAACAAGTGAGTTGATTTGCAAATTTGATGGACTCTTTGAACGCGATATGACTAGTACCTCGGCCTTATCGTCATTCATTTTAAGTCTTTGACAGGCCATCCAGTCCATAACCTTGTGTACACAGTTTTCCATCATCGAAACTGAAGCAATAGGGTCAGATCCAATTGAAGCTGTGTAAAGTGTAAACAATATCGGCTCAAGAACGGAGCCCTGTGGAACTCCACACGTTAATACTTTACTGTCAGAGTTCGTTTTAAAAATGGTTACTTGTTGTTCACGTAGCGAGAGATAAGATTGGAACCAAGCAAGAACTTTTCAGTTGATTCCAAGCTGTTGCATTGTGGATAAGAGAAGGGAATGATCAACGGTATCGAAGGCAGCGGAAAGATCCTATAAGACCAGGACAGATCTTCGTTCACCTAATGAACATATTATATCATTACAGACCCTTAAAAGAGCAGTTTCCGTACTATGATTAGCCTGACAGGCCGATTGATATGGTTCCAATAGGCAATTTGTTGAGAGGTATTGCATAAGTTGTTTGGCAACCACCTTTTCTAAAATTTTGGATATAAAGGGTAGATTGGAAACAGGACGATAATTTTTCAGGATATCTGGATCAAGAGACAGTTTCTTGATTAATGGTGAAACCAGGGCTATTTTCAGCTCTGTTGGTACACAACCTTCCTGGAGCGATGATTGAATAATGTTTGTAATGGGAGGTGATAGACAATCAACCGCTGTTTTAACCAGCGACGTAGGAATGGGATCTAGGTCATTTGTCTTGTTAGGACTCATCAAAATTAACTTTTTCACTTCGAGTTCATTTACTGCAGAGAACTCTGACCATGTACAGCCGATAAACAAATCATCGAAAGTTGGTTTAGTTGTAGCCTCAATGCTTTTGTTTATCAGTTCCACTTTATTGATAAAATAATTCCGAAATCTATTGGCCAATTCTAATGTTGTCGTATGCTCAGGTAATAGGTTTATCCTACTTTTACCAAGGTGATTATTAGTAACCGAAAAAAGGGTTTTGCTGTCGGTACATGCATAGATGCACCCATTATAATACGAAGGTTTTGCTGACTCAATGAGTGTATTAAGAAAAATCATTTGTTCACATAGCATTTGACGATGAACTGTTAATTTAGTTTTATTGAACAGTCGATCTAACCGACGTCTTTTCTGTTTGTTTTCTTTGATGTCATCACTGAACCACTTAGCCTTTTCACGAAGTCTAACACTTTTGGTCTTAATAGGGGCATGCTTGTCCAACAACTGAGATAGTACCCCATTATACTGTTGGACCTTGGCGATCACGTCGTCTGACACATCCATCGAAGATAGTGTCGAAACATTGATGTCATTTACAAAACTATTTATGTAAATGTTCTTGAGATTCCGCATATGTAAGCCTGCTTGTTTGTTTTGAGGTTTAGACAGTTGAAGTGATGCCAAAACAGCAAAGTAGTCTGAGATAGCAGCGTCCCAGGTTGAAATATCTTGGATGAGTGACTTGTCACACGACCTAGTAAACATAAGATCCAGAGTATGACCCTTTAAGTGTGTTGGCACATTAACATGTTGTTTATACCCAAACGAATTAGTGATTTCAAGTATAGGTTAGCATCTCTATCATCATGTTGATCGACATGAACATTGAAGTCGCCAATTATCAATAAATTTCCACTGTATGAGGCATAATCCAAAAGAAAATCAGAAAACTCCGACAAGAACTGCGTGGTCGTGAGTTTATTCACTTTTGACGGTGGTGGTCTATATACTACAATAAGACGAAAAGTGGTCTATAAACAAATTTGCCCCACTCCGAACTAGAAATACCACCAAGCGTGAAATATCTCCGCGGTATCAAATTCGTGACGCAAAACGACTCCGCCGTGACACTGAACTCAAATGGAGGCAATCGAAGTTAACCGTCCACAGAGAGCTATACGATAACCAGCGTAATAAAGTTAATCGTCTCATTCTGCAGGCTAAAAAAAGACTATTTCACAAATATAGTTAATGATAACATCAAAAGGCCGCAGGTTCTATCAGAGGCGTTGGACAAATTATTCCACCGAAAGGGACGCAAATCACTCCCTGATCATTCATCACCGGAAGAACTGTCCAATAGATTTGCATCCAACTTCGTTGATAAAATTGAGAATATTACAGCTGACACTGCGAATGGCAGTGAGGGTGTGCGAGATCAAACACCACACGCTCCAGTGTTTGCTGGGAATCGATTTGACCACTTCCGTCTTCTTGAAAACAAAGAACTGTGTGAATTAATTAAGAAGTCGCCATCCAAACAGTGTTCCCTAGATATTATCCCAACAAAACTTCTAAAGGCTTGTGCACCAGCGCTGCTACCTTGGATTTTACAAATTGTCAACTCATCTCTGGCCACGGGAACATTTCCATCCCCTATGAAAGAAGCCCTTGTAGTCCCTCTTCTGAAAAAACCTGGACTTGATAATTATATTCTGAAAAACTATCGTCCTGTATCAAATTTGTCCTTCACATCGAAATTACTCGAGCGGGTTGTATCCAAACAATTTCGGAATCCCCTGGCCCGTTTCGAACTCTCTGCATAGTTACAATCTGCGTATCGTCCAAAATGTAGCACGACGGAAAGTTCGCTTTTGCGTGTTCAGAATGACTTTTTAGTTTCCATGGACCAACAGCGAGTTTCATGTCTTGTATTACTCGATCTGAGCGCGCGTTCGATACAATCGACCACTCTGTTCTGGCGTCCATTCTAGAGCAAAGAGTTGGCGATTGTGGCGTGGGACTAGACTGGTTCAGAGCGTATCTTGCTAATAGTTCGCAGAGAATACTGATAGAAAATACTGTATCAAAGTCAGCCTCCCTGAAATATGGTGTTCCTCAAGGTTTAGTCCTCGGCCCGTTATTGTACACCATATATGTCATTCCCCTTGGTGACATAATCCGAAAGCATGGGCTTTCCTTCCATCTCTATGCCGACGACACCCAGTTATATATCAGTTTCAACTCTCAACACGAGAGAGATGCCGCATGCCGCCTGGAAAACTGTGTGTCTGATATTAAATCCTGGATGACCAACAACTGGTTGAAGTTGAATGCGGACAAAACCGAAGTCATTTATATTGGACTCCCTTATCAGCTATCGAAAATTTCTCGAATGAGTTTGAATTTTGATGGCAGTGCCATTTTTCCATCGACAATAGTTCGTAATCTTGGTTATTTCATGGATGAAAACCTTTCTGCAGACAAGCATGACTTGTGTTGCAAGTCTCCAGAACAGCTTTTCATCACCTTCGAAACATCGATAGAATGCGTGGTGTGATGGATGAGGGAACGGCAATGCAATTAATTCATGCATTTGTAACGAGTAGATTGGATTATTGTAATTCTCTCCTATATGGCTGCAAACAGTCCCCAGTTAACAAGCTAAAGAATGTTAAGAATTGTGCGGCTAAACTTGTGACCAAGAGTAAAAAATTCTCTTCGGCTTCCCCTATCTTACAAAAACTACATTGGTTACCCATTAGTGAAAGAATTAGTTTCAAAGTATTATTGTTTACCTACAAAGTTGTCAACGATCTTGCGCCTCCTTATCTTTGCAATCTAGTTAAGAAGTATGAACCTGCTCGTCCTTTGCGATCAGCTACTTTGTGCAATTTTGTTCAGAATGCAGGAAAGCTGGTCACAGCTGGCGATCGGGCCTTCTGCGTTACGGCACCACATTTGTGGAATGCGTTACCTGACGACATCAAAAAACCACAGTCACTCGAGACATTTAAGAGACACTTAAAACACACACCTGTATAAATTGGCTTATTGCTGACCTGCTTGTATTATATAAAATGCACCCACCTTTAGTTTTGTGTGAAGCCTGTGAGCACTTATGTGGATACTCGGCTCTAAACCATATTATTATTATTATTATTATTATTATATTATTATTATAAATGTTAACAGGACAAGAACATGGCAACAAGCTTTTCTGATAAAAAATAGCATTCTACCAGTTATCAAGCAGATGAAAATAAAAAAAAGCCTCCCTCTCTCATTGATCTGAAAAATTAATTGCTCGAGAACAGAATTTATTTTTTTTATTTTCTCTAACATGGCCGTTGTGGTGTTTCTGATGAGAAACCGACAGCTTGAAATATTGAAGTATCGAAAAATATCTCACAGTAGCTTCCGAAATGACGTCACGCTTCGGCGCATGCCGTCACCTTGAACTTCGCCTTGAAAGAACGATCAGCAGATATTTGTTGTTGGCTTGAAAGTGTTTGCAGTATAACTGGGCTGAATATTGCACAGTAAAATGCCGCGTATCTTATAAAAAGAAAATCTACGCTATTTTAGTGAGGGCTCATGAAAAATAAAACGTTCAGGTCCACACTCCTGGGACAATTCTCGATATTCACTAAAACAGCGTAGATATCTATTTTCTCATTGCTTTTCCACCAAAACATAGCTTCTGACCAATCATTGAAGTGAACACTGCGAGCTCGCTCAAATGAGAGAATCATCAGTTATGCCTTAGAGGGCGCAAAAAATACTGTTTTTTTATTTAAACATTTTTCGCGCAAGTGTGGTCTTATCGTCACGTTAAGTCAATCATTAATATTTCGACAGACTTACAAAGTGTCCCAAACTAATGGTGGTTCCGGGGTGTGCACTCACCACATGACCGTAATTGTCGGAAATGTTTGTTGTCATTTGGAAAAACTCTTATTTGCTCGAATGCCAACACTTTTTCTGAATGCTGATAATTTAAAATAAAAAAGTTATCCATTTGGCGGAACTATAATTTTTATTTTGCAAAAGTACCGTTATATTTCAAAAATCATTTGTACCAAACCTTTCGTTATAAGTGTTTGACAATCGTACATGAAAACAGGAAGCACGGTGGCTCAATGGCTACGGCACTACGGTTCGATCCCAGCCAGGGGCAAATGCTAACCCTGCTTGTGCGGAGTTGGTACATTGAGGAGTCCGACATTACTCATCGCTTCTCGGTGATTCTCTCCGAACACGCCGGCTTCGTCCACCCTTAAAACTGTCCGACAAGAGGCGACCATAGCTGTCGAAAGTGTAAATAAATAAATAAATAAATAAATAAATAAATAAATAAATAAATAAATAAATAAATAAATAAAATAAATAAATAAATGTACATGAAAACATGTATTATTATTATTTTAAAGACTTATTTTCGTTAAACGGAAGTTATTATTTAATCCTTTACCCGCGTAATATGCAAATTGAGCCGTTGAAAAAATTAAATTTTTCAACATATTTCAACAAAACCATATCATGTGACCCCTCATTGGAACGAGCTCATTGAGCAAATCATACGAATACATTGCAGAATATATAATATGACGTCATCGGAATGTGTCAATGTTCATTTCGCTACAAATATTTCATCCCTGTCTTGCCGGCGTTGAAAATTAATTTCGTGGTATATACCTGTAGTACACACAGAACGTTTGTGCACTCTTTCCGATAAGCAAATCTGTTTTTTTTTCAGAAATGGACAACAAAATTGTTCGATATAGCTGCGCGTGTCCCTGAATTACTTTTAATGACCTCAGGGTGCTTTGATGGGGGGGGGGGGGATCTCACCCTCGCGGCAAGATATTTGGATCAGATACTCGGCAAGCCTCGTGCCTGGCCCAACTATCTTACACTCAGGTAAGATTTCCCCATCTCACACCCTCACCCATCAGGGTTAATAATAATCTAGTCTCACACTTATAACAGATCCGACGATGATAAGTCTCATAGCCAATTTCAAGAACTGACAGAGAAATGGTCATACTGTGTTATTTCCTGGATGCGAAATGTCGCAGATGTTATTGGCGATTTTGGATGTCAGAAATGTCAATCAATTTGTGATATTATCTTGGTTAAAGACAAAGTTGTTTTCATAATTGTTAAGCTCTTTGAAAACATTTGACATATGTCCGATAATGTTATATGTTACTGTTTACTACTGTTTACTATTTTTTTTTCAAAGTAAAACGGGCGAAATCTATTTCAATTGTCTATTAAAATACCATTTTTTTCTCTGACGATAAGGCTTGCCACTGCGCATTTAAAAAACATCTTCATTGTGTTCAATTCCACGATTAGAAAAAAAAGTCCGAGATCAATAGCCCTTTTACCCAACGTTACGGCCAAAACCGGCCCGAGCTATTCTCAGAAATTGCCAATTAATTTTCATTATTTTTTCATTTTTGTCTCAAAATATAGGTTATGACCCCTCGTTGGAACGAGCTCGTTGAGATCGTTCCAATGAGGGGTCATAACCTATGTTTTTGAGACAAAAAATGAAAAAAATTAGTTATTCAAGAATTTTGTTTGCAAGTGTCGTCTGCTTTTCATGTTAAGTAAGGGGTTAACTTCTGGCTTTGTAAATTACGTAGCCCTGGGAGCAATAATACCATTATTTATTTATTTATTTATTTATTTATTTATTTATTTATATGTGTTTAAGGTCAAATGAATCCCACCTGCGGAAACCGCGTTGTGTCCTTTGGCAAGACACTTCACTCCGATTGCCTAAATCGGGGCACGATGACGCTGTGTACTGAGGCGTACTGCACGTCGATGGTGCGCATGTCTTCAACCAATCTAACCCTGCCTGTGCTGCGGTGCAGAGTTCAGAGTTACGATGTTGGAGAGCTGACAGCTGCTCGTCGTTGCTCGGTGGTTCTCTCCGGGTACACCGGCTTCCTCCACCCATAAAACTGTCACGGTCACGATTAGCCATTGTGCCTAAGTATGTGACCTTAAACACCAATAAATAAATAAATAAATAAATAAATATTAAGGTCAAATATTTCTGCACAATGGCTAATCATGGCCGCAACATGGAAATAAAGTCTCATTTAGCCAATCGTTTACACCCATGCCATTTTTTAGGTCTTCCACCTCAATCAATGGTGACGGTGTCCTATGGTGTCCTATTTTATCGTAAAGTTGAACTTAATTGCTTCCCACAGAAAAAACAAAATTCGTTTCCCACAGGGAAAAAGCAATATTTCACTTCTAGGGGTTCCCAAAGGGATATTCAAAATTCGTTTCCCACAGGGAAAAAGCACTATTTCACTTCCAGGGGTTCCCAAAGGGATATTCAAAATTCCTTTCCAACAGGGAAAAAGCACTATTTCACTTCCAGGGGTTCCCAAAGGGATATTATAGTATTCAAATTATCAGTGAATTCCATTCTGGGCGAGAAGTTGATCGAGTATATAGATAATGCTTGATCAGAAACAAACTGCACCATATTAGAATTGAAATCAATTATCTGTCTCCTTAACCCTTTACCCAACGTAACGGCAAAAACAGGCCAGCGCTATTCACAAAAATCGACAATTAATTTTAATTATTTTTTTCATTTTTTTGTCTCAAAAACATAGGTTATGGCCCCTCTTTGGGACGAGCTCGTTCCAAAGAGGGGTCATAACCTATGTTTTTGAGACAAAAAATGAAAAAATAGTTATACAAGATTTTGTTTGCAAGTGTCTGCTTTTCATGTTAGGTAAAGGGTTAACTGAGTATGGATGTGAAAGGGCGCGACACTTCATTCAAAACTTAACACGCCCACCTCTCACTCACAGCTCGATAAAGCGAAAGATAAATGATTTCGATTGTTATAATTTTATTGAAAGTGTTTACTTGCATTATAATGTACAAATACGCCAACAAACTCACCGCCATATCAACATTTTGTGCACACGCGGCAGTTTTATAATTGTCACCTCCGTGGTAGACTGTTGGACTACCATGCTAGAGGTCTCGAGTTTGACCTCCGTCCGGGACGACCCGCGTTGTGTCCTTGGGCGAGGCACTTTATCCGGGTTGCCTACATGGGGGTACGATGACGCCGTGTACTAAGGCGTACTGCACATCGATTGTGTATGTCTTCAACCGCTGTAACCCTGCTTGAGCGGAGCTTGAACAGAGTTAGAATGTTGAGGAGCTGACAGTTGCTCGTCGATGCTAGGTGGTTCTCTCCAGGTACTCCGGCTTTCTCCACCTGTAAAACGGTCACGGTCACGATCAGCCATTGTGCATAAGTATGTGACCTTAAACACCAATAAATAAATAAATATAAATAAATAATCGCACTAATTATTTATTTATTCACTCATTTATTTATTTATTGGGGTTTTTCGACATCCAAGGTCACGGTTGAGGAAACCGGTGTACTCGGAGTAAACCACCGAGTAACGGCGAGCAAATGACAGATTCTGCAAACGTACTAACTCCCCACAATCGGGGTTAGCATTGGTTGAAGATGAGTGCACCATCGACGTGCATTACGCTTTAGTAAACAGCGTGACCGTATCCCCACGAAGGGAATCGGGATTAAGTGCCTTTTCCAAGGACTCAACAGAGTTAAACCTGGTGAGGATCAAACCGACACCTTTCGATTTGAAGTACAATGCCGTAACAATTGATCCACCGCGCTTCCGATTTTCAACAAAGGCTGATACACAAGGTTTCGAACACTGAAGAGAAAAGGTAGTGCAAACTACCCACAGGATTACAAACTAACTGCCAACCTGTAGCAATTATAGTTTAATTACACTGTTGGACATGCCCGAAAGTTTTTATTTCACAAATGGGCGGGTCACAGCCCAAAAAAACATCCATATGGTAAGAAAATTATTCATTGAGGTATGAACAACTCGATCAACCCTATGCAAGCAAAAAGGATATTATTAAAGAAAATTAAATTATATACATATATCATGAATTATTATAGGAAGTATCGAATAAGCTTTTGTACGGTCGCCGTTCACTGGTCACTTTCCACGGGTGAGCAATATTTCCACGGGCGCAATAATATTAGATTCCAAACACTAATTAATGCAATAATCATCAAAATTTTAATTAATAAATCACCGGGTACACAGGGCACTATTTCCCCTTTTGTCCCTTTTATTCAGACTCTCGCGACGCTCTCATTGGTAAACTATTGGAAATTAATGTTAATTTGAATTTTTATTTTACTGTACGGCGATCCCGATTTAGAACATAAAACTAATACTTCACTTTTTAAATTTGTTCAAAAATTTATTCGTGACACTCGAAGATTCGATGATGACATTCCATCCTATGTACTGATTAACACATGCAGTTCATTGCGACTCCTTAGACGCGTGATTAGGCGGCGAAAGTGTAACCAATGGATGATTACATAAATTAATATGTAATTACTATTATTATTATTATTATTATTATTATTAACATTATTATTATTCGCCGCAGGAATGCTATGTCGGTGGTAAGATTTGTGCGCGATAGTAAAAGTATTATCTATAGTAGTAGCAGTGATGATGGTAGTAGTAGTAGTAATAGTAGTGGCAGGTATAGTAGAAACGGAAGTTTGGTGTTATGGGAAGTGCAACCACTCAATGCAGCGCCTTGTCGACCCTCGGCTTGGAAAATCAAATTGACAGAGACAGACTCACAGTGCAAAGGGACATAAATCAATCAATCAATCACATTTCTTTCTTTTTTTTCTCTCTTTCTCTCTCACTCTCTTTTGTTTCGAAGTTAGATTTTCTTGTATATATGTTTTACATTTCTCCTATTTCGCCATTGTATTGATTTTTCTGTATTATGTTAAGGAAGTGGAGGTTACACTAAGTGGAAAGCACTTGTCCTCCTATCCCAATTTGCAAACTGTTTTTGCAAATAAAAATATGTTTAGCCTAACCTAACATTTTGCTGATGATGAGTTTTACCTCCTGGTAAATGAATGCGTGGACATCACCGCCCACGCGTGGATTACGACCAGTTCACGGCGACTTACGGTACTGCGATGATTAATGTTGAGCAGTTTAAACCCACAGTTGATATTAAAAGTGTGTAGTGACTGAAATTCCACAAAAGGGTCCTTTTTGTTGTGGTTTCAGAATTTTTTCACAGTCTGTATAAATACGAAAGTTTTATATGAGTAGTTATTATTCAGGAAGGACGAAATGGCCTAACAACTTATATGAGTGTCTCCCGACTGCGTGAATGTGACTGTCCTTAAAGGTTCTGCAAAAGTTTGCACAGTTTAATCTGGATGTTGTTTTATCTACCTCAAAAGCATTAACATATGCTGAGGGTCGGAAACTTTAGCACGTCTTACAGTTGGTCCAACCTCTACATGTGCATTGTCCCATAACCATGGAAGCGTATTGGTGTTTTAACATTGCAGGTGGCACCATGCGCTCAAGGGACGATCAATGCAAAAGTTTTATTTTCAGTTATGCCACTCAATTTTCGAGTCTTTCAACCACAAACGGGACACAAGGGGTTGCACATATCGTAAAATCATTTTTTGGGGGGGTGGAGATGGGTGGGGGAGGGGGGAGGTGAACGATTGGTTAAAGAAATTGAGAAGAATTTTATACCTCCAAATTTAGATGACGACCGGAAAAAAACTCAACACGTATCAAACTAGAACTGGGTCAGTATGTGGCTTTTTAAAGAGATTTATAGCTGCTAATCCCACACTGTTATGAAAGGAAGCGTACTGATGCCAACAAGTTTTAAAAAATTGGATAACGAAGTTCCTCATTAGGAGATATTATCTCATCATTAGGGGATATTATCTCATCATTTGGACTTATTATCTCATCATTAAGCCTTATTATCTCAGCATTAGAAAATACTATCTCATCATTAGAAGATATTATCTCATCATTAGGACTTATTATCTCATCATTGGGAGATATTATCTCATCATTAGGCGATATTATCTCAACATTGGGACTTATCTCGTCATTAGGAGATATTATCTCACCATTAGGACACAAATATCTCCTAATTAGGACATAATTATCTCCTAAATATCAGATAATAAGCCTTAATGATGATATAGTATCTCCTAATGATGAGATATAAGTCCTAATGATGAAATAATATCTCCCGATGATAAGATAAGTCTTAATGATGAAATAATACCCCCTAATAATGAAATAATAATAAGTCCCAATGATGAGATAATATATCCCAATGATGAGATAATATCTCCTAATGATGAGATAATGTCTCCTAGTGATGAGATTATCGGTCCTAATGATGATATAATATCCCCTAATGATGAGATAATATCTCCTAATGATGAGATAATATCTCCTAATGATGAGATAAGTCCTAGTGATGAGATAATATCTCCTAATAATGAGATAATAAGTCCTAAAAATGAGATAATTAATAAGTCCTAATGATGAGATAATATCTCATAATAATGAGATAATATATCCTGATGATGAGATAATATCTCCTAATGATGAGGTAATATCTCCAAATGATGAGACAATATCTCCTAATGATGAGATAATATGTCCTAATGATGAGATAATATCGCCAAATGATGAGATAATATCTCCTAATTAGGACTTATGGTATCCATTTTTATACTTATTGGCACCAATACGCTTCCTTTCATAACAGTGTGGAATTAGCAGCTATAAATCTCTTTAAAAAGCCACATACTGACCCAGTTCAAGTTTGATACGTGTTGAGTTTTTTTCCGGTCGTCATCTAAATTTGGAGGTATAAAATTCTTCTCAATTTCTTTAACCAATCGTGCACATTTTTTAGCACACCTCTGTGCACGATCTGTGCAACTCCTTGTGTCCCGTTTGTGGTTGAAAGACTCGAAAATTGAGTGGCATAACTGAAAATAAAACTTTTGCATTGATCGTCCCTTGAGTGCAAGGTGCCACCTGCAATGTTAAAGCACCCAATGGATCATTTCATTGTAAGCAAGAGTAAACAAACAAAAAACCACCAACCTTCAGACACAATACACGTATTCCAAGCTACTTTTCTAACCTTCAAACATAATACGAGCTTTGCTTGTTTCAACTCATTCAGTCAGAATCCCTGTTTGGCACGACACAGAATTTTCTTGGCTCGTTGTTACACAATTTAAACTCAAAAGTGAGGCTGAAAGGATTGTTTAATGATTTAAATTGTACAGTACAAAAAGAGTACTTCACACTGTGGTTTCAGAATTTGTTCACAATATGTTTGAAGACAAAAGTTTCAACTGAATCGTTCTTATTCGAGGAAAGACGTATAGGTCTGCCAGGTTATACGAGTGTCTCTTGGGGAGTGTCCCGTTGGGTACAGAAGGGCAGTTGTTGTGGTGTTGGCTTGTAGCTATGACGTGGTTACATCTTTCCTCCACCGTATCTAAAACTGTGCTACCTGGGATGAGATTATCTTAGAATTTCATCCATCAAGGATAGTATGAGCCAGTATAAATGAAGATCTATTTGTTTTCATCTTAAGAGGCTGTTCTGTGATTCCTCTAACAGATATAAGTAAATAACCGTGTGTGACTTGAATAAACAGGTTTCGCTGTTGATGCTGACAACAAGTTATTAGCTAATAAATTCACATTTTTGGGAATGGTTTTATCGTACCATTAGGCAATTGTGTTACTTTTATAAATGAAACAATTCAAACTTATTATCGTGAAGCAGTTCTTGTCTGCTGTCATTTTGATAAATGAGTAAACATGGGGAGACCACTCTAACTGTTAACCCTTGATAGATCTCAAAATACCATTCTGCCATTTATCATGCCAGTCAGATAAATTAACCAAAGAACGGTCATAACTATTGACCGACGACAGAGAAATATGCCGACAATAATCGTCAATAGACACCCCATATTTATTCAATATACCGACACTGGCGGTGTATTAATTGTCAATGTCCACCATTTTATTTTTGTCACAAACGTCGCAGTCTGAATTCGGTTAATTGTCACTTTAGAAAGTTTGTTCTCAGTCCAAACGTCGGAAAGCAGGTAGAATTGTAAATGCACCCAAAAATGCTGGAGATATTAAATCAACACTTTTCTTGGTTCAATGAGATCTTGGATTACTCCCCTTGCATTGCATCGCTACTCGCCTGCTTCTGTAAACAAATGAATGCCGATAGAAATATTTTACGAAACATGAAACGGTTTCCAAACATTTTGTAGGAGGCTATAAAAATGTTACGGAATGTTCGATGTCACTTGAGGCTCATCACGAAAAATATTAGACTCGGCCAAAGCTTCGCCTAATAATATTCTCACTGCGCCTCATGTGACACCGTATTCGCCAGCTAAACGTCCATAACTTATAATACACAGCTTTCAATGAAAATGGCGAAGTTTGTAGGAGGTAAGATATGGTGTCTCAGAGCACGAAGAAAAAACAGTATCTTATATCATACAAGTTTCTGAGATTTCATTAGTTTTGAAACCTCATATGCAAGCTGTGTAATAATATTACGAGGTGTCAAGTTGCTTGAACATTAATTTGATGTAATGTCTTAGCCTGATATTACTCTGTATCGCCTAAGCAAAGATGGGGTAAGGCCAAAAAAGGTTTTGTTTCTCGGGCAATTTCTCCTTGAAACTGAACACATTTATTGATTTGTGGTGCCTTCTTAAATTAGTATGAAATCGTGAGACTTTTTCGATTGATGCATCTTTATTTGCACATGTTTTTAACAAACCATGATTAAAATAGTATTTGTTTATTATATTTGCCTTGTAAACAACAAGTTTTTTTTTGTTCTTCAGAAAATAACTCAAATGTTATGTGAACGGTATTTATTTTTTAAAAAGATGCATAAATATAACTGATTGAGCAATACATTTTTCTTGGTCATTAAAATTACATACACAAAATATGAAACCTTCAAGTTCTGGAACCTGCATTTAATTAAGAATGGAGCCAAAATATGGGTTTCTAGCATACAACCAGTAATGATTTGCTCGAGAACCAAATGCAATTTTTTTTTATTTAGCATCACTGATTTATGTTGCCTAAGGTCTATCTTATTCGTTAGATACATGCAAAGCTCCCCACATGAGTATCTTTATGCAGACTGGTTACTATGTCGTATTCCATTTACTTGCCTCCTTGTGTATACTCTTGGGATTTGATTTCAATTTTCCCTCAAACTACTTCCCGTCGGCATCCTTTTGGAGTTCCCATTTATTTATTTATTTATTTATGTATTGATGTTTAAGGTCACATATTTATGCACAATGTCTAATCATGACCGTGACAGTTTTACGGGTGGAGAAAGCCGGAGTACCCGGAGAGAACCACCGAGCGACGACGAGCAGCTGCCAGCTCCCCGACATCGTAACTCCGCACTGCAGCACAGGCAGGGTTAGATTGGTTGAAGACATGCGTACCATCGACGTGCAGTACGCCTTAGTACACGGCGTCATCGTGCCCCCAAGCGGGCAATGGAGATGAAGTGTCTTGCCCAAGGACACAACGCGGTTGCCGCAGGTGGGATTCGAACCGAGGACCTCTCGGCTTGCAGTCTGCACCTCTACCTACTGAGCCACCGCGCTCCCCTTTCGGAGTTCCCAAATTCCTTTGAAGATCACCCTGCTTCTCATTTGATATTACCCTTGCTCGTAATTCTTATTAAATTGTGATCACCATACACCTCCGTTTGCTATCACCCTCCACCGGTGTCTGTGGGTGTGTAATCCATTATTGCACTTCTGTCACAGAACAGTCGTTCGGTGGTCGAAATTTAACCCGTTACCCAACGTAACGGCCAAAACTGACCAGCGTTACTCTCAAACATCGCCAATTAATTTTCATTATTTTTTTCATTTTTTGTCTCAAAAACATAGGTTATGACCCCTCATTGGAACGAGTTATTCCAGAATTTTTTTGGCAGGTGTCGTCTGCTTTTCATGTATGCAAAGGGTTAAAGAGGGGTAAAAGATATGCACACATCAATGTACAGCCCGGAGAATCATAATGTTTCACTTGAAAGGAATCTGGAATTAAATCCGGCAAAGGTGTTCAAAACCGAACCGAATTTCGAATCGATTCCACCTCCCAAATAGTAACAATACCACGGTTGTCTTGTGTGTTCTCACTGTCTCTCGTGTTAATCCAGTGACAATATGCGTACTAGACTATTTTATGCCATCGAACCGCAAGTACAAGTAGATGAACTTATGACTTGTTTTCGAAAGTCTAAGCAACTTAATCACATGGCAATCAAATATATCTCGTGTTGAAATTTGAACCGATGTGTAACGTAGGTTTTTTTTTGAATATTCGAATCGTATAGGACAGCGTTCTGACGCATTGACATTCAAATAACTCGAAGCAATCGCTGTGAATGTGTTTCTACCAAGTTTTCACATTTCCTCTTCTTAATATTCTTGTTGTGACAACTCACTCCGTAGTTACTTTAATAACGAGACTAGATTCAAACGAGAATTGACCAGGTATCGCTAAGGTGGGCGAAGACCAAGCCATATATCGCCCATTGAGTGGAACAAGACGCCATCTGCGATGTTTCGCTACCGCAGTTGGCGTCTTGTTCCGATCAAGTCACGATATGTTGTGGAAACTGGACGAAATTCGATCTACGCTAATGCTTGAATGACATTTTTAGGAATTTTTCGACTAAATTTGCGTCATCCAGTTAGACTCGATACGATTAATTTCGTTCCTCAGAAAAATGCGGGATGAGTTGTCATCTTCATAATGTCTACAATAAATAAATGTTTGAAATCGGCAATGCTCCGGGGTTTGACTTCTTTTCGAATAATCGAGGTTTTAGAATCGTATCGAATCAGTGAAGGGAAGTTCGAAACAGAACCGAATCTCGAGCGTTAATAGGGCGGTACATCAGACGTATTGTGGAATTGACACACATTCAATATTCACTTTGATTAGGTCATCCCTTGAATGATGCATACTAATCATTTGTTTTATGATAAAATGCAATTAGAGCCATAGGTTTATTTATACACGGGTGCGTATCTCCCATGTCCGTTCAATGGCAGCAGTTGGAAGAGTTCATATTCATTATTTCGGGATGACCAATTCATATTTTCAACGTGCAGCCTCGAGGCTGCACGTTGTAAATATTGATTGGTCTACCCCACACATTCGCTTTGCCAATATTCTTCCCAATGAAATTATGACGTATCATGATCATGGGCCGAAAAAGCGGGCTCACGATTTCAAAGCTTTAAACCAGGAACGCTCTTGAAAGGAATTAAAACGCGAGATGTGGAAGAATTTCAGTTTTCGTTGAACTGGCATTTCACTTTTCTTGACTTTATATTGCTGTTTCAACAGTTACGTCATCTCTAGTCTAAATATTTGCACTGATATGGAGGAGTGATATTTACTTATTTATTTACTTTGTAAGTTTTGAAATCAGCATGTGTATGAAAAGTGATAGAAATAAGCCTGAACAAAGAAATGGGTATGATGTTTAACGAAGAACAAATTGTCAAATCGACATTCAGAATTTTTATAAGGGCAGTTTGCTTCCAAAATGTTTCTACATTGTCTGGTTGGAAGCCACCGAGAATAAAATAGAACCTTTCCTTGTTGTAAATATGGTTATACCTTCCACGTACTGTCATTCTATTCTAATGGTGACGCCAACAGTTTACTGACTGATTACTAAGAGTTTAAAATATCACTTCTTCTTTGTTAGAATACCTACATTGTGCGCTCACAATAAATTAGAAGAGATAAAATGATCTTGTTGAAAATCGATGCAACGAGAGCCAACGTCTTTCTCGAATGATTCATTTGCTATTGAAAACTTCCCATCGAGAAGTGTGATCCCTCAACAATGGAAAGAACAGACAAAAATATATAACTGACATTCCTGTTCAACTGGTCGACAATAGGGTTATGTAATATTATGTGCAAGCGATATTTGTACACCCACAAAGAGCCAACATTATAAAACTTTTACAATTGTATTTCTAGAACTGTATTTTCTACCCATTAATATAACTGACTAAAATGAATCATTAGCATTTTAAAAGATATGGCAATTTGCCAAATGCCACATCTTTTAAAATGCTAATGGTTTATTTCAACTCATTTAAAGTCATAACTAGAAAATACATTTTTTGAAAAAACAATTGCGAAAGTTTTATAGCATTGGCCCCTCCACGGTACTGTGTGCGCAAGCGCGGTCTCTTCTTCGACCAGGTCGCGATCGTGACGCGACACACGCCAATGTGTTGCTATTTCATAAACAAATTATTGCGGAGAGTGGGTGAGTTCTGCATTCCGGAAGGTAGCAGCAAACTTCTCAGTGCAGGCGAGACAGGAGATTTCGAGTATTTGGGGGTAAATATAAACATTACAGGAAGAGGCATCTACCGAAACCACACAAATAAAATTGATTCTGAAGGGGAAGCGAATCCTTAACCAAATGAAACTTATAGGGAGAAACAGTTTCAATAAGGTTTTCGTGGGGAAAAACCATTTGGGAAATGATGGGTCTGCCAAGTATAACATACGGTACGGAGGTGGTACCCCTAAACCAGACGGCCGTAAAAAGCTTGGAAATTCTGCAGAACGATGCAGGCCGATGGATAACGGGGTCGAGTAATGCCGCAGCGCTAGAAGCAATCAGGGGTGAGCTTGGGTGGATGAGGATAAAGGACAGGACAGACCTGTTGAAACTCGGTTATCTTAATTATTTGGTAAATCTCCCCGACAGCCGATGGTGTAAGGTGATGTTCCTGAGAATTTTCAACTCAAATATCAAGACGAGGTGGATGGTCCAAGTGTGGGAACTAGTAGAGAACTACTCATTGGAGATCTCGGACCTGGACGTTGGGGCAAACCAGGGTAAAAAAAATCGTCAAAGAAAGTGTCATGGAGGATTGTAACCGTAATTGGCGAGAGGGAGTCAAATCAAAGAGGTCTTTGGGTGGCCTGCGTGATAAAGAGAAGCCAGGTTTTGAAGAGTACCTTGATGGCATCTTTGGGGGATCACTGTTGTTCAAGCTAAGGTCGCGATCCCTGGAGCTGAGAGGAAAAGTTGGGAAAAGCAGTGAAAAAGAGTGCCAGATCTGTAATTAGGGCATGGTGGAGACCCTGGAACACTTTCTTCTAGAATGCCCAAAGTACCAGTCTAAAAGAATAAGATTCACTGGGAGTATAATGGGGAAGTGGGATGGGAGAATGAAGGACATGTGGTTAGGAGAGACTCAAAGGAGAGGATTAATATGCTAATCGGAGAGATTGGGAAGAATGGGGCAAGGGATGTCATCAACCAGTTCGTCTCTGATTGTTGGGAGGAGAGGAGAAGCGTGGGAATAGGGAGGCAGTTGGGTGTACAGGGGTAACCATGGCCTTCTCATCCGAGAACCGCGACAAATCAGCGGCTGGCCAAAGTGTTATTATTATTATTATTGCGCAATCAAGATTGGATTAAGTAAAAACAAATGACCAAAGCATCTGAGATTCGAACTTACAAGTTTTCATTTTCGACAGATGATATTGTACCATGCTGTGGAAAAGAAAAGTTGTCAGACTTTTTCGACCAGATCGCGACCCAGTCTCTGTTCGCTTTTATAATCGCAGTACGGAACTGTACTGCCGATACTGACGTTTCGGGATCGTTGCGTGGGAATATCTAAGTATCAAGATAGATTACTTTTAGATGAGTCCTAAGATGACACCAAAATGTATCTATTTTTCTTAGGCGTGTACTTTTCTTCGCATACTGTTTAATTTCAAGTTCTCTACAGCGTGCCTTTTTCATCATTTCTTTAATTGGGGTTTAGCGACACTTTCGACAGCCAGAGTCCCCTGATGTCGGGCAGATTTATGAGTGGAGGAAGCCGTGGACCCGGATAGAATCACCAAGCAGCGGCGAGCAACTTCCAGACTCCACAACAAACTAACTCCACACAAGCAGGATTAGCATTTGTTGACAAGTTCAATACACCTTAGAACACAGCGCCACCGTGCCCCCACGTGGGCAGTGGGGATTTATTGTCTTGCCCAAGGACACACCGAAGTTACTTCTGGTGGAGATCGAACTGTGACCCTTTCTGCTTGAAGTACAATGCCGTAACCACTGTGCCACCCTGCTCTCCAACGGCGTGTCTGCTTATTGTATAGCTAATATTCCCTTGTATCCGTGTATACATTATTGAACCCAAAAGACAACACACGAAGGAAGGGACATTTCAGTGACATGTTAGCATGCCAGACAATTAACTCCAGCCGTGGTTTTCAGACTTGTGTTTTTTCTCAGATGTTGTATGGACATGCGGGATGTGAAGAGTGTTTCGTGAGACGTGTGTTGATCTGTTTGTTTATTCAAATGTGACGATATTGTCAACAGACAACGTCATATCCTGTAAAAGCATTTGACTTCTGGGGCGGGGTGGAGAACCACGAAAGAATAGCAATTGGTAAGTAAATGTCAGCCTTCGCCTCATACAAACCCCAAATCATTTGTTTCTTTCGTTTTTTTTTTGGGGGGGGGGGTGGGGGGGGGGGGGCTTAGCGAAACTTTAAATATCCAGGGCCAGGTCGTGTCAGAAAGTTTTACGGGTGGGGAAAACTGAAGTGTCCGGAGAGGACCACCGAGCAGCGACGAGCAACTGTCAGATTCCCCAATTTACTAATCCAGCTCAAACAGAATTAGCAACGGTTGAAGGTAAGTTTATTTACATTTTCAACAATCCGGGTCACATCGACGTGATAGCTCAGATTTACGATTATGCTGTTTAAAAATGCATATATTTTTGATAATTTTTCTCGTTCCGGCCAAAGGCATAAGAATGTGTGTTTGTATGATGAGCTCCAAAAACCTATTTGTCTCTTAAAGAGACCAGTGAAGTAATAATGCGCTGCTAATTAAGCATGAAATCGTATGGCCATTGTTGAGCGACCGGCGGACCCAATGATGAGCTGTCTGATAATAGATTAAAGGAGTAAAAACCAGCTGTCTCATGCAGTCATTATATATGTAATTATGGCCAGTTAAAAGGTGATTGTCGTAAAAACAGAACATCGCACATGTTCTGGACACACACACCCCTATTGGGTATTTAGTTTGTCACCGACGGTCAGTATATACCGAAAGTGCGAGACTTTCAAAGAAACTTAAAAGCTAATATTAAATTAAAATAGATCTAAGAGAAGCAATAAAGATGAGAATTAATGTTCTGGCGATCGAATAAAAGTCGGGGGGGGGGGGGGGTTCTCGAAAAATCAATTCCAGTCTGAGTCGTAGACTCTGGGTCGTAGGCATGGAGCTGGGGATGCCCCATGCTATAGGATAGAACAGGTGCAGCATCGGTGCGAAAATATAGGCACGTTGTAATGTAAGGGGAGCCACATAGCTCATTTTAGAGTAGGAACAGTAGCGGGCCATGTCAGTGGCCATAGATCAGCGTAGGAGCATAAATAGCAAGTAAGAGCTCGGGAGCTCACGAAAGTTGGCATTTACGTAAACGGTATTACCTGTTGTAGAAGGCGCGTCATACCTAGATTGAGTAGGCTTTGCCTATAGGAAATTTATTCCGAGATAAAAGGAGGGAAGCACTTAATCCCCTAAGCGGCGACTGCTTGAGTGAAAAACGTCCAGTCAAGTGACGATATATTGACGATACATTAGTGGCCGTTCGACGGCAAAGGCAGAGTGACATTCCGTCACATGTTAGAGGAACGGCATCCAAATAAAGTGACAACACGGTAGTGGCCATGCGATGGCAGTGGTGTAGTGAAGTTCCAGTTGTTCGAAAAGCGGCCAGAGTCCAAAGACACTACTTTGAGCCGAGAGGCCCAGGCACCAGCGACAAGGAAGGAGCACGCAGTGACAACAGAGAACTCGGGCCCGCAAAGTGAACCAAAAACTGTGGGTGGGGTGTGATTGACGTTTGTGTTATTCGCTGGATTTTATGTAAGTTACAAATTACCATGTTCTTCTACATGTATTAACATTGTTAATTTCAGTAAACCCTGTTGATTTGTGTTTTTGCGGAAAAGTCAGTGGCCCCTTCAGGATAAGAACCACCCCATCAAAAACGAAACGGACGTGTTCGTCACGGTGAGACATACGTTCACGCACGGATTCAGGCGACACACCTTGAGTTTTGGCTGAATACGTGGCGTGAATCCATTTCCCCCAGCAACAACCACGTCCCGGTTTCCGACATTGTATCTGAAAGTTTCACGGGTGTAGAAAGCTAGAGTGCCCAGAGAGGACCACCGAGCTGCATTGCGCAACTGCCAGAACTCCAACTTACCAACAGCCAGGGCCATATCGAATCAGAAAGTTTTACGGGTGGAGGAAGCTAGAGTGGCCAGAGAGGACCACCGGGCAGCGACAAGCAACTGTTGGACTCCCCAACTTACTAATCCTGCTCAAGCAGAATTAGCAGCGGTTGAAGGCAAGTTTATTTACACTTTCAACAACCAGGATCACATTGCGTCTGAAAGTTTCACGGGTGGAGGAAGCTGGAGTGCCTGGATAGGACCACCGAGCAGTGGTGCGCAACTGTCAGAAATCCAACATACCAATTCTGGACAGGCAAACACAGCAGCGGATGAAGGCAAGTGCAATAGCAGTCTTTCGGTTTTGAGGCGAACTGTCCCACTTGCGCGCCATAGCACCTGCAGTTTTTACTTTCCGTGAGTATACAACAGTGATCCTCGGTTCCACCTGGCGAGCGATTTACCCTTCCGAATCGGGTGCATCAGCAGCGTAATATTCAAACTGCACAGTGGAAAAATATTAAACGATTTAACAAAACCACATCTTGAGTCCCCTCATTGGAACGAACTCGTTCCAAGGAGGGGTCACATGACATTATTTGTTAAAAATGTTAAAAAAATTTAAGAATTTAAGAATTGGATGAACGAAATTAAAATAAAAAAAAATTGAGATGTCTTTTCAGCAAAGTGTTAGGCCAATTCGTGGGAAATTTGCCAAATAATAAAGAAAATTAATCTTTTGATTCTCAGGCAATGGCGCATTCATTTTTTCGGCCCACGTTCGTCATATATTATTTAGGAGACAAGGTCTAAAACTATGATAGGGTGTGATTTCAGAGGTAACACGTCGCGATTTGCGATGCAATATGTTGTATACATTGATACAGTATTGTTATTCTCTTCGCGAAATGCGACTGATTCTTTTTTATCTGTGTACACAATAAATATTTATTTAACTGGTTGAAGGCTAGATTATTTTTGGTGGTCTGGATTTATTCATCAAAAATTGTTTTATTGCAGATTATCGGAGAGAGCCAACAGGCACCAATAATTTGTAATATACTATTAAAAGTAGGGGATACCCAAACTGGCGTTGATATTTTCGGAAAATGGTATTGGATACGCGTGATTGGACACATCAATATGTTACCAAGTTTAGTGTGGATCATGAATGCCACCGGCCCACGAAAACTTCGTGCATGTTTTTCGCACAAACGCGGCGTTAATGTCTGTGGGGTAGGTTTTGAAATTTTCATTTGTACTGGGCGGGCATTTTCGAAGGTCTTATCGTTCTTTTCTTGGTATAATCTCGTTCATCAATAGTTTCTGGTCGAAGAATAACTTTTGAGGTATGCGAAGACTGACACGTGACGAATGTTTACGTGCCGTTGGCATGTTGAAAGCTGACAACAGACAGAGTGCAGTGGCTCAAATTCTCAACGTTGCTCAATCGGTGATTAGCAGGTTGTGGTCACGCTACCGTCAAACAGGCAATGTTGATGACAGACGTCGGTCGGGTCGTTCAAGGGCGACAACTTCTAACCAGGATCGTTTCATCCGGACCACAGCATTACGTAACCGCCATCAAAGTGGCTCAGAAATTGGAAAGCAGCTCCACCGAGCGACAGATGTGCGAGTCAGTGGTCAGACTATCCGAAATCGCTTACACAGCTGGAATTTGTACGCTCGACGACCTCGAATAATTCCACGTTTGACTGAACGTCACATCGCAGCAAAGCGTAATTGGTGTGGAGAACTGGGACAATCGTCAGTGGAGAAACGTCAGGTTTTCCGATAAATCGAGGTTCACTCTCGACTTCCACGACAGGCGAAACAGAGTGTGGCGGCTGCGGAAGGAACGATACCATGACGTAACCGTTAGGCAGCACGATCGTTTTGGTAGTGGATCGGTTATGGTGGGGGGAGGGATAACCATGACAAGCAGAACAGCATTATATGTCTTCCAAGGGCGTGTCACAGGGCAGTACTACCGTGACAGCATGATAGCAGCTCATGTGGTGCCATTTGCGCGACGTCACGACCGTCGATTAATTTCCAAGATGGCAATGCAAGAGCACACAGGGCCCGTAACGCTACAGAGTTCCCCCAGGAGCAGAACATCACTAAACTTCCTTGGCCAGCACTAAGTCCAGACCTTTCACCAATCGAGCACGTCTGGGATATGCTTGGCAACCGCCTACGACAACGCTGCACTGCAGGAAGAAAGGAATAACATCAGTCAAGCTCATATTGGGCGTTTGGTGAGGAGTATGCCATGTCGGATTCGCAATTGTCTCGCGAACCGAGGAGGATTTACAAGGTATTGAGGTCTTTGACTGAATGTGGTAAATTCTCTGACTGACCGTCCATGTCTTCTACAGCACATTGTGTGGAATGTATGCTTGTCAGACACCCAACTATCGCAGAAATCATTCACAAGATGTCATAGGGCAATGCCTCGACTGTCTTTTTGATGAAAATATAAATATATTTCTTCATATATCTCACTTTTATCAAATATCCCCTACTTTTTTTATAGTATAGAACAAATTTGTTTTAACAAACTATTATATACGTTTGAGTAAATACGAAGCATGGGTATGGAAAATGTTGGCCTTTGCACTGGTACCCTCATTTTTTGAAAGGTGTTGATTGTGGCTTCTAGCACTCAACCAGTTCAAAAACTCCTTATTATTTTTATCTCCATTTTAGTTGTTCGATATTGATTTTTTGTTGTATGATGACTGTTAAAAACACAAACTATCAGTGAAATCAACATGGAAGCTCTAGTATTTAATCTTAGGTTCTCACAACTGGATTTTAGGCATCGGCGACCATTCCATCAGGAATAAAAAATAAAAATAAAAACTGCCCTCCCTCATTCGTTTAAAAAAAATTGCCGAGAATCAATTGTTTTATTTTGTTTGGCCTAAAACAATGCGTGCACGAAAATGTTAACAACACACCATGAACTATGCCGAGAATCAAGAATAGCGTGCTGCACTTCAAATGTTAGTGAGCAGTACATAGCGCGCAACCCATTTTCAAAAACGAAAGTCTTCCCCGGAAGGTACACGACGCCATTGTGTATCCACATGGGCAATCGGGATAAGTGTCTTGCCCAAGGACACAACACACCTCTGGTCAGGGTCAACTCGTCGAATTTTCGGTTTAAAATTAACGCTCTAACTAAGAAAGATCAATCAAATGATAGGACATAAACACATGCATTACGATGTTATGGGATTTTCATTTCAATACAGTGGAGCCCACTTAATTGGATATCTCTTAATTGTATATCCCTGTTAATTGAATATAATTTTCAAACACAAAACCATTTACCATACCTTCAGTACAAATTTGATCTGTTAATTGCATATGGGTTGTAGAGTAAACTCCTGTTAATTGCATATAATTTTTTGTAATATATCGAAAAAATTACTCTGACAGGCACCAAATTCCCCTTATTTATCAACCTTTTTGGCCTCACTACCTCCAATACGGGCATTTATTCTATTATATCGTGTTTGACAGAGCTCTATGAGATATAATAGAATAAATGCTCAGTTTACCTCCAGAACACAGGAAACTGACCAAATCCATGTTAATTGTATACTCCTGTTAATTGAATAATTTTCACTGGCAAAATGGATATTCAATTAAGAGGATTCTAGTGTACTACATGTTGCTCATAAAGAAGAAAAACATTCAAGGACCTAACTCATTTTGAAAGTGTTGATAAACTATTATTGAAAACATTCTAGCAATTTACGTATTGATAATTCAAACTTCTCTTGTCCTCACATCTGTAGTCAACTACAAAAGCCTCTTTTGAAAATAAACAATACATTATATTTTCAGTATTTGCATTACCACCTACCTCGCTACTTTTTTGGAGAGGTTTTGTGTAAGAACTGTCGATTTCATGCACCCATCACTTTTCAACGGTGAACTAATCAATGGCATTATTCCATGTTCAACCCTTATAAAAAAGTACCATGGTAAACCATGGTAAATCCCAAAATACCCTGGTAATACCATGGTATACCATGGTATTACCAGGGTATTTTGGGATTTACCATGGTTTAACATGGTACTTTTTTATAAGGGAAAACCTACAGCCAACAACTCTTTTGTATGGAGCCTGAGAGGCGACATGGTCAATTTTTCTTTTAATCCGTGCGAACGGATTACTAATCCGTGCGCACGGCTTACTAATCCGCGCGAACGGATTAAAAAAATATAATGACCACGTTACCTCTGATCATATACTCATGCGCGGGAGGTGACATGGCCAATTTATTTCTTAATCCGGGTGACTTGAGGCTGAACTTACCAAGTGTAATCCGAGTATTTATCATTTCATTGTGCTCAGCCTTGCATTCCTGGTTACAGAAGGTTTCTTACACAGGACCCGTAATGTGCTCCGCAGGATATTCTCTGCTCCCTCCCTCTATACGCTACCCATGCGTTCTATGACACACACAAAGGGGTAGCATAGCATTTGTATCAAAATGCATAACAGAACTTTCTCACCTATTATCATGTTCGTGAGTGAATTTACTCATCATTTGCGGATTTTTTGTTACCCGTTTCTGTATTTTTATAGCATGTAGGGGCAGAGTATGGAAGCAGGGAGCGGGAAATATCCAGGAAAGCGTGTTACGGACCCCTAGAAAAAACATATGGTCAATTGTTATTATATATCCAACGACATAGTTTACAACTTTAAAGCTTCAGATCACGACTTTGTTTGGAAAACGAGTGTCGTCCTTTCTTTCCGAGTATGACATCTCTATGATAACTGGTTTAGGATATAAAGATTTTTTTGTCTCATTATAATGAGATACTTTCTCGTTATACATTTTGTTATAACGACTTAGCATCTCGTTATAATGAGATAACATCTCGTTATAACGAGAAGATATCTCATTATAACGAGAAAACACCTCGTTATAACGACTTAGCATCTCGTTATATCGAGATAACATCTCATTGTAACGAATTAGCATCTCGTTATAATGAGATAACATCTCGTTTTAACGAGAAGACCTCTCGTTATAACGAGAAAACACCTCGTTATAACGACTTAGTATATCTTTATAACGAGAAAGTATCTCGTTATAACGAGAAAATAACTCGTGATAACGAGAAAACATCTCGCTATAACGAGATTATATTTACATAATATTTATATAAGGAGCGACACATAGTTTCGAGGTTGCCTTCGTATATGATGTTTTCAGAAATCAGTGATAAACCTTGGATAAATATCCATTTTGAGAGATTTTGACCGAATAAAAATGAAAATAGATCAGTGCTCTGTCAGTGCAAGCAGGGGTAGATAGGTAAATAGATAGCTACTTTTATTCAACAACATACAGTGTTACAACATTTACAGTATGTATATAAAACAAAAACCGAGAACGCATGTACATTGTTGGGAGATGGCTAACTCTACACAAGCAGCGGGATTAGCATTGGTTGAATTCAAGGGCACCATCGACGTACAGTACGCCTTAGTACACTATGTCACCGTGACCCCCGCTTAGGCAGTTGGGATGAAGGGTCTTGCCCATGGACACAATGCAGTTGCCGCAGGTGGAATTCGAACCGATGACCTCTCGGCTTGCAGCCTGCATCTCTACCTATTGAGCTACCGTGCTCCCTTGCAAATAGTTAATTTACAATTAGCTATAATACCGACAAACTCTATAAGACGTTATAGATGCAAAACACGTAATAAATATGTATAGAAGTTAGTATCCAGTAATTCAATAGAGCGACGGGTGAGATTCAGATATCCATGGATGACATTATTGCCTCTTATCTTATGCTTTGTGCGTGTGCGAGTTCGAAATGGAGGTTAGAAATGCCGGTAACAAATAACACGGATGAAAAAGCGGTAATGGCTGACCAATGTTGAAACAAAGTGACAATCACTTCAATTTCATTGCAAGATTTTGTTTGAAACAGTAGGCCTATGTGTAACATTCCCGTTTGGTATTGGTTGTTCCAGGACATATGGTGTGAGTGTATGTGATTGGGGGGGGGGGGGGGGGGGGTTGCTGTCTTCCCGACTTTGTGAGAAACTAAACAATAGTGTTTGCGTCCCCTCAATGATTTTTTTCTCCAGTTTCGCACAGAGGAAAGAATGGGATGGGTTATGATTTGTTTTACGATTTTGTGGGAACTTGTGTTTTATATCGTAGAACATGTGTCTATCATGTATGTTTACCTGCGTCATCTGACTCGACCCTCTCCATATTGTTATATATTATATATGGACCCCCCCCCCCCCCCCCCCCCCCCCCCCCACACACACACACACGCACACGCAAATTCTAGGTCTAGAATAGATCAATGCCAGAACGAAGCATCATTGCACGATAGTCAGCCGCATTACGCAAAAAACAACGCATTATGTAATAATGCTGCATTATACAACGCATCTTGCAGTAACACAGAATTATGCAATCAAAATGAAGCATTGCGCGAATACTGATTTTATCTTTAATTGGACGTAGAGCGAGTTATTCTGGCGTCTTTTGCTCGACAAGGTTTCCCGCGCAGTTTCCTGCCAGCCCCTACCGACGAGCCAAAGGAAATGGCTATAGCAACGTTCAGTCCTTGCATGTGTATGTCACATTCCAAAGGCAGTTGGATATCCCTGGGAATCGGGTACTGGAGCAGTGCTTGATTGTGGACTTAGGTTTCCTATTACTAAATTGTACCCGGTAACCTATACCTGAGGGGTAAGACCCTCAAATGTGCAAAATAGGTGTAAATTGTTAGCACGACTTGAACATTACATACCAATGTTTGTTGCGCTGAGTTCTAGAGTAGGAGACCAGTGTCAGAATTGATAATGTTTAATGTTACAACAACGCATAAAGTTACCAAAACCGCTGTAAACAACCGATAATGTAATAAACTACACATAGTGTAATAACTTCTTTTAACGCATAATGTTATAAATGTTATAAACCTCAACGCACTATGTTACAAGTTTTTTCAACGCATAATGTAAAAGAAATTAACCGATAATGTTATAACTTAAAATAAACTCGTATCGTGGGTAATTTATAGTGTTATGGCATCAATTCAAGGGGCTATGATGCGACATTTGGATAATTTATGCAGAAATGAAGATAATAGTGCACATCGCATTGAAGATTGCTATGTGTGGATGGATTGTGTTCTGCTAACGGAATACCTAGGGAAAGTCGAACTAGTAGAGATAGAGAGAGAGAGATAGAGAGAGAGAGAGAGAGAGAGAGAGAGAGAGACAGAGAGAGAGACAGAGACAGAGACAGAGAGAGAGAGAGAGCGAGAGAGAGGGAGAGAGAGAGAGAGAGAGATAGATAGAGAGAGAGAGAGAGAGAGAGAGGTCATGGGAACGGGGCGTATGGAGCAAAATGTCATGATTATAGACGTACCTCTACCACGCGTATGATGCAGAATTGTTGTCCGGGTCGTACAAAAAGTGCATGTAGGTTCGAAACTGAATAGCACAGAGGTTACAGCAAATGAAGAGTGATTTCCCTGTCAAGTGGAAGTCTACCCGACTATGAACTCATCAATTCTGAAACATTAATGTAGAAGGATGGATTATTGGGTCTTTCCGACACTTTCAACGGCTAAGGTCATAGTGTGTCGGTGACAGTTTTACGGGACCACGCTATTAACCCGAGAGACATTTTTGACGTTTCGCTAGCCTTTAATAAGCAACAATTGCAAACGAAATAAAGGCAACATAACAAACAAGAGAAAAAAACCCAGAAAAGTTACGGGTTGCTGGGGTGGTCTGTGACGGGTATGAAAGTGTGAATGTGGCGGAAGGGATAGCTGGCATGCCGTCACAATATAACCACTTACGTGGGCTACCAGAACAACCAGGTTGATACCCATCATGCACCGCTTCGTGATCTCACATGGAATCCTGAAGAATATTCTGTTAAAATGACGTTAAAAACACCTGCTCTTCTCTCCAACATGGCGCAACGCACATTGATATATAATGTTCAAGTCGTGCTAACAAACTACACGTATGTTTCCCACTTGATGGCCTTTCCCCTCACGCAGAGGTTACCAGGTACAATTTAGTAATACAAAACCTGTGTAAGAACACAATTAAGCACTGCTCCACCACCGGGGTTTTCTGGGCAATCCAACTGCCTTTGGAATATGGCATACACATGCAAGGAACAAACATGCCTATAACCACTTGCTTTGGCCCGTCGTTAGGGGATGGTATGAAACTGCGCTGGAAACCTTGTCAAGCAAAACACGTCAGAATAACCAACTCTACTACCAGTTATACATACAATCAGTTGATGCACAATACTTCATTTTCATTGCATAATTCCGTGTTACTGCATAATGCGTATGGGTTTTTTAATTGTATAATGCTGCATTATTAAACAATGCGTTGTTTTTATGCGTAATGCGGCTGAACATCGTGTAATGATGCCTCGTTCTGGTACTGATCTATTTTAGACCGAGAACGTGCGTGTGTGTGTGTAGGGGGATTCCATAAATATATAAATAACAATATGGAGAGGGTGGAGTCAGATGATGTACAGGACAAACACATGTTCTACGATATAAAATTGGGGGAGGGGGGGGGGTGGATGCGAATCTGTCCGCACTGCCCTGGACATACAAATTCGAATGTCATCGGTGGATACAGCTAGTGTGCCACATTCATCCTTATTAGATTGTTATGCACTGCAGCCACCATAGGGATTTATATCATAGTACTGAAAGAAGACTGAAAACCCCAGAAACGACAAAAAAATGTAAGACTGATCTCATCAGTTGGAGTGCTATGAGAAATGGTACTATACTGTTATATGGACTTGTTGAAAGGCAAGTTGATACCTGAATTGTCTAACTTTGGCAGTTCGTTGCTATATAATTATATACTGAGGCGGAAGAATTTCACAGGGTTGTGACCACGAGTGTATACTTGATAAAGAATGAACCAGTACTTCAAGGTGTGGAGGGCGGCAGGAACAAAGAGAAAAAAGGTTTATGTGGGAAGAGATGAAGAAAAGAGGATCTCCAGCAACGGAAAGCTTACAATTTACCCACATACAAGTTTTGGAATCAATTCATCTACTGGAGTAGATAGTAAAATTCAGTTTAACCCCATGCACTCTGATGTCAAAATACCAATATTTCAAGTAGCCATTATTCCCATAATGCAACTAGAAATTTAATCAATTCAGTTTTGTTTGACAGAGTTCAATGAACTCTGTCAAACAAGACTGAATTGATTACATTTCTAGTTGCATCATGGGAAAAATTAGCAGCCTGAAATTTGGAGATTTTGACATCAGTGTGCAGGGGGGTAAAATAAGCACACCTTGACACAACACATGGGCACAAGACCGATAACGCACCCAACTCCACCTACACACACACACAAACACACACACCCTCAGCCTTGTTTAGCTGTCGTGGTGAGGACTAGTTGTTGTTTTCTTTTTTTTATTATCGGTGAGAAATAATAACATCCAAGTTTCCACAAAATTGGAAAACAAACCTTTACCCATTCTTTCCTCTGTGAGAACCTGGAGAAACAAAGAAATCCTCGATGGGATGCAAACACGCAAATACTATTGTCTAGGTTCTCACAAATTCAAAAAGACAGACCCCCCACACACACCTCTTAATCACACACAAACAACTAACCACACCATTTGTCCTGGAACAACCAATACCACGTGGGAATGTTACACACAGGCCTAATGTTTCAAACAAAATCTTGCAATGATATTGAAGTGATTGTTACTTTCTGCAAGCATCATATGCGAAGGAAGACGAATAATTGCGCCCGCCTCCAAACTATGCGACGATCCTTATAAAGATAGTATCTCGTTATAGAGAGATTCTTTCGCGTTATAACGAGATGCTAAGTCGTTATAACGAGATATTTTGTCGTTATAACGAGTTGTTTTCTTGTTACAACGAGATGTTATCTCGTTCTAACAAGATGCTAAGTCGTTATAACGAAATATTTTCTCGTTATACCGAGATGTTATCTCGTTATAACGAGATGCCAAGTCGTTATAATGAGATGCTATGTCATTATAACGAGATGCTTTCCCGTCATAACATGACAGTATCTCGTTATAATCAGATAAAAAAAAATTCGCGATGTCCTTAATTAGCCACCGTACATCTCTGTAACTTCAGCAATAGAAAGATGTATCCCGGCGAATCAGAGTCAGAAACCATACGACAATTTTTGGCTGCGACTGTGGATCAGTTGGCCAACATCATACCCGGAGGGTATTTGAGCCGACATGAGTTATCTTCCATGCCCTTGAAATAGCATGGTCCAGCCGTCTGACCCCCTTTGGGTATACAAATAATCGATTTTAGCTAAAAAAAGCCTCTAAAGTTGTGAGAGGAGAGAACAGAGGAGGGAGAGGATGGAAGGGAAGAGAGAATGGATGAATGAAAAGAGGGATGAGCGGAGGAGTGACTCGGATTCGGATAATCCCAAGATCATCCTTGGATCAGCATGGGGTCGTTATTGAGTATCAGTATCACACTAGGATCAGGATCATCCTAGGGTAAGGATTAAAGGGCAGGAGCAGGAACCGCTGCTTTGAGGGGCGACGGTGATAGTGTGTGTTGTGAGGGCTAACCCAACCCATATGGTTATTTTATCAACCCCCAAAAGGGATAAATCGGCTGGCGTGGGCTACTTCCAGGAGAGGGGGGGGGGGGGGGGTGGGTGGGGGATAACTTATGTCGGTACAAATACTAGATGGCGACTCCATGGTCCTTCTTACAGAGGACTCTCGTAAGATTCTGATCCAGCTAAAATATTCCCAACAATTGGCGCCGGCGTGTGCACGTAACAACACGTATCACCATTACGATGACGTCATAGTAGAGCACATTACCAGTACTACCAGGGGGTATAGTCACGTGATGAATTCCACCACGTGTAGGGCTCCTGCCCAGATCCCTCCAATAAGGACTGATCGACCTATACATAATTATCGATCAATCCTTTTCCAATTCTTGCCAAAGTCGGAAATGGCGGATAAATGTTACAAACGGCATACCAACACGTTCCCATCCACCCCAGGAGGGAGGTGTCTTATACCAGGTTCTTATTGACCCTTATTGATTGAGCCATTTCGCTACATTCGTGCTCCTTGATTATCGGTGGATTCATAAAATAAATTAACATGTCCTTGTCAAGCGCATGTAATGCCTGGTACCCGTGAGGTGCAAAGTGTGAAAAATCGCTGTATATTAATCCGTTCGCTCGGATTAGTAATCCGTTCGCTCGGATTAGTAATCCATCCGCACGGATTAGTAAACCCTTCGCACGGATTAGTAATACGTTCGCACGGATTAGTAATCCGTTCGCACGGATTAATAAACTGTACGCATGCATTAATAATCCGTCCGCACGGATTACAAAAAAATATTTACCATGTCATCTCTCGGGCTCCATACTTTTGTATGAATCCCGAGAGATAACATGGTCAATTGTTTTTGTAATCCGTGCGCACGGATTAGTAATACGTGCGAACGGATTACTAATCCATGAGAACGGTTTACTAATCCATGCGAACGGATTAAAAAATAAATTGACCACATTACCTCTGTTCATACACTGGAGCCCGGCACGTGACGTGGTCATTTTATTTCTTAATCCGGGTGACGTAAGGGTGAACTTACCAAGTGAAAACCGATTATTTATAATTTCATTGTGCTCAGCCTTGCATTCCTGGTTACAGGAGGTTTCTTACACAGGACCCGTAATGTGCTCCACAGGATATTCCCTGCCCCCTCCCTCTATACGCTGTTCCTGCGTGCTTTTGCGCACAGAAAGGTGAAGTATAGAATCTATTCCAAAATACATAACAACACTTACTCGCCTATTGTTATGTTCGTGCATCGCACTGACACCTTCCCTGATGACTCCACTCGATTTGCGAGTGAATTTTTTCATCAGTTACGAATTTTATGCTGTCCCTTTCTGTATGTTATAGCATGTATGGACAGCGTGTGGAAGGAGGGAGCGTGGAATATCCTGGGGAGCGCGTTACAGGGCCCTATGCAAAAACATGGACTCCTGGAGTATGATCAATTGTTATTATATGTCCAACTACATAGTTTGCAACTTTAAAGCTTCAGAACACGACTTTGTTTGGAAAAAACGTTTTTGTTTCGAGTATTACATCTCTGTACCTTCAGCAACAGAAAGATGTATCCCGGTGAATCAGAATCAGAAAGTCATACGACATTTTTTGGCTAGGGCTGTGAATCAGTTGGCCACCATCTTACCCGGAAGGTTTTTGAGCCGTCACGAGTTATCTTCCCTGCCCTTGAAGTAGCATACTCCAGCCGTCTGATCCCATATTGGGAGACAAATAACCGAAGAGAGGAGGGAACAGAGGAGGGGAGGATGGAAGGGAAGAGGGAATGGAGAAATGAGAAGTGGCATGAGCGGAGGAGTGACTCAGATTCGGATAATCCCAAGATCATCATTTGAGTATGAAGATCACACTAGGATAAGGATCATCCTAGGATAAGGATTAAAGGGCAAGAGCAGCAACCGCTGCTTAGAGAGATTACGGCGGTAATGTGCGTTCTAATGGCGAACCCTAACCATGCGGTTATTTTACCCACCCCCAAAAGGGATAATTCGGTTGACGCATGCTACTTCCAGGATATGGGGGGGGGGGGGGGGGGGTAACAAATACTAGATGGGGACCCCGTTGTCTTTTTACAGAGGACTCTGATGAGGTTCTGATGCAGCTAAAAAAAATCCCAACAATTAGCGCCGACGTGCGCACGAAACACATCGTATCATCAATACGATGACGTCACACAATTTCAGGTTACCAGTAGTCCCAGTAGGTATAGTCACGTGATGAATTCCACCAAATGAGTTCCACCACGTGTAGGACTCCCGCCCACGTCCCCCTAATAAAGGCTGATCGGCCTGTTCTTAACTATCAATCAATCCTTTTTCAATTGTTTTTTTTTTTGGAAATGGCTGATAAATGTTACAAACGGCATACCGACACGTTCCTATTCACCCCAGGAGGGAGGTGTCGTATACCAGGTTCTTTTAGACCCTCATTCATTGAGACATTCCTCTACATTCATTATCTTTGTTTAGTGTTGGAACCATAAAATAAATTAATATATCCCTTGTCGGGCGCATGTAATGACGCGTGCCCGTGAGGTGCCAAGTGTGAAAATCCATTGTCTATTAATCCGTTCGCTCGGATTAGTTATCCGTTCGCACGGATTAGTAATCCGTTCGTAAGGATTACAAAAAAATATTGACCATGTCACCTCTCCGGCACCATACTTTAGTATTAACTTAGCTGCTATTCGAAAGAATAACCGCTACGAACGATAAATATCCATTTTTTAAGAATGATCGGGCATTCCTACAATAATTACCCTTTAACATTTTTCCAAAGGAATCGGCAACATCCACCAGCGCAATTTACAAATTAAGCAGTGGAAACCAAAAAATCAGAAAAATTCAACAAAACCATATCATGAGACCCTTCATTGGAACGAGCTCGTTGATATCGTTCCAATGAGGTGTCCCTTGATATGATTTAGTTGATTTTTTTTTAAAAAAATTTAAAAAAATAATATTTAAAATAATAAATTTTGATATCGTCTGCGTTGGGTAAAGGGGTAATGAATACACAGTTATTGGTCTATTACAAACATTCAACCCTGACCTGACCAGACCAGGATTTTACGATGCGTTTCTACCGAAATATCCGTACATAGCGTGCAAAGTGTCTGTTGTTGTCCACGTGTTTTCCATAGTCAGAATTCACTGTTCAAAAACTGTTCACATTTTCAATTTTTATTCCCCACAAGCGATACAATTGTTTCATTTTGAGCATTAAGGACTTTGGTTACCCGTATTTTCAGGAATGTTACAAATTCAAGCATACAAAAGCGAACAGAAAATCCAAAATTAAATCCCTCATTGTCCACAGCTTTTTATTTTGACAGTGATAGCAGTATTTCTGCCAGATTCCAAATGTGAATTTTAATTTCAATTTGAAAAAGAAAATTGTTTTGAACCCCAAATCAACAAAATGACGAGCTCAGTTCAAAAATGAAAACAAGGATTATCTGCGTTTAATACTTCGGATTGACAAACAAGAGTGTTTTGCAGTCTATAATTACACATCTTTCCAACGTTTTAGATTGAAAAATTTCAAACTCTTGCAATTTAAATTTGTCACCAAATATTTTAAAATGTGTATTTATTGGTATAACTTTCTCTCTTGTAAAACATTTTTGAATCTGCCAAAGAGGCAAATCTTGCCTTCAAATTCAACACACAACGTTTTTTATTTTGGGTTCAAAAAGAAAATTAAAGATTCAAATTCAGATTCAAATTTGAAATTTCGGGTGAAATGCTGCTATCAATGTCGTATTAAAAATATGTAGACTACGTGGTGTTCAATTTCGTTCCTTCTGTTTGCATTTGTGTGTAAGTGTTGGAATCTGCGCAATTCCTGGAAAATTGGGAAATCAAAGTCCTTAAAACTTGAATTTAGTGTGAAAATGAGTTTTGAGTCAAATAATACACGAGACCCAGCGCATTCGCCCTCGCCTATTGTCTGATTGAATACCCTGGCTCTAGTGTATTACCCCTTACAGATTAATCTGTATCACTGGGTGTGGTAAATACACAGAACAACACACGCGTGTGAAAGGGTTAGCCGATAAGGCACAAATTAATGTCGATTAACCCATTCATAGGCGCGTGTCATTCGGTGTTTATTACACGCCTTCCCGTCTATAAAAACAATTATTAGAAGGACACTCAGCAATTCATTTGACAACTATCAACGAAAAGAACACATTTTGTCGCCAAAAAATTTGCGAGGGAAACCCGTGTTACTATTTTTTCCGCTGAGTTCCAATATGTTCTATGTGCCTAATGGCACATAGAACACATTGGAACTCAGGGTACGATTTCTAGCAAATTGCAATTGCGCTAGACGATTTGTAGAAAATTCCAGTGAAATTTCGTTTCCATTTAAAAATAGTCCGTCAACGATTTCTGTTCCGCACATGTGTGCTGAACGGATTTTCATTTTCCGCATGGTTTAGTGTTGCAGCAGATGGTAATTCCATAGAACAGACGTGTAATAAAACATAATCCCTATGGTGCCGTCGATAAAGGCAAATGTTTTTGCAAAACTGGGCAAAAAACTGGTAGCAAGCTTTGTTTTATCACATTCGATGCAAGAAGGTTCCTTCTATAACATCTCCAAAATTCGCTAAAATCCGTCTTGGGAAATTGTTTTAACAGTGCTCTAAAGAGGACCACCTTTGTTTAGCATTTTTCAACATTTTTCTGGCCGGCGTGTTAAAATGTTAGATCATTGTGAGTTTTCACGGTAGTTTGGGATCAATGATAAAATGAAGAGGTTTTGAAAAGAACCTATGGTCGAACACTGCCACTTACATCATGTCTGGTAAAGCATACTTGTGGGCCGCTCGTGCCCATTTCTTGATGCAAGCTACATTGGTTAAGAAACTTTTTTGTGACGGTAATATCAGTGGGTAAAACTGAGGCATCGACGTCCAGTTAGTGTCATTCGGGTGAGACTTCCCTTGTTGATCCACGTGTTGAAGAAGAAGCTGGTGCTGGATAATTTGAAACAGACCGATTTCATTGAGTTTGAGAATCTGTACGACAGATTCAGAAGCAAATCAGTTCCCCTATCAGATAACGAAGAATCGGAAGAGCTTGTAAAAGAAGAAGATTGCATCTGGCAGTGTATCTCTCGGTTGACTCAGAACTCTCCAACTGCAGATCTCTGGTTTCAGTAAGTGGAGTATGTAGACCCATTGACGAACTTCACCAGAGCAGAACGAATAAGAAATTGGAACCTCCATATTTTATTGAGCCGAATGTTGAACCTATTTGCGGCAATCGGTCAAATCAACTACGCGAAGAGCGCTAGATTGTACCTCCAAATGATGCTTGAATTGCCCGGGATGCAAACCTGGCTCTATAAATGTTTCATCGAGAATAGAAATCACTCCGCCCGACGACGTAGTCGACCGTTGGCGGGTCTTTAACCCTACCTATGAATTGAGCAGGTCCATTCAGAGTTAAGACAATGTGGCTAGAAGTAGGTTTTTTCCTATTCTATCCGCCTTCAGTGGGTTCTCAGCATCCATAGATGTTCTGAAATTCACAATGCAGTGTCGACAATCGAAGCAAGAGGGATTGTCAGACACTATGGGTATTCGTGAATGGTTTGTCGTTCACGAACCCTTTTGATTTAAATGGGAATTGTTTTCGGTCGCTCTCTACTGGACTGGTTGCCCGATACAAGTACCAAGAATACAAGCACGCAGGTCAAAGCATTGGATCATCTCAATCGTGGCATTAAGGTCGACAGTCAGAAAATTTTGATAAATCCAACGATCCTGTTTTTTTTGCTTGGTCGCCATCAGTCAGAAGAGAGAGAATATGGATCATTTTTGAATATGAGCAAGCAATCCCAGCGTCTGTATTTAAGGATGAAGCAATACGAAAACCTGCGCGAAATCTCGACAAACAATTGCGATGACTAATTCAGGAGAGACCGCGAACCCTCCTGGTAACCATATACTTGTCCTCAATATCGAGGTTCTTCTCCACAGGACGAAGTGTTCGAGGAAACATTCATACGCAGATGTGATTCCCAATACAGCACTTATGTTCGCTCGCGAAATGGGAAGTATTGTTTAGTCTTTGATGGATATGAGGACGGACCATTAATAAAAGACCCAGAACATCAAAGAAGATCCGGGAAACATGCACCAATATACGACCGCTGCATCCCAAGATGTTCACACTATCTCCTAGCATTTCTTGTGAAGTCGAAGAACAAAATGTAGTTTATTAAACTGTTGAGTTCTTGTCATGAAAATGACGCTCATAGTACCTATTAGTATACTATTCAAAAAAGTAGGGGAGATTTGATAAAAGTGTGATATATGAAGAAATATATTTATATTTTCACCACAAAGACAGTTGAGGCATTACACTGTGACTTCTCGTGAATGATTTCAGCGATAGTTGGGTGTCTGACAAACACACATTTCACGCACAGAGCTGTAGAAGACATGGACGGTCAGTCAGAGAATTTACCACATTCAGTCCAAGACCTCAGTACCTTGTAAATCCTCCTCGGTTCGCGAGACAAGTGCGGATCCGGCGTGACAGACTCCTCACCAAACGTTATGTTTATTATTTTTCATTCTTCCTACAGTGCAGCCGTGAGTTCCTGGACATTGGTAGGGGGCTGTTGGCGTTGCCGTAGGCGACTACCAAGCATATCGGAGACGTGTTCGAGTGGTGAAAGGTCTGGACTTAGTGCTGGCCATTCATGTTCTGTTCCTGGAGGAACTCTGTAGCGGCATGGGCCCTGTGTGCTCTTGCACTGTCATCTTGGAAAATGAATCTACGGCCGTGACGTCGCGCAAATGGCACGACATGAGCTGCTAGCATGTTGTCACGGCAGTACCCCCCTGTGACACGCCCTTGGATGTCATGTAATGCTGTTCTGCTTGTCATGGTTATGCCACCCCAAACCATAATTTAATCCACCGCGGGCCGGTAGCCTAACGGTTTCATCATGGTATCGTTCGTTCCGCCGCCGCCACACTTTGTTTGGCTTGTCGTGGAAGTCGAGAGTGAACCTAGATTCATCGGAAAACATGACGTGTCTGCACCGACGATTGTTCCAGCGCTGTCGTGCTCCACACTAATTACGCCTTGCAGCGATGTGACGTTTAGTCAAACGTTGAATTAATCGAGGTCGTCGAGCGTAGAAATTCCAGCTGTGTATAGGCGATTACGGATAGGCTGACCACTGACTCGCACATCTGTCGCTCGGTGCGGGTGCTGTCCAATTTCTGAAGCACTTCGATGGCGGTTACGTAATGCTGTGGTTCGGATGAAGCGATCCTGGTTAGCAGTTGTCGCCCTTGGACGACCTGACCGACGTCTGTCATCAACATTGCCTGTCTGACGGTAGCGTGACCATAACCTGCTAATCACCGATTGAGTAACGTTGAGAATTTGAGCCACTGCAGTCTGTCTGTCGCCAGCTTTCAACATGCCAACGGCATGTGTCAGTCTTCGCATACCTCAAAAGTTACGTTTCTACCACCAACTATTAATGAACGAGTTTATACCAAGAAAAGAACGATGAGACCTCCGAAAAAGCCCGTCCAGTACAAATGAAAATTTCAAAACGTACCCCACAGACATTAACGCGGCGCTCGTGCGAAAAACCTGCACGAAGTTTTCGTGGGCCGGTGACATTCATGATCCACACTAAACATGGTAACATATTGATGTGTCCAATACCATTATCATTTTCCGAAAATATCAACATCAGTTTTGATATCCCCTAATTTTTTAATAGTGTATATCAGGTACGACTGTGCTAACAATTTGAATCAGAATTACCCGCCTTGAAAAAGTCGGAAATGATGCAATCTCCAAAACTAAGCAGTCTTGAGAAAATATAGCGTTCCAATAAAAGTTTGAAAATTTCTATTGGCCTCTTACTTTATTGTTGAGTATTCCAGACAAATAAAGTGCGGTTTGATAACGTTTGGACCAAACAAATACAATTGACTATTGGTGTGTTTTTGTTGGGTATTCCCTGAAAAATATGTGCAGGTGACCGGTATTTCCCTTCCTTTCCGTTTTTCTATCTTATTTGTTGCATGACCCCCTGTTTTCGAGTAGAAAAATGTTGCCTGAATGGCTATCCCTGACAAAAATATTTGAAATCCAAAATTAAAGTGATGCGATCATTTTGTTTCATCTGAACTTTATAATGGTCGCCCATGGGGAAATATTTACAAGTGAGGTCTTTCGTTCCGATAACACAGATATCCAGATACTTTTGGGGCACCCTTGGTGTTCGATATGGCGGAAATGCATTTCAGATCAGAGATACTTTGATCTGGTGTGCGCCCCTTCTCCCTTACAAAATTGGGATGTTGTTTCCTCGATTAGTCACGTTTAAAATTATACATCCTTGTATCCAAGTATGGAGCGGTTGTAACACAACCAACCTCGGCAACTTTCAGGCAGGGAAATCCCAAACTGTTCCAGAAGAAAAAGAGGTTTGCACAAATCAATGAGTCAGCGTCCAATGTAAGTGATGTTTCCACCACCCCTGAACAAATTGGTACATCGGGTATTCTGGATGAAGCGAAAACTGGGGAATCACTTGGCAGGCTCCGTTACGTTAAGTTCATGAAGATGGCATCCTCTTCTAAGGGCCCTATAGAAGCACAAACGCTCATCCCAACGAAGAGAGTGGCTTATTTCCAATCTCAGCATGTTCACCTGCAGATTGTGCATTGTGACCCGTTACCCAACGGACTGGGGTTGGAAGCTCCAAAATACTTAACTTGTCCCTGTGAACGGATAGAGAAGCTTCAAAATGTTGTGCGTTGCAAAAACAAGATGACAAGCAAAAATACACGCGGAAACAATACCGGTTCCTGTTGCCAGCTTGCCGGAAATGTAGGGGTGACGCTTGACAAATATCTGAGGAACATGTGGCCAACGATTCTGAGTACCCGGAATGATGTTGATTCCTGAACCCTGGTTATCCTTCAAACGCAGTCCATTTTGGCGCCCATCCCCGGATTTCGTTCGGACAAATTCTTGATATTTTAGCTGAGTGTCAAAACATTCTGAAAACATACCATAAGTCGGATATGCTCATGGCGTTTGACGGCACGTGTGGTCAATACCGATTTTTCACGTTTTCCCTGGAATCGGCAGCCACTTTTGGCAACCATCTTCAGAATCGTTCCGGGTCCATGGCCTCACTGGTATCTTGGTTGTACTTTCGGCACACATCTAATTCGAAAGTCGCTCAGAAGTTGACAAAACTTTGAACTTATACAGCTGTTCCGATTTCCTTCGATTTGGCGGCTATTTTTAACACCATATTATGTAAAATGTTTTCCCCAAAACGGATTTACCGGATTTTGTACATCTTGTTCAGGGAATGTCCCTCCTCTTTCGTGTGATACCAAATCCGGCTAACTACCGTTTACAAGACTTTGGGAAAGGTTAGGTCCATGGTTGAAGCAAACGTTGATGGTGCTCTGAATTCCGTCTGAACTTGGGGATCTCTTCCCTCCACCATATGACAAACGGATAGCTGGCTTCAAAGTAGAATTCGTTTCGTTTTGAATATTTGTTAACCGCTTACCCAACGTAACGGTCAAACCGGCCAGCGCTATTCTCAAACATCACCAATTAATTTTTATTATTTTTTCATTTTTTGTCTCAGAAACATAGGTTGTGACCCCTCGTCGAGATCGTTCCAACGAGGGGTCATAACCTATGTTTTTGAGACAAAAAATAAAAAATAAAAAAACTTAGTTATTCAAGAATTGTTTTTGCAAGTGTCGTCTGCTTTTCATGTTGGGTAAAGAGTTAACCGGCATTCTCTAGATTAGTTGATGAACCAAAAATAACGGGTCAAGACATTTGAAGCGGATATAGCGAAAATAGACCCAGACCATAGTTTAGCAGTACCGTCTCTAATGAGTAATGACTACACGGTACTCTGCAGAGGCTCTGTACTTGCGACGCATTTTTCAAAGGTAACCCTCATGCCTTCCGGGAAAAAATTAAGTGCGTCCACTGCAATCCCATGGGAAAATTCACTGTTCTACAGAAAAGTTGACGAAGGCTGATATCTCGGTAGATATGAAACCAACGGAATAATTGCCTGTTTACTTCTTAAAGCAAAACAAATAATTAACTGTACAAAATTCTCCGATCTGTTACAGGTTTATTGATTCTCATTCTTTTCACAATGTTCGAAGCCTCCTCTTCCTCTTCTCCTTGTCCAGCTCCCCAAACGTATCGGGAGAAGCTAAAATACCTCTTCTCTCCCTTCGATGAATCTTCGCGTACGGTATTTATTTATTTATTTATTTATTTATTTATTTATTTATTTATTTATTTATTTATTTATGTTTATTTAACGACACTTTCGACAGCCAGTGTCATCTCGTGTTGGACAGTTTTACGGGTGGGAGAAACCGGAGTACCCGAAGAAAACTATCGAGCAGCGACGAGCAACTGTCAGACTCCTCAACGTATCAACTCCGCACATGCAGGGTTAGCATCAGTTTAAGACAAGAGCACCATCGACGTGCAGTACGTCTTAGTACACAGCGTCATCGTGCCCCCACGTGGGCAATCGGGATTGAGCGCCTTGCCCAAGGACATAACGCAGTTACCCTTGGTGGGGATCGAACGGTGGACCTCTCGGTTTGAAGTCCATTGGCGTGGCCATTGAGCCACGGCGCTCTATCTTTCTGCCCTTCATCTGCCTGAGCATGACTTATAGCTACCATTAATTTCTCATCAACTCTGCCTCAAACCACTCCACCATGCCTGGTAAAAGGGATCTACGAATCACAATTTTTTTTCTGAATCGAATCTCGAATCGAATCGTTTCTCTGATATCGATATCGAATCGAATCTCGAATCGAATTTTAAAAGACAAGTTATTTAATATTGCACCAAATGGAAGTAATGGAATACTGTGATGACCCTCACAAGACTGAATGGACATCTAAAACATCAATAAATAAATATTCTCTGAAGCACGGTCGCTGAAACAGCTAGGCCTGTTATCCATAGTTTTAGTTTTCGAAGACTTAACTTGTTACTATTCACGTTCTTAAGAACGTGAATAGTAACCAGTTAAGCCTTCAAAAACTAAAACTATGGATTATGTTCTGGGCAAAATTCACTACTTACCTAACAATAAAACATTGTCAATTACCCAATTATATAGGAATTGAGCCTACATGAATGAATTATCTAATGACAATATTATCCAATTGTTGTTGGAAATGTAACAAACTGAAGTTAGTACGAGAGATTCGAAAAAATCGAATCTTGAGACTGATTCGGGATCGATCTCGAAGCAGACGTATGGTATCGATATCGAAGCGAATCTTGAATATTCACAGGACCCTACCTGGTAACGCCAAATGTTCTGATTGCGTTCGACAAATGACTGTGAAGATTTCGATGTCAACAAATTGGTTGCGCTTAGAAACGCATCAAGCGAACTGTAGTTTTGTACGTATCGGCCTAGATCGGCGCCATATGGGCCTAGCCTGAAGCCATGTCAGCAAAGTTTGATAATAGGCAATTCTGGGTGAAAAAAAAACGTATCCAATAGATAAGGAATCATACCTCAGGTAATTTAACAAAAAATAAAATAAGAATGAAAGTGAAATGTAATTCGTTAAAACATATAGCAAAGAGTTCTAAAAGTACGCAGCGTTCACGATATAGTTTGTGGATTTGGACTTTTCTTCCATCTCTATTTCCAATAAAATATGTCTGGCGAAATTTCATCTGCCGTCTTTATGTAGATTGTTATTTCAAAACTGGTGGTCTGATTTGTCGTATCCGATTTAGTTGAAGAAGTCAGATTAATGCTCAGAGACCGAATATTACAAATAAGATAATATTACCATCACAATTACCTTTTTTATTATAAACCGAAATTTAAGGCTATAAATAGTCCAGATATTTAACTAAAAGTGGGACTTTTTTGTTTTCGGCTATGATTTTTTTTTATTTCAGTTACCGTTTTGAATGCACGGAGATTGCAGCGCGAGTAGTGAACCAGCGCTTTCTAGACCAAACATTAACATGACGGTAATTTAACGCTTTTGCCAAACAGGAATTAAAGATCATACAATAGCATGACCATAAATTGACCCTTTTACCCAAAAATAATTGAACATTGCACATTCAAAAACAATTCTCGAATAACTAGAATGTTTCATGCATTGTCACAAAAACAGAGCGTATGGGCCCTCGTTGGAACGAGCTCAACGAGCCCGATCCATTATGAAGTCTTAAGATATGTTTTTAAGATGAGAAATGGGAAAAAAGAATTTGTGAACAGCGCTGGTAGGTTTCGCTGTAACCTTGACAAGGAGTCGACAAAATAACTAACAACATCGATTAAGCAAGATATTGTAACCCTCTCTTCCCTCAAAATAGAGTCAACCCATAAAACAAATCAGCTAACTATGGTGGCCTCGTTCTGAGATCAGTCATCTGATCAGTTATCTGATATGGAGCCGACCAACCACTGGGCTTGAACCGAGGCTCCAGAATCGACATGCAAAAGCTCCACCACGTCAGTGATACGTTAATAATAAAACTGAGTGTTGCTTTGACGAGGATACACATATTGACGTTTCAGTGAAGAGGTATGGGTCGTAGTATCACATCGAGTTGACAAGAGCCAGATCGCGGCAGCAAACGAGCTGTCGCAGGCAGCGAGTGATTTGACAATCGTCAACGAGACACGATACTACGGCCCATAGCACTTCACTGAACCGGTAATAGGTTTAGTATGTAACTTGTATGGTGCATCAAATGCCATCAACCCACTCCAGAATCACTCTATTAACCCTTTACCCAACGTAACGCCAAAACTCATTATTTTTTTCATTTTTTGTCTCAAAAACATAGGCTATGACCCCCCTCTTTGGAACGAGCTCGCCGAGCTCGTTCCCATAACCTATGTTTTGAGACAACAAATGAAAAAACAATAGTTATTCAAGAATTTTGTTTTCAAGTGTTGTCTGCTTTTCATGTTAGGAAAAGGGTTAAAGCGAAATGCAGTCAGTCACCCCTTTCCTTATTTTCCTTCGTAATTCACAATGACTTGTTTTACCGTTTTCCTCCCGCGATATGGCCTTAGCTGCTGAAGTGGCGTTATGCAGTAATAAATAAAATAAATAAAATAAACAAATAAATAAATACCCACACTCCTAGTCGAAAATATACCAGATACTATTTAAATATCTTTAATATTTCGTACGGCTTAAACCGAACACACCGTAAATAGTTCCGTCCCTTCCGACGACCTAGTTTCAAACCATACTGATACGGATTTCAAACAACACTGATACCGCTGTGGATCAGACAAAAGGGTTCTCCAACACGGGGATTTGATCGGTAAACAACAGTGGTATTTTGAGGAGAAAATTGCGAGCCATATAATACAACTAAATATCGTTATCTTATCACAAAATACACTTGGAGAATGATAGGCTCTATTCACAATATATACGTAATTTGCAAGTGCATATATACAACACAAACACGCTTTGAACCACCCCAGTGTTCCCAAAGTTTTTAAAAAGTAATTTGGCAGAATGTTTCATGAAATGAAAAGGCGTGAATCCCAATAGTTCCAGCAGAAAATGTTAATTTTGATGTTGGTCTACGCTCACCCTCGACCACCACAGCGGCCGATACATAGACCAGGAGCAGAGTTTTGATTCAAGCATGTCTGTGCAATGCCTCCGGGTAGAATAGTTTCAGCTCACGAGAGAGCCCATGCCCTCGAGTAATATTAAACTGGTATGTGCGCTGGTATGTCCGCTAAAGTGGTGGTTAGACATTTTGGTGTAAAATTCTTGTCCTTGAATCTGATAACACTGGTCAAAATCAAGTTCGTATTCACAATACAGTACTGCCTTCGTGGTCTTGTCACTTTCCACGGGTAGGCCATATTTCCACGGACACGATAATGTAAGATTCCAAAAACGAATTACAGGAATAATCATCAAACATTTAATTATTGATGCACCGGATAAAACCCGGTGCTTCATTAATTAAAGGTATGCTGGTGATGATTTTTATTACCTGGTAAACGCATGCGTGGTCATCACTGCCCACGCGTGGATTATGACCAGTCCCCGACGGCTGTACTCTATTACAGGCATGAGTGTCCATTATAGGCAGGGGTGTCTAGCGTATTTATCAGTGAGGGGGAGAGGGGCAGAACCGAGTAAAAATGTTTGAATTTTTGTTTGTGTACCGACAAGACGTGCAGGTGATCGATAATACCAGGGACATTCCTCAATGGATTTGTCAGAAACGATCATTTTGTTGTCAAAACTGAATTACTTCAAGTGGTATTTCCCTTCTCATTATTGTTTAAGTTTTTGTCTAATACACTCAAATGTTTGAAACTTTTCCGTGTAGTATATTTATGTATGTAACATAACGATTCTTTCTTATCGTACGTGCTTATCTGCACCAGGAGAATCTCGATCAAAAGGAATTAAGCCACGTCAATTTAAAATGGATCTGGGATATCTACTACTGGCGCTCGACGATGTGTTTGATTGAAAATCATTGCTTGCACAACTGCTACACAATTCTTAAGGTTATTTTTGTTACAGTGGTATTTTGTTATCAGTGACCTTTACATGTATTGGGTCGATTTTGCTCAGTTGAACACCCACGAGGTACAAGGAAAGTAATATTTTAATGGCACTTGGATAGTTATAACAAGTTAGAAGCGAACGAACAATATGTTTCCACTAGTTAATCAATGAAACGTCAGTAAAACAGAAAAGTACATATTATGTACTCTGTTATAATAAATTTGTTATTTCATGTTAGAAAATTGTTCATCTGTCTGAATACATTTTCTCCTTATACATACATGTAATTGGAAGGCGGATAGTGCTCACTGGTTGATTTGGTTCTCGGGCACCGAATGAGCGGACAATTACCAATAAATCAGCCTGCCACACCAGTACAACCACAAGAACTCAGCAGGCAAATGTGCATTTAATAGACCACCAAGCACCCAACCCACGATCTACGCATTTGCTAGGATTCATTTTTGAAACAGTTAACAACTAGCCATATTTATTTATTTAATTGTTGGTATTTAAGGTCTCGTACTTCTGCACAATGTCTAATCATAACCACAACATGGAGATGAAGTCATGATAGTCAATCGTTTATACCCATGTTGCTCATTTTAGAGGACTTCCACCCCACGCGCCTGTCGCTGGATCCTATTTTACCAGTAAAAGCAAGATTGTTTACCACAGTAAACAAGTAATGCTTCACTTCCCGGCTTTCGCACGGGGGAAGTAGTGGTATGATATAATTTATTTTGAGACAGGGGTGAGTACAACCCCTTCCCCTCCCCCTCCCCACCGAACGTAGCGTATATCTAGTTTGACAGACCGATTGAGGTGGGGTGTGTGTGTAAAATTGATATGTCCCGACTGTTATGGCTGAAGTCCCGATTGACTAATATTTCAAATACATCATCCAGAAATGCCTTCGTCGATGGCATGCCTTGATGATGCAGTTGGAACATAAGAGGGCAGGATTACAGTTAAAAAATCAAGTCGTAGTCCTTTCGAAAAACGATCAATTTCATCGGAAAGATCCTGCAAAAGTTAGGTATATACCATTGGTATATACTAAAAAAATTGATTTGTAACACTGTCCGTTAGGGGGTTAATGAATTTGCGCGTGCCAAACTCTAATGTAAACTCTAATGTAAAGGGCATTGTGAGATTATTGATCGATCGATAAATTCGCGCAGTGATATTCAGTGGCGTAGATAAAAGGGGGCGGGGGTGGAGCCCACCTCCCCCCACCAGAAGTTTTGTCGGAAATTTTTGGGGACCATTTTTGCTTCAAAAACATAGCTTATGAACCCTCATTGGAACGAGTTCAACGAGCTCGTTCCAATGAAGGGTCACAAGCTATGTTTTTGAGACAAAAAAATGAAAAAAATAGTTAATCAGGAATTTTGTTTGCAAGTGTCGTCTGACTTGGTGTTAGGTAAAGGGTTAAAAGGTAAGATTTGATACTTAGACTTTCCCCCCACTATACGTGAAACATACGCGTGTCCCGGGTGAGACAGCAGGGTGGAATATTTCTATCCCACCCACCCCACGTGACATACTCATTTGCATATTTTATTAGGTCGCCGGAGCTATTTCATCATCGTCTGCACAATTGTAAATAAACAATCACGATTTCCAGCATGTAATCCACGTGCCATTCAAAATCAAAAATGTTGATTTGTTTCAACCCCATGTTTCTCTGAAGAAATTTGAATGGCTGTTTTTGTGAATAGAGCTGATCGGTTCTGGTCAAAACGATGAGTTAAAGGGTTAAGAAAAAAAATTGCATAAGGGGAAAGAGAAAATCTTATACTGAAATTCTGACGAAAATGCCCGTACAGAAAAAAAATAAGTGTGGAAGGGGTACATCACCCTAAACCGCCTTAGTGACGCCTTTGGGTATATTATAGGTAACCGGTTCTCATCAGATCACCGAAGTTAAGCAACGCCGAGCCCGGTTATTCCTTGGATGGGTGACCGTCTAAGCGATCGATTCGGGCTCCCACGTTGTGTCCTTGGGTAAGGCACGTCACCCCGATTGTCCACGTGGGGGCACGACGACGCCGTGCACTGAGGCGTACTGCACTTCGATGGTGCACATGTCTTCAGCCAATCTAACCCTGCCTATGCTGCTGTGCGGAGTTACGATGTTGGGGAGCTGCCAGCTGCTCGTCGTTGCTCGGTGGTTCTCCCTGGGTACTCCGGCTTCCTCCACCCGCAAGCCTGTTACCGACACGATATTACCTTGGCTGTTAATGTGTCGTTAAACCTTAATAAATAAATAAATGGGTATATTATACGAATATTTGTATAGGACGTCTGTCTGAACAAATATTCCGGCAGGATTCTAATTATTTTGCTTTCCGTGTATTTAGAAATCCTGAAAAAGATGCTTGCGGAAAAATTTGATAACCCCTTTTCAAGTCGGCTCGATATGTACTTTGTACAGGAATTTCTGAAAAAGAGAACGAAAAGTATAAAGACGTAAGGGATTAATTAGTTTTTGCGACGATTGTTGCATCGGTTACCATGTTATTGACTTGAACAAATAACAAAAGTAAACAAACTATGTACTGAAGAGGTGACATGTGCTTTTTCTGCGTCTGTTCAACTGAACGAAACAAAACAAGGTTGTTTAAATGTGGTAACAGTTGGCCTCTTGAACAACGTTTCTAGTCATCACCTGCTTGGTATTCGTAAATATCAATTTATACGCATAATGATATCGTAAGCTTTTTTTTTACATGTGGTATACGAAACAGTCCATTTGGCACTGAGAGCAGGGGCGTCCGTCTGGTAGGGGGTAACGAGTGGATGTGGTACCCACGCCCCAATATAAGTTGTCATCAAGCTTGGAGTCTGAAATATCGATTCTCTCTTACTAATGATCACGTACTTTCTTCAAAGACTAGATATGATACTTAAGACTCACACACCGTCGGGTGGGGAGGGGGCAGTTATAGGATCATATAGTTTAGGGCTTGTGGTCGGTCGACAGGTCGAAAGGGTTAATATTATACGAATATAAGATTAATAGGGTAATATTGTATAGCTTTTCGAGTGGGTCAATAAACTGAGGAAGATTATGATCAACAAAACGCGGTACCCACCGGTCCATACTATACTATACTATCATACCAGACAATCAGTCAAACTTCAAAATACAATGTTACCTTGTATTACTCGCTCCCCATAACAACACTAATATTGGGTAAGGCATTAATTTGGAGCAGAGACCAAAAAATCAAAGGATAAATCAAAATGGGTATATACAACCCACACTGTACTACAATAGAAATGAACACGACAGAACAACTCAGTGCTATAACTTAACATTGAGAGAGTGAAAAAACATAAGGTTTCTGACAGATAAAGAAATTGGAAAAGCTAAATATAGACCAAAGGGGGTACATACGATCCATACCACAGTACCAAATCAACAGGCAATCAACTAGGTCCAGCCACGCCACGTAATAAAGCATTACTTGTTATCCATTACTATAGATAGCAACTATAGTAAAAATATTATGAAATGGCCAAAAAGCTATACCTAGTAACAAAAGAAGTACAAACAGTGTATACTATTCTACAAAAGAATTGAACTGAATCGCAGAACACCATACTACAATGTAACAAACATACGATGATAAAGTTTAGAGTTCAGATTGGCCAACAGTTTGAGAAAGCTAAAACTTGTAACAAAAGAGGTACAGAAGGCCATGCAATACTACCTCAGCCATTAGAAATAGTAACAAAAGTGATACGGATTGTCCATAGTATACAACCATCTGATATTAAGTCCACAGTGGAAGCTTACCCATGATCCATTGCGGTAATGACATAATTCATGATGCCGTTGAAGATGTCTCAAAAACATAGCTTGCGGCTAACAGGGAGATGACAGGTAGACCACCAATCCGGCTATGCCATCTCCGTACTGTATACACTATTTTTGCATTTCTTTACAAACGCAATTGTTACTTATTACTTTTTACCACTCCTTTCAATGTGTTTACTATATTTTACTCTGTATTATGTGTACCGTAAAGAAATCAATAAATCAATAATAAATCCATTTATGGCGTCACAACTTAGCAACCAATAACTTTAGTACTCAGTACCATAGCAAAAATGCAAATTTGTCATATTAGTAGTTATGGAAGGCACTTGGGCGTAAAAATTTAACGCTGAAACCTCCATAGATATTGGTTCGCCAGAGCAAATTTTCATCCAGAAGGAAACGGGCGTAAAAATTTAACACTGAAAATTCCCATAGACGTTTTTTTCGCCTGAGTGCCATCGGCCGATGGCACTCTGGCGAAAAAAAAATATCAATGGGAATTTTCAGGATTAATTTTTACGCCCGTTTCCTTTTACGTCAATTTTCCTGCCAAATTCAAGACGCTATGGGAATGTTCAGTGTTAAATTTTTACGCCCGTTTCCTTCTGGACGCAAATTTGCTCAGCCGAACAAATGTCTATAGAGATTTCAGTGTTAATTTTTTACGCCCAAGTGCCTTCCCTTAGTACTCATATTCTCGTCGGCTCTTGTATTTCCCTTTGTGCAAAACTGCATGCATACCGATGTGGCATGATGATAACTTTCCCACCCCATAGGGGGTAATATATCCTTGAGCACCTGAATATGTGCTATGTAATCATTCATATTTCTATTTTTCACTGCTATTCCATACTATTTCACATTTCATATTAAACAGTTAAATCTTTTCTGTAAATTAAAAAATAATCTTTTTTGTAAATTACTGAGGAATATGTGCCAAGGAGTGGAATACAGGGAGACTATTCATGTGCGTTAATTCCAGTTAGGCCAAACAAAATTAAATAATTGATTCTCGGGCATTTCTTTTAAACGAATGACGGGGGGGGGGGGGGGCGGCTTTTATTTTTTATGTTTTATGTTTTATTCCTGATGTTATGATCGCCGATAATTAAAATCCAGTTGTGAGAGCCTAAAATTAAACACTAGAGCTTCCCTGTTGATTTCACTGATAGTTCATTCAACGTAAAATCAATATAGAATAACTAAAATGCAGATCAAAAATAATAAGGAGATATTTAACTGGTTGAGTTCTAGAAGCAACAATCAGACGTCTCAAAAAATGAGGGTACCAGTGCAAAAGCCAGCATTTTCCCTTACCCATGTTTATTCAGTCAAACGTAAATAACAGTTTGTGTAAACAAATTTGTTCTATTACAAATTATTGGAGAGTGGCTGTTGGCACTCTCCAATAATTTCTAGTAAAACATTTTTTGTCAATTGTTTATGAATAAATTCAGACCACCAAAATTAATCTAACCCTCAGCGAGATAAATAAATATTTATTTTGTACATATATACTATTCCAAAAAGTAGGGGATATTTGATAAAAGTGAGATATATGAAGAAAATATATTTATATTTTCATCAAAAACACAGTTGCGGCATTGCACTGTGACATCTGGTGAATGATTTCTGCGATAGTTGGGTAACTGACAAGCTCACATTCCACGCTCTGAGCTGTAGAAGACATGGACGGCCAGTCAGAGAAGTTACCATATTCAGTCCAAGACCTCAGTACCTTGTAAATCCTCCTCAGTTCGCGAGAGTAGCACGGATCCAACGTGGCATACTCCTCACCAAATGTCCAATATCAGCTTGACTGATGTTATTCCATTCTTCCTGCAGTGCAGAGTTTCTGGACATTGGTAGGGGCACTGGCGTTGTCGTAAGCGCTTGCCAAGCATATCGCAGACGTGCTCGATTGGGGAAAGGTCTGGACTTAGTGCTGGCCAAGGCAGTGTAGTGATGTTCTACTCCTGGGGGAACTCTGTAGCGACACGGGCCCTGTGTGCTCTTGCATTGTCATCTTGGAAAATGAATCGACGGCCGTGACATCGCGCAAATGACACCACATGAGCTGGTAACATGTTGTCACGGTAGTGCTGTCCTGTGGCACGCCCTTGGACGCCTTGTAATACTGTTCTGCTTGTCATGGTTATGCCTTCCCACACCATAACTGATCCACCACCAAAACGATCGTGCTGCCTAACACTTACGTCATGGTATCGTTCGCTTCGCCGCTGCCACACTCTGTTTCGCCTGTCCTGGAAGTCGAAAGTGAACCTGACGTCGCTTCACCGACGATTGTCCCAGCGCAGTCGTGCTCCACACCAGTGCTGTGATGTGAAGTTCAGTCAAACGTGAAATTATTCGAGGTCGTCGTGCGTACAAATTCCAGCTGTGTAGGCGATTTCGGATAGTCTGACCACTTACTCGCACATCTGTCACTCGGTGCAGCAGCTGTCCAATTTCTGAGGCACTTTGATGGCGGATTCGTAATGCTGGTTCAGATGAAACGATCCTGGCTAGCAGTTGTCGCCCTTGGAACGATCTGACCGACGTCTGTCATCAACATTGCCTATCTGACGCGAGCATGACCACAACCTGCTAATCACAGATTGAGTAATGTTGAGAATTTGAGCCACTGGAGTCTGCCTGTTGCCAGCTTCCAACATGTCAACGGCACGTAAACGTTCGTCACGTGTCAGTCTTCGCATACCTCAAAAGTTACGTTTCTACCAGAAACTATTGATAAACGAGTTTATACCAAGAAAAGAACGAAGAGACCTCCGAAAAAGCCCATACAGTACAAATGAAAATTTCAAAACGTACCCCACAGACATTGACGCGGCGCTCGTGCGAAAAATCTACACGAAGTTTTCGTGGGCCGGTGACATTCATGATCCACACTAAACTTGATAACATATTGATGTGTCCAACCACGCGTATCCAATACCATTTCCCGGAAATATCAACACAGTTTGGATATCCCCTACTTTTTTGAATAGTATATATGAGAATCGTGTCACATTTCGCGAAAAGAATAACAATACTGTATTAATGTATACGACATATTGCATCGCAAATTGCGATGCAATAGCGCTAAAATCGTACCTTTTGATAGTTTTATACATTTTGAATTTTGCCTCCGAAATGAAAATGACAAACGCGAGCCGAAAAAACGAACGCGCCGCTGCCTGAGAATCAAAAGATTAATTTTGTTTAGCCTAATGTTGAACTTATAGTAACTGATTGTTTTCTGTCACACGAGAACAATACTATTTTAGCACGTTACAGTAGTGACGAAATATTCCAGACCACAGAAGGGTGAGATATCATGAATTAAAAATCGTCATGCTCACATTCTAAACTTAAAATGTTCCAGGAAGCTAAGTGCCATAAATTATTGTCGGGGACTAATATCGTCCCTCGAAAGCATAATGGTGACAACTGCAATACTTCAGCATTGCAGTTGTCGACTTTATGCTTTCAGGGTACGATATATCAGTTTTAATTCACTGGTTGGGATTTAATAAAGTGAAATCCAACACAACTTAGTTTTTCATGTCTAGTATATATTGTGGTTGGGGAATTTAACCTTCATCCTTCCGAGTGGGGTCAAAATGGGCTCCACTTACATTTTTCGTTTACAGCGTCGAAATTAGGAAGATACAAGGGCTTTACTTTTTGGATTTAGTTTGCGAACCTTTACGTATATTGTAGCTGGATTGTCAACCAGCTACCGGCATCTTAGGCGAAATTCAGAGATAAATTTTGTTTGGGGTCCAAATGGACCTCAGTTAGGAGATTGAACTCAGCACCACTTGCGTTAATAGTTTTTGTTTGTTTTTCAATAAATGGTGGCTGCAAACGCTAAAAGCACGAAATACACCACTGCCGAGGTTCTAAAAACCATTTTGGAGAACCAAGGAGAATCAGAAGTGGAAGATTCTGACATTTCGTCGTCACAGACTCTAACCACATTTTCAACATATCTGATCACAGAATCAATTGGCACAACACTCGACAACAAACATGATGGAAACCAGCTCTCCAATCAACCATCAACTCAAAAATTGTAAATCCGGATCCTCAGATAAATAATCAGCAAGAAAGTGGGTGAACTAGAACAAGCGGTAGAGGTAGTGGTGTGGATGTAGTCGTGCTTGGGGTGGAACCCATTTGAATCAGCAATAACATAATGAACAGGTCGTTGAAAATACATTTTAAGGGAGAAACAGAACAGTTTGGGGTAGAAATCCATCGAATTTTGGAAGACGACAGCCTCATATCATAAGATAACCGTTAGGTAACTAATGCCGTAGACTGTAGTACACTTGCAGACGTTTCCAGTCTCTCCATCACTCCAGATATGGTGGATCTTATAGTTAAGAGTTAACCAGCAAGAATTACACCAACGTGTTCACAAAATGTCCAGTGGAGATCATAAAATACAAATGTGAAAGTTTTGAACCCTTTGTGCTTATTTTTGATTACAATTTTACTGCGTCAAAATGGATACCATTCAGTAGGATTTGTTGGAAAAATATGTTTGTAGCGCAAATGTTGACGGGAATAAGATGAACAGGGAGAGATACCCTGTTTTGGGGCATTTCCGTACACATTGCCAAAGTTAACAAAAAGTGCTGCAAAACGTTTAATGACTCTCCCCAACTCAATTGTTAAGATTAAATAGTTTCTCTTCCTCTTTCTTTTCACATTTGTTGCACGCAGTTTGGCATGGGCGAGTTGAGAGGAAACCAGGAGGCAATACTACAAAACATTTACAATAGTATTTTCTAGAATTGTATTTTCTGCCTATTAATATAACTGACTAAAATGAATTATCAGCATTTTAGAAGATGGGGCAGTTTGCCAAATGGCAAATTGCCACATCGTTGAAAATATTAATGGTTCATTTCAAGCCATTTAAAGTTTTAACCAGAAAATACAATTCTAGATAAAACAATTGTAAAAATTTCTATAGTATTGCCCCCCGGCCTTGGTTGAAAAAGGTGCTACAAATGTTCAAATATAGTGAACGTTGTACTTTCCTGGTTGTGATCTGAAAATTGAGCACAAGTGAAACTAATTTGTTCCATTTGCCGTATTTTTAGACATGAGGTGAGAAGAGAAGGGGAGATAATTTACCCTTGCCAATTTCAGACACCCTATTAACATCTACTATACCGTCGCCGTGGACTGGTCGTAATCCACGCGTGAGCAGTGCATGCATTTACCAGGTAATACAAATTATCAGCAACGAAATTTTAATTAATGAAGCACCGGGTTGTACCCGGTGCTTTATTAATTAAACTTTTTGATGATTATTCATATAATTAATATTTAGAATTGTGGAAATATTGCCCACCTGTAGAAAGTGAAAGTGACCAGTCCATGGCTGCCGTATATACGTGCAACGGCAGTTTTTATACTATTCATTTTCACTTCCAGTTTGGAATTAAAAAAAAAATAACCTTTTAATTCAGAAAAATAAATCTTCATAATAGAGCAAGTATTAAAACGTTTAAACATTTCTTCAACATTCAAAATTTGATGAAAATATATGCACACTCAACACGAATATTCACATGTGCATTTTTCTTGTTGCTCTGGTTTGTTAGGATGGAGAAGGTGTGCTGTCTAGAGTGTGAAGATGTTTTAGGCCCATCGTTACCGTGGAATTACACATTCCCTCGGGCATCTGCCTCGCCCCCCCCCCTCCCATCTGGAAAAGATATCTGGGGAATATATATCGTGGCTTGCCGGGTCAGCTGAGAGGGTTGAGAACTATATTATTGTGGTTTTGTAAACTAGTCCTGAAATTTCACCTGAGTTTAGGTTCGTTTACACTTATTCTTTTTGCAAGCACTGGTGAACGCTTTCAATAACTTATATTAACGCAGTCCCTTTCACCAATGTCAGAGCCTTTGTCGGCGACGGTGAACCTGTTAAACATTTTGTTTATAGTGTTTGCACTTCATTAAAATGTTCTCTAATAATTTGAAATGTTCATTATTGCCTTCAAAAAATAGGTTATGGACCTCCATTGGAACGCGCTCGGTGCGCTCGTTCCAATTTGGGTTCATTAGCTGTGTTTTAGAAGCGCATATTGCCAAAGATTTGAATGACAATGTTTGTGGATACCGCTGGTCGGACACTTTAACTAAAAGGTCCAGTCAACATGAAAAGGTACTTACCTTTTTATTCATACTACATCTTCTTCCGCAAGGAATTATATGTCATGACAACACCAGAGTGTCTGAAGCTCACATTTTCCGATAACCATTTATCTGGTCTGCATCAAGCAATTAATTAAAACTTTTACGCCACTTCTGTAAAGCAAACGTATTGAATGATTACTGTGTTACGGGAATGGAGATTATGTGGACAGAAAGAATGTGTTATTCGACCAATAGATCGATACCCCAATGAGACACAAATGCCTGTCATTGGATGGCGCATATGTGCGCGGGCGTTTGCTTTTCATCCTGTGGAACTTCATTCAATCAAAATACAAGTTGGCAATAAAAGTTGGGCAAAAGTTGTGTTTGTTGAAATGACTGAGCTACATGAACAAGCGAAAGGGCATTTTGTCGGAATGGGATACGCACTTCATGTCTCTCCGTTGCGGCACTTCCATTGCGTTATGGTAACATTTGCAATCGTATATATATATATAGCTTGCGAACTTTGTGTTCGAGTTGTAAAGCATTACACATTGCATGGTGGTAAAGGGAGTCCTGAATATTTCATGTTTCAAATATGTCGCAAGCTCAGTGAAGTATTTATGTCCTGTCCAGTAGAATGGGAGGACCAGGCGTAATGACATGTGGAGTAACAGTAGCATTTAGAACCCCACGCTACACATGTAACCATTTTTAACATAAACACCAGATGACACCTTTTTTGAATAACTAAAAAAATATGCAATAACTGAAAGAAGGTAAAAATAATCGATGTTTATTAGTTGACCTTTTTCAAGAAACATAAGGAAACATGGAGTATTTTGGGAATTTTACATAATTTCTTTCCCCTGTGATCTTTCTCGTGACGTGGATACAAGAAGAACCAGCAAACCCATATTTCTCATTTGTAAAGACCAAAATACCTTGTTTAGCTTATGTCTACGGTTAAATGCTCGTTCAGTGGTTAACGCTTCCAATCTTGATGCCATATTACATTCGGTGTTCAACTGCATGCCTCAGTGGTTGTATTCTTTATTTGGGGCGCACCAAAGAATACATTTCACTGCACGTTATAAAGATTGGCTATGCAACCCACAAATTTACTGAGCTATCAACAACCTTTAAATATTTTTACTATATGATGACGACCCCAGTCTAAAAAAGCCTTTTTGGTTTCATGTGGACTAACATAAAAAAATGGTTACCAAAACAAATCAATTAAAACCACAGATAGGAAATAACATTCCGCCGTTCCGCTCCTTTCCCTGTGAACTTGTTTTCCTAAGCCAGATATTTTAGCCTTTTACCTGCGTGGATGAAGATTATAATCAGCGAGGCTTTCTTTGTCTGATGTATATTTGTTTCTACGCGCGATATCCTGGCAACTGTTCAAACCAGAACGCATGCTCCCAAGACACTAGTCAAATTCTATAAATAATTCGACGTTTTTATGCCCTGGAACCAGTCTAGACAATAAATAGTCCATCGCATATTTTTAGATTAACTCGTCTGTAGTATTTCAGTTTGTCAGAAAAGCGAACCAAAGGTTCGGTTTTCCAACCCACTGAAATATTTCGAACGAGCGAATCTAAAGATACCACATAATCGTTTATTTTCTTCGAATCGCATCCAAAAAGTAAATGTTTCATAAACGATGCGTGATTTGACAGAATCTTTGACGACATTACAAATGTCCTACTGAGCCACCGTGCTCCCGGGATGTGGTTGGTAAGTGACAAAAAGTTGAGGGTTAGTATGCTTATCGGAGAGATTGGGAAGAATGCGATACAGGATGTCATCAAGCAATTCATCTCAGAGTGTTGGGGGGGGGGGGGGAGAGAAGAGGCGTGGGGATAAGGAGGAATTTGGGAATAGGGGGCTAATCAAGACCTTCTCACCCGAGAACCGCGACAAATCAGCGGCCGGCCAAATCTTTATTATTATATTATTACTATAGCTTGATGTACTCAGTGTGAAAGGAATACTCTTTGATTATCTATAACTAAAGAACCAAACGGAAAACTGCATATCTCTAAGTAATAGGACATACCTTTTCCCCAACCGTACTCTGTGTGCAAACTCCAGTGAAACGCTGTAAACAAACAACGTCGACAGCTCGAAATATTTTCATAATTAGACGGGTCGTCCAAGAGCATAGGCCAGAATTTCGAATTGGCATTATTGCTTTAAAAATAGTCTGGATTGCCGACTAATATGAAACACCTGACGCGAGACGTTTGGCTCTGGTCAACAATTTGGTTCACATATGTGTTGTCGTCCAGTAAATTGTTATTTTGAATTTGTATAGTTTAACCCCTTCTCACACTCGAATAGTAGGCGATACTTGCAGAATAATTCTTGCATACCACAAAGTTTCATTTGTTGCCTCAAATACATAGCTTACTACCCGCGAGAGTCCCGGAAAGTGAAGTAGGGCTTGTTTGTTGTGGTAAACGCGTTCTATTTTACTGGTAAAAAAGACCGGTTACCAATGCATTTGGAGAAAGTCCTCGCACATAGGCAACATGGGAATAAAAGATTGAGTAAACGTGACTTTATATCCATGCTGCGGTCACGCCTAACCATCGTGCAGAGATATGTGACTTACTAGTTATTTATTTATTGGTGTTTAAGACCACATACGATATGTGACTTCAAATACCAATAAATAAATAACAGCATATGAGGGTTGAGCCCCATTGGAACGAGCTCATTGGGCTCGTTACAGTGAGGGCCAAACGCTAAGGTTTTGAGGCAAGAAATAGAAAAATAATAAAACTTGAATAGAGATTTGTGTCAATAAAGTTAGCCGGTTTTGCTCTTTACATTACCAAAATGTTAAAAGACATTTTGTTTTCGAATCTTAAGTGAAAATTCCGGTACAAAATATTACAAAATATTTTCCGCTCATATCATTATTCTGTTTGTGTACTCTGCGAATCTTATATGGTATGTGAAAGTTGTATTGGTCCAATGCTTTTTTTTTTTGGGGGGGGGGGGGGTGCAGCGAAAATTTAAGTGGAAGTGGGCAAGGCTCCCAAGCGCCTCCTTCCCTTATGCCACTGATGCGTCATATCTTTTTTGTATGAAAGTGTTCGTTTTAAGTATATGACAATCCAGTATTCATGGACACGAAACAATTTTACGCATTATTGTTATTTTAAAGAATTACTTTCGTTGAGCGAAAGTAATTCATTAAAATAATAATAAGCGCGTTTACGACCTGTTTTAATTATTATTGTTCTAAAGAAGTGTGTTGAGTTTCAACTACCTGCCGATAGTCAACGATCCGGAAAAACTCCGGGTAATTTTAACATTCTCCCCTCTGTGTTGAAAAATGTCGAGATTCTAACTTCGTGTCTGTAGTTTAGAAAAAATGAGGTAATTCCATTTTGAAGATACACTGGGTACTGTACTAGCATCGCTCATTTTTCTCTTGCCGACTGCCTCCCTTTAAACTGGCGTGAAAAAGTTGCTCGCCTTAAATTTACTTACATAAACAGAACAAACTGTGACAAACACTGACTGTAATGAAAGGTCTTCCAATAAGATGTTGGGTCTGGACAAATTATAATTGGATTACTTTACTCTTTGGGAGGCACCCTTTCCCTCAAGATTTCTTCTTGATAAGAAAGTAGTGAGCTTAATCCTTATCTCCCGTACTCGCGTTGTCGCTTTGGGCAAAACCTTTAAACACGCATTCATTAGTATCCGGCATGCTATGGAACTTTCATTTGCGATGGGCGATGTTCCCGAAAGGGGGAGTCATATGCTCTATTCTGCTTATGTCTCACAAACCGAGCATGAGCTCCGGCTTATTGTGACTCAGGCTTGAGAAAGGAATTAGCTTCACTTTTTTTCTCTGTAAGATTTCTCTGTTTCCAGAGTGCTTAAGCAAAAGAATAGGAAAGTGGTATTCATATAAACGTTTAAGCATGTCAGTACGATTGCTGAGAGGAGAAATTTAGATTACTGCAGGTTAAGTCTTCAGTTCGGTCATAACCCGTTATTGGTTTCATCCTTGGACAGGTCTTACCAAATGCAAGAAACACTAAGCTTTATCAATTGGACATGTGGGTAAGGGTGTATCAGTTACCACTAATTATTTTGATAAGCGTTATAAATTTGGAGACTCCAGTCGAAACAATCACAGACGCTTAAGTTGGCAAAGGATGATCAAATATTCGCCTTTTTGACGAAAAAGGTTAGCACTATTTTATGATTTTCAAACAGAAAAGTTATCAAAGTTGAGATTGCTACGCAATTCAAACGTCTTCGCTGCGAATATGTAGACTTCACTGAAGCTGAAATTTCCTAAAGCAATTGTCAGAAAGTTTCCAACCAAAGTGTATGAGGGCAATTTAAATTATCCAAGCGGACACACCCTTTCCCATTCATGACCTCTTTATCATATCCCTGCGTTTTATCTTGCAACAAGTATGTATTGTTTCCCTTATTACTGGAATACAGAGTGTATCAGGGGCCGCGTTACAAAATCTATACCTTGCAACTGCGAAATACAATCGCGTGCTCGGTTACGATTTCGATTTGTCACATTACAGAACATTACCAGCTTTCGAAACTCGTCTGCGAGGGACCTTGTACTTTTCTATATACGAAGAGAAAAGAACAAAACACACTTCTCAAAGGTGTGATTATTAAATTATGGAACCACATTGGTTTTATGCTGTGGTATCTGAATCATTGGAAGAATTAAAGTGCACAGTTTTTTCAGAATATTGAATATGAACGCGCTCATTAAGTTTATCCGAGGATCCCAAAAAATCAAGACATCCGCATATAGTTTCAACCGAAATTTTTAATGAGTCTGGAAATGAAATCTGATATTAAAATACTAGTTAACCATATAATCAATGCACACGATTTCACAATATAGTATTTGTATTTATTTTTTCTAAAAAATGTTTTCGATAAATTTCAACAAAATCATATTATGTGACCCCTCATTGGAACGAGCTTGTCGAGATCGTTCCAATGAAGGATGACATAAGATGGTTTTGTTGAATTTCTTCGAAAAATAATGTTCTTCTCAGCAGCTTAATTTTGTAAATTTCGTGGGGGATGCGACCGACTCGTTAGGTAAAGTGTTAATCAAGTTATTACATTTGAGAATTGTCAGATAAAAACTGTCATCACAATTATGTTTATGTACAAAATGTATCAGAGACTCGCTTGGTGTTTCGGCAATATCTCGACTCGTCGAGATATGGCGTAATAAACAAGCGTTCGTCTATGATTTATTTCTTTCTTTCTTTATTTAAATTATTTCTTTATTTATTTATTTCTTTATTTATTTAGTTATTGGGGTTTAAAGCCCTTTTCGACAACCGGGGGTCACCTCGTGTCGGACAGTTGTACATGTGGAGGAAGATGGAATACTCGGAGAGAACCACTCAGCAACGGCGAGCAACTGTCAGACTCCTCAACGTACTATATCTGCACAAGATGAGTTGGCACTAGTTGAAGACAAGTGTACCATCGACGTTCAGCACGCTTTGGTACACAGACCCATCGTGCCTCCACATGGTGATCGCGATGAAGGGCCTTGGCCACCCAGTGACACAACGCAGTTACCCCTGGCGGGTATCGAACCGTGGACCTTTCGGTTTGAAGCCGAATGCCGTAACTATTGAGTCACCACGCTTTCGCACGACTCTGATGCAACATTTTGTCCATACACATAATGAGCTTCAAATTGGGGGGATCAAGGTTTGATTCCCGCCTGGGGTAACTGCGTTGTGTCCTTGGGCTAGGCACTTGACCCCGTCTGCCCAAGTAGAGGCACGGTGGCCCTGCGTACTAAGGCGTACTGCACCTCGATGGTGCACCTGTATTCAACCAATGCCAATCCTGTTTGTGTGTAGTTAGTACGTTAGGGAGTCTGATAGTTGATCGCCGTTGCCCCGTGGTTCTCTCCGGGTACTCGGCTTCCTCACCCGTAAAACTGTCCGACACGAGATGACAATGGCTGTCGAAAGTGTCATTTAACCCCAATAAATAAATAAATCCAAGGTATAGTATACATGCAAACGAAAACTCGGGGGCCATATTTCTTTTGGGACACAATACCGCCGAAATGAACGATTTTTCGCGCAATTGGAATAGATCTGAGAAAATAATAGTTGTGTTCACTTTTCCTGTTGGCTGTAAAAATTTTTGTAAGACAATAATCCAGGGTTTTTTGTTTATCTCAGGTATTCGGATAAACATGGAATGACACACGCGTTTGAATGAGTTAATCGACATGGCACGAGTGCCAGCGCGGAAGGATAGAACGAGAGGCCGCAGGCACAAGTGCCAAATCGATTAACCCATTCACATGCGTGTGTCATTCTGTGTTTATTACTCGCCTTTACGTCTATAAAAACAATTATTAGAAGGACACTCAGCAATTCAATTGACAACTATCAACTCAAAGGACACATTTTATCGCCAACCAAATCTGCGAGGGGAACCCGTGTTACAATTTCGTCCCCTGAGTATGTACCTACTGGCACATAGAACACATTGGAACTCAGGGGATGATTTTCGGCTATCGCTAGCGATTCATATTGTAATTGCGTTGCACGATTTGTAGAAAATTCCAGTGAAATTTCGATTCTATTTAAAAATAGTCCGTCAAAGACTTCTGTTCCGCACATGTGTGCGGAATAGATTTTCATTTTCCGCATGGTTTCGTGTCGCTGCAGATGGGGATTATATAGAGAACAGACGTGTAATAAAAATATTTATAGGAAAAAAGAAGTGACAAGTCACTTGAAATTCTAGTTTGTATAAAATATAAGAGAAAGGGGAAAAAATGTTTTTACATCTTACTTCGTATTTTTTTGATTGGTTAGATTGTTAACTTTCTGTACACTGATAAAGAAATGTGAAAAGGTCACCCTGTAAATTATTTCCGTTGAGTAACTAGGAACTGAACCCATCCAATATTGTTTGACAGAGTTCACTGATCTCTGTTAAACAAGATTAACCCTTAAGTCCCTATACAGCCACAAACTTTCCCTTTTTATATTGCTCTAAATACGTTGCCCAAGTATATTCTTTCTTGAGAACTCGGGTACTGAAGACCTCCATTTCTATGACTGGTTGTGTGCATGACACAAGACAGGGTCGATATCTTACACTCCAATCGTGACAAAAATGTTCCGACTGGAACAATTATTGGGAGGGGGGGGGGGGGGGGGGTTGCCGTACTTCCTTAAACTCCTTTAGATCTAGTGGCCTGGTAGTGTGTTCTACACAAGTTTCGATAGACTTTAAAAGATAATTCTATCTTTTTACAAAATTCACTCGTTACTGCATATAAAACATATTTTGTGAGAAGTCAGCATCTTGCATTTAAGGGTTAAGTAGTTATGGCAAATATTCATCAAGGAAATGATCTGAAAATCATTGAAAAGTAAATGATTACACATTGTCGAAAGAAGGGTCAATTTCCAGAATAGTCCGCCACAGACACCATTCCAAAAATAGTCAGGAAACTCCTCCACGAGGAGACAGTGTTGGTTGAACATAGCGTATTTCATTTAACTAATTGCAGCAAATCGTGGTTTGAAAAAATAAAATGAAGGAATATGAATAAAAAAAGTATTTGTTACAGTGGGTTGAATTACTGAAGGCGCCCAGCTAACGCTTTGAATGGTATAAATTAATACGATTCTGTGTATAGCAAAAATGATCAATCTGTTTGTGTTAGTGGGACATCCAATATACCCATAGTAGCTTCGTATACCAACTGTTCACCACGAGTGGTGAACATTTGGTACACCAAGCTGCTTTGGGTATATTTTATTTATACCATGACCGTCAGATTAATAAGAGTTTAAATGTTAAATAATAAAATATTGACACGTGCGAATCTGTTGTTGTTTACATGAGCATCGGTGGGTGATACTTCAGCTGTCAATTTTATCGCCGAAAAGAAACAGGCAAATCACGGAGCCTTTTTCATTTTAATAACGCAATAACCTGCAATAACATACTATTTTGAGTTATGGGTGCTTTATTAACACAGGCAGCGCATGTTTGTTAATGTTTGGTATCTTATGGGGTAAACTCATTTAAAAACTTACTAGATAATTGTGGGTTTCATTTCACTCTTCGCGAGGCGACGAGTGATAAATTTAGACAAGTTTGCATTCAAGTCGAGGTCACCAAAGGTCAGCTTGGATGTAGTCCCACTGTAGGTGTAAATTTTAACTACTGAAATCCCATTGCTGGTATGTTCTCTCTCGCCACTGACTTTTGTATCAATACCTGTGTCAAAAACTGTACCTCCCATACCACCATACGTCTATAGGGTGAATAAATAGAGAGTAATCGCTTGACTGGACTGGTTACGTGAAATAATTCATGAGAGGTGAGGGACGTTGTACAAACACGAGCGCGCGAATGCGCACGAGTATTTTACAATATAGTCCCTCGCTTCGAATTACTTTTCATTATTAACGATCATTATATTATTTAACCCTTTACCTAACGTACCGGCCAGCGCTATTCTCAAAAATCGCCAATTAATTTTCATTATTTTTTCTTTTTTTGTCTCTAAAACATAGGTTATGACGAGCTCGTTCCAATGAGGGGTCATAACCTACATTTTTGAGACAAAAAATGAAAATAATAGCCTTTCAAGATTTTTTTGCAAATGTCGTCTGATTTTCATATTAGGTAAAGGGTTAAAAAAAACAAAAAAACAATGAAGTCCCCATTACATCCACGGCAAAGTGTCTTCGTTTGCGCGCACGGATACATGACACAATTGTTGATTGCATAATTCACTTGTGAAGTTATCGTTTATAATCAAACCCGGAAATCCCAGTAAATCACACTTTGGAAAGTAATAAAGAAAATTAACTTGAAATTGAGTAATAATCAAGCCTGGAAATAAGCAGATTATCATCTGCAGAATGAGATCCCCAGAGGGTGAATTTGGTGATGCTACCCTGCACAGCAGGGTAGCATTACTGAATTTACCCCCTGTTAACATCAATCTGAATGAAGGTCTCAGGCCAAAACAGAGAGGACAAATTGAGTGATTCTATCCCACTGTAAGGAAAAGCATCTGCATAATCGCCCTTTGGGGACCTCATTCTCCAAATGACAGTTTGTTTTTTTTCCAGGCTTGGTAATAATTTAATCCCACAGATATGACGGGCTATAGAATTAAATTACCGGCATCATTTTCATGCTGACTTTGTCACGAGCTCAACTACTCACAAGTTCCACCATGTACATAACTATTTTATTCGGATACGAAATGTTTATCTTTTTTTAAAGCCCCAAAACCCCCGCCCCCCCCCCCCCCCATGTGATACGGACTTTGCAACGCTCATTTTATATAGTTCAATTACATAGACCACTGATACTCAACGAGAGAGCGAATGAGACAATCGTTCACCCTTTACCTAACTAATCGGCTGCATCAACACGTGTAATTGACAAATTGAGCATTTGAAAAAGTATTTTTCTACAAAACCATATCATGTGACACACTCATTGGAACGAGCTTGTTGAGCTCGTTCCAATGAGGGATCACATGATATGGTTTTGCTGATATTTTTGGGAAAAATAGTATTTAAACTCATGAATTTTGATATTCTGCGTGTTGGGTAAAGGTGTAAACAGTTCAAAGTTGTTCAAGTCAGCTTAAAATAAGAATAGACAACGGCAGAATGTAGATAAAAGACTATTTTTGTGAAAGTAACGATTGATGCAGTAACATTAAATGAAAAACGTTAAAAATAGGCACGAAAGAGAGAGGAATTGATCAAATGTTTGCATAAATGCAGAATGGTAGATCCCTAGGAAAAAACAAGTGGAACGAGATTCTGTTATTGAGTTAACCATCAATTATGAAAAGCCACCCCAAACCTTGAATGGAACTGTCTGTTCCACACATAGGTCACACAGAATAGGTGCTGAAAACACAATGGTGTGGCGAGGAAGAGAAAACATTAGGTGAAGACAAGAAGGTAATGGCGACGGGCAAATAGCACGGAACACTTCGGGGCATAAGAGAGAGAATTAGTGGTCGGAGGCAAGAAATATAAAACGACCTGCCTCGATTATTCATCATATTACACCACTTAATTCTACATATTGCACTTCATAAAAACAGTGAGAACGTCTTTTTTTCCAAATTTCCTAGCATTCATTCCCTTTTTATGGTCTGTCGATGGCCGAGTGGTGTGCATGGTTTAGCATAGTTTCGCTAGGCAGTTGGTGTCGAATGAAACTCTGTCCGCGTGGGGTCGAAACCCCGCTATGCTATTGTAAATATAACCAGAGCCTCTCGTTTAAAATTTGGACAAACATTGATGCAATAACTGGTGACTTTGCTGGGTATTTTTTCAATGCGCGATATCATCCCTTTTGATTCACTCGTTGTGTTTTAACCCTTTACCCAACGCAGACGATATCAAAATTTATTAATTTAAATATATTTTTTTCAAGTTATTCAAAAGAATTCAACAAAACCATATCATGTGACCCCTCGTTGGAACGAGCTCGACGAGCTCGTTCCAAGGGGGGGGTCACATGATATGGTTTTGTTGAAATTTTTTGAAAAATAATATTTTTTCAACTACTGAATTTGCATATTACGCGGGCGGATGCGGCCGATTCGTTGGGTAGATCGTTAATAGAATAGTATTCAATAAAACGAGTTTTTCTTACGTTTGGTGTATGGTCAGGCTCGAACCGTCGATCTTTCAGTTTAAAATCCAAAGTTCCTACCACTAAGCTTTCGCGTTCCCTTTTAGACAAGAAAGTAGAAGCAATCATGACACGATAAAAGAGCTATCCAGATGGAGAATTTGTCCTGATGGATTGAGACTCCATGATCACTTAGAAAAAAAATATTTGTTTTTTTACACTAAACAGGGGATTTTTGAAATTCTTGAAACACACATAAAGGCAAGAGAATGCGCTGAAAATCAATGCTAATTTTTATGAAAGAATCATTCAGACCTTCATATCAAAATGGAACTGCTCTGCCTTTCACCGGAAGATACAGAAGTTTGCTGGATTGGCTGATACAGTTGCTGCATTCCTAGTTCTCAATAAAGTTGGATAAACGTAACGTTTCATCCTTTACCGGACGTATTGGAGGCATCCATTCCGGTAATTTACAAACTGAGCAGTTGAAAAAAAAAATATTTTAAAACATATTCAACTAAATCATATCATGTAACCTCTCATTGGAACGAGCTCGGCAAGCTCGTTGCAATGAGGGATCACATGCTATGATTTTATTGAAATGTTTTAAAAAATGTGAAAACAACAAAAATTAAAATAATAAATATTGATATCCTGTGCGTTGGGTAAAGGGCTAAAATATATCTTTTTATTACTTTCCAAAGTGTGATTTACTTGGATTTCCGGGTTTGATTATAAACAATAACTTCAGAAGTGAATTATGCAATCAACAATTGTGTCATGTATCCGTGCGCGCAAACTAAGACTCTTTGCCGTAGGTGTAATGCTGACTTCATTGTTTTTGTTTTTTTTTGTTGCTTTTTTTAACCCTTTACCTAACATGAAAAGCAGACGACACTTGCAAAAAAAATTCTTGAATAATTATTATTTTCATTTTTTGTCTCAAAAACATAGGTTATGGCCCCCCATTTGAACGAGCTCAACGAGCTCGTTCCAATGAGGGGTCATAACCTATGTTTTAGAGACAAAAAATGAAAAAATAATGAAAATAATTGGCGATTTTTGAGAATAGCGCTGGCCGGTTTTGGCCTTACGTTAGGTAAAGGGTTAAATAATATAATTATCGTTAATTATTTCCCGTAACCAGTCCAGTCAAGTGATTACTCTCTATGGATTTTCAAATGTTTGTATGCGGAAAAGTCATTAGTACACCGGCTTCAAAGAAATTATTTAACTTAAAATCAATTTTTCCAAGCAGAAGACAAAGCATTCCTCTTCATGGTTGGCTAAAATGTGCTTTTTGAAATTTTCGCTAATATGGAAACACATTGAATAGTAAATCGAGGAACTATACAATATTTTCCGATTCACCGTATTACACAATTAAAAGCTGGATGGAAGAGCGGAAAATCTCTTGATGTGAGAACGAAAGAATGGAAAGCAAACACTCCTGGGACGAGCTGAATGTGCACTTCTCAAAATGTGCCGGGAAGACCATCGTCTCACCAATTAAAAAAAGTGGCCGAAATAAATATTTGAGAAACTGTTGTTGAGTACATGTTTTTTACGTCTATTGTGAAGACCAAAACGTGGAACTAAAATATTATCAGGCTTTTAAATAAAAATAAAACATGCGATTAATTTTGGAAAGAAATAATGCACTATTAATTTTCGCATGGAGTTGTATAAGGACATGCTTCATTGACCCACTTACTCCACATACTTCGATCGACTGGTATGCCCCCAAATTTACGTTATATATATTTGTAACTCTCTTAGTTCACCATTTTCAGAAAGCAGTTGCAGTGAAGTATATAATAAATTGACTGTCGTTAGTGGGAGTAATTACCATGAACGGGGTAGATGACGCAACCAAATTAGATGATTTGCCGTCTCTAACGTTAGAACCTCGACAAACAGTAATGTTTTTTGTAACGATTTAAACGTTGCAAATCATATTGGTCTCCAACTCAGTTTTAAAGGTAAACACACGAATGAGGGCAGCCACGTGGCTGTTTAGAGTTCATAATCATCATCCACATATATATTTTTGTTAACCCTTTGAACCCCAGTGGGATCTTCCTTGTCAGTTCAATGGCAGCAATTGGATGAGTCCATATTTATTGTTTGGGGTAGACTGGGTTCGAGAGGTTAATGATATCCAATATAGTTGCATATGATTGGGTGAGGTACATAACTCGATGAATACATTTCCTATCGTATGAATGTTTTTGCTTTTTCCCTCCCATTTGCCAAATAAAAATTCTGGGCGTGTCCAACGCTACAAATAAACGGTATTTGCTGTTGTTGAGCTGTTAATATTCGCGCGGCTTGTTCACAATGGTTTTCTCTTCGGTATTCAAGACCGCGTGTATCAGTCGTTGTTGAAATTAATAAATATGTCGTGTGCATAAAAGCTGAAATGACTGCTAAGGTATAAATGACGGAGACTTCGACCGCGTAAGGGCACGTAGTAATACAAATAAACACTGAATTAAATTAACTCTTTACCTAACATGAAAAGCAGACGACACTTGCAAAAAACAAAAAGAATTCTTGAATAACTTATTTTTTTCATTTTTTGTCTCAAAAACATAGGTTATGACCCCTCATTGGAACGAGCTCGACGAGCTCGATCCAACGTGGGGTCATAACCTATGTCTTTGAGACAAAAATGAAAAATAATGAAAATTAATTGGCGATTTTTGAGAATAACGCTGGCCTTTTTTGGCCGTTACGCTGGTTAAAGGGTTAAAACAACTGAAATGAATTATCTGTCGCTTTATGTGGGATGGGCGTTTTAAGTTTTGTATGAAGTGCGTAACTTAACACGCCCACCCCAAAACGATACTCGGATAAAGTTAGAGATAATGTATTTCAATTTTTTCTTAAATAATCATATGAATGACAATTTACAAAATGGGCACCAGGGGGGCACAGTGGACACGTGTCCCTCCACGTTTTCCACAGACGTGTTATGGCAACTTACGCGGTTATACATAGAGATTATTACCATTATGTGGATGTACAAAATATGTATCCGAGTCGAGCTCCGGGTTCTAAGGGCAGATCACGACGAGTCGAAGACGAGTCGTGATCTGCCCCTAGAACCCGGAGCGAGACTCGGATACATATTTTTTATACATACACATAATGGTAATAATCATTTTATCTTACAATATATTGGGAATAAGTCAAGAATGTAGACGAATATATAACGAACTATTTATTCGTACGGATAAACAAAAAGAAAAAAATGGAACTCACGCGAAGGGAACGTGCTTGTATCTGACCCCCTGATACAAACATCTGTATCAGGGGGTCGGATACACGACAGTTGCGGAGTTAATGCAGACAAAATACATGTTGATTGTAAGATCAAATGAGTTAAAATGGGTGAATGCAAATGTGTGAATACACAGGCATTCCTGCAAAAAAATATTTGCAAATCCAATCAACATTTGGCCAAAGAAGTCCACCTTCGGTCGCATTGGTCCGTTTCTTCTACTTCAGCCATCTTCCAACCCGCCTTCAGGTTGAAAGACGATTGAAGTAGAAGACATGGGAAGGATAAAGACCACGCCACGGCATGCTCATCGAAACGAGAGACTGTAGTGTGTCATGGTATATTACCGATATACGATTGTAACCTTTTTCCCACTGTGCCGAAACCATGGTAGTCATGAAAATGTGTGGGCCTCCACTGTTATCGAACTTCCGCCGCTTCTGAAAATGGGGATTAGTACTTTTAATTCTTAAGGTCAGGTTGTCCTGGTAGGCCTTTGTCGTGGCTCTGAGCGATAAGCGCTGTCCAAATCCCAGTGTCGAGTGGTGTTGCTCCGTTCAAGCCCCCACACGCAAGAGTACAATGAGGGAAAGAAACAGAAAACAAAAAGATAAAAATAAGAAGGCAAAAGAAAATGAAAAATATTCATTTATTATTATATCAACATTTTAATGATGTATATATTTATGTTACCGTGTTCAGTTACAATATTTTAGTATACCGTATGTACTATTTTTGTTTGTGGTTGACAATAGAAAAAAAATATCAATAGCATGGCATCACGCATCAAGTTGAGAACGTAAAGTTATAATTAATAATACATACCGCAGCGGACTGAAAGTCACTAAAAGAATGGATTTTGGTATCGAGATTGATTTGAGGGAACTCATGGGATGTATTAGAGGCGACAGCACTATTCATGGCTCGTTAAAAGATGGACGATGTATTATTGTAAAGAAGGACAATTTGTATACTTTAATGGTGCGCATACAGAATTATAAATATTTAATGTAAATGGAATACGCGAAAGACACATTCATTCTCATTTAACAAGGATCAAACGGAAACCTGGTCAAAGTATCGATCTTCCTGACAATGTCGGAATTAACCCTTTACCCAACGCACGGGATATCAAAATGTATTATTTTAATTATTGGTCTTTTTCACATTTTTCAAAACATTTCAATCAAACCATAGCATGTTATCCCTCATTGGAACGAGCTCGTCGAGCTCGTTCCAATAAGAGGTCACATAATATGGCTTATTTAGGATCTTTTGAAAAATTTTTTTTTCAACTGCTCTGTTTGTAAATTAGGCGGGTGGATGCGGCCGTTTCGTTAGGTAAAGGGTTAAGCAGTAGTAGGGAAGTGCGTGGAGTCGCACTGAATGTATTACGGCGAAATATAAAATTTGGTTATCACCAAATTATCCTAACACGAAAATCTGTTTTATAAAGGCAGGGTTCATATAGATTTCAAAGGCATTTTGATAAGGTTTTTTGAATAACTTCTTCAATTGTTTTTTTCAAGCGCTGACCTTGGTGAATTTCTCCAGCCAATACCACAAATTTGACACTATGGTAGGTGAAAAAGCAATGACAAGCAATGGATTATTTTTTTACATACACATTTCTGTTTTTGGTCACTGATGCGATTTAGGTTATTTGGAACCAATATGTATCCTGATTTTTACAAGATACCCCAGCACCTTACATCGTTTTAGACGCCCTCTTAAAGAGTCTTTCATGAAATTATACGAGAGACAAGTGTTTTATCCGTGAAGGAGAACGATAAACATTTCTGAATGGTTCAAATAATTAAGACCAAATAATGAATGTTTTTGATAAAGTTTAAGTGTGCTTTTCAAGTGCCTTGTCAAACATGAAGCTTTTTTCCAAAGTAAAAAGGCCAGGAACATTGAAATACAAACAACAATCATTTTCAAGTCCTGAACAAATTAATATTAAGGCCGTTTGAGAGCTGGGTATCTCAAGTTTTAAAAGAAAGCTTTTTTTCAGGTACTTGCTCTGCATAATTTTTAAAGTACAAGGACAACTGATAGGTTCTACTCGCACCAGTATAAAGACTGATGTGAATCCCAGGATACAGCAACATCTTTCTTGGTTTTCTTTAACAAAGTCGACGATACGCGAAGCCCTTTCCAACGCTGGGTTACATCATAGTATACCGCCGCCAAATTCTTAGAACGTCAAGTTTAATCATTACTGTAAAATTAATCAAGCGTCTGTAATTAAATAACAAATAAAAAAAAACCGGCACTTCGTTTATTCTAGTTGCTTAAGCTCGTATGATGTGGTCGAACGAACAACCGCTCTCCAGATCTCTTTGGGGGAGAACGTTGGGTGAATAAAACTGTCATCCTCCCAATTTGACCATGAGTGCTATGCGCTATAAGCGGGTGTATAGACCTTGTAAATGCAATCGATAGAGATATTGTGTTATGGTGATCGTACTTACATGTAGAGTTATTTGAAGTCGATTGTTTCCAAAGTAACGACGTCATTAACCCAGTCAACGTCGACGACAAGTTGTTAAATCATGTAACTTGTCAGTTTGAAATGCGGCAAGTCTTATAAACCAGTGGCCATTACTATAAAACTCCACTCGTATTTTTCAGAATTGTATTTTCTTTTCAAGGAAATAACTAATTGGAATGAATCATTAGCATTTTCAAAGGTGTGTCAATTTGCCAGTTGGCAAATTGACATATCTTTTGAAATACTAATGATTCATTTTCGTAATTTCGTAACACAATTCTGGAAAATACAATTGTAAACTTTTTTATAGTATTGGTCCCGGGAGCGATATGTACCCTGCGCGTGTGGCATTATAACAAAAACCTGCGAATTGTTTATCCTCAGTCTAGAATTTCGAAGTAGCTCGATGCGTTTTGGTTGAGCATTGCTACTCATCAACGGTGACAAACAAATAAACCGAAGCCAATTTCCAAAGTGAAACATAATTTAGCTGAATACATATATTGACGCTACAATTTGTTTATACGTCATAATTATAAGTGATTACATGTTTGACTTCGCACAATGCTTCAAGTGCCGCCGACATTTCTGTAGAAGAAGAAAAATGTGTGGCTCATTGCGTAGAGCATTGGACTTTACATCGAAAGATCGACGGTTCGATCCTGACCCCCGCCATCTCTATTGTGTCCGTAGGAAAGACCCATAATCTGAATTGCCAACGTGGTGGACGGTGGCACTAAGAGGCGGACTGGCCGTATGGTCCACCGGGAAGATTCCCGGTGGGCCTCCCTATTGGGTTCCCCATGTGGCCCCAAAAGCTGATGCAGCCCAATACCTTCGTGAAAATGACCAAAAAGCGAAATGGATCCATTGAATAAACTGCTGGTATATCGAAATGTCCTCTTCGTGGACTGCCGAAGAGAGAATGTTGATATACCAGCAGTCTAGTCTGTCACTGATCGCTCAGATGAAACGAAACAGCTTTCCTTCACTTTCAAAAATAAAAAAAATACATTTTCTTCGATTAGGCCGAAATGTGGTCTTCTAAATTGGTCCCCCCCCCTCCGCTAGAACCAATTTAACTTTATGAAAGTGGTACAGAAATGCTATCGAAATGTCCTCTACGTGGACTGCCATTGATCGCTCAGATGCACGTTCATTCAGTTCGAAAAATCAAAATTTTCTCCAGGTTTGGGGCCCCCTTGGTGCATTTCCCGGTAACATTTCTTGGCTCAATTCGCGTCTGGTGGCGCTGTGTACTGAGGTGTACTGCACGTAGATGGTGCACTTGCCTTCAATCACTGTGCTAACTCTACTTGTGTCTGGTAAGTAAGTTGGAGAGCTTGGCAGTTGCTCGCCGCTGCTCGGTTGTTCTCTCCTAGTACTTCGGCTTCCTCATCTGTACAACGGTCCGACACGATGTGACATTGGTTGATGAAACTGTCGTTAACTCTTTACCTAACATGAAAAGCAGACGACACTTGCAAAATTAATTCTTGAATAACTAATTTTTTTCATTTTTTGTCTCAAAAACATAGGTTATGACCCCTCGTTGGAACGAGCTCGACGAGCTCGTTCCAACGAGGGGTCATAACCTATGTTTTTGAGACAAAAAATGAAAAAAATAATGAAAATTAATAGGCGATTTTTGAGAATAGTGCCTGCCGGTTTTGGCCGTTACGTTAGGTAAAGGGTTATCACCAATACACAAACACACTACCCTTACAGAGTATGGTAATTGCAAAAGCGGTCCTTCACTCGAGCTCGGGCCAATACTATAAAACTTTTACAATCGTATTTTTCAGGATTGTATTTTCTTTTCAGGGAAATAACTAATTGAAATGAACCATAAACATTTTCGAATTGGCAAAAACCTTTTGAAATACTTATGATTCATTTCTGTAATTTATATTCACTTATAGGAAATACAATTCTGGAAAATACAATTGTAAAAATATTATAGTATTGGTACCAGATCACGATCTTGGCGCAACATGGTTGTTACATCAGTGAGACGCAATGTCATACATGAAATTTTGTGAAATCAAGCCTGAATCGAGAGACAACAAACAAAAATAGCATCAACAATACATTATCCTCACATTTCTCTTTCAACAAATGAGATTCCACACATGTAACTGAGGGCACTGGATAGAGATTGCAATCCGAGCGAAATTCTCTGTTCGCTTTTGTAATCACAGTTCGGCAAGTTAGAAGTTTTAAGAAACGCGACCAAAATGCATTGACTGACAAAACTGTTTACATTCAAACGTATCCTGAAACCGCTTCCCAGTGCTCTTCTGCTAAAATAGGCATATATAAGTGTAACGAGTTTGCCAATTATTCTCTGTACATTGGTATATCGACAAGGTATGGTGAAAAAGAATTTGAAAAGTCGTCAGTTCAAACAAATAACAAATAACAGGTATCTAATTGTTGAAATACAATAGCAAGAAGATACATTAACTGAGTTTTGTATGGCAAAATATCAAAATACCTCTTAACATGTTACAAACACGGCACGCAGACGACACTCATAATGCGACAGGCCGCTTTACCAGTCGAGGAACACGACACGTCATAATTTCATTAAGTAGGGTTGCTGCTAAGTGAATATGTGGGTAGATCAATAAATATTTTCATCGAGCGGTCCAAAGGCTGCACGTTGAATATATTAATTGGTCTACCCCCAATAATGAATATGGACTCTTCCATTGAACCGACATACCACCAGTGTTCAAGGGGTTAAATAGCTAAAAGTTGTCATTTCTTGCTTTAACGCTCTACCCAACGCACACGATATCAAAATTTATTATTATTTTTTTCAAATTTTTTAAAACAAATTCAACTAAAACGTATTATGTGACTGTATTTGGAACGAGCTCCACTGAGGGTCACGTAATATGTTTTTTTTTAAATATTTTGAAAAAATATTTTTTTTTTATCTCTTCAGTTTGTAAATAACGCGGGCTGTTGCGATTCGTTAGGTAAAGGGTTAACGACCTAGTTTATGATGCCATCATTTGGACGAACACACCGAACGCGTTTCGGTGAGTGGTTGCAAGCTACGTTTTGAAAGCACTTTTTGAAAAATATTAAAATTTATTGGAGATTCTGCCTACCCTGATTGTGTGGGGTTAGTACGTTGGGGAGCCCAACAGTTGCTCTCCGTTGCTTTGTGGTTCTCTCCGGGTAGTCCGGCTTCCTCCACCCGTAAAACTGTTCGACCCCGGCTGTCGAAAGTGTCGTTAAACTCCAATGAATAAATAAATAATGGAGATTCCTATGAATCGCACTGGCATGACGCCAACGAAGCTATTATTCGTGATGTTTTAGGTGTGCAGTAAAGGATGTGTGGTGCCCTTAGAAAAAGATATAGCGGACAATAAAAAGAATCCTGAAGTCTTTTTGTGGGGTTGAGGCTATCACAGTGTACCGTCCTATCGGGTGGGGACGTAAAATGGCTGTCCTCTGTGAGGAGAGAGACACACTCTGTGCATGCTAAAAACGCTTCGTGTTATTCGAGAAGAGAGAAACCAAGAAGTTGCCACAGCGAAAGTCACCCCACACACCTGAGCCATTGGTCCAAGGGGAGGTGTTAATATAAGTTGCATAACTTGTTCGCCAATCCTTGTAAAACAAATAAGATTAAATAAAAGTAGTTAAGTTTTGAAAATTATGAAAATGCGGAAAAAATGTGTTGTTGCCTCTCTGGTCTTGTGATTTTATTTGTGTGTGTGTGTATGTGTGTGTGTGTGTGTGGAGGGTATATCTTTTGGGGGGGATTCGTTAGAACTGGAATAGTTTACTCTACTACATATCCAAAATCAGACTGACTTCACGAAAAGTAATTCCTCTCTATGCAAATTAGCACAGTAAGGTGCAGTAATGTGTAAAATAATCAGATTGGAAGAAAAAAAGTCTTCGCTATTATAATTAAATAACTTGTATTCTTGTTAATATTATTTTTAATTTCATGTATTTATCCCAAAGAACCGCATTTAAAAACAAACAAATTTTGATACTTAGCAAATGATGGTGCACTTGCCTTCAATGGCTGGTAAATCTGTTTGTGTAGTGTTATAACGTTGGAATCTCAGACATTGGGTCGCTACTTCTTGACGGTTCTCCAGCTGATATCCTTACTGGATTAATGAGGTGGTAACTGGGTTATTTGTTACAATTGCCGTGCATGTCCTTATTAATGTAGTCTTTACCAAGGTAACAAAGCAGTTTTCTCAGGCGATTTCGAGAAAGAATGTGGAGTACGTGGTTACGTGGTTACATAAACTGAATTGTGAGAAAGTAAGGTATGACCGCTAATCACCGCTGTATATGTCATCCGTACTTAACGATGATATGTTTTTTGTCTGTTTCCTGACTGAACAGTTAAGCACTCAAGTCAAGCACTCAAGCCTCTAGTCCAAATTCTGTTCTGTCCTGGATCTAGTCTATCCCTCAAACAGGTCACCGGCTATGTTTAGATTCACTCGTCATGAATATTTGAAAGGGATGGAAAGCACTTGAATCTACATCATATCGATTCATTTTATGTGAATCAAAATTAGATATGTTGCTCAACGAAGACATCTTTTTGATCGACATCTAAGTGATACTACATTCGGAAATGAAGACTCACCACATCCGTAGTTTAACCCTTTACCCAACGTAACGGCCAAAACCGGCCAGCGCTATTCTCAAAAATCGCCAATTAATTTTCATTATTTTTTCATTTTTGTCTCAAAAACATAGGTTATGACCCCTCGTTGGAACGAGCTCGTCGAGCTCGTTCCAACGTGGGGTCATAACCTATGTTTTTGAGACAAAAATGAAAAAAAATAGTCATTCAAGAATTTTGTTTTGCAAGTGTCGTCTGCTTTTCACGTTAGGTAAAGGGTTAATGATTACGCCGCGTAAAGGTCCACAAATTGTGTTCATATCTGGACATTTTCAAGGGAAATTAATTCTTTGAACCCTCGTTTTCTGGAATGGTATCGCCTTTATGTACGCCTATAGTGGGATGGGTCAGTCCAATATCAATATACCTTTACCTTTATGTAACCTTTATTCAGCTCTTCTGATTGGTCTTCATCCGTATTGTCATTGTGTGCGCATGCAAAGTTAGTTCCCTTTATTTGTAAGTTTTCCTGGAAGTTGTATTTCATTGATTGGTTGTTCCAGTATGTGTCAAGCCGATTTTTGAAGCATTAAATATTTGGAGCACTTACTACATGTTCTGGTAAACTGTTCCCTGCATTAGTTACTCTATCACGCTGACTTCTGTTTTTTGCCAATTTTAAGGAGTGGCCTCTGGTTTATTTGCTTGTACTCTAGCCAGTAGAGCCACCAGTGACACTTTTATCATAGATTTCAGTCATAATTTTATGGGTTTCGATCATATCTCCTCTGAGTCGTCTGACTTTTAGTGTAGGGAGTTTGAGCTTGTTCAGTCTATTGCTATAATCCATGGCTTTCACAGTTGGCAGAAGTTTTGTCGCCCTCCTTTGTACATTTTCTATGGATTCAATTTATTCTACCTTGTGTGGCGACCAAACATTATTAGCATACTCAAGATGTGGACGAACTGATGCTTTATACAGCAAGGTGAATATCTTTTCATCCAGAAGCGAGAACGAACGTCTAATAAGGCTAACAAGTGTTGGTGCTTTGCTTGTTTGATTCTGTATGTGATCTTCGAAGCTTAAATGCCCGTCGATTGTAACCCCTATGTCCTCTTCTTTGCCAATTTCTTCTAGGGTTATTCTTTGTTTATTGTCGTTCCTCATTGTATAAAAGGGTTTGCCTGTTGTTTTTTTTTCTTTATTTTTAATAGTGAGCACCATTCATTAGTCAGGGTGGAATATTAAGAGCCATTTATTTCTCCAATCTACCAGTCGGTCTAGGTCTTGTTGTATGTCTTGTATGTCACTTTGGTATTTGACTTCACGGAATATTTTTGTGCCGTCGGCAAACATATAAACCTCAGTGCTTACTCTTTTTTGTAGATCGTTTATACAGATCACAAATAATACGAGGCCTAGTACAGATTCGTGGGGAATGTCGCTGGTAACGACATGCCACCTTGAGAACGAACCATTTATATGGACTCTCTGTCTTCTTTTGTGTAGGAAGTTTTCAACCCAGTTGCAAATAATTTCATTGATTTTATAACTTCTAAATTTTCCTGTTAACCGCCAGTGTTGAACCTTATCGAATGCTTCCATGAAGTCCATATATCTTGTGTGGATTCCTCTTCCATCATCCAGAATTTCGGTCCATTTGTTCATAGCATTCAACAGCTGCAGTGTGGTGGATCGTCTCTGCACAAAGCCAGATTGTTTATTACTCAGGAGGTCATTTGCATCTAGGTGGGCAATGATTTGTCCTCTGATTATTTACTCCATTATTTTGCATAATATGCTAGTCAAGCTGACGGGTCTGTAGGTTGATGGAAGATTTTTGTTTCCTTTCTTGTATATCGCGCTGATCTGTGGACTCATCCATATTTCCGGCACTGTTGCAGATATCGATGATGTATTGAATATCATGGCTAGTGGTGAGTCTATGAGGTCCGACAGCTCTCTGAGGATTTTCGGGTGGGCTCCATCTGGACCAGTTTGAAGGATTTAATTTCTGTAGTAGGTCTTTTACCTCTTCTGCAGTTATTTTTTCATCTGGAGAATTTTTGGCGTTGACCGTTTCCAATGTTGGGAGTTCTCCGGTTGACTCATTGGTGAATACATTGGTGAAGAATTTGGCTAGGGCTTCTGTTTTTTCTTCATCGCTGTGAGCTATTAAGACTTTACCTTCTTCGGTTGTTGACTCCAGTTCGGCGATTCCTGATTTGACTTTTCTTTTAGAATTGACATAATTCCAGAACAACTTGCTACTTGATTTTATTGATTCTGTTATTTTCTTTTCATTTTTCTTCTTTTCCATCTTTAACAGCTTTTTAACTTTATTGCGAACTTTACAATATTCTTTTTTCTTGTTTCATCCTTGTTTTCGAAATAGTCCGGCCGCCGAGGCACTGAACCTGGTTTTGTTGTATTAAGTTTTTTTCTCGGCGGATTATTATTCTATAGGGTCTCCTTGATGAGATTTTTCTTACTGAACAGCTGACAGTGTTGAGCAATTTTTTTATTCGACAAAATCCAAGATGGCCGCCAAGGTGGCCGCTGTGAAAAAATACAATATCACCATATAACTTGGATCGGAATTTTTGGTAAGATAATATGGAATTTTGAAGATTTTTCTTCTTGATTCATAGTACACATATATAATTGTTACTTATTGGACAAAATAAGATTACCAAAATCCAATATCGCGGCCAAGATGGCCGCCAGTGTGTCACACTTTTCTCATTTTTTTGAGATTTCACACCGTATCCTTCATATTGTTGCAAAGATGTTGACAAATATGCATGCTTATATAATTCTATTTACCAGAGGGGCCATTTCTGCACACACTGGTACTCTAATATCCACCAGAAGTGAATTGTTGCTCACTGTATCACGTTATTTATAACCGCCGGTAAAACCTAGTCAATCCAAAAAAAGTTGCGAATTATGTTATGTCCGTCGGAATTAACCGATATTATATGTATAAACAATGTAAGGTATATACACATATCGGCACATTTTCATGAACCTACTGTTACTCTCATGTGTCATATGAAATATATTCTCTCAAAACCCAAGATGGCGTCCAAAATGGGCGCAAATATGGCAAAAAATCATTATTTCTTACAAATATAGGCGGCTATTAGGCGCTATTATTTTGAAATGTCCAACCATGATTACCGATATGAATTAGCCATATGAGGTGATGCTCTTTTGTTATATATGATCAAAGGAATTGTTTGAGAAACCCAATATGGCGTCCAAAATGCCCCCAAAATTGGAAAAGTAACAAAGCAATTACAGTCTACACTCATCTGCCCATAGTCCAATCGCCAATACACTTTTCCTGGTTTTTTCTCGGTGTATTATCGTATCACTATAGCGTATAATTATATGGTCTCCTCGTGCGATTCCTTTTACTGGGCAGCTGACAGGGTTGATCAATTTCCTTATAACCGCCAAAACCTAAAATGGCCCCAAATTCAAGTTTAAGCCGATACCACTGAAAATATTGAAATTGAAAGTCACAAATCTTTACTAAATAATTCAGTACAGCACGCCATTTCCAGCTGATTGTGTTGGTCACAAAGCTGGTCAGCTTATCTCCAGATTATCCAGAAAAAATCAAAATGGCTACCAAAATTAGTAACATTTTGCTATTTTCAGCAGTAGTGTTAAAGACTCCAAAACGGAGGTGGGAACTGAAATGTACGAGAAATTGTAACAAGAGAGATGTTTGCAAATATCATTGGTGAAGTACTTTATAAGGACCACACAATATGCAGAGAATATCAAGTTGAATGACTGTGTAGTTCCTTAGATCGACTCATCACTACGCATTACTGCCAGCGATGTCTGTTCATTGCAGCAGTCCTCTGAAACACTGCACGCACAGAAAATGGTACACGCCATGTTTGCTGCATTACACTTACACCTCGAATATTTGCATGGCGTTTTACTCGAACATGTGCACTCAATCATCTTCAGTATTTCATCAGGTGCTAGCTTGACGTTGGACGCGACTGTCATAGGGTTCAAAGATTTTGTATTCACGTCTTTCTCGAATCCAAATACAGTTGGGCCCATCTGCGGTGGGTTAGGTTGAAGGGCATGCTTCCATATACAAGTTTGCAAGTGGACCCGTTTGACATTCTCAGTAAAAGCCTCTGTTGTGGGTGGTAGGCTCCACAATTTAGGAGCAGATGTTGCAGTCGGATTCCCAATTCGTGTCCTCCATATGCACAAACGAGCATCGGACATTGATGTTGATTTATGAGATCTATAGCATAATGCTATGAACTTGGTGGCTTGTTCTAGAACATCCGATATCTCCACGTTATTCTCACCAAGTGATTCCGGTGTCCCACCAGTTTGCAGAACCTTCAGTACACGCTCTTTGCCGATACCAAAGTATCCCCCTAAAGTATCGCACCCGGAAAGTGCGTGAGCAGCGAGCAATTGGGGAACAATTTTCTTGTGTGTATCAACTGCGGCACGTATATCTTTCACCACCCGTCCATGGATTGGTGACTCCATAGTCATTGCAACCGTCAAGTGTTGTTCAAGGTAGTGATGCAGCAACAACAAATAAACGTCAGTGTCGTCAGCAACAACCACAACGTTATTACATTCAGCTGCAACAAACAATATTGCCTGTTGAACGATAATAGTGTCAGCTTCCTCGTGACTAGTTGCCATATCTACTCTATCTGTCACCGATCCACAACTAACCTCAACCGGAACATCATGTTGGCCAGTAATTACAAGTTTGTGAGTTCGTGTGTTTTGCTAAGCAAAACTTTTGTCCGTGGTGAGTTGATCACATATAATGCAGATCAGTTGCTTTTTATTCTCCACTACGGTCAGCACATGTTTTTGTGGTGGTAGCAGTGAGGTGGGTACAAGTTGAAACACCCGGCAGCTATCGGCCTTTCTGTGTGCCCTTGTCACGCACTTGGTGCTATAGTCAACATATCTGTCAAATACCAAATACACATCACTCGATCGCAACTTCTGTTTGATGTTGTCTTTAAACGCTGTAATGAAGTCTAGAACAGTTGCCGGTCTGGTTTTGGTAGACACGGGCCAATGAGGTATCCAGAGCAGTGCACAGCCATCGATAACAATTGCAAATTTCTTATCCACACCAGACATTCTTTTTGGTTTCTCAACAACTGTTTTATTTTTCAATACTGATTTTGATGTGCACACTCACATATCTCCGGATTCATCAAATATGGCGGTTGGTAGTGGTGACAGTTCAAAGGAAAGGATATGTTTGATATCCAATTCACGTGAACTACATAAAAGTCCGATAACTCTGGAATAAATGAGATTAGTGTCATATATTTTGACCTCCCCAACCTTCAGCGACTTTTTCAAGATTGCCATAGTTTGTACTGGCTTCGAAATTGCCTCATAAAATCCACTCGGGAAGTCCTCTTCAATTTCCGTCATTTTCTGAACTCCGAGGCTGACAATCTTATCGACATTGACAGACGTTGGACCTATCCACCAGTTGCGATGTTAATTATGGTCCCGGGCTGTCCGTTTGGATCCAATGGGTCGATACACATTCCTAGTTTAGTTCTCAGACCCATACGGTCGACAGAATCACTTGCAATTCTAGACTTGGCCTCTTCCTTATGTGCGATCTGTAATTTGTTTCTATCTCGATCTTCTGGCAAATTTGATATACCGGTAGCTAACTTCCCACATGCGCAAACTCAATGCCCAGGTTTTTAGTGTTTCTGGCTTTAATGTGATCCCTATTATACCGGATTTGCCATGGCCATATCGCATGAAGGTAGTTTCGATATACATATTGCTCCATATGCCATTCCATATACCAGGTATGTGTCTCATCACCTGTTCACCCTTCAAGAAATGAGATAAAATATCCGGTGGCATATTTTGCATCTGCCGCAGATAGTAAAGCCCATATCTTGCGTAATGTGCATGACCAGAAGCAAAGAAATAAGGAAGCATGCTTTTCACAGCTTCGATGTGCAAAAGCCAGTCACCTTCTCTCTCCGCTCGTACGGACAACATCCTGAGGAAGCATGGTTTCAAAAAAGCATCACCCCACATTTTTGTCGTGCGACTTTTGCAAGCGTTCTCTTCTAGCAATGCAAATAAATCTTCTGCACATTGCAAATCATTATTCTCGAAAGCTGTTCGCAAAAGTTCTTCTGATAAAAAACGCATGGCTCTCATATTCATTGGAAACTTTTTCCCAGTCAACATCTTTTCAACCCCACCGAATATTGACTCAAGTATATCCGAAAGTCCAGAATTGACCATGAGCGTTCCAACTGAACCAATGAAACTCATGAGCAAATGCATACCACCCAATCGAGGAACAAATGCCGCGAATTTGTCTGGATAAAACCATAACACCTGAACTGCTATCTTGTATAACTGCTGACCGGCAGTAAATATAGTGAACGGCTGTCCTGCATCTGGCGATAGTTGCTCTTCCTTTTCCTTAGCTGTCATGATAGGGTCTGAATCAGCAGGTGTCATGTCTATTAGAGGGAGGTATGCTGCGTTCGGTTTTGGGTTCGTTGCTTGACCAGAGTCTCTCGTCATGCGAGTATTATACCCATTGAACTCCGGACAGTTCTGGTCACTGACCATATCTTTCAAAAATGCGAAGTCAAGTTCTATCGCTTTGCGTAATGACATTGCACTGCGACACAATGTTGAAAGAAGGGGAACAGTGTTTCGTACATGTGATGCGGGCATGTCGGGACGTTTGGGTCCATTGAAACGCACAACATCCAATTCGTACTCTGTTGGTTTTGTCATATCTGACTTTTTCAATCTTAGGATCGTCTGAGACTCAACGGAATCATTAGTGTCCTTTTGAGCCATCACGATTGCCAATGAATGGGTGCTTAGCTTCCCATTTTGAGAAGCAATTTCAGCATCAAAGTTGTCAACAACCACTTGTATGAGGCCATTGTTGGCATCCGAAATCGGTGTATCATTTGCATTCTTTGCAGCCAGAGCTGCCGCAGATTTGTTGAATCTCAATAGCTCGTCATATGAGCATGTAACACCAAAATCATGCATGGTTTTTACCAACTCTTTAGAATCTCTTAACAGCGTTGCCAACGAATTTTGAAGCGGTGTGTATTTTCCACACAAAGCTGATGTCACTATGTTTCCTATCATCAGAGCAGGTAATGTGTGGTCCATCTTTGGAGCTAAACGACTTAGTAATGTGAGAAGTTTACCACTTACAAACGAGGATACGCTCTCGCTGTTAACATCAGTGGCACAGTTATCTTTGTCATGATCCATATCTTTGATTTCTTTGCTAATTGCTTTACTGAGAATCTTTATGGAACTGTCAATATTGTCATCATACGGGTCTTTAACGTGCCTAAGTAAGGTACCAGCTCTGGATTTGTCTGCCAAAACGGTGGCGATTCCCGGGGAAGACAACACCAAAATGTCATCTCCGCAGCTATCGACTAGATCAGACACAAATGATCGATGGGAATTGTAAGTTCCACCTGATTGCAGATAAAGATCAAATAATTCGACATAACTCCACATGGGGGATGTGTCATTTTTCATGTAAGATATGACAGATTGTATGGCCTGACAATGTGGTGACGAAAGATCAATTTTCTGTTTTGCAGCTGATTCGACCGATTTTGGATTCGTAAATTTCGACCTACAGTCAATATGGTACCGAGCATCGGCAGCATGTAAGTCGCTAACAGCACCACACACTCTAAGCTTTACTTCTTCTGGCCATTTATCGTTCCTACGACAACAAATGCCAATTATTTCATCACTAACTGACATATGCGGTGTATGTGTGCCTATTTGGCGAAACAGGTAGGCGGGCCTCCACCTTGAAGGATTCTTCGTATCCCGGTCAACTATGCAGTCATCACCACAAAATAGGCAATGACGCCTGAAAGTAAATTCGTCATGTGAACGTTTGGGTCGTTTTTCAGGCGGAGCATCAGAATCTAGGGATGTGCTATGAGCAATGCTTGTTTGCTTGCTTCACATTCTTCGGGTGCAAGTACTTCTCAACACAGTATTTATGGCAACTCAGAGTCAAATCTGGGTCTGCATCGTACCCATGTTGCAAAGCTATATGTAGGTCATCGTTATAAATCATACTACACCTGATTATATTCTTAATTCGCTTTGCTTTCACGTTCATTAGAGGATCTTTGCTCCTCGATTCAGCACAACCGAACGTGGTTGAGAAACAACAAGCATCTGACATGACGGAGTTAGTCTATGTCGTTTCAAAGCAAAGGTCGCCCCAACCTGATGCTATATCGAGTGAAGTTGAAGAAATAGAAACGCTAGTGATAAAAGGCGAGACGAAATTGTAAGTTTATGAGGTGTGCAGTGAGACACAATTGCGCAGTTGCAATAATGCGTCCTCGCTCTAAGAAATCAAAGAGAAAGAACAGTTATATGACGTAATCTCCAAACACGTCCACATATAAAGAGCGTTGTTAGATATAAATAGCGTTGATAGATATAAATAGCACAGGCGCTCGTCGTATTATTAGGATTTTACATTTTAAATTAATATTAGGTCTATACTATCTATACTAATTAGGGCCCCGCCATGAGGCGGACGCCCTATAGTGATCGCTCTGTCCGTGCGTCCGGGCTGTAATCTTTCTCTCTTAATAGATAAGGTTTTGATATTTGATATATGGGTGTATTATCTCAAGACGATGTGTCGCGTACCAAGGTTGCCATGCTTTGACCTTGAACTTTGACCTCAAGGTCAAATTATTCCGTTTTCGGGGTTCTTTTCTGACAAGTTCGTGTCCGGGCTGTAACTTTTTTCCCTTAATAGATAGGGTTTTGATATTTGGTATGTGGGTAGAATATCTCAAGACGATGTGTCGCGTACCACGTTTGCCATGCTTTGACCTTGAACTTTGACCTCAAGGTCAAATTATTCCGTTTTCGGGGTTCTTTTCTGACAAGTTCGTGTCCGGGCTGTAACTTTTTTCCCTTAATAGATAGGGTTTTGATATTTGGTATGTGGATAGATTATCTCAAGACGAAGTGTCGCGTACCAAGGTTGCCATGCTTTGTCCTTGAAGTTTGACCTCAAGGTCAAATTATTCAGATTTTGTTGTTTTTTTTTTGACAAGTTCGTGTTCGGGCTGTAACTTTTTTCCCTTAATGGAGAGGGTTTTGATATGTGGTATGTGGGTAGATTATTTCAAGACGACGTGTCGCGTACCAAGGTTGCCATGCTTTGACCTTGAAGTTTGACCTCAAGGTCAAATTATTCAGAATTTGGGTTTTTTTCTGACAAGTTCGTGTCCGGGAAGGGATTTTAATCAGAGTTTACCTATTGGTGGAAATATTTTAGTATTACGGTTCACATCAGTTTATACCTTACATCAGTTAGTTGCTGTGGGGCTCGCAGAGATGGATTCCATCTCCGTGATACCTAGTATACTAGAAGGCCAGACACACTTCAGACCGCGATCGTAAAAAAACGGGGAAATAGCGAATAATTTACCGATTTTGCTCAAATAAATGTCAGTTTGGCGTTCTTTTCACGAAGCCACTGCCATTTCGGCACCGAGTTGGGCAAAAATTAGTTTTTATCACCATTTTAATCTCATTTTCATATACTCAGGCGAAATATTTTAGCTCCGGCAACCCTGCTTATCCGGTTCACTCGCAATGAATTCTCCCCCGCTCGTTCATTGGTCGGTGACAAATAGCAACAACCTCCACGATGTGCGGGAAATTCTAAATACTGTAAGCGTTTAGAAGTTCAGACACTGCGAACAGACTATCAAAAACGTCCAAAAAGACGTGAAAGACTTTTAAATTATGTCTAAATCTTCAGAACAGCCAATGACAGTATCATGGTAACAAATGATATAAACCTTCTGTAATCTTACAATTAGTATTTCGACCAATGAATGAGCGGGGGAGAATTCATTGCGAGTGAACCGGATAAGCAGGGTTGCCGGAGCTGAAATATTTCGCCTGAGTATATGAAAATGAGATTAAAATGGTGATAAAAACTAAGTTTTGCCCAACTCGGTGCCGAAATGGCAGTGGCTTCGTGAAAAGAACGCCAAACTGACATTTATTTGAGCAAAATCGGTAAATTATTCGCTATTTCCCCGTTTTTTTTTATTTAAATCGCGGTCTGAAGAGTGCCTGACCTTCTAGTATATTAGTATAGATAGTATAGACCTAATATTAATTTAGAACGTAAAATTCTGATAATACGACGAGCGCCTGTGATAAATAGCGGTATAATATCCGTTCAATTTCTACCAAATACCCAGTGCGGATGTAGTTACTATATCGAAACACAATTACATTACGTTTTGTGCTTATATAGTGAGTTAAGATGAAATAATCATTCGGATCTGTAATTTCCACATTAATTTTCGACCCCTTCAACAGTACCTCACTTTAAGGCCCAATTAAAAAAATGCTCAATGCTGTCAGCTGTCCAGTAAGAAAAAATAGTAAGAGGGGTGTCTGAACTAATAAAAACCGTTGAGAAAAAAACTTAATACAACAAAACATGGTTTGGTGAAAAAAATGGCGTTTGGCGGCCGGACTAATATATCTCCTCCATAGTCGAGGTTTTCTTTTGTTGCTCTTGACTGTTTCTTTGTTTAGTGTTAAGTCTGTTTTCATGACATTTTTTTTATTTATTTGGGAGATGCTGCTCTATAGCCGATGAGTACTTTTCCATAAATGTTGTAACATATCTTCTATGTCCATCTTTTTAAATATATTTCTCCAGTTAAGTCTTAAAGCCTCTCTTATATTACAAATATCTGCCTTCGCGTTGTTTTTTATTTCTTTGGGTAATCCAATTAGCACGCAAACTCAAATGTTAAGACAGCGTGATCGCTATGATGTTCGATTTCAGAAATTGAATTCTCGTTCTGTACAATGACTAAATCAAGTAGTGAGGGTTCCTGGTCGCTGCGGGTTCTTGTTGGTTTATCGACCATTTGTGTGATGAAACAGTCTCTGAAACATTCAACAAATAGGCTTTATAGACCAATATGTGAGTGTATTTTGATTCGTCGATCTTCATCATTAGGTCCCTTAGGGAGTTCATATTTTCCTTGTTTGACGGGCTTCTGTAAATGTTTCCCACTATTAAGCTGTCATTATTTCTTTGATCTTTATCCTGATCTCTTCTTCAAAGTTCGATGTAATGCAGACTTCCTCTGCTACAATCTCCTACTTTACGTATATTACAGCACCACGGCCGTTGGTACTGTTGTTATTTCACTTAACATATTGTAGCCACTCAATGACAGTTCGGCTTTCATAACACTGTATCTACATTTTTTTTTTGAATTGACTTCAGCTAATCCTATTATGCCTGGCTTACTGTCCATTGATGAAAATCTTTCTTTGAATTCGTCCAGTTTGTTTGGCAAGCTATCAGCATTCGTGCACAGGCATTTGGTGCTATTTTCGGTGAACTCAGTAGTCTGTGGAAACACACAGACTCTTGTTTTTATACGCTTTCTTTTTCTTTCTTTATTTCTTTTTCGCTTTCTTCTTCTTCTTCTTCTTCTTCTTCTTCTTCTTCTTCTTCTTCTTCCTCTTCTTTTCTTCTTCTTCTTCTTCTTCTACTTCTTCTTCTTCTTTTCTTCTTCTTCTTCTTCTTCTTCTTCTTCTTCTTCTTCTTCTTCTTCTTCTTCTTCTTCTTTATTCTTCCGTCTTCTGTCTTCTAAGCCCTTCCTTGTCCGCAGGAAAACTCGAAAACAAATTGTCCTATCTCGTTCATTTTTGGCATACTGACAGATAGTCACAAGTTCTCGGCACCTTTCATGTCGCTAGAGCCCGGAGTATGACTCAGTCCCCCACAAGGTTTCCACAGCCCCTAATCTCCTGTAACAGTAAATTATTTATTTATTCACACTGGAGACAACGTAAACACAATCAGATTACAGAAGTGTAGCTAGCTGCCAAACATTAAATGTTATCTTGCTATTTCAATCAGATGTCAGTTCCCCAAACCAAGTTGAGAGAAACTCTTTGCTTTGCAAGGAAATAAAGTATAAATTATTCTATTCAATGCGTTTAGCCCCCTCAAGACTTCAATGTGGGTTCCTAAGATTTTATGTCATGCAATGTGAAAATGATAACCCTTTCCAAACTCACATTACTGTTCTAAACATCATTCAAATAAGTGGCAGAGTAAATTTCTGATTCCTTGGTCGAACTCTTCGAATGATGTGCACATGCATGCTTTTTCTGGTTTCCTGGAAAAAGTTATCTGATTCCTATACGAATATCTTCAAATACTATTAACGAATACCTGTTTCTGATTTCTTTAAAAATATTTCACCCCCAAAATAAACCTCCATAAATTATCTTTCTATTTTGTTCATTTCTGATGCTCTAACCCATTTTACACAGCCTTGGATTTGCTGGACACAGTAAATTCTGTTTCTCTAGTTTCTCAACGCATATACATTCTTTTGCAACGCACTTACATTCTTGTTCAGCACATTTACATTTCTTTCTGTTGTATTTGTTGTTTTATTTACAATAAAAACTCATTTGCACGGTTTATGTGTTCGGGTCCTCCTCCCTGACTGGCATACTGACTATTTTCTTCCCAAGGTGGCCCTCTCACCCTGTACTTCCACTTTCCAATGCAGTTTTCCGACTTCTCTCTTGCTAAATCTTGTACCTTTTTGAATTCAACTCTTTCTGTTGTGGTCATATCATTTGCGATTCGTATTCGTCCGAATTTATCTCCTGCATTTTTAAGTCTATGAATATTTCTGAATATTGGTCCTTTGAGTTCTTTATTTGCTAGAGATATCAGTAGTGGTCTGTCTTTGTTGTCTTCTCTCTTTCTTAGTCGTATAACCTTTCTTATTTCTTCATCTTTGGTAGGTACTTCGCAGATTTTCATTATATTCAAAATACTCTCTGTGTCGTTTATAATTCTCTCTTCTTTGCTGACAGAGTGGTTCTCTGCAATGTTAAAGAATATTAAATTAGCCTCTCTGAGTTTCCTTTTAGGTAATTCTTTCATTAAATCTTCTGTTGAAGTAACCTCCTCACTAGGAATGCTTGCTAAATTTTAGTCTGTTTGTCTGCGTTCATTTATTCGCTCTTCCAAACCACCAATTCTCTTATTTACCTCCTTCATATCCTTATTGGTAGCACATGATTCAGTGGTCGTCTCTACTTTTGTTAATCTTTTTTCAATGTTGTCTTGTTTTGTTTTCAAATCACTAACCGGTTCCAATACTTTCTTTATGCCAGCCCTTGCGTGTGAGCAGTGGGCGCAGTTCCATGTCAGATTGCTATTGGGGTTTTGCACTAGTGCATCGTACACTGCTGCAGCCATTTGTGAACCTTTCAGGCAATACCAACATTCAAACCAGTCACATTCTACTAATTTATCGGATGCTTTTAATACGACTGTGCATTGTTTGGAAGCTGTTGTGGATTCCGCTGATGGCGAGCGGGTTCTTTGAGTTTTATGAGTGGCCATGCTTATAAGTAGAATCAGATCTTACTTGTCACGGATCAGGATAAGAGTATATCCTTATTAGATACTATATTGATAGGCAGTGAGCCAAGTCTCACGCTTCCCTTCAGTCAACACTATAAATTGTTTTCAAGATTACTTTGTGGATTTCTTCAAAATTACCTTGTTGAGCAGTAAGTCAGTCCTCACACTTCCAACGATTAATTTTATTTTTCAAACTTACCTTAGTGGCAGTGAGCCAGTCCTCACAATTCTCTTTATATATAGTAGTTATTCTTCAAGACTACCTTGTTTGGGCAGTGAGTCAATCCACACGCATCCCTCTATAAACTGTTTATTTTCTTCAAAATTACTCTAGTAACAGTGAGGCGGTCCTCGCAATTCCCTTTATATATAGTAGTTGTTCTCACATGTCACAAGAGGTTGGGGCAGATATGTGAGATGTATGATCACTCTAGAGCTCGGCCGTACTCAGAGAGGACGGTCGGGCTTTCGAGTGAACATACGTCTTTCGGCCTCGCGGTGTTGTGGTTTTTCTTGGGACAGATTCGTCATCTTAAGGTGTCCGTGACTTGATATTTAAAAAGATAACCGACGGTGGATCATTTGAGTATAATTTAATGGAAATAAAAATAATACTATGAACTCACATATACGCATCAATGAACAATCCAAGAATATGCATTACACACAAACAAAGCACATATGAATTTCCCCCATAAAGTTCGAGCTCTTTCCGGGGTACCCCGTGTTCGATGATGTTGTCTAGATGCTTCTGGTTGTTCCGCACTCCTGGGTTTTCTCTGCACTTCTCAAGCGATTGCGTACATAACGTACTGTCTATTTTACGCCGCTCAACCTCCAGATACGCTAAATTGTCAGTCAACTGTAACCAACTCTGTCTAACTAAATTTTACACATTCGATATCATAATCACTTCCCTCCACGGATTTAACAACTCGCCTTTTACACCAATCTCCGTTTACACCAATTTCCGTATACGGTTTATACAAATAAAGTTCATGCGTTCATGCATCTAATTTGCCTGTCTCAACTAAGCTCACTCTAAGCTCTTAGCTTAAATCAAATGTTCGAGCTCACAACAGCTTCGATTAAGTTAATTGTTCGAGCTCTCAATAGCTTCGATTAAGTTAATTGTTGAGCTCTCGACAGCTCTATCGACTATGCGTCGCGTCACTTAACCTAGCAACCACTCGCCTACTAAAACGGAGCCCGCTTAGTCTCCACAATTAATTTCTACAAATGACAGCCCCCAATGGCTAGAGCTCCGAGCCCTCTTTCCGACGGATTACTGACTCAATCCAAGGTCGACTCACTACCGATGATCAGTCTCTCATTATATAGCATTTTCGTGTCTAATTAATCATTAAGTCGGTTCCTCTGTGATATAGGACACCGTTATTAAGATAGATGAGATATCTCTGTGTAAGCTCGTGAGTCTGACATTTAGAGCTACGAGGATGACACTTATTTGAGGGCCACATAGCGTGGAACACCATCTGCGGCTGACAGTAACGAATTACTACCAGGGACTTTCAGAGATAAGTTGCGTCGTAGTTTTAAACGTTTCAGCAGGGAACCATTAGTCCTCTCAAGGAGAGATAAACACCCACCTGGTCAAGTAGTTAATTAATTAGCCTTCAGTAATTTGTACCCAGTGTCTATTTGCGGCTTTTACAAGCAAACGTATCAAATTAATTATTTACAATCCCTGTCCATTAACCCTTAACTCGGTCAAATTCGAATCGATCTTGACATCACACACCCCGTTAAGATTTTGTTTTATCTATTTTAGTTGTTTTTTTTTTAATTCTAGGAGTTACACTGAAGAGGGAGTCAGTCCTCAAATGTTCCTTAAATATTTTTATGTACAGTTAGTTGCAGTTAACCCTTTACCCAACGTAACGGCCAAAACTGGCCAGCGCTATTCTCAAAAATCGCCAATTAATTTTCAAAATATTTTCATTTTTTGTCTCAAAAACATAGGTTATGACCCCTCGTTGGAACGAGCTCGTTCCAACGAGGGGTCATAACCTATGTTTTTGAGACAAAAAATGAAAAAAATTAGTTATTCAAGAATTTTTTTTGCAAGTGTCGTCTGCTTTTCATGTTAGGTAAAGGGTTAAAACACATGTTTCTTAAGATTCTATTGATTTATACTGAACAGTGAGTCAGTCTTCACACGTTCCTTAAATAATTTTATTTTATGTAAAGTTAGTTGCAGTTTAAATAATGTTTCTTAGGATTGTATTGAACCACAATTTTGACAAGTCTTCGTTTGGATGAACACCGTCTTTGTGTAATCTGAAGTTGTAGCTATGATGGTTTGGGTTGTTTTTGGCTTTCTTATTCTTTGTATGTCGAGGTGAAATTTAGGAGATAATTTGTTGTTTATGACATTGAAATGGTGAATCCAGTCATTAATCTTCTTAATTCTCTCATTTATTATCTGGTTTTCAATTTTTAATATCTCGGCATTAGGGTGTCCTTTAAGGTGATTGCAGTGATAAATACTAACAGGGGGTATTTCTAGCAGCATTACAGAGAGATTATCAATTTTACTGTGGTAGTTAAAAAATTCAGTGAATGAATCAGTTATATTTGCCACTGCTTGTTCATCTGAGGCATGCCTAGTATATATGTATCTTCCCTTTTTAATGGTCAGTAATCTTATTGTATTTGCATAACAAATAAAGGTCTTGTTTTATTTGCCCTAGGCTTTCTCTGCTTTATATAATTACCCAAACTGTTCGATACCAAAATGTTCAGCGTATTTTCATTTAAAAGGCGTTTATTGGCCGCATTCGTGATATCAGTTGACTTCTGTAGCTTTGAAAAACTCATGTGTCAAGCTTGGTGATCAATTATATACAAGCCATTTTACAGTTCATTACTTAGCTCCTTTTAACGTTCATTTATATTGCTAATACAGTTTTCACGAAGTATGTTTCTAATAAGCCCATGTTTTGATGTCAATAAAGTTAGTTATGCGATCCGTAGATTGCAAAAGTTGGTCTCACGTTTTCTTACCACGAAATTAGGCTACGTTTTGACTTGTATGGAATTTTCTCAAATTTTACACATAATTTAGCCAAAATGTTGGATCAAACATCTTTATGGATGATTTCTCGATGAAAAATATGCTTTTGCCACTTCGATAATGATGTTTAAAGGAAGGATTAATCTGGATTATTATTGAAATTGTTTACGTTCACAAAAAAATCGTTTTACACTTCCATGCATGCGCACAAATACTGGCAGAACAAAATAATATCTGTAGTCTGCAGCCGTCCAGCTTCAGACTGCAGTTATCATTTTATCATCAATGCCCCGTTTATTTGAGACAAAAAATGAAAAAAAAAATTTTTTTTTGCAAGTGTCGTCTGCTTTTCAGGTTAGGTAAAGGGTTAATGTGTTGTATTCATATCATTCCACCAAGGCAATGCACGGGTCACCACTCATATATATCAGTGTTTATATCCTCCAATAACCATACCACCCTACCTCACCCACCCCCTTTCCCGCCCAGTTCGATACGCCTCCCTACGTCTCGAAAACAGCACACTGTAAACTTACAAGTTCCCGTTTCACAAGCTCTCGGGACACGAGTTCATTTCTGATTGGAATTCGACGCTGTTATTGGCTGTTTGCTTTTGTGGAAAATTTGGCACTGACCACCGTTGAGGTAATGTGGTGCGAAACGGGAAAATCGGACGAGAATGGAAATTGTAATAATTGTGAAACGGGAAAATCGGATGAGAATGGAAATTATAAGTTTACAGTGTACTGTTATAATAAGACAAAAATGGGACGAAATTATGACTTGGGTCGAAAAATCGGTCTTGCGAGTTCAAAATATTAAATGCTTATAGATTGGAATATATATGACCAGGGCAGAAAAGAATATATGTGCATCTTTGAAATTGAAGGCGCACCACATTACCTCAACGGGGGTCAGCTCCAAATTTTCCACAAAAGCAAACAGCCCACAACAGCGTCGAATTCCAATCAGAAATGAACTCGTTTCCCGAGAGCTTGGTTCCATGTTTGTCTACTTGGATTATTCGGAATGAAACTAGAAGCGGTGTTATTAATTTCCGGTCTGAGGCATTTGGACGTAATTGATTACATTGAATAGATCTCTTGAAACAAGTGTGCTATCAATCATGTTCGTTCCATGCCCTGGTTTCTTGTCGTGTGTTTTACAATACGTTAGTTAGAAAAAGATGAATGACTGATTGTTTTCCAATGAACGATTACCGAATATTCAGAAATAGTGAAAAAAACTAGATTACTGTGAAGCGTCTATATTCTAAAAACTAAAATTGTGAAACGGGAAAATCGGATGAGAATGGAAATTATAAGCTACTGGTAGCAAATAGTATTTCGAAACCAAACAACAATCAAGGAATTATGTCCAAAAAATTTGAAAAGAAATTAATTTTCGGTTCGCACAAATCACTCCACATTGTTTTTTTTTTAACCTTTTGATCACGCAAAACCGATTCCTCGTCCAAGGTATAATTCCGTCCCATTTTTGTCTTATAATAGCTCTATACACGGGGTATTGATACTAAAATAATAATTGCAGCCTGCAGTCGTCCGGCTGCCGACTGCAGTTATTATTTTATCTTCCCTGTATATTGATATTCACTGACCCGTCCCACTTTAAGTGTGTACAAAGGCGATACCATTCCAGGAAACGAGGCTTCAAAAGGCTAACCACCGTTCTTCGTTCCTTGCGTTTGTATCATCATTTTGTACACTAGTTTACAATGTATTGTTTTCGAGACGTAGGGAGGCGTATCGAACTTGGCGGGGAAGGGGGTGGGTGAGATAGGGTGGTATGGTCACTGGAGGATATAAACACTGATATATATGAGTGGTGGCCCATGTGCATTGCCATGGTGGGATGTTAGGAATGCAATACATTAACCCTATACCTAACATGAAAAGCAGACGACACTTGCAAAAAACATTCTTGAATAACTAATTTTTTTTTACATTTTTGTCTCAAAAACATAGGTTATGACCCCTCATTGGAACGAGCTCTCGTTCCAAAGAGGGGGTCATAACCTATGTTTTTGAGACAAAAAATGAAAATATAATGAAAATTATTTGGCGATTTTTGAGAATAGCGCTGGACGGTTTTTCCCGTTACGTTGGGTAAAGGGTTAAGCTAAGTTGGGACTAACTAACCTCTGAAGTTAAGAAAAATGGACATGTTGGGGTTCACCTATAACAAATTTATGAAAGCTGGAGCCAACAATGCATATAGGTCTCACATTCTAAAACAAAAATGTGTAACCCAAAATCGTTTGCATAAACATCTGCGTTTTCTGCATGTACAGTTAGAGACGAAAACCACACGTCATCAACCAGGCTCTCTTTCCTAAGAGGGGGACCTCTATCTGTTCATTTCCAAGTATAGTGAAAATTTATTGGAAACAAGTCAGTATCCAGTGAAGCATCAGATTTCCTACCCATTATCCTTTGAATGTTCTGTTGGACCGAACTTAAGTTCGCGAAATTCTCATTGTCTTGATGTATTTAACAGTTTGGGCGACAAGACCGCATGTAATGGACAAGAATACAATTCTTATTGACTTTTATCATTAACCTCTCAAGACCTGACTCCGTGATAGTTTATCTTGAACGCATCTTCCTTCGGCAATCAGTCAATCTACTTTCTATCCACATTGAGAATCACGTTTTGTTACAAACTGTTGTAAACTGCTTCGACGGCTCTGTGAACATCCCATAACGAAACAACAAGAGTAGAGGTGCATCAACGTCTAGGTCTTTTTTGTGTAGAGCTCATCTCGCTGAAACAAAAAAATACGAAATTACAGATCCAGTGAGATTACATATCAACCCTTTGAACCCGAGTGGCCGCTTTCCGGCCCAGAAGCATGATACGTCATAATTGCATTAAGTAGGATGGCTGCTGAGTGAATATGTGGGGTAGACCAATTACTATTTTCAACGTTCAGTCCCACGGCTATTATCTACCACCTTATGAATGTACTACGGTGAATGGATAGCGTCAAGCATAATTATTCTTGTCTCATTTACTCTTTTCTTGTTTTGCACGATAGTCGATTTTTAAAACATAGTCGAGAGTCGTTGGCTTTAGATTTCCCTCAGAAGTCTATCTTACCTCAATTGAAGAGGCATTTTGTTCCGTTATCAGTGGAATTCAAACAATCAGCCGTGTTTCTAGTGATGTAAGCAGCAAGCAGCAATTGAAAACCAGATAACCTTGAGATTCAGGTTCAAGTTTAACAGTTGGAACCACATTCGTTCACGCTACGTCCTTGTCAGCAGTTGCAGCATTTATTCAATAATATCAGGTCTGTACAAGATAATCGCAAATAAAAAGTGATGAAGTCAGGAAAGGATGGGCTGTCATCCAAAATGAACATTATTTGTCCCGATATATTTCTGACCGTTCTGAATGTATCCTGAATACCAAAGTAACGCTTTATTTAGCCGTTACAACCCGAGAGACCGCTTTTCCGACAAAGATCGTTATCTGAATTTATAACTTGGATGGTTCCTCCGTGAATTCGTATGGTAAACAAATTAGCATTTTCAATGTACAGCCCTAAAGCTGCACGTTGAAAAATTAATTGGTCTACATCCAAATAACAAATATGGAACTCCCAACTGCAGGCACCGAATTGGCGTTGAAGATACCATCAAGCTTCAAATGGGTTAATGATATTTATGATCTAAATTGCACAGGTCGTGGTTTGGGTTTGTGAATGCATATCCACAGTGTAAATAACCTACCCAACATTCAGTAATTTGACACTGTGTTTGACTGAACTACACTTTTCAAGGCTTCCCTTGTATTCATTTTGCGGGTACAGTGAATTGTAAAATCAGTCGAGTTAAGGGTTAGACGAATCTGCATGAAATGAAAGAAAAACAACATCCCAATGGCCTACATATAGTCCATCATAACCTAACATGAATTTTATAGCAGGAATGACGAGCATCGATGATGTCTTTTCTGTCTTGTCTTGCAGTTGTTTTCAGTTGTCGATCTCGGTGTTTGGATACTTCTTTTTTTTTTCTTGTAGTTATTCAGGAGCCTGCATATGGTGAGTTTGTTTGTTTGTTCACTGGGGTTTAATAACTCCTTCACCAATCAGACATATCGTGCCGGACAGTTTTACCGGATTAAGCCGGAGTACCAGTAGAGAACCACCGAACAGCGGAAAACAACTAAGAGAACCTCCAACTTCCTAGCCCGATACAAACAGAGTCAGCAGCTATTGAAGGCAAGTAAACCGTCGACGTTTAGTGTAGAGCGCCATGGCCCCATCCCACATGGGCAATAAGGATTAACCGTTTGAATCCGAGAGGCCGCTTTTCCGTTCCGGGAACATGATACGTCATACTTTCATTAAGTAGGATAACTGCTGAGTGAATGTATGGGGTAGACCAATTAATATTTTCAACGTGCATGGAGGATACCACATGTGTTCAAAAAGCTAATGTCTTGCCCAAGGACACAACCAGATGGTGAGGGTCAGGTTCGAACCTACGACCTTTTGATTTAAGCCTCAGAATTGTGAAATGGTGACAAACATGGCTATGGCACGAAATAAGGATCATTAAACAACTGACAGACGAGGTTACGGTGACACAGAAACTTCGTTCAGTAAACTTCGAACGTTTTCTGATCACCGATGGTATAAATGCCACAAAAATATACACATCGTTTTACTGAGTTCAGAATCGGGTGGCACATGCACGACAATCTGTTCACAGTGTCCGGAAAACTAGCGTTAACCTATTGTGACGTATGGCGCCAAAAAGGTATATACCAGTGCAGTTCGTTTCGTTATGTGCTTATTATTTCTATAAATTATTAGAAAGCAAACTGAGATCCATGACCCCCAACTGATAAAGTTATAGACACTATCTGTACAGTGAAGTTTTCTGGTGTGGTGCGTCGCACCGAGCTGAGGACCTTCAACCAAGCAGTATTACACGAGTCTGCGTAGTCGACAAGTGCGATACTACTTGTTGAAGATCCTCAACGAGATGCGACACAGCACACCAGAAAATTTCACTGTACTGGTGATCTTTTTATTAACTATCCGCCCTCAGGTAATAATTAGGTTTTTCTCCCTGGAAAAGACTCTTGTTATTCTACGGATTATTATGGTAACCCTCCACAGTCTGTCAAACATCGACATTTTGATGAAGTGGGCTGTTTTCGAGCCCCCACAGCCCCCACACGATAAACGAAAAATAAACATATCTTCCTTTATTGGAAGTGAAATTCACCGAGCATCATTTTTGTAAGTAATAAGGGTGTTCAAAAAACCAAGCGTTAACCCGTTTTGTTCTGGTTTAAACAGCAATATCCCCAAAAGCTAAAAAAAAATCATGTTTTCCGTAGATTTCTCTGAACGAATCTTGTAGATTTTGAAGAAAAATTGGCCACGCGCAGGACTTGGTGTGACAATAGAAGTTGCAAAATATACTAAGGTGAGCATTTGTTAACCCTCCACGGGTTGCTAAAAGTCAAAATTGTGATAAAATGGGCTGTTTTTGGACAGCAACAGCACCCAATGGGTACGCCACAAAGAAAAGTGCCTTCTTTTATCGAGTGCACAACTTATACGGAAACATTTTTGTAAGTAGTAAGGGTATTCAAAAGTCGAAGTCTTAACCCATTTGGGTCAGGCTAAAAAGAGATACCCCTTAAAAGCTTAACATTCCCATTTTCTGTGGATTTCTATAAAAACATCTTGTAGGTTTTCAAGAAAAATTGACTACTCACAGGTCTTTGTGTGACATTACAAGATGCACGGACAAAATATTCCAGAGAACATTTATTAACCCTCTACAGACTGCCAAGCAACGTAATTTTGTTGAAATGGGCTGTATTCGGACACGCACAGCGACCAATGTATTCCCGAGAAATAAACATAGTCTCCTTTGGTGGAAGTAGAATTCACCGAGGACTATTTTTGTAAGTAATAAGGGTATTCAAAAAACCAAGCATTAACCCCTTTTGTGGTGGTTAATTTGCGATACCCATCAAAAGCTTAAAAAATTCATGTTTTCCCTGGATTTCTTTACAAACATCTTGTTGGGTTTGCAAGAGAACATGGCCATTGATAGGTCTTGGTGTCACATCACCAGTTGCATGGATAAATCATTCGGGTAAGCATTTGTTAACCCTACATGGGCTCCTAAATGTGACAATTTTTGAAAAAAATAGTCTGTTTTTGGACACCAACAACATCAAATGGGAATGCCACAGAGGAACATAACTTCTTTACCGGATGCAAAACTGATAGGGGAACCAATTTTGACTGGTTAAGGAGATAAACCCCTTAAAAGCTTAAAATTCCAGTTTTCTGTAGATTTCTCCAAAAATATTTTCAAGAAAAATTGACCACGGAGTGACATTACATGTTGCATGGACAAAATATTTTGGTAAGTATTTGTGAACCCTCCAGGGGCTGCCAAATATATACATTTTGAGCAAATGGGCTGTACTTGGACACCCATAACACCCAATGTGTACCTGCGAGATAAACATAACCTCCTTCATTGGACGTGGAATTCACCGAGGATAATTTTTGTAAGTAATGAAGGTATTCACGAAATCAAGCATTAACCCGTTTTGGGCTGGTTATAGACGATACCCCTGAAAAGGTTAAAAATTCATGTTATCCGAGGATTTCTCTAAAAACATCTAAGCGAGTTTCAAGAAAAATGGCCATTCTCAGATCTAGTGTGACATTACAAGTTGCATGTACAAAATATTCCAGTAAGCATTTGTTAACCCTGTGCAGATTCTCAAACATCAAAATGTTGTTAAAAATGGGCTGTGTTTGCGTACCCTCACTACACAAAGTTAAGAGGAGAGATCAACATAAGTGGAAGTAGAATTCACTGAGAATTATTTTTGGAAGTAATAAGGGTATTTAAAAAACAACACTTAACCTGTTTTGTGCTGGATAAACAATGATACCCATCAAAAGCTTAAACTTCATGTTCTCCCTGGATTTCTCTGAAAACATCTTGTAGATTTTAATGAAAAAGTGGCCATTCACATTTCTTGGTGTGACATTACAAGTTGCATGGAAAAAATATTCCTGTTAGCACTTGTTAACCCTCTACAAAGTGCTAGACATCAATATTTTGGATACATTTGAGATAAAATGGACCATTTTCAAATAGCCACAGCACTTTGTGGGTATGTGTCAAACAAACATAACTCGTTTTGTCGGTCATTAACTTGTCTGAACACGATATTGATATTAACCCTCTCCACCATTAATGGTGGTTTTTATCTAAACATTTTCTATCAAACTGAGTCACTTGAGACTGCTATACACACCTTTCTCATAACATCAATAAAGAAACTTCAGTGAGACAGTTATAAACAATTCATCAGACTCTCTGGGGTCATGAACAATCATGGGATCTCATCTGGAAAAGCTATGATTCTCCAGAATCAAAAAGTCTAGTTAAATCCTGATTTTGGAATCTGTCATAATCATTTTGTACGAAAATGGCAGGAAGACAACCTGTCCGGCTGTGCTATTTCCATGCAGTTTACACTTATTTTTATTACTTATTTGTAAATTGTTATTGTACTTGTGTATGCTGCAAAATAAATTTTCATTCATTCATTTCATTTCATACGAAATTGGGTGACAAACCTTCTGATATAGTTGTTGCTACGGAGTATTCTTTATCTTTATCCCGGACTGGATGGACTCGATCTACCTCAACATCTCGGTGTATGTGGCACAAAGTTAATTTAAATTCGGCATTATTCGTTGAAACTTGAACTGATGCATTTGTACAACGACGAAGATATAAAAAAAAATCTTAACACTTACGCTGCTGAAAATGACTATTGTCACTCATTTTACGATTATTATCTGTACGTTCCGGTATGCGACGATCAAAGCAACCATCTGATTAATTGTGGGAAAGGGCTCAGGGAGCCCTTTCCAACAATTAATGAGATGATAGAGTTTTGAGTATGTCATAATTGTTATTAAACTTCCTCGCATACAGACGTAAGTAGAGGTCCTCTATATATGTCTAAAGTGGGCGTGGCAGTAAAAGGGTTAATTGGTAATTTGTGGATTTAGATCACATTTTATAGCTCGAAGTGGAAAAAGGGGAGACAAATTCTCACCCACCATCGTTTTCAATTTGGCAGTATCACACTGCACCCGTATTGCCAGTATCGGCGGTATTCCATTCCTTCTGATACTGCAGGAGAAAATCAGGTCTGTTTCAATGAGAGATATATAATAAATAGTAGTATCAGTTGTCTGTCAATATTGTTTTGCACCTGCTGGAACTCTCTAAAAAACTGAATCGAGCCCGTTCCATATTAATCACTTTTTGAGTGTGCTATATGCTTGTTAGTTTCGCGAAGTCGGGAAAAACGTTACCGGGAAGAAAACAGAGTTGTATTTGCGCAAGAACGTGTTCCAGTGGTTGATAATTCCTAAAGTTCGAGTCAATCATCAACCAAAAGATCACCAGGACCCAGGCAGAAAAAGCAAAAAGTCAGAATAAAACTCAGTTACGGATTGACCTATCGGAAGTTCGGAAAATTTAACGATGAACCGGCATTCCATCGCAACATTTTTTTTGTTTAGATAGAATCTTAGCTGAGCTTTCGTTCGCAAATGTGATCAGTTGTTAGGGGCAACTTAACGAAGCGTATGGCCGCTACCGGGTCATACAGGGAAACTAGCGACATAATTATTATTGAGTTGAAGGGAACTGCAGTTCCATTTTTTGGACGGCGAGCCATGGAATGGGGCTGTTTTCTACATAAAATCGGTCTGCACAATTCGAAATCTGTTCGACTAGTCCAGTGTGAGGGGGTGCCGGTCCAACGTTGAAGGAGGGATGGCCCAAATTTTAGGGTGAGTTGGCCAACGCTTGAAAGTGGGACAGTTGGACAGCAATTGTCTCGATCGGTCTGGAGTTTTCAGTCCGCCCAGCCCAAGTATTGCAGTTTCATATTATTACTATTCGCTAAAAATGAGTCTAACTGCAGCAGATCGATAGGCATATGAATATTTTTTATCAAAAGCCACCATCTGTAAGCAACCTATTTCATATAGATGCTTGAAGCGGATCTGAAGTTTCAGCCGTGAGACGTTTAAGTCCTTGTATGTTTTGGATGTGGTAAGTTTCGACTTGCATGCTTTGTCCCCGGACGTTTCGGCCGTATCGGGCCTCCGGGTCTAAGAGCAAAATGCTACAAAGGCCGATAAATCGTTAAACTTTTGCAGGTATTCGGAACGTATCAGACATTAATGATATCATCTATTTTTGTTCCTTTCCTTTGGTCTCTTTAACTTTCGTCCATAAAGGTTTGTTCTTGGATCTACAGCTTTTGAATCTCGATCTTGACATTTGAGCCTGAAAAAGACGTGGACCCAGGAAAATGCAACGCAGTTTGAAGCCCCCGATTTGTTCATATGTATTTGCCTTATTATAGTTTATCGAAGCGTGTCGATAGGCACCCTGAATATAAATTTAAATAAAACAAAATTCTTAAAGATACAGCAGTGCTTTCAACTGAATACGTGTCTTCATATCTTCAAAATATAAATTTTTGATTTCAGTACCAAGGCTCTTCGTTAGAACCCTGAATGTGCTTTCACCACTGGTATAGCTAAAAATGAAATCATCTCAGCGCTTCTGAAATAAGTCTGGGAGCTGGTTCAGAGAAAAACAATGAGTACGTTGGACTGGAAAGGTGACAAACATTTGACAGTGGTAACATGTTGTACCCACCCCCAGGTAACCTGAGAGGGTGATAGAAAAAGAATATGTGAGCCCAAGCTAGATGGCTCCACTTATTGTATTACCGTAAAGATAGAGAATATTAGAAATTTGAAGGAAATTTGTTTTCGTGTTCAAGATCATATATTTAAAAGAAGCACAAAGATAAACACGTTCAATTTCGGTTTTACTACCATATCTCCACGAGCACCCGGAACTGTTCTTAATGCAGTAGGGTCCCCAAAAGTTACTAAAAGAGTGACAGAGAAGCATGGAATTACTCCAAAATACCTACAACACCATGAACACGTATTGTCTTGAAATATCTTCACGTACAGCTTTGGTAAAGCTTGCTCATATAAACATGCTGTATACAACTTCAGGCAACTTTAGAATGCGGATGTAAAAAATGGTGAAAGTGGAAAAGCTATATTGAAAAAAGCACAAAGCTAAAAACGATTAATTCCGTTTTACTTCCGCATATCTTTGTGTAAATTAGTAAAAACGACCTTAATGCAGTAGTGTACCCAATTATTAACACCAAGGATAGCAGAGAGGCAAAAGCACCTCCAACACAGTGACAACATACTGTGTTTATATCCCTGCTAATCGGACTGGAAAAGTGACAAAAGTTTGAGAATACAAACATGTTGTATACAACTCCAGGGTGGACGTACAAAAAGTAGTGTGTGGGCTGGGGCGCCATTGTATTTGTTTATTTATTTATTAGGGTTTAACGACATTTTAACAGTCAAGGTCATATCGTGTCGGTGACAGTTTTACGGGTGGAGGAAGCCGGAGTACCCTGAGAGAACAACCGAGCAACGACGAGCAGCTGCCAGCTCCCCAACATCGTAACTCCGCACTGCAGCACATGCAGTTGAAGGCATGTGCAGCATCGACGAACAGTACGCATTAGTACACGGCCCCATGTGGACAAGCGGGGTTAAGTGCCTTGCCCAAAGACACAACGCGGGAGTCCGAATCGCTCGCTCAGACGGTCACCCATCCAAGGACTAACCGGGATCGGCGTTGCTTAACTTCGGTGATCTGACGAGAACCGGTTACCGCAACGCCACCGCACCCACGCCATTGTATTAGTATAACTATATAAACAGTCAATATTGGAAATTCGAATAAAATTCAATGTCTTATTGGTGGCTATAATACTGAAGAGCCACAAAGCAAAAAAAAAAAAGACGATTCAATTTCTGTTTTACTAACATATATCCATGTGCAAAACAGCCGAAATTGTTCTTAATGCAGTAGGATACCCTAAAATTAACACTGCTGCTGACAGAGGTGCAGACATTAATTACCCCTACAACATCGCGAAAACCTACACTCTAAATTCAGTTGGGTTAAATATCAATCCATATTAACTGGGTTGAGTGAATATGAACCCAATTGGGTTCATATTCACACAACCCAGTTGATTTGGGTTAATTTGTAACCCAATTGATTGTAGAATTATTTTCTTTGTGTACCTGCTCGTGCATCGTTTGAAGAAAAGGTGGCAACAGTTTGAAAATAGAAACATGTTGTATACCACTTCAGACGACTTGAGAAGGTAATGGTAAAAAAGAATGAATGAGCCTTGGCATGTAGACGTCACTGTTTTGTGTTATCATGACGTCAGCCTTGAAACAAAACTTGCATAAAACTGTGTCTTATTCGCGTGTATATTCTAAAATGGCACAAAGATAGAAGCGTTTCATTTAGATGGCGCATCTGAATTTTTTTAACAGACAATAATGAAAACAGTGAATAAAATTGTGCTTCGTTTTGAAGAACCACAAGGCTAAGAGTGTTTCGCTTAAATCGTAATGCCACATATCCTCGTGGGAAATAAATAAAACATAATAAATAGTAGTTCTATCACATAGCAACGTGAAAGCAGAAGCTGTTCTGAATGCAGTAAGGTACCCAGAAATGAACACTGAGGGTGGTAGAGGAGCACTGAGTTGCCTAAAATATCTTTAACACTGTGCAAATGTGTGTATTATCTTTATAAACCTGCCGCCGGTGCACAACGAAAGAACAAACAGCAATAGTTGTTATATTTAGTTCACTAATATCTTCACCGGGCTGGGATTTTAACATATGCATGCCGAGGATACAAATTCTGTCACATACATTGCGTAAAACTAAATTTAATCCCAAAATAGTGCTAAAAAGGTTCTTACTCTGTACAGCTGTACATGTCCAGAAGAACAACTGGTATTCTTTTCTGTTTTAGTAAAATACAAGCACGATAATACTCTTATAACCATTGTGGCAATAGCAGAAAAATATGTCACAATCTCAAGACAAATATTCAAAAATATGTTAGATTGTGGGTATTTCTGTTCGTATGCTAAATATGTGTGTTGTCCGATATACCATTTGCTTAGCTCTGGAATTGTTTTTATTAAAACACCTTCTCAAAACTGTGACATATGTTTGGAAGGTAACCAATTGAGGGTGATCCACGCACTCAAGTGGAGAGTTAGCGAGGCCACTGAAGATAGTTGTCAGTTGTCAGTTATGCCGACTTTTTCGTGGATTTTGATGGGAAACCCTGTGAGGAATGGCTGCAAGTCCTCACGCCAGGATGCCTGTTTTACAACATCAGCTGTGACACGAAGGCCACTGGTGACAAGCTATTTCTTATCTTGTGTCTCGACCAATTTTCCATTTTCTTATAACTTCATAATAGTAACTTTGGGTTGTATTCCTCACAGCTTTGTGGTTAGTGAGGTTGAAGTCACCCAGTTTTCACACTCCCACGAAATTAGTACCACACAAGGCAGCTAGAATTGCTTTCCGAATCTCTTAATAATGCATTAAATCTGTTTTGAGATGACCCCCTTAAGGCATCGTTGAGTGTTGTTTTTGACCAGTGAGCTGCAGCTACTTCCCAGTAGTTGAAGCCCCTGTGTGGCATTTCTCCTGTTATATGGGATGGCTGTCCATGGTCACCGCAACATGTGACTAATATCCGGTTTTGGTCCGACCAGTCGAGGTAAAACGCTCAGGAAGAGGATGTGGAACTATGCAGACAACAGACCTCATCCCAGATAACGTGCAGTGATAATTTCTAACCATCCCTTTCTAAATCGAGAACTTTACATCATTTTCGGCTCGGTTTCACAGTCCTGTTTCAAAGTTGTGTAAGAACCAATTGCTCCCATTTTCCGAGGAGTTTTACCTCTCTTGTAGCCTGCCGTCATCACCACCGCCACTATCCAGATTGTGGCGATTAAGGGTTGTTGGTGAGTGTGTGGGGGGGGGGGGGGGGGGGGGTGGGGGGGGTGGGGGGTTCTAACATCTTTGCATGCCATGCTCACAGGAACATCCTTGACCTGCTGCCACTAATCATTTTAGGACTTACAATAAGGAGAATTGGCTGGTCTTGTGGCGTGTGGAATATTTAGTGAAACTGGTGGAATTTAGTGGACGATGTGAAATTTAGTGGAAGTGGCGAAGTTTCGTAAAGCCAGATATCATACGTGTTACTACACAAAAAAAGTTTTGAATCACCTCAGTTTTCCCAACTAATTCGAAAGTATATTTTGCCAAAAGTTTTATCAAATATAAGACATGAATCCCATTAGTTTCACAAGAAAGTGTTAATTTTGAAATTGGTCCACTCGCACCCTGTACCAATAAGGTCTGGGTTAATATTTGAAAATCACAACCTAATCAGTAACATATATTGAATGAGATCGGTATGCATCTCACCGCAATGTCTTTCTTTTAGAGTGTCTTATTTATTCATGTAAGATCAGGCCTGGCATTATGAAAAATACAGGAAGACTAAAAATTGCCCTCCTAAATCCTCCCAGGAGGGCAACTACTTCTCTCGCCAGGATACACATCATCACTTGAGTTCCATTCTGTTCTATCTCCCAGTAGGGAGATAGAACAGAATGGCACTCAGGTGACAACATGTTTAAGGATGTCTTCCTCCTTCATACAGTAAGTGTAAGAATAACAAGATTGACCACATCTATAGCTAGCAGTATTTCTAGGTAGATGTGAACAGCATCTTAAGGTAGAATTGTACTTTCCCCAACAATGTTCAAATATTATTCTACATCTAACGTGGCGGCATTACCACAGAGTCACATACCACCAGTACGTTGAATCTGACAGAATGTTTGAACATGAAGCCCTGTGGCCAGTTGACTTTTCTTTTTGAGCAAATTGTATATTCCTTTTTGTCATGTGGATTAAGTGAGCCGTAGAAATTGTTCACATAAAATAGAAGCAGTACTGCAAAACAAGTTGTGGTGTGTTTAATTGGCTCCTAATTTTTTTTTGCGAAGGCTCTAGGAGGGCAGTCCTCCTTTCCTCCTTGAGAATGCCAGTCATGGTTAGATGAAGGATTAATGTTGAAGAGGTTACATGAGGGTTTACTCTGCTTTACTTCATCCAGAGAGCAGCGCAGTTTTTTGAAAATCACAAACTAACCAGTAACATGTATCGAATGAGATCGGTATGCATCTCACAAGAAATATGACAGCTCTCGAATTCCGCAAGTATTCCACTTAGGATAAATGCCCCGAAATCCTCTAGTGGTTTCGTCCACATGTTCCATAGAATTTATAAAGACTAACTAAGATATATCAAGTAATGAATATCTTTTGGTTTTGAACAAATGATATGGGCTGTCGTGTTACCCACAGCTAAACTGAGAGAAAAAAAAAACAACTCAGTCATCACAACGATTACTAATGAACTGTACTGTAGCTTCTGAACCCTCTGCCGAGATTTCAATTTGTATCTATTCAAACGACTTGGATTGATTCAATTAGTATCATTTGCATATAGCTGGGACAATTTGCAGCCGCGCAACTGTTCCTGTATTCATAAGATAACAGACAAAAACATCAAGCTACTTGCAATGTGCAGGCTATGAGAGGTTTAAAACATCCATCAATTGTTTGCGCAAATTTCTCGACAAAATCTTTGTTAACTATCATTTCATCAACAGATAAAAACACAAACATCTCAAAATGATTGACGGGGTTATCTCTGTCTCAATAAAAATACAAACGCAAGGAGAGAAACGTCTTTGATTTGTAATGAAAGGGGAGGAAAGGAAACAAACGTTAAATATTGAAATAGCTGACACTAGTCCCGTTTGTTTTTGTTTTTTTTTTTCTTTGTTTTTTTTTTGTCTTTGGCGATACGTCGTGTTGTTTGTGTTCGATCACTATGTGACATTTGTACGTTACTTTTAAACTGACCCAAACAAATAACAAATTACCCATGACTTGCTACAATGTGTGTTGTTGGACAATCAAAGAAGGACGCCTTTTGGTGGTGTATTAGATAAATGACCAAACTATATCTGCCGGTAACTCGAACGAAACTGTACACATGAACTCAGGGGGTGGGACCAAAGGGTGACACGATAAGCATGTGCCCCCCCCCCCTCCGATTTTGTTCTTCCGCTGACATGTTACGCGATCAAGAAATGGGTTTTAAAATTTGTGAGTATGCAAAATGTGTTAATATACAAGCATTATCGTAATACGTTATAAGCAAATGAGAACAAATTTAGAGAACTCCTTGAGTAGTGTATTCCATCTTTAGGCGGCTCTGTCTATTTCTGCAGCTTCAGCTCTCTTCCAGTTCGAAAGCTAACCATCGCATTTGATGGTGGTTGAAGTAAAATAAATAGACTGAACCATGACCAGGAGCCAATACTACAACACTTTTACAATTATATTTTCTATAATTGTATATTCTACTTATTAATATAACTAACTAAAATGAATCATTAGCATTTTAAAAGATACTGCAATTCGGCAACTTGCGAATTGCCACAACTTTGAAAATGCTGATGGTTCAGTTCAACCCATTTAAAGTCATAACTAGAAAATACAATTCTAAAAAATACAATTCTAAAAGTTTTATAATATAGGCACCTCATCATTGCATCCACACCAGATGGAGAGCCTAGCGGGGATAGGTCTTCCCGTCATTGTGGTGACCTAGACAATAGTGCTAGGGTTCCCCAGAAACATTCCATTTGTTTTCTACATGCACCCACAAAGAGAACAGTAGGTTGGCATTTGCCTCCCCGGCGTTTTGGGGTACTTGTTTATCATTGTCACCCCGAGAAAAAAAAAAAACATATCCCCACACAAGTGGTTAAACAAGTCTAAGTAGTTTCTGTATTTCCTGTTGTACTTTATCAACTGTGACACCAATAGCCGGGCACCAAAGAAGGTGGCGGTATCTTTGCCACTACATCACCCCTCACTAACCCCCACTACCCCCTCCTCCCCACCTACGCAAACACACTTTTTCATGCATTATGTAGCTTTCGCCAAGACCTAAGAATCAATGATGACATTCATGTGGATCCATTTTTTAACAATTCAGAGGGCCGCACTATGGTAGGTGGGATGTATTTTAAAGAGTTCTGCCCCGCCCCACCCATACATTTTCATTGAATAAAGACGGCATAGCCACGTCCGATGACTCAGTTTTTAGGGGTACAGACTTTTTTTCATTCTCGTTGTTTACCTTTTTTGTCTAGCAAATGCTGCACTTTTGACCGTTTCAGTATATAGCCATTTTGGCGCTAAGACTGTGTACAAATTGAGATTTCGCTGCGTCTACCATAAGCCACTTTCCGACACACAAAACACAAGCTAACATTTATTATTATGACAATAAAAGTCTCTACCTCTTAAAAAGACAAATGTACTTGTCCCTATGTCCGGATAAATTCGGTCTTTTGATAGGTCAGAATGCCTTGGACAAATAGCCATGGCAAAGAGTGCGCCCAACATCCAAGGTATATGAGAGCGTGCAACATCCAGGATATATGGGCACGCGAAACATCGGGGTATATCGTTCAAGTGAAAGCGTTTCGCTTCCGCTCGCCTCGATAAAAAATCGAACAAAAAAAACTGAAAATAGTCACAAATATTATCAGATTTCCCACAGTTCGATCATATTTTCATGTTATAAATTAAATAGCCGAATAATTAAATGAAACAACATAAGAAAAATAAAATAAAAGCAAATATCGTCCCCCTCATTTCCAATGAGTCCTATGTGCCAGTAGGCACATAGAATACATTGGAACTCGGGGGACGATATGTTGACAAAATACTGTTTAATCGTTTCCTTTACTCTATCTATTGTCTTCTGCGTTTGTAAAAACAAAACAGTTATTTACTAATTTGGTCCAACTGATTGCGAAGCGTGAGAAACGCGTCCACACATTTTCCTCCACTATGTTTCTATTGTGTTTCAAACGGGACAAAAACGTTACCTCCGCCAACATGTATGGTATATGGATATTTAATACCTGGATGTCTCATTTGAACGCCTCGCCTGCGGCTCGATGTTTAAAAAAACGACATCCGGGTATTAAATTTCCATATACCATACATGTTGGTGGAGATAACTTATAATACCCGGCCATGGCTCTCAGTTATATTTTTGCTTGACCTTACACAAAAGAAATACGGTCACGATTAGCCATTAAGCATAAGTATGTGACCTTAACCACCAATAAATAAATAAATAAATAAATAAATAAATAAATAAATAAATAAATAAATAAATAAAAGAAATAAAACAAAATAAATTAAAAGGAAAATTCAACACACCAAAATTCCGAAATGACTAACGTCTTTGTTCTTTAGAAACCAAAAACATCTTCTAACACTTAATTTCTTGAAATTTGTTTTATATCATCTTTTCCAGAAACGAACTTTTTTTCATCATTCTGGAATGACAATAATTATTTTTGTACCACGCCGGATCAACATGAACTCTCAAAGGTTTCAAATCTGTTAATGATTTGATAATGACGGGCAGATTGGAACACAGCATTAACTGGATATTTTCAAATAAGCCAGCCAGTTTCAAACATGTTACTGTGCTGTTGGACAAACTAGGAAATAGCCTAGTCAACAACACGCTGGTCATCCTACAATACACGCTGCGGGCGTCAGTTTGGTGTTAGACCAGGACTTGAAGCCACACTTAGTACACACACGCCTCTAGTTATGTAGGGTAGTTATGGCATGGCGATGTACTATTGGAGGATATATTTTGGAGGGCAGTTATCTCAAGATAACTAGTGTCTTAATCAAATACAAATCAGGCATTTTTGCGAGATACAGCACTATGATTACAAAAGGGGAAAGAGAATTTCAAGGCCGTGATCCAGTCAAATTTACATTTCTACGTTTCTCGACACAGCACTGCAGAATCTTAACCGCCAGACAAAATGCAAGGACATCGAGTTCATTGTGGTATTTTCATTTATTTTTCGCGAATCCGTCTTGATTTCGGAATATTTTACTTATGACATGATACCAATTTTGAGCAAGATCACTGCAGTGTATGTTTATCACTAACTTGTTTTACTTGTTGTTGTTTGTAGAGGGTTACTTTGTCGGGGAGAAGCGCAAGCTTCCAGTGCACCCACTCGTTGAGCACTCTTGCTAGAATATGAGATATTGTCTAATTACCCATTCCGTTCGAAGAGTGACGAGTGGTCATGAACTAGCTATTTATTGTATGCTGATATATTTGATACTTTGTTGGTGGAACAGACTGAGCCACAAAGCCTTGATGGTCAAAGCATGATGCGAACATGTACATGTATTCCTTGAAAACCCAAAACAACAATGTACTTCGTAAGTAAGGAAAATGCTTCTTGACTGGCTTTGATCTGTCCAGTTTCAGAGTGTATCCCCAGATAGCTATCCTCATCCAAAGTGCATCCTTCAATAGCACATTACCAAGCCATAAGTATCCTGAAATACCCACTTGAGTATGTGTGCTTTATATCTATATTTTAGGCACATTGTGTATAAGCACATCTTCGCACAAACAGCATGTGCCTGTGTACTGTAGCACAATATGTGCTATCACATAAGCATGCACCATTACTTGTAATATGTGTTTATGTGCAGCATGTGACCACATTGTTGACTATCACAGAAGCACATACCATAGATGTCCCGATTTCACTTGGGTAATGGATTGTATAGGCAAATATTGGCGAAGGTGAATGGCGTAGTCATAATTCCCAAATTCTCGAAATATTTTGCGATTTTCCTTAAAAATGCTGTGCACGAACCCAAAAAACTCTAACATCACTTTTCTGATGTACCAGTCACAAATAACCTGCACGCAAAGTTTCAGCTTGTTGCTTCTCAGCAACCTCCGTGTGGTGGTGGTGTGTGTGTGTGTGTGGGGGGGGGGGGGATCAAGTCACGATTTTGACAGATACACCGCTGTTCCGTCCTGTTACTCAATATTGAAGACGACCCCAGTGACCTGCCAGCCCAATCAGTTTACAGCATTAATGACAGATTATTCCCCCTTCCCTCAGGCAAGCATAAACTAGCTCCCTTCGGTCGACAACCATTGAGTACAGTGTACCGTTTGGATAATTCTTAGCGCCTAATTAATCATGATCTACGGGAGTGAGGCGGTTTTAACCAAAAGGGGTAATTCAAGGAAACGAAATTCCCCAGCGAATTGAAAGTCACAAGCTCATCAATATTGTTTTTGTTTATTATCATAAGACCCAATACTGGTCAGTGCTTCCGCGTTTCTTTTCGTAAGGTTTCTATTGTGTCCCGGGAGTCGCAATTGTTATTCATTGGAGGGGTGTCGTTTTTAATCACCCAGGTGAAATGGTCTGAGCCCTCACCTTTGGCGGAAATCGCCCGCGGTCCATTCCGCAAATATTCCACTAAGGATAAATGCCCCGAAATCCTCTAGTGGTTTCGTTCACATGTTCCATAGAATTTATAAAGACTAACTAAGATATATCAAGTAATGAATATCTTTTGGTTTTGAACAAATGATATGGGCTGTCGTGTTACCCACAGCTAAACTGAGAGAAAAAAAAAACAACTCAGTCATCACAACGATTACTAATGAACTGTACTGTAGCTTCTGAACCCTCTGCTGAGATTTCAATTTGTATCTTTTCAAACGACTTGGATTGATTCAATTAGTGTCATTTGCAAATAGCTGGAACAATTTGCAGCGGCGCAACTGTTCCTGTATTCATAAGATAACAGACAAAAAACATCAAGCCACTTGCAATGTGCAGGATATGAGAGGTTTAAAACATCCATCAATTGTTTGCGCAAATTTCTCGACAAAATCTTTGTTAACTGTCATTTCATCAACAGATAAAAACACAAACATCTCAAAATGATTGACGGGGGTTATCTCTGTCTCAATAAAAATACAAACGCACGGAGAGAAACGTCTTTGATTTGTAATGAAAGGGGAGGAAAGAAAACATTTACTCGAAATAACATGCAGTGAACGATCAAAGCACACATTCAGCGTTTTGCTCACTGAGTGACGTCAGAGACATAGGGGACCCGGAGCACAGGGGGCACCTCAGCCTCCACCCCATACACACATACAGACACGCTTTCCCCAGAAATAATTGAGAGAGAGAGAGAGAGAGAGAGAGAGAGAGGAGAGAGAGAGAGAGAGAGAGAGAAAGAGAGAGAACTGGGGCATTTAGCCCAACATTTTCAATCCATCATTGTAATTTTATTTTATCAGCAGGATGGGAGTCCACATACTCTTTACAATTAAAATGTGACCAAAGATGCCTTTGTTTGATAATTGATTTGTCACCACTACGGACTTTAAAGTCGAGTAAAGTACACAGTTTTGTTCAAGCCCTTAGTATTTCAAAATTCGCCTATCTAACGTTACAAGCTCAAAATACACATTTTCTGCTCCATATTTAACAAACTGGGAAATTTGTTAATTATTACACGCCTTTTCTTTGAAATCCCCATCTACAGCAACACCAAACCATGCGGTAAATGAAAATCCGTTCCTCACATATGTGCGGAACGGAAATCATTGACGAACTATTTTTGAATAGAAGCGAAATTTCACTGAAATTTTCTACAAATCGGACAACGCAATTGCAATTTGAATCGCTAGCGAGAGATAAAAATCATCCACTGAGTTCCAATGTGTTCTATTTGCCAGTAGGCACATAGAACACATTGGAACTCAAGGGATGAAATAGTAACACGGGTTCCCCTCGTAAATTTGGTTGGCGATAAAAATGTGTTCTTTTAGTTGATAGTTGTTAAATGAATTGCATAGTGTCCTTCTAATAATTGCTTTTATAGACATGAAGGCGTGTAATAAACACAGAACGACACGCGCGTGTGAGTGGGTTAATCGATATGGTACTTGTGCCATCGCGGAAGGATAAAATTCGAGGCCTTTGGCCTCTCGTTTTATCCTTCAGCGCTGGCACTCGTGTCATGTCGATTAAGCCATTCACACGCGCGTGTCGTTCTGTATTTATTTGAGCCAAAATTGTGCATTTTCTCGATGTACAAGTGCGTGTGTCCAAACATGGCCTTGTGTATTATTTTCCTACCATGCCACCGTTCCCACGATGGCACATGGTCCACCACTGATATATTTCTTTGAGTACCCTTGTATGTCCGAGCCTCCGCCACCAAGTACTTAGTGTGTATGCCTTTATAACACCGACTCACCCTCGTACTCCTCCCAGTTTGAGACGCTCTCTACGCCTCTGAATGAAGTCAAGATGCCTCTCAAAAAAGAGATTACTGGGACTGTGCGACATGTCAGATAATCGGAAGTTATTTTTACGCACAAACAAGCGGAAGGGACAAACAATGGGTACCTTTGGAAGAATGCGAAAATCTCAAATAGGCTCGGCCAATATACATTAGGGGTTAGAGACATTTATTTATTTATTTAGTTATTTATTTATTGGTGTTTAAGGTCACATACTTATGCACAATGGCTAATCATGACCGTGACAGTTTTACGGGTGGGGGAAGCCGGAGTACCCGGAGAGAACCACCGAGCAACGACGAGCAGCTGCCAGCTCCCCAACATCGTAACTCCGCACTGCAGCACAGGCAGGGTTAGATTGGTTGAAGACATGCGCACCGTCGACGTGCAGTACGGTTTAGTACACGGGGTCATCTTGCCCCCATGTGGACAATCGGGGTTAAGTGCCTTGCCCAATGACACAACGCGGGAGCCCGAATCAATCGCCCAGACGGTCACCCATCCGAGGACTAACCGGGCTCGACGTTGCTTAACTTCGGTGATCTGACGAGAACCGGTTAGAGACACACCATTCTGGATTTTTGTAATGTCGCGAGTGTACAGCAATAAGAAAATAAGCATTAAATGCAGGATATGAAGGTTACAACCCTTAAGTCAGTAACGTTGCTTCGTATGACCCCAAATTGAGAAAATTCTTATCAACCTTCTTCTCACCATATTTTTTGAAGCACATTTTCCTCACAATACACATAGGAATTTAACATATTCAATCTTATTTGACTGAACTCAATAAGCGCAGTCAAAGAAGGCTGATTTGGTTAAATTACAAGTTCTATTAGGTTGAGAATTTGCTTCTTGAAAACTCGATTTATTACATCAGTGTGCACATGGATAAACAACACTTTGTGGTACATCTACTGTCATAAATATAAAAAAAAAGGTTCAGCCATCAACTCTCGCTTGTGGACGCAACATTAAGTGACAGTCCGCACGGTTGCAATTTTGTTGTAAAAGACCTGAAACTCTCCAACATAATAACGTCAGGAGCACTGAAAAAGGGTATCCAACCTCATTTTGTGAAACACCTTATCCAGATAACTACAAGATATGCCACCATTAAATTCCACGAGCTGTTACAACAGTAATGGATCTCGTTCGCTATAATGTTTGCTCAGTCATTTAGTTAACAACGCGTTGAACATTACGACATCCACTATAGCGCAAAAAGCGTCAAAATTATTTTTGGGCGTAGTGATTTCTGAACACATAAAATCATAGCTGTGGCCGCCCTAAATGAGGAGTTGAATTTTTTAGAAACTCTGACTTCCATTGACTGACCAATGATGTAATGTCCATCAGAGGGCGTCCCCCTCCTTTCCTTTTGTGAATACTCTACCCCAAGAGCTCCAAAATATACCATTCTAACATTTCGCAAACAGCTGAAAGAATATTCGAAATAATGCAATGTCACATTTTTAGGCAGATTGTTGAAAAATATTTAATGTCATGGGCTTAACCCTTTCAACACCGACGCCCTGGAAGATATCATTTCAGTCAATACTGTCAACGGCGAAATGTGCGAAACTATCCTGGTTTGTTGGGAGGGTCAGTAATAAGTTAATCCAGCAGCTCCGTCGAGCTGTTGGATTAAATTATTACAGAGCCTGGCTTCAGATTTTGTGCTCTTTATATCGTCTGCTCGACCACTACAAATTTTTTTTCAAGCAAAAATTTATGCACACCGGCTTGAAAGTTATTGTCCACAAAGGTCGGAAAACGACAAAGTAAATTTTACTCCATATAAGTTGAAATCAAGTGACACGTTAATACTCCTGGTCCCAAATAGAAAGTGCGAAACATTTTGAAAATTCATCTTCATACATCGCGGATACAACGTCGCTATCGTCAATTTGACCACCTCTAATTTAGTGATTGCCCCACCCCTAGAAATTGCAAAGCATAACGCTACAATATTTAACACTCGGCTAAATGAAGAGTGTAAAAAATGCAAGTTCGCATTTTTATTCAAAGTGTTTATTTCACACTGTGATGCTAAAGGTGGTGGTAAAGGTGATGGTGGTGCCCAATCTGTCAAAATTACATTTTGCAACAATCAACAAACGTTCTGTTACCATAAACGAAAGCACACACCTTAATGTCGGAGAAGAAATTTCATTTGTTATTGGCGGTACTTCGTTGAATGACTTCCAGAGATTCGCTTTGCAGTCTCAAATCGTCCATTCGCACCTTTGACTTCAGAGTGTGAAGATGTGTCAACAGCTACTCACTGACTTTGGAGTACTTAGCAATCCCGATTCAACTTAAGAAAGCCCTGACAGCTTTGGACATCTCTTGTCTTATCATCTGGATTATCCAGATGAAAGGCGAGAATGTGTAGTTGACCCTGGAGTTTGAGACAGAGATCACCACCTCACCTTCCTCGGGGAGAGGTAGTACCTTTGGTAAGAGGATCACCTCTCACACTGGTCCTCGCCCGTGGGAGTCAGGAGGCCCTGAAAAGAGAAGGAAAAAGGAAAAAAAAGAAAGAAGAGTCCATCAACCATCAACCAAACGCAGGGACGCCCGGCGCTTAGAAGCCTGACTTGAGAGGAGAAAAGCAGAGACAGAGAAGCAGGAAGAGGAGAAGGTGTCAATCATCAAATCCCTGCCACCTCCTCCTCCCTCCACCCCCACGCCAACCCTCACTTCTTCGCCGAAGAGGTCGGAAGGCGGGGAGATGGAAGAGGATGAGGGGGAGATAGGGGTCACCCAATCCAAACCTGTATACCATATCTGCTTGGGCCAATCAAGCCAGGGCTGTGAAGAAATAGAATAGGAGAACTTTGAACAGCTGGAGGCAAAGTGGACAAAGGAGACGATGAGGAACGGTGGAGAAGATAGAATGAGGAGTTCTGACGGGAGCATAACAAAGACAAGAGGAAAATAGAAGAAATGGAAAAAGCATTCAGGAAAATTTTTCGGCAAAGGAAACAAAATCAAAATCGGGGAGCCCCACCAAGGAAAACGAAGGAAAAGGACAGCGTCATTAGGGTAAAAATAATAATAACACCACACCGCCCCTGCGTGCCTTTGGAACTCAAAACCATTTCATTCGATCAGTCTCAAATCAATTTAGTTGTATGCAAAATTAAATCGTTAAATGAAACATCCTAACGTCGGACCGTACGTCCGTCTATCTGTCGGGCAGTTTATTCGCCTGTCTTCGTCTTGATGCTTTCTATTATCAAAAAAGCTTTCCCCAAATCACAGCTTTACTTTGCAGAGATCAATGTCTTCTCGGGTCTCTCATTTCAAGGATGATGAAAAATAATTAACTGGTTCCGCTTTCCCGACTGATCTTAATTTTCATGCCCGATATCAACACTTTACAAAAAGGCTACCTCCCTTTGAATGATATCGAGAAATACGTATGGACAGGACTTCACATACATGTGCAAAATAGGCCATACATTTCACTCCTTACCTAAACCAAATGAAAGCCTACACTTTAAAACAATCGAATAAGGCCTGAAAGGTAAAAATATGTTTCTCAGGCCTTCTCGCATTGGACTTTTGGCTGCCGCATGCTCTCTTTTTATAACTAATGAAAACTTTTAAAAATAAAAAGTAAGTGGTTCATGTCTCATATTTTACCCAAGTTCATAAAATTGATAAATCTGTACCTTGAGTACAACAAGGCTTTGCAATGCTTCAGCATTGCAAAGCCTTATTGTACTCAAGGGACGAAATGCATCACCGGCCATGCTATTATGTAGATTATGAGTCCTAAAACATAAAACAAAACAGGAACACGAATTTTGATGGCAAAAAAATAATTCCAAAAATAAAAAATAAAATACAAAACCGCCCGGCCACCTGCAATTTTACAAAAATGGCCTGAGAAACAGAAGATCTACTTTGTGATGCCCAACTAAACAATTTAATTTTTGGCCTCAAAACATAGCTTGTGACACCTCATTGGAACGAGCTCATTGAGACCGTTTCAATAAGGAGTCATAACCTATGTTTCTGAAAGAAAAATGGCCAAGCTAAACCTGCTTTTTAACAACCTCTTTCTTGAGATCAGCAAGGATTAAATTATATGTTTATTTATTTATTCATTTATATATTGTAACGAGGATCGCCAGGCTTCTCTTTTGTATAAACATACCCGTGTTTCATTTAAAGGGGCCTAAATGGGGCTGATTTTCATTTCGTCATATTTCTAATAACTCTTTCCCTAACGAATCGGCGCGTAATTTGAAAACTGAGCAGTTGAATAAAATATATTTTTCACAAAACTTCAACAAAACCATATCATGTCGCCACTCATTGGAACGGTGTCTTGGGGACAAGGAGTGAAAATTCTTGAATAAGGAATTTAATTAGTTTTGAAAAATGTCTGTCTATCTCCAACGGAACTTCTCGAGGCTGACCTCAGGCTCTCATCACAGAGTACCCCCACGATCTTCTCAGATTACATAATCACAGTTCACTCCCCTCTCCAACTAAAATATTTTCTTTCTTTTTTTTTTTTCTCTCCTTCGTACCTGCCAGGCGACAACCACGGAAATCAAATGCGGGTATCCCCAGAGAACGAGAGATCTCTCCTCTCTCCATATATGTACGTGTGTATGTGTATGTGTTTATGTGCATTATATATGTGGGTGCACATCTTATGTATACATCATGTATGCAGATGGGTATATGCGGGTATATGGATATATATGCATATATGGGTGTATGTATGTATGTGTATGTATATGCGCGTGCATTTATGGGCTTGTATGCGACTATATATGTTCAATGCATATTGAATTTACAGACCCGTGTTATGTCCAGGAAATATACTTTAGCAGCCACGTATACCAAGTGTTAAAAGTTTGTTGTACCAGATACAGGATTGGAGAAATAAGGAGGCGGGGGAATGTCAATAGAAATTCATGAAGCGAAAAATACAATATTTGGTTTGGGGGCAATGGATCTTCTCAAAATAGTTTATGAAACCCTAGCGAATACGTCATACTGTGACATCTAGTATTCCTGAGTGCCTTCCTTGTATCACAGTGTGCACATTCACCCTTTTCCAAAACGACCCCTTTTCGTCGGTAGGTCTCGTGCCCTAGTTCATCCCACCAAGGTCTCGACGGTGTAGTGTTCTCTTCCAACCAATCTCTTGCTAGCTGTAGGACAAGGGGCCTAAAACAGCCTACCGAAATTTCGCTCGTGTAGACGTTGATGCAAGGAGGGGATAGTCTCTCGGGTAAATACTACATGCGGTTGGAAGAAAGGAATACACACTGTGACCAGTATTGTTGTGTCAAGATCTCTACAATAAAATTACCCCAGATCATCCACTTTGAGATCGGTTCCCTTTGTGTGCCTGTGATCTTACCATGTATTAAAGTCTAGCCACCCAAGCCTAATATTGCCCCACGGTGATAATGTAAATCTGTAGATAGTTTAGACCCAATATATTGTGGGGTGGAATTCGCTTTCATCCTCTGGCTTTAGTTAATTATCCATCTGTACCACCCCACCCCCCCCCCCCCCCCCCCACTACCAACCGTGTGACCCGAATCGGTTATAACTCTGTTAACATGCACCTACGAGAGAGAGGGAAGGAGAGAGAGAGAGAGACCGTAATATTCTGACAAACATTATTTTATAACTACCACAGACATGATTATTATTATTATAATTATATGGCGCTTTGTATACCTGAGCTGAGGTGATAAAGTAGAAATAAATGAAATGAAATGAAATGAATCTCGCGGAGCTCTTTCAAATTTGGGATCACATATGTTTTTTGTTGAGATATTTTCAAAACTTGACGAAAAAATGATATCCTGGGCGTTTAATGAGGGTTAAAAGCCCTAATATAATATTATGTATTCAGTGTCGTTGACTGATCATTTGCCTCTCATACCCGTTGATTTTGTTGAAAAGTACATGTGACTGTCTGACCTTCCAGGTATCAGTACAGAAAGGACAAAAATCCAAACGCTCTCAGTTTATTACTCCAACAGGTAAGTCATTTCAATCTTTGTCAGTTTGAAAACCCCGTTATTTATCGGGTACCAGTAAGTAAGAAAATTGACGGGGCCTAAAAAAGCCCCGTAAACGCAAAAGACGGGGATGAATACGGGACTGTGGCTGATCAGCCTCATGAAAAACACATCTACTGGATCACATTCAGCATCTATGGCAAGACCAATACAGCAATACAATAATATATACAAGATTAATAAATCATTTATAATTTCGTTGACTAGCTTCGTATGCTTCATCCCAATGCGTTAGTTGCATCTTATACCAGAAAAGCAGAACTTGTCTGACATAGCAAACAACTAAGGTTTCGTTTCCTGGAGTTCCCACGGTAATTTGTTAGCAGAAAAGGTTAAAATTGTCTTTTACTATAGAAACCTACCACTATCGAACACTCTACGGACATTTGATACCCACGTTTAGTGATATAAACCTATTGGCACAATAGAAGTGTTAAAAATCGCTTGCATCAGACTCACCCCCTCAAAGATCAAATTGTTTCATCGCCTTATCTTCGTATCGATATTTTGTTGGGCAATTGTTTTGTATCGCAACTGAAGAAAACCCAACGATTTGAATGATAATGCTGTGTACTTACAAGTTGTTAAGGGTTAAATGAAGCCCCGGGGATGGATGTGAGTCCATATGTGGTTACTACGAAATTACTCTGACCCCAATTTAAAAATTGCTTGGTACACTCAAGGACGCTGCCAGCATATAAGTACGATGGCCGTCGGCAATATTGTAACGGCACTGTAAAAGTTAAGCGGTATTTACTCAACTCACGGGCTAGTCATCTTATTTTTGGTTCCGTATAGTAATGAGTACAGATGTCTAACACATGCTAAATCGCTACATCTCTTGTGTGTAACAAGGCGCTATCTGCAATGCCTTGACCTTCGCCTCAAAAAACATAGAATATGCCTCAACATCCCCCCCCCTCCCCGCTGGATCGAGATCGATGAGGGTCAATGAAGGGTCATAAGCAATGCTTTTGTGGTAAATGTTGTTGAAATCATGTTGAAATTTAACCATTTGAACCCTCGTTTCCAGGAATGGTATCGCCTTTGTGTACACTTACAGTGGGATCAGTACATTATCAATATACAGGGAGGATAAAATAATAACTGCATTGCTACTGCAGGCTTCAGCCGCCCGGCTGCAGACAGCAGTTATTATTTTATCATCAGTGCCCCGTGCATAGACCTCTTACAATAAGACAACAATGGGACGAAATTATGCCTTTGAGCGACAAATTGGTTTTGCCTGTTCAAAGGGTTAATCACTCTTGCACTCGAGATCCAGTTTTGGAGTTGTCTCCCGTTATTTGCCACTCGCTAATGCACATTCTGCATGTTTGTTCGAGCACAATTCGGGACATTGTTCTCGCTGCATCTCCGAGTGTCTTTAAAATAGCAGTTTAAACATCGTGGCAAAAAAGATTAATGGTACGATAACACTTACCCATTGAATATCTTTAGGAGGGGGTTAGGAAATGAAGCTCAGTTGGAAGGGAGGGAGTCAGGAGAGCCGAGACGGACAGAAAGGCAGAGTAAAAAACTTTTTTTCTTGGTCGAATATGAAAGTTTATATTTTTCTCTCATGGACCTGCTACAGAAATATAGATACGACTCCGGTTTCAAAGCATGAGAAATTGAGCATGAAAGAGAGTAAAATAGTTCCATATGGTTCAGTTTTGAATGGCGACGTTTATGGATAGCAGGAGTCGGATATGACAGTATGTGGTGAAGAGTATTTTAAAGTATTTAACGTTATCTAGAGAACACGTTTTTTATTATCGACATGATCTGTAAATATAATATACCGAAAAGCCCTATTTTGTTGCATCTTTTGACGACTTATCACCCCCCCCCCCTCCACACACACACACACACACACACACACACACACACACACACACACACACACACACACACACACACACACACACACACACACACACACCCACACACACACACACACACACACACACACACACACCCTCACACACACTCACACACACACACCCACACCCTCACACACACACACACACACACACCCACACACACACACACACACACACACACACACACACACACAACAAACACACACACAACAAACACAAATCTGTCCTTTATCTATTGAAGTGTGAATAGTTTTGATCTTCAGAACAAGAGGAATACGTTCCTAGTAATTACATCACACAGAATTTCCCTCGAGACTTTGACGGTATTATACTCGAGATGTTTTGCAGACATTTGTCTGAATATAATACTGAAGCAATTGAATAATTGACGTCATTAACGATTACCTTTGTTGGAACGCGGCATTCATTGCACAACATGCTGTGGAAAACGTCGTGTATGAACGACAAGTAAGAATTCATTTGATCAGTTTGTCGCTTTGAAATTCCATATCGTGGAATTGTGTGTCCCATGCCTTTTCAGTGACGCAGATTAGATTTGTCAGTATTGAATAAACGGGGTATGTCAATTACTGTTATCAGTCTTTTGATTGTAGGTTGATAATATAAAAATGCTGAGCACTGATCAATGTCTTATGATAGATTATCACCCTCACACAAAAAATAGAAACCGAGGAGAAATTGAGAATGTGTCTTTCTGGATGCATATAGGTTATTACCACCAAGCGGGTTTCCGAGATGATGCATTGAAGTCGAGACTTCGTTCCTGGGCATATATCGACGAGTCCGTTAGGACGAGTCGATATATGACCCAGAGGCGAGGTCGACCCTTGAATACTCCATCTCGGAAATCTACTTGGTGGGAACAACCAGTTTATCTTACAATATTCCTCCCTTTCTTGACTTGTACGCATATATTTTGTCAATTACTCAGGGTCTGTGAATTAATTGTTTTAGGAATGAAGATCGTGACGTCATGGTATTACGTTTTTGAATGGTGCATGACGTAATCCCCATTCATTGTTCCATTTGTTTTATAACCGTCGAAGTTTATAGTAGGGTTTCAGCTGTCTGTTTCTCTATTTTATTGTTCAGGTTTAACGCACGGTAGGCCTATATAAACAAAAATAATCATGGCAAAAATGATCAAGTCAAATTAACTTCGCAATATTGGTGATTTATTTATCATTTAATTGCTTTTATCAAAACGGTGGCGTCGACATGACATTGGGTGATCCATTTTCGATAAGTATAGGTAAAAACGTTATCTTTCTGAATCGAATGATCACACATGGGGTTGCTACCCTGAATACAGATTTGTATTTTGTCTAGACGTTTTACTTGTAATAGGGGATTTATTTATTAATTGGAATTTAACGACACCTTCGACAGGCAGCGTCATCTTGTGTTGGACAGGTTTACAGGTGGAGAAAGCTGGAGTACCCGGGTGGAACCACCGAGCAACGGCGAACAACTACCAGACTCCCCAAAGTACTAACTCCACAAAAGCATGGTTAGCATTGGTTGAATACAAGTGCGCCATCGACGAGCAGTACACCTTAGTACACAACGCCACCATGGCCCCTCATGGGAAATCGGGATTAAGTCCCGTGCCCAAGGACATAACGCAGTTACCCCTGGCGATTATCGAATCGTGGACCTTTCGGTTTGAAGTCCAATTCCCTAACCACTGAGCCACCGCTCTCCCGTCTTGGGGGGAATACGTTCTTGTTGTAAGATACTATATTATGCCCCTCCCTCAATCTAAAAATGGGCCAGTATATTTGTTTTATTGCAAGCCTCACAAAAAGTTACTGTCATCATTGGTAACAAATGCCAACGCCATGTCTTGTTCTTATATGGTCGGAGGCGAGATTATACTGGTAGGAGAAGAAGCGTGGGGGCATTTGAGAGGATAGGGATAATTATTCTCATTTGAGAACCGCAACAAATCACCAACTGTCGGAAGTGTTATTCAGTTATAGGAAAACACAACCGCTTTCAATTTAAAGATTTAATTTTTAGGGAAAAAGTGGGTGCTCCACTGGCATTAATACTGTATTTATTTACTCGTTTGGTGGATCACCAAATATGATTGTTCACTGGAAACTCTCCAGTCCTGCGGCGGTCAAAATTTCCAGTTTGCGTTGTGTATCTAGTGACGTAGGAACCCGGGGACAAAAAGCGCACGTGCCCTCTCCCAACTCATTCCATAAATTGTTGAGAGGGAGGTACAGAGTTTAAGCCAACATTATATTTACTAGCCATCATTGCAAACTTATTGGGAATCAGACGGTAGGGGGTAATGAAAAATGTCCATTGTGTGTCCAAAGTGTCATTCGAAAATAATCAAATAGGCATGACAAATCGATATCAAGATTATAATGGAATCTTGAATATTGGCAGAGCTAAAATAGTCTGTTTGAGTCTTAACTGGCAAATTTCGAGTATTTTAATGTGAAAGAACATAAGTTATTGATGGAGCGGCGCTGTCATTCCTGTACAACCAACATTCGAATTTCAGGCGAGTGACATCACTGGACATCGTTACGTTTCTAAGGAGTTGAACCCAACGCCTCGTGAATTGTAGAGCACTTTAACACAAAAATGAGTCATTTGTGTCAGCACAATCATGAAATATACGAATTCGAATTCGAATTTCAGGCGAGTGACATCACTGGACATCGTTACGTTTCTAAGGAGTTGAACCCAACGCCTCGTGAATTGTAGAGCACTTTAACACAAAAATGAGTCATTTGTGTCAGCACAATCATGAAATATACGTAAATTAACCCTTTGAAATCGAGGGGCCGTTTTCTCGCCTAGGTACACGACGCGTCATAATTTGATTAAGTAAGGTGGGTGGTAAGTGAATGCGTATGGTAGACCTATTAATATTTTCAACGTGCAGCCCCAAGGCTGCACGTTGAAATATTAATTGGTCTACACCCAAATAGTGAATATAGACTCTTCGAATTGCTGCCTTTGAACTGACTTGGAATATACCACCAGGGTTCAAAGGGTTAAGGCAGATACAGCATACGAAATTCCATTGGTAGTATTTTCATCTAATAGAGGATATCGAATGAGTAGCGATTTCATTTGAATTTCTGTACCGAGTTCATTAAAATCGATCTGCGCCGAGGTTTACAGAGGTTCAGATCGATTTTAGTGAACGCGATTCAGAAATTTCATGTTAAATCGTGACTTACTTTACTTTACTTTATTCTGCCTTCACCAAAGAGAGGTGTTACAGATGTTCATAAAGAAACAATTTAATAATACGTGTATTTACAACGACATCCTCAACTTTTATCGTCATAGATATTGACGCTTCGGAAAGTTATTTCCTTTGAAAATACTGGAGTCCAGCTGAAATCCAATTAACAGAAAGGTGTGAATGAAATCTTGATCGCCAGGGAATAGTTGTCGGAAGCGGAGAAATCAGCTATAGACGAAAATCGGCATTCAATTTTTTTATATTTTCATTTTTTGCTTCCAAAACATAGGTTATGGCCCCTTACTGGGACGAGCACGTCGCGATCTTTCCAATGAGGGGTCATAATCTATGTTTTGGAAGCCAAAAATGAATTTTAGTTATACGAGGATTTTTTTTACTGGTTGACCAGAAATTAATTAAGACGCTTAGGGGTTATCGCACCTTTTCATTTGTACTCACGCGGAAACCTATCTGATATTGTGGTCTGGGGTTTTAACTGTTTTTACTACAATACAATTTTTCTTGGTTTTAACATCACAGGGGAAAAATTGGCAAATGTCAGCTTGTATATTTGTATATGGTTAGATAAGACAATATCTCTATTACATGCCGGTATGCGCATAGCATTGCTAATATGAAGCAAAAACATATATATTAACCGCTGAAAGTTGACGAAAATGCAATTTTCTATGATTTACATGGGATTATACAGGAAATAACAGTAGCATTTTAAATCAACGTGGGAAAAAAACTGGTCGAAAGAAATCGTTCGATAATATCACCAGCTGAGAGCATATATATTGTTCTTAAAAGACTGATGCGCACAGTGCATATAACTTTCATAGGTTTTATATAATTTTGAGAAATATAAAAATTCCCCATTCAATTAGTGCTAATTTTTGCCAGCCAATTCTTAGCAATCAGGGAAGATAACCTTTTCGTTAGTCGATGTGAATGACGAGAACAGTTGACCATGATTTAAGGTTCTTTTTAACACATAATGTGTAATTTAAACGTTTAGCTTCCGTAACGACAAAATCTGTCCAGCGATCTTCACAAAAATCTCCATGCAAATTTTAACACTTTTTTCAATTTTGGCCTCAAAAGTAGCTTTTGGGCAATTCCTGAATAACTTAAATATTTTCAAGTTTTTTTATTGAAAACATAGTGTATGACCCCTCATTGAAAGGGACGCGACGAGCTCGTCCCAATGAAGGATCATACGCTATATTTTCGATATAAAACATGAACATATTTAGTTATTTAGGAAATGCTTTTTGAAGATGTCGTCGGCTATTAGTTTTAGGTTGACAGTTGATGAAAAATAAGAGAAGATTAATTCAGTTCTTCTTCCGAAACCAACTTACAACGTTAGCACGCCGACGTTGACTTCTGACATCATTCCCGTATTGGACGTGTTATGAACGATATTTCCGTAGTGAGCTAGTTGATGGTGATTATGTGATAAATAGAGGATATTTAGTGTTTTTGAGTGGAAATTATCTCATGAATGACCGAGACAAATGATTATTTTTCGCTCGCGAAAAATAAACATTTGTCTCGGTCACTCATGAGATAATTTTCGGTGTCCACTTTCTTTTTATTATACTCTTTTACAAGAATCTGATCATTCCTATCGATAATTCCATTTGTCCCAACCTTGATTTGATTTGATTTGATGCATGAAAGTAAAAAGCTAATACGCATCGATACGCGGAAGTGATTTGATCGATACTCAGAACAGGTGGGGTCTTGCGATCTTATTCAGTTGGCTGGTTTCATGCATCAATTCAAAATGAATACGTGTTGAATTATTGCTGGAAATGATTGATATCCACTCAAAAACACTAGATTTTGTTTTCATCATACGTTTTCAGATCAAACTGATCACTTCCAGTGATAATTTGACTAGTATTCACCTTGAAGTGATGATTTGAAAGCCACAATTTTGATTGATACCGCGAAAGTGAAAAATTCTATATCTTCGCAGTAGGGGATACGATTTCGCATTTTTTCGATAATCTACCGTTTAGCGTATAATAAAGTAACATCTTAACATGTCACTTCAACACTGTAGATAAAAAAGCTCCACAGTATCAAAGTGACAAATTTGTTTTCTGGTCTATAAAAATTTCAATGCATATATTACAGTGCTGTGATTATAAAAGCAAAGAAACCCCGGGAAGTACAATTTATGTATTGCTTGTAAAACAGGACCCGTAACCAACGTCTGGGGTGGATGTCCTCTACAGTGGGCAGCACAGGTATGAACGATTGGCTAAATTTGACTTCATACCTATGCTGCGGTTATCATGGAATAGCCAAAGATTTTGAAGTGACCTTAAACATCTATAAATAAATAAACTAAAACCGAGCAATAAATTTCGAGAGCCAATACTATAAAACTTTTACAATTGTATTTTCTGGAATTGTATTTTCTACCTATTAATATAACTGACTAAAATGAATCATTAGCATTTTAAAAGATATGACAATTTGCCAACGGGCAAATTGCCAGACCTTTGAAAATGCTAATTGTTCATTTTAACCCATTTAAAGTCATAACTAGAAAATACAATTCTAGAAAATACAATTGTAAAGGTTTTATAGTACTGACCCCTGATCGCGATCCGGGCGAAGTTTTTTGTTCACTTTCATGATTACTGGAAGGAAATATATCATCTGCCGTGAACAAAACACACTGTTATTACTTCATTGTAGCATTTTATACAACGACTGTTGTGAGTACAATAGATGCATTGGGGAAACGTACTAGATACAGCACTCGTTGAATCCGTATTACGCGTTAGAAGGTCATGTAAGAACGCATCTGATTGGACGTTACCAGTCCGAGTGACGTTATGATGCGATTGAAATGCTTCGATACAAAACAGCGTAAGGCAAGAAGATAATATTTTTCTTTAAAAATATCAGCTTCACTCACTTAATTCCAGGTTAATCGTGGTATAAATGCAGAACACAGAACGACGAGTATAGTATACGGTGGACAGGAACCTACGACCCTTGGTGGAGTTTTTCCTGTTTTTCACTCGCGCCCTGGTCGTTCTTGGACTACAGGAAAAACTGTACCTCAGCTCGTTGATTCCAGTCCCCGTACTCCATCCTCGATGTCTTCTGCCTTATGAAACTTCTGTCCGTTCAGTTAAATCGAACCATATTTGAAAATTAACACATGTGGCAACTTTTGTGCATGCCAAATCAGTTCTAGATGCGCGATTTACCGCGAGTTTACGATACTTTGATCGCAATACACTGACATCGGCCAGTGGGTCAAGGTTTCACGAAAAAAATATTACTTATTCAAGCTCGGCGGGTGAAAACAAACACTAACCCCAGATGAGCAATTTACCGCGCGCCTAAAGTACTGTGATCACAATACACTGATATCGGTGAGTCTGACGAGGTTTCATGAAAATAAATTGTTCAGTCAAGGAAAATAAACACAAATAGCGTGTGATATTCAATGCTGTCGCATTTATTTTTCGGTTTATTAATTGGGGTTTAACGACACTTTCGACATCCATGGCCACCTTGTATGTCCTTTCGGGTGGAGGAAGGCGGATGACACGGAGAGAATAACCGAGTAAGGGCGAGCAAGTGTCAGTCTCCTCGACGAACTAACTCCACACAAGCAAGGTTAGCATTGCGTGAAGGCACGTGCACCACCAACGTGCAACACGCCTTAGTACACAGCGTCATTGTGCCCCCATGTAGGCAATTAGGGTTAAGTGCCTTTCACAAAGGACACAACGCAGTTACAGCTGGTCGGGATCGAACCGTGCACCTTTCGGTTTGAAACTCAGTGCCCGACATAATGAGCCACTGGGCTCCCTTCATTTTTTGCTGGGTCAGATTCTCACGCATTGTAAGGAGGAAGGCGGACAGAGGACTTCGACAGTATCGCGACTGGGTCGCGACAAGGTCGAAATTCTCAGTCCAAGTTTGTAATCACAGTACCAAACCTCTTTCAAATGAAACCACATTGGCTTGATTTGTGAAAAGACTTATAAATACGCCCAATAGAGACGTTTATTTGAAATACTTTCAATGCCGAATATCGGTGCCTCTAGTGCGATCCAAATCTTTGTTTTTGTCAACTGCACCCATGACATCTTTTACTCTCTTTGTCTTTATTGATAATGTTCTGTCATGACTGAAACCCTAAGGTCACAGCAGATTATAACGAATTACTGCTAAGTAAGAATTCCTATTTAGTGAACCCATGTAACTGTAGAGTAATCACCTTTGCACTTTTACATCGATTTTGTTCGTGTCACGGAAAAAAAATTGATAGTTTGAGAAAACTACAAAACTCAAGTTACAACAAACTGAGTATTCACTTCTTTTTTTATCATATCTGGTTTATTTAATGAGAACAGATTATCAATTTTCGCGGAATTATCCTACTTGACTAAATTTATTTCATTACATTCAGTGGTCTTTCAAAAAAATGTTATCTGTACAGAAACCGTGGCAAGTGTTATTTGGATTGGAATTAAAGATATTGGCAGATGCTTTAAAACGTTGTTAATTGATCTCGGCCTTCAGAGCTTCGAACTCAGTCATTGGGTACGTCTGTTCCTGGAGTTAAGTGCTTTTGCACTTCATTTTCACTCTAATTTCTGAACACAAGCCGGAATGCTGCACGTTTCTTGTCTTCCTTTTCATTCTAACGCTCATCTTTTCCTTGTTCCCATTACACCCTTTTTACCAAGTGGCACTTCTGTCTGCCCAAACGTAAGAAGCAGAAAGAAGAAACTGGAGGGGGGGGGGGGAGCGGGGGGTGGGGGGTACGACCATAGAAGGGCACCAACATACTGATAATTATCACTAGTGGCCCATGTGCCTTATTGGCATGCTATGAATACACTATACAAAGCTATGTTTGGAACTCGCGCATCTCTACAGTGATCAAATACACATTTTTGGCTTCATTTTTCCCAATGATTCGGGAAAATTTGTTAACCATCTACCTAACATGAAAAGCAGACGACACTTGCAAATAAAATTCTTGAATAACTAATTTTTTTCATTTTTTGTATCAAAGAACTAGGTTATGACCCCTCGTTGGAACGAGCTCGCCGAGCTCGTTCCAAAGAGGGGCCATAACCTATGTTTTTGAGAGAAAAAATGAAAAAAATAATGAAAATTAATTGGCGATTTTTGTGAATAGCGCTGGCCGTTTTTTGTCGTTACATTTGGTAAAGGATTAAATTTAGAGCCAAAAATGTGTATTTTTCTTGAATTTAAAGTTCGTAGAAGCGATAAATCGAACGACAAAATCTTTGTCACATCTTAATAGTAACGAGTTTGGGCACCACATGCTTGCAAGTTTCCAGTAATAATGAGGTTGCAATAACGGGTTGATAAATATAGTGTTGGCATAAAATCTCTGTCGTCCGTGTTCGTCCGTCCGTACGGACACAGCTAATTCTGGAAAACGTTTGTGACACGTGCCCCCTGTGACTCCGTTTCCCACTTCCCTGTGTAGTTTTCTATCTGCAGCTTCAGATACCGAATCAGCCGTTAATTTTGACCGCGTTGTTACATATTAATAATAAAATAAAACAGGGCCAGTCCAGTTAAGTGTTACAGGCATTATCCCATATCTTTGGCAAGTATAGTCTGCCTTCGGCCGTTGTAGATCGGTATTAGATCCGAAGGTGGTATCTTATAGGGCTTCAGATAAGTATAGTCTGCCGCTGTGATTAGTATGAGTGGGCCCGACCGCTGCCGGCGTGAGTGTCAAGGTGATAGCTTGAATTTTCGATCTTGTTGTATAAAAGTGCATATATCTTTGATAAATTTCCCGTTCGGGCCAAAGGTACAACAATGTCCGTTTATATGACGAACCCTAAAAACCTATTTGTCACTTAAAAGGACCAGCAATAGTGCATGTGCTGCTAATTAAGCATGAAATTTAATGTCCATTGAGGCGCATTTGTTGAACGCCACATGGGCTATCTGATAACTAATTAAAGGAGTAAGAGAGACAGTGTTCTCCTGCCAGTTGTTATCTGTGTAATTATGGCCAGTTAATAGGTAATTGTAGTAAAAACAGTACATCGCACATGTTCTGGACACATACCCATATTACGCATCTAGCCTGTCACCGAAATATCAGGATATGCCGAAATGTGAGTCTTTCAAAGGAACTTTAAAGCGAATATTAAGTTAAGATAGATCTAAGCGGCCGAGTTCAAGAGAAACTATTAAACTAAGAATTAATGTTCAAGCCATCGAAATAAAATTCGGAGGATTTCTCGAAAAATTCATTCCAGTCTGAAGCCGGGTAAGGCTGTGAATCGTAGGAGCTGGGGTTGTCCCATGCTATAGGTCAGAGGAGGTACCGCATCGGTGCGAAAGTGTAGACACGCTGTAGTGTAGGGGGACCACAGAGCCCATATTTAGAATACGGGCAATCGCGGGCCAAGCCGGTGGCCATATCTGATTGTGGAATCAGAAATAGAAGGTGCGAGCTCACGGAGCTATTAGTATTTAGGAAGACGGCATACCTGTTGTAGAAGGTAAGACATACGTAGGGAGAGTAGGCTTGCCTGTATGAACATTATTCTGAGATAAGCGTAGGGGAGCGTTTAACCCCATTGGCGGCGACGGCTTGAGTGAAAAGCGTCAAGTAAAGTGACAATAAGCTAGTGGTCGTGCGACAGCAGTGGTAGAGTGACATTCCGTCACTTGTTGGAGGGAATGCGATATAGTGAAGTGGCAATACGTTAGTGGCCGTACGACTGCTGTGGTAGAGTGACATTCCGTCACTTGTTAGGTCGGGCAGGAATGGGAGTAACGTGGTTGCAAAGGCACCCGTTAGGAACCCATGCCCCGAGACGGAAAGTTCCAGGGGGAATCAGAGAGGGTCGGGTCCCAGGGATACAACTTGCTTTTTGTGTAATAAAAAGGGGCACCTGGCCAGAGACTGTTGGAGAGAGACAAAACGGGCCCCCCCCAAAGAAATGGAGGGAGGGACCCGTCCCAGATTAGGAATGGAAGGAGGAGCAATTCGATACAGCCTGTGGAGAGGAGGCAGACAGTGGCATTCTGCCAAACTTTTGGGTCAGAGAGGAGGCCACTGCGCCAAGCACTGGAGGCTAGTCAACTCAGGCTCGAAGAGGGGCAGGTATTGCCCATAATTAGTGGACTGTGTGAGGGGTACCCCTCCCTTGGTAAAAAAGAGGCGATATCCTGCGTATGCGGTGCCCGAGAAGTCCGTATGCTACGGGGCACAGGGTGCAGTAGCGCGGCGGTGAAAAAGGAACTCGTCAGCGACGGACAGCTAGCAGGGCACGACCATTATAGTGCATGCTAATAGATGGAACGATTAGGAGGTACCCCCTTGCGAGTGTGAGGGTGGATACCCATTTCTATAGCGGTGAGGTAGAGGCAATGTGTATTGAGGCGCCCATCTATGACCTCGTGCTTGGGAACATACACGGGGTACGTTAAGAAACCTCAGATGCAGAGCGGTCACTGAAATTACTGGGGGGATCAGTGGAGTCGAGTAAGGAGACAAAGGTAGAGTGCACAATGGGGGCCCCACAGGTTAACCCTTCGACGACGGGAGTCAAAGGAGTGACAGAACAGAAGCTGCTAATGTATGTGAACGAGAGGGGGCATAGTAAGGATCGGAACGGAAGTAGACAAAAGCTTAGGAGCTTTTGGGTCGGCCAAAAGGTGACAATGCTCCGACCGACACAGTCAGGTAGACAGCGGTTACAGGGGAGGGGCCATACGCTGTAATAAAAATAATGGGCAATGGTCATTACCAAGTATACATAGATGGATGTGGAGTGGTTTACCAAGCAAGGTTTCTGAGGAGGTGCCAAAATATAAAATATAAAGGACACTGAACCCACGCGATCGGCCGGGGGGGGGGGGAGGGTACGTTGGGCCAGGTGATGCCGCAAGAGGTGGCCGGAGTAGCCACACAAAGGCATCAGAGACGTAGAGTTCGCATGGGCCCTGGGCCTTGCATAAAAATCGGGGAATTTCTCGAAAAATTAATTCCTGTCGGAAGCCGGGTAAGGCTGTGGATCGTAGGAGCTGGGAATGTCCCATGCTATAGGTTAGAGGAGTGCCGCATCGGTGCGAAAGTATAGGCACGTTGCAGTGTAGGGGACCTACAGAGCTCATATTTAGAATAGGGGCAGTCGCGGGCAATATCTTATTGTGGAATCAGAAATAGAAAGTGCGAGCTCAGGGAGCTATTAGTATTTAGGAATACGGCATACCTGTTGTAGAAGGCAAGACATACGTTGGCAGAGTAGGCTTGCCTGTATGAACATTATTCTGAGATAAACGAGGGAGCGTTTAACCCCATTGGTGGCGACGGCTTGAGTGAAAAGCGTCAAGTAAAGTGACAATAAGCTAGTGGTCGTGCGACAGCAGTGGTAGAGTGACATTCCGTCACTTGTTGGAGGGAATGCGATATAGTGAAGTGACAATACGTTAGTGGCCGTGCGACTGCTGTGGTAGAGTGACATTCCGTCACTTGTTAGAGCAAAGGCACCCGGATAAAGTGACAATACGTTAGTGGCCGTCCAATGGCCGTGAAAGGGTGAAGTGAAGAGGCGACCAATGAACAAACACCAGCGAGAAGGAGGAAAAACCAGCGACAACAGAGTATGCGGGCCCGCAAGTGACTCAAAAACTGTGTGGGTAGGGGGTGATTGACGTTTTGTTCTCTTATTCTTTTGGATTCCATGTATGTCACAATTTATCATATTTATTTATATGTATATGTGCTAAAATTGTTGTTTTTAGTGAACCCCTGTTGATTTATGCTTTTCGGGGAAAAGTCATTGACCCCTTCAGGATAAGAACCACCCCAAAAAACTTAAACGGGTGGGTTCGTCACGGTGAGACATACGTTCACGCACGGATTCAGACGACAGTAGTAGTGTATGTTCCCCTACAGGTATAGGTTGGGGGGGGGGGGGGGGGGCACACTAGTTTCGACGTTAGCCGATCTGACACAACATTTCTCGAGGTAATAATAACTTGTTTAGCATCCAATTAACTGTTAATAGTGTGCAGCAAAATGCATTTCACAAGAATTAAAAGTATCCCCCCCCCTAATACACGGCTTGTGGACGTCCCTTTATCAGCTGCAACGCTTCTTCTCATTGGTCCAAGTGCCCGAAATAAATAACAATGGCGTCGGGTATTTTAAAACATGTAGATAAAAAGTGTCCGAAACCGGGCTTCGTTGCTGCTAGAAGAAATAGACTCACGCCACGTATTCAACCAAAACTCAAGGAGTGTCGTCAGTAGTAGTGTATGTTCCCCTGCAGGTATAGGTTGCCGGACCTCGGTGCACGTGATTGCTATGTTACCTAAGGCCTACAATAGGACAGGGGTATGTTCGGAGGGTATGTTCGATTGAATCGGAGTATTTTCTGGAACGACTTCCCTGGATAAATACCACAAACAACCCGACAACTTGTATTATTTCGAATTCTTCCAGAATTTTCTGCTTCTATCTATATATGCAATAGTTATCGTTTATCTGGCCATGTTCCTTTATTCTAGAGTATACTCCAGTAGCGTAGAAGAGCCTATCAGTTGGAACAGTTTACCTTATTATTGCTATATTTAGCTATTTCTGGTCTATTCTTGTTAGTTCTGACCCTATTCTATGTACTCTTGTTGTTTCATTTATATAACTAACCAATCAGATTGCTTGATTTCATAATGCAGGGTTATCTCCCTTGTGTATAACAAAAGACTATATCCGATCGCCATATCCCATGGAAGCCCATAATTTTGCAAAACACCTGTGGCTATGGAATCCCTTTTTTGTCGTATGAGGTCATGAGGGCTATGTAAAAGCCCTCAATGAGTCCTCATTTATTATCCCTCATAGCCTCATTGAATTTTGAGGTTATGAGGATCTTGAAAAATCCCTCAATGAGGTATAATTTTCTACGACTCTTAGCCTCATTTCAGTATTTAACAGGTATATCCTATGGAATCCCATTTTGGAAAACGCCTGTGACTGTGGAATCCCTTTTTTGTCGTATGAGGCCATGAGGGCTATGTAAAAGCCCTCAATGAGTCCTCATTTATTATCCCTCATAGCCTCATTGAATTTTGAGGTTATGAGGACCATTAAAAATCCCTCAAAGAGGCATAATTTACTACGACTATTAGCCTCATCTCGGTATTTGAGGATACCCATGGCCTGGTATTGTATTATTCGAGGATACCTATCGAGGATACCTTTTATGGGATACTTATCTGAGGATACTATATAGGCTGTACATATCCATATAGGTCTCTCTTGCTGGCCCTTAGTACTATTAATCCACCTGATGCTTTATGTTATCCTATCACTGGTATAGGTAGTATGCAATGCTAGGCATAGGGGTATTGTGGGTAGGGGTACTGCCTGGTAGTTTAGAACGGTACTATAGAATGGCGGTATATACACCTATAGGCCCCTGTTAGTGCTTGGTACTATTAACCAACCGATTGCTTTGTTTTATTATATGGCTGGTATATGTAGTACGTTATGGTAGACCTAGTGATTTTGTGGGGGTGGGGGTAATGCTTGGTAGTTTAGAACGGTAGTATAGCATAGGCTGTACATATCCTTGTAGGTCTCTTGCTGGCCCTTGGTACTACTGATCCACCAGATGCTTCATATTATTGAGCGGTATTCTGGGGTGGGGTCAATGCCTGGTAATACAGAACGGGAGCAGAGTATGGTTGGTATGTTCCCCTATAGGTCCCATCCTAACCGTTCATAGTATTAACCTACCAAATGCTTTGTATCATCCTGTTACTGGTAAGTTGGTACGTAATACCAGTAGTTCCTACCTTATTCCGAGTACTCGTGTTGTTTCATTTATCTAGATCATTTATATAAATTATAATTAACCGATTAGATTGCTTGATTTCCCATAACCTGTACTTAATCGTACAGAGTTATCTCCCTTCTGCATAATAAAAACCTATATCAATGGCAATATTCCGGCACCCCAATTTCGGCACCCCTTTTTTGAAAAGCATATGGCCTTCGGCACCCCTTTTTCTGAAATGAGGATAAGAGTCGTATTAAAAATTCCAACTGATAGGCTCTTCTACGCTACTGGAGTATACTCTAGAATAAAGGAACATGGCCAGATAAACGATAACTATTGCATATATAGATAGAAGCAGAAAATTCTGGAAGAATTCGAAATAATACAAGTTGTCGGGTTGTTTGTGGTATTTATCCAGGGAAGTCGTTCCAGAAAATACTCCGATTCAATCGAACATACCCTCCGAACATACCCCTGTCCTATTGTAGGCCTTAGGTAACATAGCAATCACGTGCACCGAGGTCCGGCAACCTATACCTGTAGGGGAACATACACTACTACTGACGACACTCCTTGAGTTTTGGCTGAATACGTGGCGTGAGTCTATTTCTTCTAGCAGCAACGAAGCCCGGTTTCGGACACTTTTTATCTACATGTTTTAAAATACCCGACGCCATTGTTATTTATTTCGGGCACTTGGACCAATGAGAAGAAGCGTTACAGCTGATAAAGGGACGTCCACAAGCCGTGTATTGGGGGGGGGGGGGGGGGGGTACTTTTAATTCTTGTGAAATGCATTTTGCTGCACACTATTAACAGTTAATTGGATGCTAAACAAGTTATTATTACCACGAGAAATGTTGTGTCAGATCGGCTAACGTCGAAACTAGTGTGCCCCCCCCCCCTCATTTAGGGATTTTTAATACGACTCTTATCCTCATTTCAGAAAAAAGGGGTGCCGAAGGCCATATGCTTTTCAAAAAAGGGGTGCCGAAATTGGGGGTGCCGGGATATTGCCATTGATATAGGTTTTTATTATGCAGAAGGGAGATAACTCTGTACGATTAAGTACAGGTTATGGGGAATCAAGAAATCTAATCGGTTAATTATAATTTATATAAATGATCTAGATAAATGAAACAACAAGAGTACTCGGAATAAGGTAGGAACTACTGGTATTACGTACCAACTTACCAGTAACAGGATGATACAAAGCATTTGGTAGGTTAATACTATGAACGGTTAGGATGGGACCTATAGGGGAATATACCAACCATACTCTGCTGCCGTTCTGTATTACCAGGCATTGACCCCACCCCAGAATACCGCTCAATAATACGAAGCACCTGGTGGATCAGTAGTACCAAGGGCCAGCAAGAGACCTACAAGGATATGTACAGCCTATGCTATACTACCGTTCTAAACTACCAAGCATTACCCCCACCCCCACAAAATCACTAAGTCTACCATAACGTACTACATATACCAGCCATATAATAAAACAAAGCAATCGGTTGGTTAATAGTACCAAGCACTAACAGGGGCCTATAGGTGTATATACCGCCATGCTATAGTACCGTTCTAAACTACCAGGCAGTACCCCTACCCACAATACCCCTATGCCTAGCATTGCATACTACCTATACCAGTGATAGGATAACATAAAGCATCAGGTGGATTAATAGTACTAAGGGCCAGTAAGAGAGACCTATATGGATATGTACAGCCTATATAGTATCCTCAGATAAGTATCCCATAAAAGGTATCCTCGATAGGTATCCTCGAATAATACAATACCAGGTCATGGGTATCCACAAATACCGAGATGAGGCTAATAGTCGTAGTAAATTATGCCTCATTGAGGGATTTTTAATGGTCCTCATAACCTCAAAATTCAATGAGGCTATGAGGGATAATAAATGAGGACTCATTGAGGGCTTTTACATAGCCCTCATGGCCTCATACGACAAAAAAGGGATTCCACAGTCACAGGCGTTTTCCAAAATGGAATTCCATAGGATATACCTGTTAAATACTGAAATGAGGCTAAGAGTCGTAGAAAATTATACCTCATTGAGGGATTTTTCAAGGTCCTCATAACCTCAAAATTCAGTGAGGCTATGAGGGATAATAAATGAGGACTCATTGATGGCTTTTACATTGCCCTCATGGCCTCATACGACAAAAAAGGGATTCCATAGCCACAGGTGTTTTGCAAAATTATGGGCTTCCATGGGATATGGCGATTGGATATAGTCTTTTGATATACACAAGGGAGATAACCCTGCATTATGGGAAATCAAGCAATCTGATTGGTTAGTTATATAAATGAAACAACAAGAGTACATAGAATAGGGTCAGAACTAACAAGAATAGACCAGAAATAGCTAAATATAGCAATAATAAGGTAAACTGTTCCAACTGATAGGCTCTACTACGCTACTGGAGTATACTCTAGAATAAAGGAACATGGCCAGATAAACGATAACTATTGCATATATAGATAGAAGCAGAAAATTCTGGAAGAATTCGAAATAATATAAGTTGTCGGGTTGTTTGTGGTATTTATCCAGGGAAGTCGTTCCAGAAAATACTCCGATTCAATCGAACATACCCTCCGAACATACCCCTGTCCTATTGTAGGCCTTAGGTAACATAGCAATCACGTGCTACCATACAAACCAAGATGGCGGCCTCTAGTATACAAAATTGACGACGGAAACACGTATCACCCTGACAACACGCGCTGCGCATGCGCACTAACAACACGTATCACTATAGAGATGACGTCACAACATGGCCGATCACGCGGGTTACCATGACAACACAACATGGCGCCACTAGGTCACGTGACATGACGTCACTTCCGAGGTCCGGAACCGAGGTCCGGCAACCTATACCTGTAGGGGAACATACACTACTACTGACGACACTCCTTGAGTTTTGGCTGAATACGTGGCGTGAGTCTATTTCTTCTAGCAGCACGAAGCCCGGTTTAGGACACTTTTTATCTACATGTTTTAAAATACCCGACGCCATTGTTATTTATTTCGGGCACTTGGACCAATGAGAAGAAGCGTTACAGCTGATAAAGGGACGTCCACAAGCCGTGTATTGGGGGGGGGGATACTTTTAATTCTTGTGAAATGCATTCTGCAGCACACTATTAACAGTTAATTGGATGCTAAACAAGTTATTATTACCACGAGAAATGTTGTGTCAGATCGGCTAACGTCGAAACTAGTGTGCCACCCCCCCCCCCCCCCCCAACTCCCGTCCGGATTTAGCCACCACGTCTCTGTCTGGGAAGACTGTCAAAGCTCCTCGAGGAAAGGTACACTCAAGCACTTTTACGCTAATTATAGAAATAATCATCAAAAGTTTAATTAAAGAAGCACCGTGTACAACCCGGTGCTTCATTAATTAAAAGTTTAATGCTGATTATTTTTATTACCTGGTAAACAGGTGGCCAATAACAGCGCCACATTCCTTCCAGGAGTTGACTGGTGATCTGAGAGAGCTTAATTGACTGCATTGATGAATTTCCATTGAATCGGCGTACTCGTCTGTTTTTTTTAACTTATTTTATCTATTTGTTTTGTCCGTTCGATATCACACCGTACAACCCACCATCGCCAATGTATCACTGTGGTCAGAAAATCGGATAATTTGTTTCGTTTCCAAATAGTGCAGGCACATTAGACATAAAAATGAGAAAGTAAGGAAAAAAATCGGAGAAAGCTGATTTTTTTATATGTTTCCGGGACACACATTGCGGATAAAGTGTGAAAAGTCCCCGCGAATCCGAGTTGAGCTTTTTTAGTTTTAGCGTTTTTTTGATGAAAAAAAAAAAATTAAAAAAAAATTCGACCCAGCTCCATATTTCTCATTCTTATTCGCCTTAGTAGGGTGAGAATCATAAATATCGTGCTGAATTATATTGAGAATACATATCCCCAACAGAAAATGCCAACTTTGTACCAATCCTCACACTCAATGGTGAAATATTCACGAAAATGTACAAAATTACGAAAACAAATTTATTGTTTTCATACACACAACGGTACACAACGTCCATTAAATCAAATCTACGACTACTTTGGGAGTTAAATTATATATAAAAAATTGCAGAAAAGCAGTGGCTTTATAATGATATATAACAATAGTCATTTATTCCATAATGAACTGGTGAAACGTGTGAAATATTAACCATACCCCCTAAACTCAAATTCAAACGGCATCGACTTTTCTCATTCAAATACCGTATTATAGCATCATTGTTTCAATTTCCATGTTCGATTAAATCACATAAATTAATGTGGTGTTCGCCTACACTCAAGATGCACTGGCATGTAATGTGTGCACGCCCTTGATGTGTACTCCATATGATTATGTCATATTTAGGGGCAATTGGTTCGATCATGGCTGGTAGCGGCTTGGATGAACTTTGGGGGACTGTTTATGCTAGTGGGTCAATCCATCATTTGATCAGTGGTCATGCATATTCAAGAGCAGTTCGTGCCCATTTGCTAACACAAATTGCCATTACAAAACTTGTGTTTGATGAAAGCCGAACACTAGATAACATAGACTGCACAGAAGTCAATGAAATATTCTGTGGACTTGCCAGAGGTGACTGTACAACAGCTGACGCTGTCAATCAAGAAAGTATCAACCATCTACTGTCAAAATTACACGAACTGCTCCAGAATGCGTCCGTAGGACGCACAGGAAAGCTTTGGGTACAATACTACGAGCAAATAGGTCTTCTCCAGTTGTTCTTGAGAGCAGAGCGCACAGGCGACTGGGAACTCCACACATATTGTGTTCGCAATATTATTCCAGTATTTCACGCAGGTGGTCATTTCGCATACGCAAAAAGTTCTCATCTCTATTTGCAGCAGATGAATGAGCTAACATAAATAATGCAACAGGATGATTTGAAGTTGTTCACTGAGAAAGGTTACTTTACCATAAGGCGCTCAGATAAATTCTGGGACGGGATATATTCTGATCAGACCATAGAGCAGTGTTTAATGAGAATGTTCAAGCTCCCTGGTGGTCTCACTCATGGCTGGGGAATAACCGATAGCACTGTTGCGAAATGGGTACATGGACTACCTCTTTGCCTTCCGATATGTAATGCTCTCGAAAATTTTGTTCATGTTCACACTGGTCATGGCGAACAACATCGGGATCTCCGTCAAAGTTCACAATTGACTGATGCCAATGCTGTAAGCAAAACGTTCAACAGCATCAAACTACGACGTGTTGACACTGTGAAGTCTTTCGCATCGATGGTGAATAGCATCAAAGTCCGTGGAAGTAAGGTAGTGATTGACCCCACAATTCTGTTCAACCGCATCACATGTGTTATTCAGTCACAAGCAGAGATGGAAGAGTATCTCAAATATGAATTGGCCCCGAAACCACTAGCATTGTTTGATTCTGCTGGAATGAGGAAGACACAGAAAAGCACGCTCGGTAAGATCCTCAAAACATACGGTTCCGAGCAAACTAAAATCCCAGAACATTCTCTGTTTGTTGTAGATGGTGGATTTTTATTGAGGGCAGTTGTATGGCCTAAACAGTCGTCATATAAGGACATATGTACATCATATTACAATTATCTAGTGAGACATTTTGGGGCGAACGTCGTGGTTGTTTTTTTATGGTTATGCTTGTACAATGTCGACAAAGGGCATGGAACAAGCCCGTAGATCTAAAGACAGGTATTCCGTTGATATCAATATCTCACCCGAGTTACCAGCCACCACACCCCAATCCGATTTCCTTGCAAATGCCAAGAACAAAACCCAACTGATCGATATTCTAATGCAGGAGCTATCTGCTATCAATATTCAGTCCAAGCAGGCCGAGGCTGATGCTGATGTACTGATAGCCGAAACTGCACTTGACATCGCTCAAGATGACAACAATGTTGTCGTTGTGGGAACAGACACAGACTTGTTAGTCATTCTTACCTCTCGAGTTCAACCGGGATGTAATATTCACATGATGTATTCCATTACCCCAAACTTACTAGTTTCAGTTAGTGAAATAGCAACCAAAATGGGTGACCATAGAAGCAACCTCCTTGTAGCACATTCTATAAGTGGTTGTGACACTACTTCTGCACTCTTTCGAGTTGGTAAGAAGAAAGTATTCAGTACAATTGTCTCCGATGTTACTAGCGACTCACAACAGTATGTCAACACAATTTTGGCGGATGACAGTACACCAAGTGCAGTAGCCGCTGCCGGGGAACAACTTCTCCTGATCTTATACGGGAGTAAAACTGTTTCCTCTCTCGACCAATATAGATATGTCACTTACAAGCGTTATGTAGCAAAATCTAAACTGAATAAACCCATCGACCTAGCCTCACTCCCACCAAGCAGCGATGCTGCACAACAACATGTCTACAGATGTTATCTCCAGGTCCAACAATGGCTGGGCACTTCGCTTCCTCCGACGGATTGGGGGTGGTCGCTAGACAATGGACTTCTTGTACCGACTGCAGCCACAAAGCCATGTGCCCCCGATAACCTACTGAATCTGATCAGTTGTGGTTGCAAGAGTGCTTGTACAAAAAGGTGTGGGTGTAAGAAGGCAGGACTCTCTTGCTCAGGTTTGTGTAATTGCAGTTCGGATTCTTGTAACAACCACAGAAACACTGTCCTGTCGGAAATTTCGGAGTTCGATGAATAATATGTATATAGGTCATGTCATTTCTGTATATAGCGTTGATAATAGTCAGTGTAACTTGATCCATGTTGATTGATTTGTACATTCTGTAAATATTATTTATTGATTTTTGTACATTCTGTAAATATTATTTATTGATCTAATGTTGCCAGACACAGACGTGTCTGTTCGGTCCCAAGCCCGAAAATAGTTGAGTTCTCATGCTGACGAATTTTATGCCAAAAGGGGAACTCGGCCAGAAGCAGAGGGGGTCTTCCATAATGTCTATTTTGTAAGCAATGATAAAAGTCTTCAAATGGTGGTGGATTTTTTATCGTCTGTCCAACTAACATCCCGTTCTGTACTACGACCCTTTGGGCAAATCCGTTAGGAAAATCGTCATTTTTTGCGTAAATCCGATACTTTTTTGTGAATTTTCAATAATTTTTCGCAGAAATTGTCACAGAATGCACATTTTCCTCTAGGTAAATGTATATTAGACATTATGTAGCTCGAAATACGCGTAAACAAAAAATACAGTTGGATCAATTCGAGGTTACAAAGTTCGTGCGATTTTTTTTTGATTTTTTTCAAACGCGTTTTCGAAAAAAGGCTGTAGAAAAAAAAGCTCAACTGGGATTTTAGGGGACTTTTGTCTAATCGTTCAGTGACATGTACTCGACATTCCCTGAAAAAATCAGCTTTCTCCGATTTTTTTCCCTAGTGAAACCTAATGTTCTTGGGCTAAAAGTTTTGTGTGCTTAATCCGCTGTAATTTGAAAACATTGAATTCCATCATAAAAGATTATAGACTGGAACTGTTGAACTCATAAAAAAACTTTTATTGAACCTTTCAGTGTTTTTGGAGCAGATTCATTCTTCAAATCTGTGGTAACCTACTCACGGTCACTGCACATGGATTACATTTATTTACTCACGGTTACACTTCATTTGTTTCTCTCAGTATTCATTTCAACTGGAGATCACTGTTGTCAACAATACACCCAAGCCAACCAGTATTCCACATCAGCTGTGTCTCTTTGTTATTTTTCTGGACAAAAACTGAACCAAGAAATGTGTTTGAAACAATACACCCAAGCTGAACTGCACACCATCAACTACAACACTGACTTTGGTCCATTTCCCTTGAATACAACTGTGTTCAAAACTCTTAAAAGGTTGAGACTTCTAAGGCCAGAATAGTGTGTAAAATTTGTTAAGAGATCCAACAAAATTTACAACATCCATTCTGTACTTAACAAAGCAAAATACAAAAACCTGCACACACGCTCACTTGTTCATCCAGTGCCAATACCATCCAGACTCTTACACCAAACTGGAACACCACAAAGTAAAGCTCATACAACAACAACAAAACCAGCATTGATTCAAATAAAGACAACAAAGCAAACAGAAAGTTATCCGTCCCTAAAATTCCACCTCGCATACTTTAATGCTTAGTCCTGCAGACAGAAAGCACACGAGATTCGTGACGTGATTGAATACAATGACATTGGCCTATGCCTTATCACGGAGACATGGCTACGACATGAAGGAGATGATTCTTATATTGCTGAAATGACCCCCAGTTGTCACACAATCAAGTCATTTCCACCCAAGGATAGGAGGGGCGGTGGCATAGCCATCATTGTCAAGGGGTCACTTGATAAACACTTAATAATGAAATGTTTGTCGTATACCACATTCGAAGCAGTTGAGATTGGCGTCAGCCACAAGGATATCTCTTCAACAATCACTTGTCTTTATCGACCACCTCCGAGAAACAAAACAAATTGACAAACAGCATGTTGATAAATGAATTTCCAGAATTTCTCCATTCCATAAACAATCTCAAAAATGAAATACTTATTGTTGGTGATTTTAATTTTCACTTTGATGTGGCAAACAACCCAAATGTCAAAAGCATAATTTCTTTGCTCAGAGACTACAGCCTTAAGCAACTTGTCCATAATTCTACGCATAAACATGGATTTTAATCAGGGAAGAATCAGACTTCATTAATGATGTCTCGGTAGTGGACACTGCTCTTTCAGACCATAAGGCAATCTTCTGTGATGTTTCCTTAAAGAAACCACCACGCTCAAAACAGAAAATAACTATTAGGAATATAAATGGTACCAACTCATTGGAATGGGAAGCTCACTTGAAAAATGTCACCCAATCGCTAGTGCAGTATCCAGAAAACCAGCTGCTTGCACGCGTTGATGAACTGTTAAAATCTGCTCTCGATAAACATGCGCCACTGAAAACTCGCATAGTTACATTTCGACCACCAGCACCCTGGATAAATGATGACATAAGGTGTGAAAAGCGGTCCCTCAGGAAGGCAGAAAGGCTCTGGCGATCTAGTGGCCTAACAGTTCACCGTGAAATATTTGTCAACAAACGTAACCATCTTAAAAAAATGTATGTAAAATGCAAAAAACAATATTTCTCTGACAAACTAGAGGAATGTAATTCATCAAAACAGCTTTTTTTAATGACCAACAAAATGCTTGGCAGAAGTAAAACATCTAAATTGCCAAATAATGTACTTGAATCTCAACTATACTTGAATCTCAACTACCAGACATTTTCTCAAATTTCTTCATACAGAAAATTGAATGTCTGCGCAATGAAATGACTGACAGTCCTATTGAAACATCACATACCCCATTCGATGGAGATGAACTGTCCACTTTCATACATGTTACAGATGACTTCATTCGTAAATTAATAACAAAGTCACCATCCAAAAGTTGTATCCTAGATCCAATTCCCACTAGTTTACTGAAATCTTCTTTGCTCGAGTTGGTGCCTTTTATAACCAAAATTATAAATGTTTCACTCCTGTCTGGATCGGTGCCTTCTGAGTTCAAACAAGCAGTTGTAACACCTCTTCTTAAAAAATCAACTCTTGATGAAAATATTCTAAAGAATTACAGACCGGTTTCAAATTTGCCATTCTTATCGAAAATTCTTGAGAAAACAATCCTGACTCAGTTAAAAGAGCATCTCACAAATAATTCTCTCCTCGATATATGTCAGTCTGCTTACCGTGAGAACCATAGCACTGAAACTGCTCTTTTACACATCACAAAGTCTCTACTTAGTCACGCAGACAAAGGCAAAGTAACGGTGTTGATACTCGTAGACCTATCTGCAGAATTTGACACAATTGATCATCAAATACTTCTTGAGAGACTTCAGACCACTTTTGGTATCACGGGCAATGCCCCTATGTGGTTTTCATCATATTTGACTGAAAGATATCAGACTGTCAGTACAGGCGTTTTGCTCTCTCGCCTTCAGAAACTTAAATTCGGTGTCCCACAAGGCTCTGTCCTTGGCCCTGTACTCTTTACACTGTGTACCCAACCCCTCTCACCACAAATCAGTCAAAATGGATGTGACCATCACAAATATGCTGATGACACCCAGCTTTTGAAACCTTCAGTGCCTGACAATTTTGATGAATCACTGCAAGCTGTTGAAAATTGCACCAAATCTGTTAAACAATGGATGATTAGAAATAGATTGAAATTAAATGACGACAAGACAGAAGCCGCATTGATAGGCACACATGCAAAAGTCACCCCACTCCTTAACCATCACTTGGCAGTCGGTAATTCAGTCATCCCTTTCAGAAACTGTGTTAAGAACCTCGGGGTTCATATTAACTATGGCTTAACAATGAATGAGCAAGTTGGACACATCTGTCGCTCTTCGTTTCTAGAGCTTAGGAGAATAAGTGCCATTCGTCATCTTTTAACAGAAAAAAACAACTGCACAACTTGTCTGTTGTTTTGTCTTATCTAAACTTGATTATTGTAACTCTTTGTTAGCTGGCTTGACATTGAAGCAGCTCAACCGACCTCAAAAGATTCAAAACCACGCTGCTAAACTAATATTCCGTAAGGCCAAAAGGGACCATGTAACACCTTTGCTAAAAAAGCTTCACTGGCTCACAGTAAAGGCTAGAATCGAATAAAAAATTGCCCTTTTAGTATTTAAATACTTCAATGATAACCTTCCAGTCTACCTCTCTACACACCTTAAAGCATACGCACCAACACACTCGCTGCGCTCTAGTGCTGATAACAGAATTCTTACCTGTCCAAAAATGAACTTAAAACACTGGGGACAACGGGCCGTCTGTTTTCAGGCACCTGAAAGTTGGAACAGTCTGCCGTTCCATATTCGACACAGTACATCCGTTCAGGGTTTTAGAAAGTGCCTGAACACATCCCTATTTATAGACTCATTTGGCACTTAAAAACATAATTTGTTTCTTTTCATTTTTCAGTCTGCAGCTCGTTACTTATTTTATGAAGCGCTTTGAGCCTACCTTTTCAGCGGGGATAGAGCGCTATAGAAGTGCTATTATTATTATAATGCTTTCCACATCAGATAAATAATATGTATGCATAGGTCTATGGTCCCAGGTTTTAAACATAGGAATCACAATTAACAATAATAATACTTGGGCCTTCCGCTGATTTTTCGCTGTCCTCGAGGAAGCCAACGCCAATCCCTCCCCTTGTGTACCCCCCCCCCCCCCCCCCCCACACACACACACACACACAACTCTCCCTCTTAATCTCCCAGCATTCAGATACAAACTGTTGTATAATTTCCCTAACAGGCGTTTTCTCAACCGCCACAACTATAATATTGACCCTTTCTCTCATGTCATCCCCATCGACTTATCTCTCAGGTTTTCATCCCATTCTTACATTAGTTTATCAAGGAGTCTTATGTTACTAGTCACGTATTCGGGGCATTCTAAAATGAAATGTTCCAAGGTCTCCGTTACTTCTGATCTGAACATTTGGCACCCTCTTTCATCACCTTTCCCGATTCTCCCCCTCAACTCCAGTGACTTTGACCTGAGGTCGAACAACAATAACCCCCGCCCCCAAGATCTGCCTGGGTACTTGTGCATCTTTCTTGCATAACATGTCCAACGAACGTTTGGCCTTAACTTCAGCCCGCCAGTTTCTACTGTAATCTTTTGAGCACCCCTCCCCAGTGGAGCTTCGCTCTTGATTCATCCAAATTGTAGATCTTCATTTTCAGTGGGATAAGTCTCCATTAGCTTCCCAACCTGTCTTGTCCACCCTGTGTGTATCTTAACGCCCCATATATAGTTAAACTCCACTTTTCACGATTTGCTCTCTGGAAGATATACTAAATAATTTAGGCAGCATAATTTCCCATATTTATTCTATCTTTAAAAGGCATCCACCGAAGTTGCCCTCTGACCGTTTCCTGTGCAGCTTCATTACTTGACCTAGTAATCACGCTTCATTCGGCAGAATCTCCAAGTTCTTCACTATCTTGTGTTAAAGGGGTTACATCTGTTTCATCGGTTATGCTTGGCAGCCCCAAACTCCCCATTTCTGAACGAACGCATTGTTATGGCTATTTCTTCCTAGAAGTGTTCACTGATTAACCCTTTACCTAACATGAAAAGCAGACGACACTTGCAAAAAAAAAGAAATCTTGAATAACTATTATTTTCATTTTTGGTCTCAAAAACATAGGTTATGACTCCTCATTGGAACGAGCTCGGGGAGCTCGTTCCAACGAGGGGGCCATAACCTATGTTTCAGAGACAAAATATGAAAAAATAATGAAAATTAATGGACGATTTTTGAGAATAGCGCTGGCCGGTTTTTGTCGTTATGTTAGGTAAAGGGTTAAGTATTATTTTTCCTTTTGTATTAAGTATATTAGTGTGGTTTGTGTATGTGCCTCTACCTATAACACATAAGTTCACCCCGACGTACGCATGTGCTCCCCTTTCCCCAAATATTAGATGCCTGCTTTCCTCCTCACAGGTTGAAAACTTACCCACCATCAAGCGCCGAGATTCACCTACCCTCCGGTCCACAGGTATTACAATACTCTTATTCTTGTTTAGTTCTAGTCGTACTTTCCTGAAATTGTTAACAGTTTCTGTAGTCCCTCTTCACTCTACGATTATAGAACCATATCATAAGAAAAGAAATGCCAAAGGATTTTTGTCTCTCCAACTTTGACTCCCTTCGCACTTTCCATCAACTCTTCTCCAAAATCTTTGATGCACAATGTAAACAGAATCGATAACAAAATGCACCCTTGCTTGGTGTCTATCCCCACAGGAACCATTTTCTAATGATGTTTCCTAGGTTGCGTTCGCTCTGGACATCCCTGTACAGTTCCTTCATGATTCCGACAAATCTACCTCCAAATCAGAATCCCTCCAGTTTCTGCCCCCCCCCCCCCCCCACCCCTGCATAGTTTGTCGTATGCTTTGTCACATCTAGGAAGACCATAAACACTTTTCTATCAGTGGGGGAATACTACATAAGTGTGGTTGGCGAATCTTCTTCCTCTCCGAAACCCTTTCTGGATTTTCCCCAGGAAACCCCTTTCTTCGGCAACTCCTGCAAGTCTCCCATAGAGAATTTTGCAGAATAGCTTACCATTATTGCTAATAACGGATATCCTTCTGTAATTATCAGAAGTTTCCTATCCCCTTTTTATGGATTCCTTCCACTCTTTCGGGACCTCTTGCTTTCTGATTGTCATGTTAAATAGTGTTGTAAGGTGCTCAAAAAGCAGATTTCCTCCTCTTTTTAAAAACTCGTTGGGAATTTCGTTTATACCTGCTGTTTTGTCATTCTTCAACTTGGAGAGTGCATTTCGAACTTCACCCACTTCAATTTCCCTGCATACCAAGACAGATAGAATTTCTTCAATTTCTATCTCACATTCTAGGGGAACTCCTTCCCCACATCTTCTATCATTTACCTCCCCCATTGTTTGACCATTTCCGCTGCAATGCTGTCCCGGTCATCATTTCCAGTGTCAGCCATCCTAATACTCTATGCGGTATTGTCTTTGTTAGTTTTATTTACCCATATCCAAAATATATTGGAACTTGACGCCCCCCCCCCCACCCCCTATTTCTTAACCCTTTACCCAACGTAACGGCCAAAACCGGCCAGCGGTATTCACAAAAATCACCATTTAATTTTCATTTTTTGTCACAAAAACATGAGTTATGACCCCTTTTTGGAACGAGTTCGTTGAGCTCGTTCCAATGAGGGGTCATAACCTATGTTTTTGACGCAAAAAATGAAAAAAAAATAGTTATTCAAGAATTTTGTTTGCAAGTGTCGTCTGCTTTTCGTGTTAGGTAAAGGGGTAAGTGTTTTAATTTTTTAATGAAGCTGCTATTTCGCTGTTTCCTAATTTTGACCTTGATTACATAAACTCATTTTCTTGCCTCTTCATATACTTCTTTGGCACATTCAGTGGATGTATCATTCACCTGTAAGTTTTCTAATTCTTCTAAATGCAGCACAGGGGGCGCGGTGTCTCAGTTGGTAGAGGTGCAGGCTGCAAGCCGAGAGATCCTCTGTTCGAATCCCACCCGCGGCAACCGCGTTATGTCCTTGGGCAAGACACTTCACCCCCATTGCCCACGTGGGGACACGGTGACGTTGTGTACTAAGGTGTACTGCACGTCGATGGTGCACCTGTCTTCAACTAATGCTAACCCTGCTTGTGTGGAGTTGGTATGTTGGGGAGCTGACAGTTGCTCGCCGTTGCTCGGTGGTTCTCTCCGGGTACTCCGGCTTCCTCCACCCGTAAAACTGTCACGGCCATGGTTAGCCATTGTGCAGAAATATGTGACCTTAAACACCAATAAATAAATAAATGCAGCACATTTTTCTTTCTATCTTTTATTGCATTTTTCAGTTCATTGTTTACTCTGTGTCCTAACTCCTAAACTCGAATTCTCCCTGTGCATTCTCTCCCATAATCCATAAGACTTCTCACTATTGAATCAGCCAACTCTTGAATGTTATTCCCAGTTGGCACATGTTCTAGCTTTGATTTTAAATTCTCATCAACATGCCTCCAGTCTGCTTCTATTCCCAGTTTCCAGATGTCCTTAACCCTTTACCTAACGCAACGGCTAAAACCGGCCAGCGCTATTCTCAAAAATCGCCTATAAATTGTCATTATTTTTTTCATTTTTTGTCTCAAAAACATAGGTTATGACCCCTCGTTGGAACGAGCTCGTCGAGCTCGTTCCAACGAGGGGTCATAACCTATGTTTTTGAGACAAAAAATGAAAAAAAATAGTTATTCAAGAATTATTTTTGCAAGTGTCGTCTGCTTTTCATGTTAGGTAAAGGGTTAAAGATCTCACTGGGTATTGTTTTTTATTGACTTAACACTTACTGTTAACAAGTTGTGACCACTACCTAACTCAGAAATCCCTTCGTCGTCTATTTCCCCATATCTTTTAATAATTGTCTTAGTGTTGTGGAAAACAGACGTGGAAGTTCATGAAGAAAGATCTCGAACAAAATCACCAGATGCACCTCCGACATTTGCTTACCCGAAAATTTGGAACACATTCGATCGCTTGCGCAATTATCCCACTTGGAGGCACATTCTGAAAGGTGATGATAAAAAAATTGCTAAGATCGTATGACGATAATGTGAATTGCAATAACCAATATTGTGTTGATTGTTTAGGAACTTAATTAACATATATCGGAGCTATTAACAATTTCGGAATATGGTTTTTCTAAAACTTTAATTTATTTATACATTCTTAACTGGGTGAGTGCTGGAAGCCACTTTTAGGGCGTTTGCTCTGAGTAGTGGTTTTACAAATGATTCACCGCTATTAACCCTTTACTCAACGCAGACGATATCAAAATTAATTATTTAAAAAATAACTTTTCAAAATTTTTCAAAAAATTCCAACAAAACCATATCGTGTGACCCCTCGTTGGAACGAGCTCGACGAGCTCGTTCTAACGAGGGGTCACACGATATGGTTTTGTTGAAATTTTTTGAAAAATAATATTTTTTCAATTGCTGAATTAACATATTACGCGGGCGGATGCGGCCGATTCGTTGGGAAAAGGGTTAAATGCATGTTTTTGATACGTATAAAAAATTGGCTTAGATTAGGCTCCTGCGAAAATGCGAAATTCGATTTGAAATTCGATTCGAAATTCAATATTCGATTCGAAATTGGAAATTCCAATATTTTTTACTATACTTCGGCCATAACCGTGAATGTTTACAGATTGTAATTGATCACATTATTTTATATTGAGTATTGTTCTGAGTAGAAACGCAACTGACTTGTAGCGGTAACAGTCTTTGTAGCGATGTAGCTACAACTGTATAACAGCTGTAGCTGCATCACTACAAACACTGTTACCGCCACATCTGTTCATTTCAACTTATTGTGCATTATGACCAGTGATCATTTATAAAAATTTCAAGTCTCGAACTTTGAAAAGTTATTCAGCTGTTCAGCTTCAATAAATGATTTGTTCCACAACATGATCACATTATTATTTTATATTGAATATTGTTCTGTTCGATCACAGTTACTGGACAGATCGTCAAAAGCAACGGTTTTCTAAAAGAATACCCCCGATTATTATACAAACAGAAGTAGAGCAGGCTTTAATTTAAAAGCGGATCGACTCCATTCAGAGTTGAATTGTCCTTTCGGTTTAGTCATTCTGCATTTTGATTTAAAACAAATGGCTTCATGACCGAATGGAGTCGATCCGATTTGAAACAAAGTTTTTTTTTCGAAGAAAACATGTGATAAAAGTGAGATATCAGCCCTATCAGCCAGGTTCACTTAAAATAGTTATTGCTGTTTCGAAGCTACATGGGCGACAATTCAAATAGTTTCAATCACTAGCTAGTATATTGGTTTATATCTCAGTTTATAGAGTGGGGAGTGGTGAGGCGAAAAATGCACTCTACATAACAGTGTCTTGTAATAATCGGGGGTATTATTTTAGAAAGAAAGACTTTTCTTTTGACGACGTATCCATTAACTGTGATTCAATTCGAAGTGCCATTCGAAGTTAGATTCGATTCGTTTTCTCCAATTCGATTCGATATTCGATTCGGTCAAAATCGGCAATTCGCAGGTCCATAATGGACATAACATAATTCAGCACTCTAGCAGTTAACCCTTTACCCAACGTAACGGCCAAAACCGGCCAGCGCTATTATCAAAAATCGCCAATTAATTTTTACTATTTTTTTCATTTTTTGTCTCAAAAACATAGGTTATGACCCCTCGTTGGAACGAGATCGTCGAGCTCGTTCCAACGAGGGGTCATAACCTATGTTTTTGAGACAAAAAATGAAAAAAATTAGTTATTCAAGAATTTTTTTTGCAAGTGTCGTCTGCTTTTCACGTTAGGTAAAGGGTTAATCATGTGGAACAATGGTTTCGCGCGCCGAAGGCGTCCTTGGACGGTGTGCGGCAAGCCCCTTTCGACCCTCTTTTACTGTATATTAGAGTTTTAGTGCATCATGCCCGGACGTGTTAAAGGAGGAAAGTGTCATGGGGTTCAGTGTCGCTTGTGCCATTTCTGCTCCTTCTTCTTAGGAGGAGGTGGCTGGGAAGGAGAGGTCGTGGCAGTTGATGATTTCAGTCGCAACCATTGCTTCTAGATGTGGTGGTGTCTTTACGAGCCAGTCGTATTGTCCTTCATCCCATTCCTTCGGAGTCTTGCATGATGTGTGCCAAGAAGTCTTCAGTGGTCCCGTTGAAATCCAGTATGAGTTCGCCGAAGCACTCAATGACATTTTCGTCCAGGCCTTCGAGGTAGGTTCCCAGGGTCATGTCCTCTACTTTTACAACTTCGTACTCGAAGTCCGAGGTCGAATTGGATTTGTGATCCGATTGGTGGGGGTTGATAGGGGATCCGGGCATAGAGTGGGCGATGTCCATCTCCTCAGTCCCCTCTTCCTGTATCTCCTTTCCCCCCGACCTCTTCGGTGTAGAGGTACTGCTTGGGATCGGTGATGCAGGTTTTGGAGGTAAGTCGACAATTGTCATCCTATCCTTATCTTGTTTCCCGGTGTCAGCCCTTTTCCGCTCGAGCCACGTCTCCATTCGTCTTGCGTCCCGGCGTTTGGTCGGCTGGGACTTCTTCTTTCTCTGCTTCTTCTTCTCTGTTCCGCTGGCTTTGCTGGTTCCGGTGGGGGTAGTTGCAATCTTATTTCCCTTCCTCTGGTGTGAACCAGTGCTACCACTCCCAGAGGTGGGTTTCTGGTGGTACTTGATGGTGAGCTGAACACTGTCACCATGAACATGGACATCCCAGTTGATGAGTGAAGCAGTATTCGGCACCTTCCGCGTGTCCTTGATCTTTGGAATGAGGGAATCCACCACCAGCAGGTTATCAATCAATCTACACGCTTTGGAGTCAAAGGTGTGAAATGAATGATGCTAGTTAATGACATATTATCAAATAATAGGATACTTCACAAACCAGTCAGGTAGCACGACACAAACAGATTCGCACATCTGACTTCAGAGTGTGAAGACGTTGATTGATTTCTCTCAATGGTTACTTTGGATATTCCAGTAAAACTGCAGAAGACCACCCCAGCTCTGGGCGTTTCTAGCCCTCTGACCTGAACTCTCCAGATGAAAGGCAAGAGCGCCCACTTAACCTTGGAGTTCGAAACGGAAGAGACCACCCTCGGGGAGAGATAGTAGATTTGCGGAGAGGCATTCCACTCGCACTAGTCCTCACCCGAGGGAGTCTGGACCCACAGAAAAGATAAAGAAGAAGAAGAGGAAAAAGAGTCTATCGACCAAGCGCAGGGACGCCCAACGACTGGAGGCTTGGCTTGAGACGAGAAGAGTAGAGACGGGGAAACAGGAGTCGGTGAGGGATACAACCATCTAATCTCCATCTCCTATCCCTCCTACGCCAACCCAGACCTCCCCACAGGAGAGGTCGGTAGGCAGGGAGAAGGAGGAGGGGGCGGAGGAGGAGACGGGAGTCATTCAAACCAAACCTGGATCTCCAACCTGCTCGGACCAACCAAGCCACCGCTCCTAGCAAATAGAAGAGACCGATGTGGAGAGCCTAGAGCAGCTAGAAGCCAGGTGGGAAATGGAGGGCGACGGAAGAAGAAAAAGAACGCCAGTAGTTCTGGCGGGAGTACAATGAAGAAAAGAGAAAAGTGGAAGAAAATATAAAACGTATTCAGGCAAATATTTCGGCAAACAAAACAGCAACAGGAACAAAATCAAACTCACCATCGGGAGCACCACCAAAGACCGACAATAGGGTCAAAAGGAGTTGAACAACACCACACCACCACGTTGTGCCTTCGGAACGCTGAAACCATTTCATTTCCAGTTGTTTTCAGGATGCGTCACTCATTTTGTCTGACGATTTTCGTTCTCTGACTCTGGGTCTCCACAACAGCTTCCGATATAGGCTACTCAATACACAGATCGTATGAATGAATGAATACTTTATTCGCAGCATAATAATATAACAGTATACAAGTATGTAAACAAAACGAACTCTATTATACTGCATGGAGACAGCCTAGTCACGAGGACTTTCTTCCTGCGTCCCCACACACGCTAAATGTAATCTTCACAGCAGATTTCGCCCACATTTTTATTCACTGAAACATACCAATGTTAACCAGCATCCATTAAACAAAAACATGATGTGTAAATTTCGGACAATCCGGACATGCAGGGTTATTATATGTGATATTAAGGAAGTATGAGCAGCATTATGTCCGTAATAATTCTTTTAAATTCTGATCTGGTGAAATTTTGAACTAGTGGTTCAATTTCACTCCACATTCTTGGAAAAGGGTGGAATGGAAGATTAGCTGTAAACCGAGCACGAGGTTTGAGAACGTATATCTTGCCCAATTGTCTCGTATCCATTCCCGGGAATTTGCATAAAGTTTGAAAGTACTTTCGAAACTCACAGACTGTCTATTATTATCGTATTTATTAATAACACCATTGACAATGCCAATATTGGAAGCTTCCATGAAATAGTCGACATGATAACTGGAGATGTTGTGTATATGTATACACATTGCATGCAAATAACTATCTCCGTGTTTATACTACTTAATGTTGGTCTGACACAAGCTGGAACTGTACAGTTAACAGGGAGATGACAGGGAGATGACAGGAAGACAGCCAGTTTGGCTATGCCATCTCTCTACCATATACGATATAATTACTTTTATTACACGCCTGTTCTACGAAATCCCCATCTACAGCAACACTAAACCATGCGGAAAATGAAAATCTGTTCCGCACACATGTGCGAAACGGAAATCGTTAACGGACTATTTTTAAATTGAAGCGAAATTTCCCTGGAATTTTCTACAAATCGTGCACCGCAATTACAATTTGAATCCCTAGCAATAGCTAAAAATTGTACCCTGAGTTCCAGTGTGTTCTGTGTGCCAGTAGGCACACAGAACACATTGGAACTCAGTGACGAAATAGTAGCACGGGGTTCCCCTCGCAAATTTGGTTGGCGATAAAATGTGTTCTTTGTCTTGATAGTTGGCAAATGAATTACTGAGTGTCCTTCTAATAATTGTTTTTTATACACGTGAAGGCGTGTAATAAACACAGAACGACACGCGCGTATCATTCAGTGTATTATTTCTTTACAAAAGCAATTGTTAACTCTTACGTTTTTACCACCATGTTCAAAGTGTTTACCGTATTTTCTTCTGTATTATGTATATCGTAAATTAAATCGATAAATCAAATCCAAATCAAATGTCTGTAACATTCCTTCATAAGACGGGATCGGTGAGTACATAGTCAATTATTGTCTTTATGCCATTCCTTTCGCAGGTCCATTTAACCTTACATTTGATTCAATATCCCTAAGCCCAATTCATTTGTGAATTCTAATAGTCTGTGAAATCCAACATTTTATTGCAAGTAACGAGAAGAGTTAATGGCAAATTCGCGAAAATGCAACTGCTTGAGTTTTGTTTTGCCTTATTTCGAGCACCGGGCATTGTGCCAGGTTCCAGGCTGCGAAGCTGTAAACTAAGAAGTCTTCTGCAGTCGAACCAGAACGGAATCGATTTGCAGACCCTGGTACCGAATCGCCGAGCGCCGCATGTTTTGCCAATATTCCATCTACGTTTTGGGTCCCACGAAGCTTCAAGATTCGATTCGATTTCGAATCTTAAGTTGCTATTCAGTTCGATTCGAATCGGCTGCACGATTCGTTTCCAGTCGCATCTTTTCACTGGAATATAGCTTGGTATCCTTGGCATCTTTCATCTTCGTCGTCTCACAATTCGCGTAGTTCTGGTGGAAATTATGCATAAATACTGCTGAAAATAAAGACTGATGAGTGTAGTTTCCGCTCTCTAAAGACTAGCAACATCTGTACCCATACCACCAGTCATGCTAATTCCAGTCTCACTGGACGCTACCACTGTTGAAAGAAAATTTAAAGTTTCCAGGCAATATAAACGACGAGCGCAGTGTGCCTATTGCCGAGGATTCTCGCACCCGCTTCTGTTTTTGAACTACAATCCTTATTGTGTAATATTCCAACTACATCACCAAGGCATGCCTTCGATGAAGAGACGCCTTAGTGATGTAGTTGGAATATGTTATCAGTTGAGACTTCAACCATCAACGTCGGAACAGATCAGATTTAAATCAGATTTACAGCGCCTCTTCCCCCCAGTCATCATATTCAAGACGTCCCTGATTCGATTCGAGATTCGATTCAAATTCGAATAATATACCTCATTCGATTCGAGATTCGATTCAAAGTGAAAATGGGCGATTCGCAGAACCCTACAATTTAGCTAACGACAACTCCAAAAGAGATTGGAATTTGAGTTTATTCCATTCTCGTTTGGTGTTGACGTTAGTTCAGTTGGAAAAGTAGCAAAACATTCAGGGCTACGCGATTCATTGCCGAAGTCACGAGATAGATAACGATCGGAGCCGACTGCAGTAAACTTTACAGTTTTCAGCTGAGCATTCCCGAACCTAGCACAATGCCTGGTGGAATTCCTGCTTGAAATAGGCGGTATAAAAAAAGGTAAGTACATATTACATTACTTTGATTTTTTCACATAGTTATGACGTCACTCCACTGTTTAACCCTTAAGCCCCCATATAGCCCCAAACCGCCACTTTTATATTGCATTGAAGCAGGTGCTCCCTTGTGTAATCTTTTTTATTACTCTTGTGTGTAGACTGAATTTTCCCTGGCAGTGGTTCTACATCACTGCTGGCTGCCTGTATAGGCAGCCAGCAGTGATGTAGAACCACTGCCAAGTCATCAATAACTATGTAAGCAGAAAAAGGTCATAAATACTTTAAAATTAATCTGAGGACTTAAGGGTTAAAAGAGGTGATATATTTCGAAGTGTTGATAAGAGGACATGCTGTATTCAACAAATATCACCCCCAAGCTCTGCAACACCTGGGCGATGAAGGATATCTTTCGAGAATGAAGGGAATGAACTGGGACAGTGTCAGCCCTGACATGAACAAAAAAACCATGAAAACATTTCAGTGGTCTGTATTAAAGTATCTGAACCCATTCACGCACTATTCTGAACTTCCTCGCCCGGTGATATTATACAGCGTTTCACACATAACATAAAACTAAAAGGTACGATAAAAATGACGTTTTCCGTATAACGATAAAATTTTGCTGACTCAAAAAACGAAAGTATTGAAAAGAATGAGAAAAAATGTCAAATTAAGTTAATTTAATCGAGACTTGATATTGAGTCTTTGTTGCTGATTGAGCGTCTTTACGTCATATCAGCTCGTGATATTGAACATACAATCGCTCGGGCAAAGCCTTCGTGAACACCCTCGCGATTATATATTCAATGTCACTTGCTTTCTATGGTGTAACCTCTACTTGCACAATTTTCACATTCTCCAGTAAAATCGTTATTTTTTACGTTTATGCAATTTTATACTACATAAAGGGGCTACAAAAGTGGTCACAGAAGTATGCGATTGGCGGAACAAATTTCAATTGAAGCAAGCTGTTTGACAAACTGTTCACTGCTGAGGAGGTACTTGTTATGACGTGTAAAAAATTGTCTGACTTATTTACAAGTTGTTTATGGTACATGTTTACTTTGTCATTGGTGTCGACGTTACTATCGCTTCGTCCGGCACTTGCAAGAACGAACCGTCTATTGCTGCATCAATCTCCATCTTTTGTATAAATGTACGTTTAAAGCATACCAACGTGTATCCTGTGAAACACACAGACTATTGTTTTTGTACGGTTTCTTTTTCTTTCTTTCTTCTTCTTCTTTTCTTCTTCTTCTTCTTCTTCTTCTTCTTCTTCTTCTTCTTCTTCTTCTTCTCTTCTTCTTCTTCTTCTTCTTCTTCTTCTTCTTCTTCTTCTTCTCATGTCTTCTGTCTTCTATGCATTTCCTTGTCCTCACGGTAACTCGAAAACGAATCGTCCCATTTCGCTGATTTTTGGGATACTGGCAGACAGTCAAAAGTTCTCGGCGCCCTATGGTTTCAGGTAGCTGGAGCCCTTGAGTATGGCTCAGTCGGCCACAAGGTTTTTACTGTCTCTAATTTCCTGAAACAGTAAATTATCCCCAAGCAATTCTATTTGTATTTATTCACCTTGGAGAAACACAAACACAAGTGGAGGTATCTGTCAAACATTAAATGCAATCTTGTTATTATAGTCAGATGTCTGCTCTTCAAACCAAGTTGAGAGATACCCTTTGCTTTGAAAGGAAATAAAGTACAAATGATTCAGTTTAATGCTTTTAACCCTCTCAAGACTTCAATGTGGGTTCAAAGACTTTATTTGAGTAAGAATAATGCTAACTCTTTCAATAAAACGATACTGAATAATTGTTGAAACCTTCACAAAACTGTCAGGATGCCGGTAAGAATACAGTACTCACATGATCGACTGTACTGTTAACTGTGTTCGTGCTATGAGTGTTTAAAACTCCATTATTAGAGGAGTTATATAGTCTTTCTCTGTGCTCGGCTCAGTCTCATTGAGAGTGCAGAAAACCTTGGTGCCAAAGTGTCATTAAAAGAATGTCTCTGATTGGTTCTGTTTCATCCCTCCGGTGTACAAAAGCAGGTACTGTCAGCTGAGAAATTCCAGTTCATAGCTTTGCCAAGCTGACTACATACACTACTCTCAAACTATTGCTAGTGCGGACGACCACTCCAGTGAACTCTCTCAAGGAGCTAAACACTCCTCAGGAGCTCATGTATGCTATATTTTTGGGTTAGTTTTAATTACCCCTGTTAGGTTAATTGGGCTAAAGAGCTTGTAACCTAGTTTTTTATTATAATAAATTAATAATTTTGGCCAACTGCCCGAGAAGAGCTATAGCTCTCCTGTAGAGCTATAGCTCTTTTAAGGTGTATATTGGTCTGGGTCTGTATTAAAATGTTTCTCTCATCTGGAATGTAGAATAATAGTTTATTTTTACATTAAAATGCATAATGCAAATCATCCGCGAAATTTTAACTAGTCTTTCTTGGTCTATTGGCTGAAAATATCTTTTAACACTGAGTGACCAAGTCCAACTTCAAATCTGAGTATTGTCCTTTAATTTAACCTCTCGACATCACATAAGAATCGGTTCTGATTAACCCCTATTGGTCAATGCCAACCGCTTAGGAACTCCTGGGCTCTGTTACATTTTTTATTCTCAATCATAACTCAAGATCGACGGGTTTCAAAAAGCAATGGTGGTGAGTGGCTTTCTCGAAACACCTATCACAATTATAAATTAACCCTTTACCTAACATGAAAGGCAGACGACACTTGCAAAAAAAATTCTTGAATAACTAATTGTTTTCATTTTTTGTCTCAAAAACATAGGTTATGACCCCTCATTGGAACGAGCTCGACGAGCTCGTTCCAACAAGGGGTCATAACCTATGTTTTTGAGACAAAAAATGAAAAAATAATGAAAATTAATTGGCGATTTTTTTAGAATAGCGCTGGCCGGTTTTTGCCGTTACGTTGGGTAAAGGGTTAATAAAATAGAATATTTAAATGTGAGTCCAAATGCTTTCATTTAACTCATGACAGCAGAACTTTTTGTACGTTTTCTGTCACATTGCCCCTCTGTTCACAACCGCCATTCTTGAGACCCAACCATCTTCTTATTTCCTGTACGGCTTGTTTAAGGCCATATAAATGGATCAGACAGTCGCGTGACGGAGATGAGGTTACGACATTGGACTTCAAACAGAAAGGTTCATGGTATCAACGTCGCCATGTGTATCTGCGTTTTGTTCATGGCAAGGCATGTCATCACGGTGATGCTATGTACTTTTTAAATGGTTTGCTTTTAACCCTCTCAGAAACGCATTCTCAGCCCTTTACCCAACGTGACGCCGAAAACCGGCGAGCGTTATTCACAGAAATTCCCGTTCAGCTTTCATTATTTTTTCGTTTTTAATTGAAAAACATAGCTTATGACCCCTAGTTGAAATGAGCTCGTTTTTTAAGGTTTAAAACAGAGAATTTAAAGTGAGTATTTTAAGCCTCTTAAGATCTTTATATGGATCCCAAAAGTTTAGTTTATGCAGTGCGAGAGTAAAGATAACACTTTCCATTCTCACAATGTTGCTCTAAACACACATGGCCGTCGATGGCACCTTGGTATTTTTACAGTGCCAATAAGCCTTCAGGTAGGCTCTTGGGAGCCTTTAAGGCCTTTTTACGTTTATATTCCAACATTACTGAATTCTTTCACTTGCAATATATTTTCCAGAGGTACTATGTACCTTAACATTTTCTGGCTAACATGAATATTCGCTATCATCTACAAATATGGCAGATCCGGAGTTGGTGGAGCCAATATTTTTAAAGTGGTTTATGCTCATACATCAGGCCAGGTCTGACCCATAGACCTGTTACCTACATCGAATGAGTTGAACTTGCTGGGATTTAAAATATGTTCTACCTCAGTGCGGTCCAAAGAGGACATTAAGTGCGTATTTTTCAAAACTATTAGGAATAGCATTTTATAACAACTCATGCAATTCTGAAGATTATACACGTATGTCACCATTCAAATAAGTGGCAGAGCCAGTAATGCCGATTTCTGATTTCTTGATCGAACTCTTTAAATAGTGTGACATATATGCCGTTTCCGGTTTTTTTTATAGAAAAATTGTTCTGATTCCCATATGAACACCTGTAAACACTGTTAACGAAAATCCATTTCTGATTTGTTTTAAAAATATTTTAGTCCCGAAAATAAGCTCCATAAATTCTCTTTGTACATAGTTTTTTCCTGATACTTTAACCCTTTTCACACAGATTTGAATTTACTGGATACTGTAAATTCTGTTTCTCCAGTTATTACTTTATCCTTGCAAAGCAAAAAGTTTCTCTCAACTTGGTTTGAGGAACTGACATCTCATTGATTATAATAGCAAGATAACATTTAATGTTTGGCAGCTAATTTGTCTGTGAAACACACAGACTATTGTTTTCGTACGGTTTCTTCTTCTTCTTCTTCTTCTTCTTCTTCTTCTTCTTCTTCTTCTTCTTCTTCTTTTCTTCTTCTTCTTTTTCTTCTTCTGTTTTCCGTGCAGTTCATTGTCCGCACGATAACTCGAAAATGAATTGTCCTATTGTTGGCATACTGGTAGACAGTCGCACCTTCTCGGCCACATATGGTTTTTCGATTCCTGGGACATCAGGGGTGTCCGATGGGGTGTTTTGAAGTTGGTCACGCCCATATCTCAGGCATGGTATGACCTATGGACCTGGGACCAACATCAAATGAGTCGACACCTCGATGGAGACTCAAAATATGAGTCAAGGTCACTGAGGTCATATAAGGGTCACTGAGTGCATCTTTCACAATTGCTGGAACTCACATTTTTGGACACCATCCCCCCCACCCACCTAATTTATTCCCGAAGCTCGTACATGCGTTTTATGCTAAGAAAGTGGGCGTGCCCAAACATTTTTTAAAGTGGGCCATGCTCAAATCTCAAGTATGGTGTGACATATGGTCCTGGGACCAACACCTAACTAATCGAAACTAGATGTAGGTTTATAATATGGGTCAAGGTCACTGAGGTCACCCATGGGTCATTGGGTGCATTTTTCAGAATTGCTGGAAATGACATTTTTGGACCCCCTAGTGCATTCTTTGATCGAACGTTTTGAATGGTATACACATACATGCCTTTTCTGGTTTCTTGAAAAAATGTATCTGATTCCTGAATGAGAATCTTTAAAAACTGTTAACGATAATCTGTTTCTGATTTCTTTAAAACTATTTTATTCCTGAAAATAAGCCTCCAAAGTATTCCCATTACATTCATAGAGGGGCGAGGTGGCTCAGTAGTCAGAGGTGCAGGCTGCAAGCCGAGAGATCCTCAGTTCGAATCACACCTCGACAACCGCCTTATGTCTTTGGACAAAACACTTCACCCCCATTGCCCACGTGAGGGCATGGTGACGTTGTGTACTAAGGCGTACTGCACGTCGGTGGTGCACTTGCGCTAACCCTGCTTGTGTGGAGTTAGTATCTTGGGGAGCCTGACAGTTGCTCGCCGTTGCTCGGTGGTTGTCTCCGGGTACTCCGGCTTCCTCCATCTATAAAACTGTCCGACACGAAGTGACCCTGGCTGTCGAAAGTGTCGTTAAACTCCACTAAATAAATAATATTCATAGAAGGAGGGGAGAGGGGGGGGGGGGTGGGCTCTAGAGGCTAAATTATGTTTACAGCATATACTTGCAAATGAGTTCGCTGAAGTAACAGAAATTATCTAAAACAGAAGAGAATCTCTCATAAACAAAGGGTCAGAGAGAAACCTGTAACTGTTACATGGAATAACACTGTATATTTAATTAGCATCATGTTACAAACTTCATTCTCAAATCATGTTGAACAAAGAACTCTTCTCTTTTCAAAGCATTTTTACAATTTATTTATTCTTAATCATAACTCAGGATCGAAAGGTTTTGGGATGGAGTGGTGTGTGGCTTTCTCGAAACAACTATCACAACTATAAAGTAATGAAATGGAATATTTGAATGGTCTGTTTACCCCTCTTAATACTTCAGTGTGAGTACAAACACTTTTAATATAACTCAGGTTACAGAATGTTTTTCGCTTTCTTTTCTGTAACATTTATTTCTATGTGGAATGGGACACCTTTTCCTTGTACCTTCCAAAGCCAGGCATTCTTAAACCCTTAGCCAACATAACGGTCAGCGTTATTCACAGAAATGTATAACCAGTTTTAATTACTTTTTCATTTTTGATTGAAAAACATAACTTATGACCCCTCATTGGAATGAGCTCGTTTTTTTAAAAGGATTGTTTATTTATTTATTTATTGGTGTGTAAAGTCACATTTCTGCACAATGGCTGATCATGACCACAGTAGTTTTGCTGGGTGGAGGAAGCCGGAGTACCCGGAGAGAACCACCGGGCAACAGCGAGCAACTGTCCGCTTCCCACATACGAACGCCACACAAGTAGGGTTAGCATCGTTTGAAGACAGGTGCACCGTCGACGTGCAGTACGCCTTAAAACACAGCGCGATCGTGTCCCCGCGAGTGCAATGGGGGTGAAGTGTCTTGCCCAAGGACACATCGCGGTTGCCGCAGGTGGGATTCGAACCGAGAACCTCTCGGCTTGCAGCCGGCACCTCTACCAACTGAGCCACCTTTTAAAGAACTAAAATTGAGTGTTTAAAGGGAGTATTTTAACCCTCTTAAGATCTTAAATATGGGTCCCAAAAATTTGATTTTATGCAAAATAGAGAATAATGAAAACCCTTTCCATTCTCACAATGTTTTTCTAAACACACATGGGCATAGATGGGACCTCGGTATTTTCCCAATGCCAATACATCTTCAAAGAGGCTCTTGGTGGCATTTAAGGCCTTTTTACATCTGTATTCAACCATTACTGAACTCTTTTACTCGCAATATATTTTCCAGAGGTACCATATACCTTAACATTTTCTATCTAATATGAATATTTGCCATCATCCACAAATATGACAAATCCGGAGTTGATGGAGTCAATATTTGTAAAGTGGTTTATGCTCGGTTTATGCTCATACTTCATAATTGTGGCCCACCTCAATGCGGTCAACAGAGGTCATTAGGAGCATATTTTTCAGACCTATTAGGAATTGCCTTTTATGCCAACTAATGCAATTCTGAAGATTATCCGTGTATCACTTCATTCAAATAAACGACAGAGCCAGTAATATCAATTTCTGATTCCTTGATCGAACCCTTTAAATGCTGTGCACATATATGCCTTTTTCTGGCTTCTTAGAAAAATTGTTGATTCCTGTATGAATATCTGTAAATACTGTTAAGGAAAACACATTTCTGATTTGTTAAAAACTATTTTACTTCCGAAAATAAGCCGCTATAAATTATCTTTCTATATAGTTCTTTCCTGATACTTTAACCCTTTTTCACACAGACTTAAATTCCGTTTCTCTAGTTCCACTTGTGATTACATTGTCCCCAGTGTGAATAAATACAACATTGTATTGCTTGGGGTTAATTTACTGTTGCAGGAAATTGGAGGCTGTGAAAACCCTGTGGCCGACTGGGCCGTACTCAAGAGCTTTGGCAACCTGAAAAACACAGGGTGCCGAGAACTGGTGACAGTTTGTCCATATGCCAAACATCAGCGAGATAGGCAGATTCGTTTTCGAGTTATCGTGCGGACAAGGAAGTGCTTAGAAGACAGAAGACAGGAGAATAATAATAATAAAAAAAAAAAAGAACCATACAAAAACAAGAGTCTATGTGTTTCACACAGACTAACCACGGCAAAAGCACGTTCGCGAAACAAAGAGCCAATGTGGACTGTAACTTAGCCGTTTCTAATTAACATCTAATACACGAAAACTAAATATATCTCCGAGACCTGTTGAAACAAAAGGAAACTTCGCTCTATTTTCTGCTGATGGCATAGGCATTTTTAAACCACTCCAAGGTTCTTAACTGGCATTTCCTCACTCGCTTAATATGTTCATGGGAGATAACTTTGTGAAATCGATATTCTTGGAGAGACAAGTCAGGGGTGGGCGTGAATTCGCTCCGCGACAACATTCGGTCCACCGGTCGCGGTTTGTATAGCGTGAATATGAAGGTGATGTTAGAAATATCCTACTAGGTCGAAATTCGTATTGGTTGGAGCACTGGATTTCAGATCGAAAGATCGTAGGTTCGCTCCTGCCCCGCGTCATCTGCATTGTGTTCCTGGGCATGACACTTTATCCCAGTCACAGGTGAGGGCACAGTGAGGCTGTGTTCTGCACGTCGAAGGTATTCAATGTCAGGGATACCTGAGGCCCCGTAAGGCCTGGGCTGACGTGGGGTTATTTAGTCCCGCTGATGAAGTTGCGGGAAAATTAGACCAACGTGGAGGGTCGGAATCCAAGTGTCGCGAACTCAGTGCAGAGAGCTGAGTTAGACCGACGCCGTGATTCCTTCTCTGCCAAATTGGCCTGAAATAGGTTCGATTTCCGTTAGGTGTGATTCCTAATCACTTTAGGCTGTATAATGGAAAGAATGATTTAAAGTAACAACGATTCTTTTATTTACACATAAAAATAAATCCGTTTCAATATTTCAACAATCAACAATTCGATTCTTTTCACAGAAAATGGGTCGCTATGGTTAAATAATTCTAAACAATCATATAGTCATTCTATAGCCCTGTACTGGCACTATAGTCTACACACTGGAAATGTTACTACTGTGAGCTCGCCATAAGAGCTTCACCCGCTTAGGCTCAAATGTCAACGTCTGCGCGTAACTGTACCTCTAGCTGTCGGAGGGTTCCGACCAGCAATGTTCGTCATCTATAAGGACACGTACTTCTGATTTGGGTCAGATATTGTCTATTCATACCTTATGTGCCTTCGAAAGTCCTCCGTGAAAGTCCTATTGAAATATTCACTGGTTGAATTCACGATTCACAAATGCCCCTTTTGTGCTAGGGCGAAATTGTCACTCACACCGATCTCCAGTCGGTATTACGATGCTTCGACAGCAAAACAAACTACTCAGAACGCAATCAGTCTGACGCTTCAAAGGGTTAATACGCACAATACAATTAACCTACACTTCTGACTATTGCAGGCCGATACCTGCTACTCGACAATCTAAACTTTAACGTTCCACCTGGGGTGTTCCTTCTCACGAATTCGGCCCCGTAGCCGCCTATCAACGTTAAGCTAAATCAATCATGGAATGCCCTCTCTGGCGATTCCAGCCGTGTCAGGGTCCTTGTGATCGAAGGTACCCTTATGCCAGGAAACAGAGTCCGCCTGTCCTGGACTTCACCAACGTGTGTGTGACCCCAAGTGTGTCTAATGCTCTGCTCTTCCAGGTATATATACTTTTTACCCTAAACTGTCAGGTGGACCGACGCTCATCTGTCCACCTGTCAAAACGGTGGGAGATGACATATATCGAGACAGAATCAATACAAGTCATCTCGCGCGTGACTTAACCGATTCGTTCTTGCCATTTGTTGTTACCTAATGATCAGGTGACGATACGATAGACATTTCTATCGTTTTCAAATCTCGTTTCTTAATTGACCGTGACGATAAATGAGATTAGACCTTATCTAACATACCGTTTCTCCCCTGGGTCCCTGCGCTAAAGCTGGATATACACCACGTGTGTTTTTCCAGCTTTACAGAGAAGTGAAATTCATGTAGGTTTTTCGCCTTGACGCGGAATATATTTTGAACTTACAATATCTTTAAATATGAGGCCCCTTGCCCCTATATTTAGGCTGGCTTTGCCCTGACAACTCCCTTCCCGAGAGAAACACCCTGTGTATCTCTTAAAGCACAAGGGGCAAAGCCACGCACGCTCGCCTCTCACACCATTTTACAATCTACCCGTCATGTTTAAGACTACAAAACTGTGCCCTAGTGGTCGTGGGGTTCATGACCGGGTTCATGCGTCGGCCATACCGATTCCCACGACACACACGCTACCACATGCTCCCGTCTTGCGGGTTTACATATGGAGAGTAGCCTTATTCTTAGATTTGCAGCACTCTCTATCTCTGTAATACTATATATTTACACCTAAACATCCACATTTTTATACACATTCGCCCATTTTGCAAACAGTTCACTTGGCACTCACTCTGACGAGTAACACCGTCCGCGCCTTTGCGTCAGATGGGTTAATTCCAACGGAGTGTAACTTCGCCTCCCATTGCCCTATGACTTGTGAAGGGGCAAACGACCCCTGCATTATGTTGAGTCTCACCCTCGCAAAGCTCAACCAGGGGATTAAAATTGTGACGCACACACTCACACATTCAACACACAGATTTCCCGACCGCGCCTTTGCGACAGACGGGGTTAGTGTGCCTCACACTCACAACAAACTCTCGTCAATAAAAACAAGCGCGGTTTCCCCGGGCCTTAACACCGGGTTTGTGCATTCCATACTTACAAAACTCGACACACAGGCTCCCCGTCCACGCACACGCGACAGACAGGGCAGTGTATCTCACATTCGCACTCACAACCAACTCTAGTCAGCAGTCAGAGCAATAATAATACTAAAATAAGAAAATTCCTCCGGGCCTTAACACCGAGTTTACGAAGCCCATACCCTCACCAACAAAAATATTTGCGACTGGAGCCCCCGTCCCAGACACCAGGCCCGCAGCCACCCAACTATTGCTTCTTTATAACCACCGACCATTGGTAGGGGCCCGGTTCCCAGAATCCCCTTGGGTAACCCTCGACACACCCCTACTTCTCGCCCCGTTATTTCTACGGGTATTCCACCAGGGTCCCCATATCCTGTCATTTTCGCATTCCCAAGAGCTTCCCTTGGCGCTATATCCCCCAGGCTCACTCGTCCCGGCGATTACCTTCGTTCGAACGACACTGGCCGCCCTTGGCCCTTGTGCCGTCGACTCCCCGGTCCATTGCGACGACTTCTTGCGCACATTGGGCGCTGTGCGCCCCCGGCGCTCTCTACGTGGTCTCCGCCACCTAGGATGCTTCTCCTTTGATTTGTGGACCCTTTTCTCGATCCCCTGGGCGCCCACCTTAGCGGTCCCATCCACTTTAACATACTCAACTTGTGTTGACCCGTGCCCTCTCAATTCTGGGGAAGTTTGCCCAGCCATTTGCGTGGGTCTGGCCTCCCCTCTCCACACGGGTGACACCGACTTCTTGGGGCGCTCAACTCCCCCACATAAATTTGCTTGAGGGTCTTTCCCCAATGATCCCATTGGGTTCCCTCGCTGTTTGGCGTTTCGCCTGGACCGCCTGCGGCCCCTTCTCCCTAATAGGACAGGAGTCGTCCCTCCTGAAACTTCCCGACATTTCGTCGTGTAGGGACCATCCCCTGGACCATCGGATTGGTTCCCCCTGGGAACCTTCCCTTCATTACTCGTTGGGCCCTCACTTGGCCCCCTATCCCTGGACCATAACTCATCAGGGCTTGCCCTCACCCCTGGGATATTACCTATGACCAGGTCATACACAGGTGATTCAATGCACATGGCTTCCACTTCTCCACAATAAAATGGGGTATCCACAGTTATCCTCGCGATGGGGAACCTTCTAACGGTCCCATCTATCAAAATACACAAATGGTCGCGCCCCAACAATTGCTTGTCGTCAACCAGTTGCTTTCTAACCGCTGCAGAGGAGCACCCAGAATCCCGGAGCAGACGGATCTCCCTTTGTCCCACATACCCTGGGTACACTGGCATATCAACCTTCTCCTGCGAAGTTGTGAGCCTCTCACACATGCCACTTATTATCGGGACAACCTTCCCGCCTTCCAGCCTTAATTCTCCCTCTTGTATACATTCCCGGGGGGGACTGTGTTCTGGACCGATAGTTTGACAGAACGCTGCCGTCTGCCTACTGGGCCCTGGATCTACGCGGTCACCTTGCTTCCAACCCCTTTGCGCTGCGTTCCCGTCCCCCTGCTGAGGTGGTCTAATGTTCCCAGTGGTCCTTACCTGCTTCTGCCAGCAGTCCCTGGCAATATGACCCCGCTTGTTGCAGATAAAACAAGTGGTGTCCTTGGGAGCGCTCTCCTTCCGGCTGGTCTGCGACGCAGGAGGATCGGGGTGGTGTTGCCTTACGGGTGCCATTGCCAACCCGTTTGCCCCACCCCTAGCCGATTTGGGTGCGTTTACACTCCCACCGTGGGCCTCGATGTAGCGTTCTGCCACAGTTGCCATCTCATCATAGGTGGGCGGACCCCTTTCCTTGATGAACAGGCCCAACTCCTTGGAGCATGTAGTTAAAAACTGCTCCCGGAGAAATAGATCTCGCAGTGCTCCATACGACTCATTCACTTCTGCGAGATCAGTCCAGCGGTCAAAGTACCGCCTAGCTCGGGCAAAATACTGAGGTACTGTTTCTCCCTTCTCCTGCTTAATTTCTCGGAACTTGGTCCGGAATCCTTCTTCAGTGAGCTGGTATCTCCGAAGGATGGCATTCTTCAGCTCACCGTAGTCGTTAAGAAGTGCAGGAGGCATACTGGTATAAGCCTCGAGGGCTTTACCTGACAACAAAGGGCTCAAGCACATAGCCCATGTGTCTTCTGGCCACATTTGACTGGAGGCAAAACGCTCGAACCTCTCCAAGTACGAGTCCAAGTCATCTGTGTTTTCATTGAAATGAGCGAGATGGGGGCGTGGGGCATGACTTGCTACCCCTGCACTCCCATCCCCTGAGCGCCGACTTTCATTCTCCACATCGGCCCTTGCTCTGAGGAGCTCTAATTCTCTCTCGTGCCTCTGTTGTTCGAGCTCTCGCTCTGCCTCCCTTGCCTCCCTTGCTAATTGGGCTTCCCTCTCTCTCGCCTCATTTGTTAATTGAATCTCTCTCTCTTTCGCCTCTCGTTCTGCTTGGGCCTCTCTCTCCCTTGCGTCATTACGTAAGGCAATCTCCTTGGCCTCACGTTTCTGCTCATCTTTAACGAACTTCTGAAGTTCAGCTCCCTCAAGGCCCATTTCCTCGCCTAATGATACCAGTTGGGCGAGGGGTGTAACAACATCCATTTTGATTTTTTCTTTCTATCTTCAACACTCGTCAGAAAGAATGAAGAAGGAAAAGAAAGAAAGAAAAAAAAATATGGCAATTGATCCTAATTTACCTCTGTAATTTAACGTAATTAAACGCACCAAATATTCTGAAACCTACCGCAGTTATAGTGGCTATTAAGTATCCTTTTGGGGACTACTGTATTGCGATATTAAACCCTTGAACGGCATCAACTGACCGAACGCGTCAAAACCTAAACAGAACCGCCGTTAAAATAAAACAAAATTTCCATATAGCCATTTTTTACCTTTTAGAAATATCCTGGTAGCGCTCGCCAATCAATGTCAGGGACACCTGAGGCCCTGTAAGGCCTGGGCTGACGTGGGGTTATTTAGTCCCGCTGATGAAGTTGCGGGAAAATTAGACCAACGTGGAGGGTCGGAATCCAAGTGTCGCGAACTCAGTGCAGAGAGCTGAGTTAGACCGACGCCGTGATTCCTTCTCTGCCAAATTGGCCTGAAATAGGTTCGATTTCCGTTAGGTGTGATTCCTAATCACTTTAGGCTGTATAATGGAAAGAATGATTTAAATTAACAACGATTCTTTTATTTACACATAAAAATAAATCCGTTTCAATATTTCAACAATCAACAATTCGATTCTTTTCACAGAAAATGGGTCGCTATGGTTAAATAATTCTAAACAATCATATAGTCATTCTATAGCCCTGTACTGGCACTATAGTCTACACACTGGAAATGTTACTACTGTGAGCTCGCCATAAGAGCTTCACCCGCTTAGGCTCAAATGTCAACGTCTGCGCGTAACTGTACCTCTAGCTGTCGGAGGGTTCCGACCAGCAATGTTCGTCATCTATAAGGACACGTACTTCTGATTTGGGTCAGATATTGTCTATTCATACCTTATGTGCCTTTGAAAGTCCTCCGTGAAAGTCCTATTGAAATATTCACTGGTTGAATTCACGATTCACAAATGCCCCTTTTGTGCTAGGGCGAAATTGTCACTCACACCGATCTCCAGTCGGTATTACGATGCTTCGACAGCAAAACAAACTACTCAGAACGCAATCAGTCTGACGCTTCAAAGGGTTAATACGCACAATACAATTAACCTACACTTCTGACTATTGCAGGCCGATACCTGCTACTCGACAATCTAAACTTTAACGTTCCACCTGGGGTGTTCCTTCTCACGAATTCGGCCCCGTAGCCGCCTATCAACGTTAAGCTAAATCAATCATGGAATGCCCTCTCTGGCGATTCCAGCCGTGTCAGGGTCCTTGTGATCGAAGGTACCCTTATGCCAGGAAACAGAGTCCGCCTGTCCTGGACTTCACCAACGTGTGTGTGACCCCAAGTGTGTCTAATGCTCTGCTCTTCCAGGTATATATACTTTTTACCCTAAACTGTCAGGTGGACCGACGCTCATCTGTCCACCTGTCAAAACGGTGGGAGATGACATATATCGAGACAGAATCAATACAAGTCATCTCGCGCGTGACTTAACCGATTCGTTCTTGCCATTTGTTGTTACCTAATGATCAGGTGACGATACGATAGACATTTCTATCGTTTTCAAATCTCGTTTCTTAATTGACCGTGACGATAAATGAGATTAGACCTTATCTAACATACCGTTTCTCCCCTGGGTCCCTGCGCTAAAGCTGGATATACACCACGTGTGTTTTTCCAGCTTTACAGAGAAGTGAAATTCATGTAGGTTTTTCGCCTTGACGCGGAATATATTTTGAACTTACAATATCTTTAAATATGAGGCCCCTTGCCCCTATATTTAGGCTGGCTTTGCCCTGACATTCATGTCTTTGCAAATGCTTAACCTCCATGTGCGGGGTTAGTGAATTGGAGAGTCCGAGAGTTACTCGCTGCTGCTCTGTGGCTCTCTCTCAGTAATCCGGCTTCCTCTACCCGCAAAACTTACGATGCGATATGACACTGGCCGTGGAAAGTGTTGTTAAACTGAAATAAATAAATAAATAAATAAATAAATAAAAGGGAGAAGAAACGTGCCTAAGTATTACACTATCTCATCGCGTCCAACCCTCGCTTTAGGACGCCGCGAATAGAAAAATCCAACCTCGAATCAAATCTTGAGTTGAATCGGGTGTCGATGCCGACTCCGTATCGAATCTGAAACAGTGTGAAACAATTTTCGTGAAATCGATAGTTATATTACTCAATTTCCTAATTACCATGCTAATCAGTTTGGTTTGCACGTGCCGTAGGTTGCTGTAGGTTGTGTGCTTACAAGACGGCAGAGGTGACCAGTTACACTGCTACAACAATACTCATAAAATGGAGCGCGGGATTTCCGTGCTCCACCTTTATAAGTACGTTGTAACAATGTAACTCGTAACACAAACAAACATGTTGATAAGCGGATTGAACCGAACACGCAACAGGCAACTATGTTTTCAATTCTGTGGTTTGATTCCGCAGATAAATGACATTTATTTCCCGCCGTCCTTCTTGAAAAACATGTTACCCGAACCGCAAATCGACGAGTCAGGAGGCCGATTCTATATCGATCCCGAATAAGGCATTTTATGTCGACGTAGAAGTGAATCGTCCAACCTTGACCCTCGAGCACATCGTGCTCTGCATGTAACGCAGTGAAACCTATCTCCCAGAAGGAAGAAAAGAAGCCATGAATAGATTTAAGAGAGTTCTGGAATTGTTGTTAAGCTGTTACGGCATGTCATGTGCAAGAAGTAACTGATAGACTTTGTGAACATGCTATTCAAGATTTTGTCCGTTTCGACTCGATATTCCTTTCGAGAGGAAAATGACATCCGTACGGCACTATATTTCCTTTTCTGCATTTCCGTTGTTTTCATCTCTCGTTTTGTACAATTATGGAGGATATCTAACTTGTCGCAATTCTCTACGAAATGTTTTAGCAGGTACACAAAATTCTGTTCGAGCCAAGGTTTACTAAGGTTCGAATTGAATTTTTTTTGGAAGAGATTAAAAAACTGTATGTATTTTTAGGTTCTTCGCATCATGTATGAAAGGGCTTTTGGAAAACCATCGCATGTTCAAACAAAGCATTTTGGAATCGAGGAAACCGTCTCAGCATTGGAACTACGCCATTGCGTGTTGCGCGCGACGACAATCCCGAAAGAGTTAGGACACATGGTCGAGAGTGATCATTTGGTGGAATGTGCACTTCGTCGAATGGGCACTCAGTTGAATTCTCAATTGGTGGAATAAACCTTTTCGAAAAGTTTCATCGAATTATCGACGAAAATATGTGTGTTCGAGTAGAATGATTTTTTTGATGAAAATTACTTAGTAACTGGGTCATATGCGCAATATATATATATATATATACTTAGCGAAAGCGCGGTTGCTTAGTGGTTGTGGCATTGAACTTCAAACCGAAAGGGTCACGGTTCAATCCACGCCAGGGGTAACTACGTTGTGTCCATGGGCATGGCACTTAATCCCGATTGCCCACGTGGGGCATGGTGGAGCTGTAAAAAGAGGCGTACTGCACATCGATGGTGCACCTGTCTTCAACCACTACTAACCTTGCTTGTGTGGAGTTAGTACGTTGAGGAGTCTGGCAGTTGCTCGCTGTTGTTCGGTGGTTCTCTCTGGGTACTCCGGTTTCCTCCACCCGTAAACCTGTACGACACGAGGTGATCCTGACGTTGAAACTGTCGTTAAATTCCAATAAATAAATAAATAAATAAAATAAATAAATAAATAATATATACTGAGCAAACTGGTATCCACGTTACTTGACTATAACTGATCTTATAGACAATACGTCACAATTATTTGTAGGTTCTAAGAAATGAAAACAAATAACATTTTACTTTGAGAAAACTTGGCTTATACAAACGAATTAGTGATGAAATGCATGTATCTCATCATAACATCAGGTGGAGAGAGTACTCATCAGTTATCCAATCTACCTTCTCCCTTTTCCTCTCGCCTTGTCTTTTGCCCCCTCCCCTTCTTTCACTCTATTTCTCTCACTCTCCGTTTTTTATTATTTTTGCGAAACTAAAATTTTATTTTTGTTATTAAGTACTTACTTTATTTGTCATGTTATATATGTATTTTAAATTAGTGGAAGAGGAGGATAAACTTAGTGTTAAGCACTCCGATCAATTCGCGCACAAGTGTACTGTAAGGCCGCCGTGGATTGGTCATTTTCACGGATGGGCGATATTTCCACGGACGCAATAATATGAGATTCCAAACGCTACTTATAGGAATAATCACAAAAGATTAATTAATGAAGCACCGCGTAAAATTGTGCTGCTGATGATTTTTATTTCCTGGTAAACGCATGCATGGACATCACTGCCCACGCGTGGTTTACTACCAGTCTACGGAGGCTGTACTGTAGAAAATAAAATATGCTTAAACTAAACAAGCATTTGGAGATTCTAATAAAAAAATAACATTTTGCTTAAAAAAATTCTTCATTCTTCAAAGGTAGTACACAGAAACAGAAAATATAGAAACAGAACACAGTTGAAATAATTATATGGAAAGTACATCATGAAAGTAAAATGGTGAAGAATTTTAAATTTGAAATCCACTGTTCTGGACTATCCTGGGCGGTGAATTTTGTATTCGGAATTGCTAATCTCTGTTTAACTTAGAAATGGAATGAGATTGTATAGACCCTTAACCCTTTCAACACTAGCTCTCTGGTTGAGCTGTTGGCTGAAATTATTACCGAGCCTTTTTGCTCTTTATATCTTATTCACGCAAAAAAATTATGCATACCGGGTTGAAAGGGTGAATTAAATTAAATGGAAAATTCAAATTTCGACCAAATATGCATTCGACGAAATGTCATCTCGACAAACTGTCCATTCGGTCAACTGTCTTTCGCCGAAGTGTCGTGCATCCGGTTTGGTGTGTAATTATGCGATACAAATACTGCACTTATACAACTGTTATCTCCTTTTTATTCTCTGCCATAAAGAAAGGTATTCCAATGAGCCCTTCCACCTACTGAAAGCAAACCCACTGAGGTACATGCTACAATGCGATTCACGTTTCGGGTTCAGACTTATTTCATTCCGCTTATTTTGTATCAGTTGAAGATCAGACAATATTTGTTCAATTTCACTCAAGAGAGACATATTTGTAGAACTGTTTCGTACCCAATACTACCATTCTCTTATATATATTTTCTGGTTGATTTTTCAACCTTGGCCCATCGAGCCCGAAAGTTCGCCTCTTCGGTCCAGATCTGTGATACGTACTGATTTCATTAAAATAGTAAAAAGCTGTTTAATGAATGAGTTGGGTACACCATCAATAATTTCCTAACCTGCAGCCGTCGGAGGACAAGAGGGCAAAGTTAACCCTTTACCCAACGTAACGGCCAAAACCGGCCAGCGCTATTCTCAAAAATCGCCAATTAATTTTCAAAATATTTTCATTTTTTGTCTCAAAAACATAGGTTATGACCCCTCGTTGGAACGAGCTCGTCGAGCTCGTTCCAACGAGGGGTCATAACCTATGTTTTTGAGACAAAAAATGAAAAAATTAATTATTCAAGAATTTTTTTTGCAAGTGTCGTCTGCTTTGCATGTTAGGTAAAGGGTTAACTGAAAGTTAAATATTTGTCCCCGATGTGCTTCTATCGAAAAGGGGCATATGCTGCCACCTTAACAATAGACTCGGGGTAAGGGGGTAGTTTTCCCCTACCCCCGCTCCCTAAATCCCATCCATCCCGCCCACCCACTTCTCAGCCCTTAATTCTCTTCACCAAAAAACTGAAAATGGAATCATTCAATACATGACACTGAACTGGCGTGTGAGATTAAACAACTGTAGAGAGGGTTAACCATTTACCCAACATAACTGCAAAAACCGGCCAGTGCTATTCACAATAATCACCATTCAATTTGCTTTATTGTATTCATTTTGTCTCATAAACATAGGTTATGAGCCCTCAATGCGGGGTCATAAGTTATGTTTTTGAGGCAAGAAATGAAAATAAATAGTTATTCAAGAATTTTATTTGCAAGTATCGTCTGCCTTTCGTGTTAGGTAAAGGGTTAAAACTTTGTTGAATTCAGAAAAAGAACTCTATCTGTTTAGTCGCATATCCTGCTGGAACACTAACATTATTTCGAACTTGAAGGTTTTCGACATTTGTGTTTTCCACAGATGATGCAAAATTTTTTATTATTTTTTGATCTTTCGTGTTCTTTTTATTTTAACAAATTTTAATGGAAATTTTCTTCTGAACTCCCTGATAATTTCACAATTAAGTGCTAACATCTCTCAGGAATTTGCAAATCAAACTCAATCGGCTTCTGTTAATAAGATATTACATTTCTTTGAGATTGAATTTAGACGGCCACTCTAACACCATTCAGAATGTGTTTTCGAATTAATGAAAGACGTGAATTATTTTTTGTGTTGAGCCAACTGAGAACATAACATTATTTTCCTGTTTGCAAATCAACGTTCCACGTCAACCCACCAAACGTGCAGTTAGCAGGTTTGTGGATGAGGAGGTGTGCGAGGGTGTGTGTGAGTGTTTGTGTGCTTTTTTCCAATGACACGATCATGTTTTAGAGGAATTTAGAATTTGGTTTCTGATCCCCTGCCGGGAATCGAACCCTCGACAACCCCGCCTGGCAATCAGGAGTTCAAACCACTAGATCATTGCACACCGTCAAAGACGATGGCTGGAATCTAGCTTTTTGAATGAAGTTCTCATGATTACTCTGTTCATCTTACTTTCGGCAAACGCATGAAAGTGTGAAACGCACTGGCTACAGACGAAGACTGGTACGGGCTTGTGTGTGTTTTTCGAATGACACAATCATGTTTCAGAGTAATTTGGAATGTTGGTTTCTGATCTCCTACCGGCCTGGCAATCAGACAATCAGGAGTTCAAAAACTAAACCACTAGACCATTGCACACAGTTAAAACGATGGATGGAATCCAGGCTTTTAGATGAAGTTCTCATGATTACTCGGTTGGTCTTCCTTTCGGCGGTAGCATGAAAGTGTGGAACGTGCTGGCTACAGTACGACGGAAGTGCTGTGTTTGGCCTCAGACGAAGACGGGCACTGGCTTGTGTGTGTTTTTTTATGAATGACACAATCATGTTTTTGAGAAATTTAGAATGTTGGTTTCTGATCCCCTGCCGGGAAACCCGGTATGCGGGGGTGTGTGCGTGAGAGAGAGAGAGAGAGAGAGAGAGAGAGAGAGAGAGAGAGAGAGAGAGACAGACAGACAGACAGACAGACAGACAGACAGACAGACGGACGGACGGACGGACGGACGGACGGACGGACGGACGGACGGACGGACGGACGGACGGACGGGCGGACGGACGGACAGACAGACAGACAGACAGACAGACAGACAGACAGACAGACAGAGACAGAGAGAGAGTGGGCGTCTGTCTGTGAGAACCTAAACAACAGTGTTTGGATTCCTACAAAAATTTCCTTTGTTTTTCGGAGTCCTCGCAGTTAAAACAATGGGTTAGAGTTTGTCTTCCCTATTTTGTAGGGACTTATTTACCATCGAGAACAAAAGAAAAACCATGTCCCCTCAACGACGGCTAAACAAGACTGAGGGTGTGTATTTCGAAGGACACAATCATGTTATGGGGGAATTCGAATGCTGGTTGCTGATCTCTCGCCAGGAATCGAACTCATGGCAATCCAGTCTGACAATTCGGAGTTCAACACCTAAAACACAAGACCATTGCACACCGTCTAAAAAAGATGGCTGGAATCGAGCTTTTCGGATGAAGTTCTCATGGTTACTTGGTTGACTTTCCTTTCGGCAGCAGCATGAAAGTGTGGAACGCACTGGCTACAGTACGTTGAAAGTGCTGTGGTTGGCCCCAGATGAAGCCCGGGACGAGCCTGTTCGTATGTTCGAAGAACACAATTATGTCTTGGAGGACTTTGGACTATTGGTTTCTGATCCCCTGCCGGGAGTCGAACCTCGACAGCCCCGCCTAGCAACCAGGAGTTCAACTCCTTAACCACTAGACCATTGCACACCGTCAAACCGAATCCAGCTTTTTAAGTGAAGTTCTCATGATTACTCGGTTCATCTTCATTTCTGCAGCAGTATGAAAGTGTGGAACGGGCTGGGGCTACAGTACGACGAAAGCGCCGTGGTTGGCCTCAGACGAAGACTGGCACGGGCTTGTGTGTGTTTTTCGAAGGACACAATCATGTTTCGGGGGAATTTCGAATGTGGTTTCTGATCTCCCGCCAGGAATCGAACTCATGGCAATCCAGCCAAAGTACCAAGCTTATGGGAGAGATTTTCAGCCGATATTTGGAGTTTTGTTGGGTTGAAACATTCCCTCGTTTTTTTCATGCCCGAAAGCCATCATTTTCTCTGAAGTCTACAATTTGGCATGGCCACAATTTTCCTCACGCAACAATGCCGTTATGTTTCATCAGTTTCAAATGTATTTTACATGATAAGGCTCTTTGTAACTGTATGACAGTTGAGTAGTCAGTCAAACACTCGAAAAAGTTCATGTATTAAATTATTTTAAAGAATTAGTTTCGTTTTGCGAAAGTAATTCTTTAAACTAATAACAATAAATGAACGTATAAGGCCTGTTTCGTTTATTTTTGTTTTATCCCTTTGGACACTGATAATACTTTAAAGTCGCCGTGGATTGGTTGTAATCCACACGTGGGCAGTGATGTCCACGCATGCGTTTTCCAGGTAATAAAAAATCATCGGCAGCAAAATTTTAATTAAAAGAAGCACGGGAGTAATATGGCACGTATGAATCGACCCTGATTACCCGGACTTTGGGGGGGGGGGGGGGCAACTAGTGTTAAATTCCCATAGGAACCGGACTTTTGGGAAAGCAACTTTTTCTTGTGCAAAGGTACTGCTCCTTGAAACTAGATCCGCCAAACGGTGTGCCTACTGCATATATAGTATGCTATGGTATGTATAGTGATATATGTAAACACAGGGCTTTGGGTATATATTATTGGTAAGTGGTGGGAAGATGATGGGGAAGTTGGGTTTTCTTGAAGGTTTTTTTCCGCGAAACGTTTGACGTTGCTATTGACGTCGTGGCGTCGTGATGCGCACGCGACGTCATAGAGACGTTGACCACTGTTGTTGTCCACTATACAATCTGGCATAACGTTGTTCGGGTCAGGGGGTGTCGGACTTCTCGTAAGGGTTGGGAAGATCTGGTAGTAGTGGTATATATCCATGTTGGTATACTATTAGCGATTGGGTCTTCATATTATCCTATGTCTGCTGTAGCTAGATCAAGCAGTAATGTGGGGATGGGGGTAATGCATGGTCGCCCAGTGTGGTATTGCGAGATAGTCCTCGGTGGTTTAGATTGGCAGTAAGGATGAATGGTCTGTTGACCTATTACCCCCTTAGTACTGTATACCTACCGAATCCTTTGTATTATCTTATGGCTGGTATTTAGTTCGTAGTGCTAGGTCAGGCAGTATTATAATCGTTCGTTCTTGGATCTGTGGCTTTAGAGGCATGAAACCTAACTAAATATACTGCCTTAATCCTTTCAACCCGAAATACAGCTTCGCCGTCCGGAATCGTGATACGACCCCTAATCATAAAGACGATAGTTACTCAGTGAATTAGTGTGGGAGACCAAATAATATTTTCTAAGTGCAGCCGTGGGATTGGATTACACGTTGAAAATATTAATTGGTCTTCCCTAAGTAACGAATATACACTCTACATTTGATGACTTTGGAGCGTGGTGGATCAGTGGCTACGGCATTGGACTTCAAACCGAAAGGTCAACGGCTAGATCCCCACACGGGGGTAACTGCGTTGTGGCTCTGGTTAAGGCACTTAATCCCGATTGCCCCCGTGGGGGCACGGTGGCGCTGTGATACACTTGTCTTCATCCAGTGCAAACCCCTGCTTGCGCGGAGTTAATATATTGGGGAGTCGAACATTACCTCGTCGTTGCTTAGTGGTTCTCTCCGGTTAAGCCGGCTTCCTCCACCTGTAAAAGTGTCGGAATAAATAAATAAATAAATAAATAAATAAATAAATAAATAAATAAATAAATAAATAATGAAAAGAAAATGTTGATAGCTACGTACTGGCATGGAATATACAGTACAACCGCCGTAGACTGGTTACTTTCCACGGGTGGGCAATTTTATCACGGACGCAATAATATTTGATCACAAAAACTAATTATAGGAATAATTATCAAAAAAATAATTAATGCAGCACCGGATACGACCCGTGAGTAGTATAGCACGTATGAATCGTCCCTCATCACCCGACTTTTGGGGGAGCAGCGGGTGTTAAATTCCCATAGGAACCGGACTTTGGGGGAGCAACTTTTTCCAGTGCAAAAGTTCGGCTCCTTGAAGCTAGATCCGACAAATGGTGTACCTACTGCATATATAGTATGCTATTGTATGTATAGTGATATAGATAAACACGGGGCTATGGGTATATTTTATGGGTAAGTGGTGGAAAGATGATGAGAAAGTTGGCTTTTCTTGAAAGTTTTTGAAAGTTAGTTATTCAAGAATGATTTTTACAAGTGTCGTCTGCTTTTCATGTTAGGTAAAGGGTTAAGAGAACAAACTACGACATCAAAACGAACACATACTTTGAAAATAATAATAATAAAACATCAGTTCTTAAGATTTAGCAACAAAGAAACAAAAATAAAAACAAATGTTCGCTATACCCCTTTTTAAAAAATCCGTAAACGCCCCTGATTTGCGTCATGAAAAACGACTTTCGATAAAGTTATCTCCCTTGAAATTATTAAATGAGCTTAGAAATCCAATCAATAAACATGAAACTGTTGAGAAAACAGCCATAGAAAATAAGGGCAAATTTTCTTTTGTTACTTTTAAGAAAGGAAAACAACAGACAACTCTCGGAGCTGTCTGTTGTTTTCTCAGGGGCGGCGGAACGATTTTCAAAGTGGGGGTGGTGGGGGGGGGGGGGGGCTGGATCGGACGATGGCTGGTCGTCGGTATGACGGACCGACTGTGGTTCGGGCCGTGGTACGAAAATTACAAATTCCAGGGTCCCAAAACCCCCATTTCCATGCGTCTGAGCAGATATTTGGAGATTTTTTAGGAGATATATTTGAAAGATTTTACACTTTGAGAGCCGTTAAAAAACGTTGGTAAAGCATACAGGTGAGGTCTATTTATCAGCTTTGGTCGTAACAACCAAAGCTGATAAATAGACCTCCCTGTATGCTTTACCAGACGTTAACAGCAATTATACTGTCTGTGGATTATCTTGTCTGAGGGCGGATTTGGTACTTGTATGTCTGTAAGATTACGTCTACTTCAGTTAACCGATTTTTTAACAGACTGTATACATTTTAGCGTTTGCTGCCACTTACTGCAAAAAATGATCCGAAATCCATCGAAACTGAACCAGTACGAGAGAAACATAACTGGCGAAAATGTGGGGGAGGTTCTGGATCCGCCCCTTGTTTCACCAGTCATTCGTTGTGTTAAAATATATGCATACAAAAAAACATGCCCACCCCACCCTCCTTCCCCGGTTCCACCGCCCCTGTTTCTTAAAAGTAACAGAGGAAACTTGGCATTTTTATGGCAAGCTAATTGGAAGCAACTTGTTCAAAGATTAAGAATATTTATCAGTATCACATCCACAACACCAATATCCACATTGGCTTTTAGTTTAGCGCATGCGTTTTTACAGTAATGTGTAAGTTTTTATTTTTTCCAGGAACATAATTAGAAAATCTCACCCCCTAGACCTTATCTTAACCCTTTGAACACGTGAGACCGATTTGTTGGTCCAAAGCATGATGTCGTCTCATTCTTGTCTTGTAATAAGAGGCCTATACACGGAGTATTGATGATAAAACGGATACAGACTGTAGTTATTATTTCATCCTCCCTGTATATTGATATTGGACTGATCCATCTCACTGTAAGTGTATACAAAGGCGATACCATTCCAGGAACGAGAGTTCAAAGGGTTAATGGAAAGGACAGTGTCTGTATTATATATTACGATGCGCATGGTGCTGATGTAATGAGAAGACAAAAAGTTAGAGAATATCCAAAGATGGTGAAGGCCGTTTTCTTATTTTTAAAGGGATTTAGACAGAGAATAATAACCAAACGTTGAAACTGATTGGGGAAAAATTGTAAAAAAGCCAGTTTCTCTATTTTTATAGTACTCTACAAGAAAATGCCTGATGTTTGTGGAATCATGCGTACATTGATGATACAAATTCTATAACATTCCGAAATTTCACGTTTTATATGAAATTCCCATTTTTTCCCATTCCCACTTTACTGCCAGTTTTGGGAAATTAAGGGGAGCTAAATCACTTCCAGTGACGAAATTAACAGCCATGATGGTCAGAACGGTATACGGAGCTTGGGCAAATACTATAGAACTTTTACAATTGTATTTTCTAGAATTGTATTTTTTAGATATGACTTTAAATGGGTTAAAATGAACCATTAGCATTTTTAAAGATCTAGCAAATTGCCATATCTTTTAAAATTCTAAAGATTCATTTCAGTCAGTTTATTAATAGGTAGAAAATACAATTCTAGAAAATACAATTGTAAAAGTTTTATAGCAATGTCTCCAGAAATGAAATACAAGCCTGGGCCACACAAATTTTCCCAAAGAGTTTTTTTTTATTTAGTTATTTATTTGTTTATTAGGGTTTAACGACACATTAACAGCCAAGGTCATATCGTGTCGGTGACAGTTTTACGGATGGGGGAAGCCGGAGTACCCGGAAGAACCAACGACGAGCAGCTGCCAGCTCCCCAACATCGTAACTCCGCACTGCAGCACAGGCAGGGTTAGATTGGTTGAAGACATGCGCACCATCGACGTGCAGTACGCCTTAGTGCACGGCGTCATCGTGCACCCACGTGGACAATCGGTGTGAAGTGCCTTGCCCAAGGACACAACGCGGGAATCCGAATCGATCGCTCAGACGGTCACCCTCCAAGGACTAACCGGGCTCGACGTTGCTTAACTTCGGTGAACTATGGGGAACCGGTTACCGCAACGCCAACACGCCCTCTTTTTTGATACAAACACAACTCGTGATTAATAATGGCATGAATGAACTAGAACTTTCTATTACAAAAGAACCATTTAAATAAAACTCGGTGGTTACGGCGTTGGACTTCAAACTGAAAGGTCTACGGTTCTATCCCCGCCCTGATGTAATTGTCTTGTGTTCTTGGGCAAGGAACTTAATCTCGGTTGCTCACGTGGGGCACGTTAGCGCTCTATACTAAGGCGTACTGCACGTCGATGGTCCACTTTTCTTCAGCCAATGCAAACCCTGTAAGTGTGGAGTTAGCAGACCTGAAAATAAGCAGTCTGACATTTGCAGAATAAGGTCCCCAAAAGGTGAATTTGATGATACTATCCCATGCAGTGGGCCAGTTTATTCTCTGGGAACCTCTTTCTTTTTAGTTTTGACACCCTGATTCAGATTGAGATTCACATAGCGTAAATTTAGTGAATCTACCCTGCTATGCAGGCTAGCATCACTAAATTCACCTCTGGGGACCTCATTTTGCAGATGACAGTCTGCTTATTTTCTGGATTGGGAGTTAGTACGTCGAGGAGCCTTGACAGTTGCTCTCCGCTGCTCGGTGGTTCTCTCCGGATACTCCGGCTTCCTTCCTCCACTCGAAAAATTGTCCGACACGAGGCGACCCTGGCTGTTGAAAGTGTCGTTGAACCCCAATAAACAAACAAATAAACTTTGAATGCATTTTTTTTGTGAATGGCGCTGGATGAGTATGGACGTTATGGCAAAAGTGTTAATACAATTTCAAAGCACGAGATAAAACGCTTATTATGGGCGATAACACACTTTTTAGCAAAAGAGCATTGGAAGCAATTCTTGGCGTCCAGAAGCGCATTAAAATCTGAAAACTCATTGATGATCGCACACGTATTGAATAGGGATCTGCCCATTTATGCAATATCGAGTGTTCGGCACAGGCTATTGCGTCGGAAAATCATCTTTGATAACATTTTTCGTCGATTTGGTAGAGAATCGATCAAAAGATGTTTCCTAATATTCTTTCTGCCACTTAACTTGTTCGTGTCACATGTGGTGAAAATAGCTGGCCTGATAAAGAGTCGGATCCATGATTCTGGGTTTGAGAGTGGAGGCACATTTCAATCATTGGTCATTGTACGAAGTATCATTCGATGCGGGTGGCGGTGAGTTGGGGCGAGCACAACAAGGGTATCCCATTCTCGCCGATAGGATCAGGGCCTATACAGAAACAATTTTGAAAATGGGAGGTTACTGCTGCCCTCCGGGGGTTCTTTTCACTTTACCACAATGTTTTCCATCCAAAATTGTCCCTAAGTTTTATGTAGACTTATTCGCGAGCGCAGTGACTCAGTGGTTAGAGCATTGGACTTCAAACTGAAAGGTTCACGGGTCAGTCCTGATCAAGGGTGACTGCTGCGGTGTGTCTTTGGACAAGGCTCTTCACCCCGATGGCCCACGCGCAGAGGCGGCGGAACCATGGGGTCACATGGCACCCGTGCCTCTCCACTTTTTTTCCACAGACATGTTGCGTGGTTGCACCTAGAGTTAAAATAAGCGCATTTACATGTGCTAATATACAGGCATTTCTGTAATATATTAGTTGCAAATCAAAACAACATTTGGCCAATCAATCCCACCTTCGGTCGCTTCGGTCCGTTTCTTCTACTTCGACCATCTTCCAACCCGAAGGCTGGCCTTCGGGTTGGAAGGTGTTTGAGGTAGAGGAAACGGACAGGATAGTGGCCACCCATAGGCATACTCATCGAAACGAGAGACTATAGCGAGTCATGGTACATTTACGGATATACGATTGTAACCTTTCTCACATTGGGTCGAACCAAAGAAGCACGTAAATTTGTGCCCTCCACATTTTTATCGAACTTCCGCCGCCGCTGCACGTGGAGGTTATGAACGCCTAAATAAATTCTATTTTCCACAGTGCTAACCTTCCACTCTCTGTACAACACACCAAGTTGTTTTGAAAAAAATGCCTATACATCTACGAAGTACATCATCTCTTAAAAAAATGAAACTGGAAAAAATGTATGTTACCACATGAAATTTCAGTTAAAATTCGCATTTTCACAACTACCATATGGTCTTACACTGAATGACCTTAACACTTTTTTTCCATGCCTCATGTTTTTGAGAGATTCTCACACATTCCGGCACCAAATTACAAACAAACTTATTAATCCTTTCTAAAGTGGACGAATCAAAATTTTAATTAATGGTTTCAAAGTCAAAATATATTTAACCGATCAGCTGATCAGCCCTATTTAATCCCACTCACAACTTTGGGTGTCGAATGCTCCAAGTCACGTGTTCACTTGTTTAGTGGTTCATAACCTGGAACACGGTGACGCTGTGTACTAAGGCGTATTGCTCGTCGACGGTGCACTTGCCTTCAACCGCTGCTAACTCAGTTGTTGCTCGATGGGTCTCTCTGGGTACTCGGCTTCGTCCACTCGTAAATGTGTCCGACACGATGCGACGCTGGCGGCTGATCGATATTGTAAGTCCAAATAAACACGGATGCAACCAAAGGTGGGCACGGGGGGGGGGGGGGGGGGGCACATTTTTATAAAAAAAAAATTAAATTATTAAGTTCGGATGTATCGGTACTGTATTAAGTTAGCTATTGTCAGTCGAGTTTATTATGTTATGCCAATGAATAAATGTCACTGATAACGTTACTTTATCCAGCTAGCCCAGAGGGATAAAGTTACGCATACAATTATGTACACTAATAATAATAATAATTTTATTGTCTTTCATCCCTTTCATGGGCATATGACACACATGTCCAATAGATAACATAACATAATGCAAACATAAACTGACATCACACATATTACACTAAATTGATTTTTTTAAGGTTTATTGTGGTTCGACCGTCTACCTGTACTTCAGGAATGGAGTGCAGTGCACATAATTTAGCCGAAATCATCGAAATCATCCAAAAATTCTCAACCTTCCGCCCAACGTAACGACCAAAAACCGGCTAGCGCAATATAATTTGTTCTGTTTTCCAATTTTTGTCTCACAAGCACAATCGACGATGCCTCACGGAAACGAGCTCACTGAGCTCTCTCCAATGAGCGATCATAAGCGTTGTTTATGAGACAAACATTTTATATTTCACCAATTCGAGAATTTATTTTGTAACTGCCGTCCGTTAACCGCGTTGGGCAAAGAGTTCAAAGTTTAAGATTAACCTATATATAGATATATTATGTTTTCTTCCCCCAAATAAATGCATATGGTGAAAATGTTCAACATCTGGACACATCAACTCTTCAGATTTACCTGAAAGTCGTCTTAAAGACCATGTTCATGTAAACCGGCAGAGAATGAAATGACAGCATTCTGGTCACCATTTTTCTGAAGCAGCTGGACTCTCCCTTGCCTGTTAATTTGATGTTGTCTGAGCTGTCGCTACAGCTTCGTCACGCATGGAGAACACATTATGGACATAGCGCATGACTCTGGGTGTTACATCATAGTCAAAAGTCCCGATCAGTGTCTTTGCGAGATCATATTTGCTCATGTCGACAACGCCTGTGATAATGAGGTTCACTTCCTGCATGAGTGCTTGTCTTTCTTCAGAGTAGAAAGAACACTCAAACAGAAAATGAAACTCGTCCTCCACCCTATCCGTACAAAACAGACAAAATCTTTCCTCAGAGGGAATAGGTGGACTCCTATGCCTACCAGTCTACCAGTCTCTATAGGCAGTCTATGGGCACTTATTCTTAATTTTGTAAACGACTGTCTGGTGGCTTTGTCCTTTTCCACCACGCGATAATCCTCCAAGGCGAAAGCGTCTTTCATTGATCTGTAGAAGGCAGTCTCTCATTTTCGATAACCACCAGGCTGCATACTTTTCTTGCAGAGTTTTCTCCAAAGAAAATGTTAATTTATTGGCGTCAAAAGTACCCTGATTATACCACACATGCTCAAAATTTAGGCTTTGCAGAATGTTTCCAACTGCTTTCAACCAGGAATTTGTTTCTAGCTGGTATGCTTCACCTAGGTATGCAGATGTTAATGACTCACTTGGCATGTCATGCAGGCGAAGCCAGTAACTAATTATTTGCTTGATGATAAAAATATCAAGTGGGTATACACCTACTTCACTCCTTACAGCTGAGGTACTAGAGTACTTTGTTACACACAAAATTTGTTTGTAGAACTTAGTTTGGATGTGGTCATATTTGCATTTGTCGTATTTTTGGCTTAAATCCTGAATAATGTCCATTTGGGGAAGATTTAGCTTATCAACACCCCATACTTCACACCCGTAAGTGAGGATGGGACGGATGAGACTGTCAAAGAGCTTCTTACTCGTATGGACATTAATTTCGCCCAAGGGTATTTTTTGTCGCAATAGAAAAATGGCTTTCTGTGCTTTATCGGCCAGTAAATCGGCGTCAATTGTTCCGGAAGGCTTAAAGTGAACACCAAGATATTTGTATTGTCTACACGAGCTAATAACCTCATCCTTGTATTCCAGGTTTATGTCTATTTTCCTCCAAGCCTTGTTAAAAACTATTATTTTAGTCTTTTCTATATTCAGTTTCAGTAACCAGGAGTCAAGATAAGCACTTAGGAGGTTTAGTTTCCTCTGTAATCCTTCTTTACTAGTTGACATTAGTTCAAGAACGTCCGCAAACATTAAACAGTGAACACTGCGTCCGTTTATTCCAAGGGCCCCGCAGTCACTGTCGAATATATTCGGAAGATCGTTAATGTATATATTAAAAAGTCTCGGACTGAGGACACAGCCTTGCTTTACGCCTGTATTCGTGCTAAACTCTTCCGACAATCCTTCGGGGAGCTTGACGGAAAATTTTATCTCCTTATACATGTTTTCTATTATTCTGAGGAAGTTGCCACCTATTCCGCACTATTGTAATTTATACAGCATGCCGTCGCGCCATACTGTGTCGAACGCCTTCCTCAAGTCCACAAAACACAGTAGAGTCGTTCACCTTGTTTCAGGAATTTATCACTAACATGGCGAAGTGTAAATATATGATCAGATGTTCTATAGTTTGGTCGAAAGCCGATCTGGCATGGATCTATTATATTACTCGACTCCAGATATTCGACTAACCTGTTGTCCAAAATCTTCCAAAATAATTTGCTGAGACAACTTGAGATCGCTACCCCTCTATAATTTGAGGTATCTGTTGGATTCCCCCTTTATGTAAAGGCTTTATAAGATTACTGCGCCAACCATTGGGAAATGTCTCAGGATAGAGTTAAATAACTTGAGGTAAGAAGCACTCATGTACGGCATTGAGCCCTTGATCATCTCGTTGTTCACCCTATTTGTTCAACTGGCCTTTTTGTTTTTCAGAGCGAATTACAGGTTTACCGATTTTAATGGTAAGAGTTATACGGCAATGATCGGATAGGCTGCAAAACTCATTTACCGTAAAACAGAGAATTGTGTAATGTAATGCTTCAGTAGCTAGACACCAATCAACAACCGATGAGCCGTTGTATCGGTGGCAGGTGTATTCGCCCTGGGTGTCTCCAAGAGTTCTACCGTTTATTAACTTCATGCCAGTCGAAATGCACAAATCTACAAGGAGTTTGCCATGTTCGTTGGTTCGAGCTGTATCTCGTGGGTTTCTCTGTGGAAAAGACGAGTCACAGTGGTACGTGTGTGGCAGGTCCAAGAATTTTGATGAATCCTCCACAATATAGTCGTGGTCAGATGGATGAACTCTTGAATTCATACCCCCAAGATAATAGCCTGGCCCCTGAGATTGTATTTGGAAATATCAGCTTCTATTCCATCAAACGGGTTGATATTTGACGATTTATTATAGACCACCGAGTTGACAGGTGCAAGATACACTGAGCAAATGTAAATATCCACGGGCATTTCAAAGAAAGATTTACATAGCCGGAACCATTGAAAATTCTTGGAAGTGGTCGGCTCGAAACTAACCCCAGCTTTCAATGAGCTTCGTACCCTTTCAGATGGATTCGTACCCTTTCAGAAATAGCGCATTGTCGTTTCGGTTACAATGTGTTTCTCCTAAACATATAATGTCGCTCTTTGTAAGATTTTCGAATTGTTTGTCTGTAAATTTACACTGCCTTGTCCTGCCAACTCGTTCATACAACCTGTTGATGTTGTAGTAGGTAATTTGTAATTTGTAAACATTCATTTTGGAAAAAGAAAGAAAAATGAAACGAACTGATAAAAATATATATATATGATAGCTGACGGAAAAAGAAGTTAGGGAAAGTCACCATCAGTGTGTTAACCCTTTACCCAACGTAACCGGCTATAAACAAAAATCACCATTCAAATTTTGTATGTTGTCATTCTTTTTTTCTTCTTTTTTTCTTTTTTCTCAAAGCACAGCTCGTGCCCGCTCATCGGAACAAGCTCATCGAGCTTGATCCAACGAGGGGTCACAGGCCATATTTTCTGAGACAAAATTGAACATTGTTAGCTATTAAAAATTTTTTTTCGCAAGTGTCGTTTTCTGTTTAAGTTGGGCAAAGGGTCAGTTTATACCATCGGTGGAAGACTGTAGCAATAAGAGTAATTTGTTTAAAATAAACTCCCCTTCCCTTTGATCTTTGTGTCTATTTTGGCTCGAACGATGAGTGCTGTGACCAGAGTAAGATTGATTACCCTGTCTGACCATTCTCTGCCCTCTGGGAAAAATTGAGCGACTTAATCCTAACTGTTTCTTACCGAAACAAGCACACAGACTACGTATTATGTTACCTGCTATTTTGGAAGAGCCTTGTCTAGACAAATGTCTCTTATCAGAGTCAAATAAATGCTCAATTAGTCTTCCTTTTTCACAAAAGATTGAATTGTCACAGATGACTATGCTAGAGCTGTTTTGAAAAACCGAACTTATTCTTCGGTTGAAATCTTCACACCTCTGCCTGAGTCGGGGATCCGACTCGGAATTATTTGGTGTCACTAGAGAGACCACCGCGTATTCTGCCTTGTCCTTCAGTGTTCTGATTGCTTCCACAAAATCTTTGCAATGTTTCTCCATGTTGACAAGGAATGTTCTTTTAAGTTATTAATCCCAACATGTGTCACCACTGCGTGTACATTGTCTAAAGATTTCGCCATGTCCCGAAGAGTATCAATGGTATAAACCTTTTTCATGTTTTGAGCTGTCTACTTTAAATTTGCGCACAAGTCTTTCCACTTTGACATGTTTGCAAATAGAGTCATGAAGGAACACAATGGACGTATTTCGGTTGACTAAAGTCTTTTTAGGGTTGTTTCCTCGTTGTTTGCCGGTGTAACAGGAATGGAAGTCCGTAGGAAAATTAGTCCCTCTGGACTATTATTCCGCGGAATTATAGTCCTAGGTCTAACATTTCTAGGAATAGTAGTCCGCCGGACTACTATTCCTAGAAATGTTAGACCTAGGACTATAATTCCGCGGAATAATAGTCCAGAGGGACTAACGTTCCTACGGACTTCCATTCCTTTTACACCGTGTCGGCTTGTGTTAAATCAAAAAGAATTGGTGAAAACTGAGAACACTGCGAACCCGGGAAGTAATCTAGCTGTTTCCTGTCGTGTTGTGTTATGGTGTTGCGGGAAGTTCTCGTTTTAGCATTGTGATTGTGACGTCGCGGTCCACCAAAATGGGTTCGTATTTCCTACACCTGTCGAGTAAAGAACAGTTCTCCCTTCGCAACGCCTCGGTGCTGTTTTGTGCATTTTGGATATCACAGCTTGATTTACTTTCTACTTCTTGGAGCTTTTTCTGGTACCGTGAAGTTATTTCTGCTGTAGTTTGATCCAGTTCTTTTCTATGCTCCACTCTGAGAGTGGAAATCGTTTTTTGTGCTGAGCACAGTCCTTCGGTGAGTCGTTGAATGCTTGCCTCGTATAGCTCTGTTGATTGTTCAGTCTGTTTCTGAGCGTTAGGATCAACATGATCCGATTTTGGGGCTGAAACTGCAAGACTTTCGTACTTTGCCCACAGTTTGTTATTTTGCACTTTGATATCCTGGAGCAATTTGGACATCTTGGCCTGCTCATCTAAAACTTTTATCAGGTTGTTTTCCAAAATGTTCAGTCTGGAGTTTTGTTGTGTTTCCTGTTCCGTCTGATTACCAAAGTCTTTCGCTTTGGGTACGCTACACACCCCCTGTCCCATCTCAGTAGAAACAGTTTTATCGTTTGCCTCCGTTACTTTCCCCGTTTTTGCAATACGTGGATTAGCTTTTGTCAAACACAGCTTCGGAATAGTATTTTCGTCTGCTTCAACTTGTAACTCACCATTTCCATGAAGCGAATCGTCATTGAAGCTTTTGTTCGGAATTTCGCTTTTTGACAATTGCAGAAATAACTCGACCGTTTTCGGCAAAGTGGGAAATTCTTCTTCACCCCATTGCCCTGAACCTGTTTCCTTGGACAGTAATTAGATGGGTGTGCAGAAATAGTCTGACGGTAAAATACACATTAATGTCCCTCTTTATTTGAATGCATATGCTTGGTATTTCCTCTGGTTTGTCTTTATCGGGTTCATCTAACCACTCACAGTCTAAAAAATCGCCATTCCCAGCTTGAATGAAGTAGCGCGCACAGAGTGCTTGTATCCAAGCCAAAACATTTAGCACTCCAGGTTTCATTTTGAAAGAGACCATTTTAGCAGGTTTTTCATACACTGTTGAGACTATTTCTTCCATGAGAGCATTCTTGCTCTTCCCTGCGGATTTATTAATTGGTAAATCCGTTATATTGCAGTGTGCCAAGTGTGTGTTTGCTTCATCATATTCTGCTTTTCCTGGAGTTGGTAATCCGATCATAGCTCCGATGTCTTTCGCCATCTTGTTTTATGATTCGAAGAGATTGCCTTGGGATAATAATTGCACAAGAGTCAATAAAAAACACTTCCTAACGAGCTTGTCGCCTTTTAAATAGCTTAGTTGCGTCCTTTGTTCATCTTAAGGTATATGACTGATGGTTAATTTCCTAACTTCTAAAGTGTTTAGCACTTCATTTCTTTCTCTCTAGGAGCTCCTCAAAACACGTCCGTTCGCTCCTGAAAACACATCCGTTGTTGTCGATAGAGTATGCAGTTGATTAAGGTCATTGATAACGAATTTAATCCAGCTGACCGATGGGGATATGCTACACCAAAATGCTTATGATGTTTTTTGATATCCGATATAACAAGTATAATGTATTGAGTCACTAATGGTTTGTAAAGCGATATGCTATATAAATAACGGACATACACGCACTATTGCCCCTTTTTGTAAGCGCCAGTAGCGCATTCTACCCCGGCCAAATAGGTTACAATGCAGGCCTGCCCAAACCAAGGGAGTGCAGGTCTTTCTCTGGGTGGTTACCGAAAGGGGTCGTTGTTGTTTGTTTCCACGATCTGATGCAATCCTAAAAACAGAAGCCAGCAAAGAAGCCAACTCCGCGCCAACCATCAATTGCCTGAGGTAAACTAGACTTGCCTTGCCAATGATGGCCCACCACAACAACATCATCCTATAAGTGGCAGATTACACTTGCCTCAATATAACATCACTGCACCCTCGAGGAGAGGTACCACCTTTGCTCAGAGGACCCCCTCTCGCACTGGTCCTCACTCGAGGGTTTAGACCAAAAAAAAAATCAAACAGACGAGCCACAACTCACAAGGACACCATAATCCCGGACATCTGCCGAGTACCCGACCCCTTTCCTCCTTTGACGCGCCTGGACTTGTTTCTAAAAACTAAATTCTACAGTTCAAGAGGATCGAAAGGGGCTTGCCCCACAGCGTCCCTGAGCGCCTTCGGCGCGCGAAACCATTTCATCTGCGAGTCATCATTCGGTGAAGTTCGCTTTCCTTTATGTGACGACTGTTGAAGCCACGAAAGAATATGTGTTGAACATTTGTGACTTGGGTACCAAGGCAACTGGTCCTAAGCAACATAAATTGAAGTCTTTCCCTTCCGAAACCGTCGGCGGTAAAGAAAGGTGCCGATTCACTTCTGAGGTTTTCACCAGGTGCCTTTTTAGACTATGAAGCGACAGCACCATTTGTTGAAATGTATTCGGATAGTTTGGACATTAACACTGTTTTGCTGAAAGCAGAGTTAGCAATAGCAGCCAATCTGCCCGTACATACAATTAATACTGACTTTAAACAAGAATTTCAGGTACTTGAAAAGACAATTCCTTACACAACATTGCCAAATTTACATAAAGCAGTTAAGCTAGCATTCACCATACCAGTGTCTTCCACGTCATGTGAACGCAGTTTTTCAGTTCTCAAATGTATTAAAAATTATCTGAGAAAACAAAATGGCCAACAAAAGATTGACAGACTTAGGGGTCATATATATGTCATCCGAAGGGAGTAAAATGTTACTCGAAAATCCATATGATGCTGTTGATAAATTTGCAAAACGAAATGGTAACACTAGAATATCTCGAAATTGACCATCTTAGCCAGTATTGGTGTTCTGGACGAGTCGAAATAAGAAGTATCATAGCCGCTATAAACTAAGGTTCCGCTCCACAGTTTTCAAAAATGATGTGCCATATGTGCTGTTCCACTGCCAATGAAGCCAAACTCATTTGCATTACCCCTGACATATAAACATTTTCTAAATTGGCAGAACCTGGTGAATACAGCCTGATAAGATAAAACTGATACATATAATTGTGGGAGGCATAACTTCCAGTACAACATGAAGCCCCGACCCGAAAATATGAATAAGAAATTGCCGAAACCAGCCATTTCCAGGCACTTGGCAGCCACAAAGGCAGAATTTTCCCAGCTTCAACACCTACCCAGGCCTGAAGCACATCATCTCCAATTACTAAAAAGAGAGAAAAAAAAAATTCTATGTTTCCGTCTCATTTTTTGGCTACACACCTGTAAACAATCCCATGTAAAAATGACGTCTGAAAAGTTGGCCTCATTTTCTGAGCCACTGTTTCACAGAAATCCCATGCTGTCATGACACTATGCATCAGACTTCCATCCAATGACCAAAACACTAAAGTCTACTTGCCAACAAGTAGTCCCATGCTTTCAAATACCTGATACTAAAAATACACAGCTAATTTATGTGGGGTCAGATTCAGGATAGGCCTTTTATTTCAAAATTCACCCTGTGCAGAAGTACGACTCTGTGGAACGGAACCTAAGTATCCCGCTGCCACTACACCAATAACACAAAAATCTGACGGCATTTTCTGGAAAGCCCTCTATGAGAGCTTTCCAAAAAATGGTGTAACGTTGTTGTGCTGTTACTAATAAAACAAAGCCAACACCATTGGCTTATTCATATTTTGAAAAATGGAAGCTCAATTTGTAACAGCTCACTGGAGACCAATGCAGGAACTATAAAGGCTCTGTCGATAAATAGGTTATCTCCACCTGATTCCATGAACTCTTCTACGCTGTGGAGACTAATATGAATTACTCTCGGTTGGTATGCGAGATTCTTTATTTCTGAGTGTTCGTTTGCGTACATTGTGATTCAGATAAATAACGTTGTCAAAACTGAGATCATATTAACGGAAAAAGTCTACCGCGTGATTGTGTGTTATAATTACATGTGCAAGGACAAAGTTTTCAACGGCCATGTCGTTGTTTTGTGTGATGTGCTGTATACGAGCCGATGTTGATTGTGATGTCATATGGATTGTCAAGCACATTTTTCCTGGGGGAGAACACCTTGGGACCCCACTCCACCAACCAATTCCCGACTGGGGCGAGTTGATGTCGGTGGTCCCAAGGCATTCCGTAGTGTTAACCCCTAGGAGAAATTTCACTTTGCGATATCAGTCAGAGTCGTAATGTTTACAATACCGCAAATACCAACCGGCAGTAGTTAGTCCAAGAACCACAGCTCACTTTCCAATAGACTTTACAGCTGTATGCAATGGATACTGTATTATTCGCGATAACACAGGAACATCCACTACGTTGTTCATGTGCCATTGTAGATAATACCGTTTACCCTGGTCTCGGTTTCATAAAATGAGGGAGGGTGTGCCACACCACCTCCCATCCATGCATCCTCCCATGTGATATCTGCAGATCGCAGAGCTAAAAATGACGAGTCGCCCTTGGGCATACTTTTAAAATACATTTTGCGAAACTTGTCAAACTTTTCAAGGGGGACATAACACGCATTACAAAAAAATAAATCGATGGGTAAATACTATTGATATCCAAACGACAAATACAGTTGTACGCTGTTTTTTCGTTGAATTGTGTGGCCGAGTTAATTTGTGTGTCTACCACAGAGCCGGATAACTATTTGGCACAGCTGATGTACAAACCAAGGACCTCGGAGTCCGGGGGAGGGAACGCATCCTGAGGTTCAAGGAGCCAAGATTGTGGGCACTTTTTCTCATCCAAAAGACAGTTTTTAACTCTTCACTGGAACGAGCTCGTCTAGCTCATTCCAGTAGGGTGCCATAGCCTTTAATTTGGACCAAAAGGACGTTACAAGAATATAAATGGCTATAATGGGTTTCCCGGGAAAGTTCGAAGAGAACTGGTGCCATCGGTCCTGGAGGGCTTGCATCCGGTCCATATCTTTCAGTATAGAATAAGATGGCTTCTACAGACAAAATTAGATTGTCGCTAAGATTTATTGACGAGAATGCAAGTCAGATTGAAACACCCTGCATGTCGAAAACTAGATTTTGCTCCACCCCCAAACCATCCACCTCATAGTTATATTAATTTTAACCCTTTACCTAAAGTTACGACCACAAAAGATCAGTGCTATTGGAAAAAAAATCGTTTCTGCCCCGAAAACACAGCTCATGATCCCCACTCACTGGAATGAGCTCGTTTAGATCGTTTCAATAAGGATCAAAAGCAGGTACTTTATGAAACATGAATATTTGCTTGCAAGCGTCTGCTGCAATTTGTGCTGCGTAAAGTGTTAAGATAAATCCCCCCACCCCCGCGCCACCCTGGAGAACTTGTCTATCACTTGACCTACCATAAACAAAATCTGACGAAGCCACTATCCCTAACAAATATAATGAGGTCAAGGAGATGAATGGGAAACGCTCCTTGACTATCGATTAGACATACGGGTAGAAGCCCTGTATTGATAAGATTGGGTGGTGAATACAGAAATCAATTCTAGCAGCGGGAAATGGTTAGCTTTGTATATACTCTCTTTGGAAGCAATATTATTTCTGCATCACTTCAAAACACAAATTCACAATTATGCTTATAATACATATAATAGAATCATATACTATTCAAAAGAAGTAGGGGATATTTGATGAAAGAGAGATATATGAAGAAATGTATCTATATTTCCATCAAAGAGACAGTTGAGGCATTGCACTGTGACATCTGGTGAATGATTTCAACGATAGTTGGGTGCCTGACAAGCACACCTTCCACGCACTGTGCTGTAGAAGACATGGACGGTCAGTCAGAGAATTTACTACATTCAGTCCAAGACCTCAATACCTTGTGAATCCTCCTCGGTTCGTGAGACTAGCGCGGATCCGACGTGGTATACTCTTCACCAAACGTCCAATATCAGCTTGACGGATGTTATTCCATTCTTCCTGCAGTGCTGCGGCGAGTTTCTGGACACTGGTAGGGGGATGTTGTCGTTGTCGTAGGCACCTGTCAAGCATACACCAGACGTGCTCGATTGGTGAAAGGTCAGGACTTAGTGCTGGTCAAGGCAGTGTAGTGATGTTCTGCTCCTGGAGGAACTCTGTAGCGACACGGGGCCTGTTTGCTCTAGCATTGTCATCTTGGAAAATGAATCGACGGCCGTGATGTCGCGCAAATGGCACTACTTGTGCTGCTAACATGCTGTCACGGTAGTACTGCCCTGTGAAAAGCCCTTGGATGACATGTTATGTTGTTCTGCTTGTCGTGGTTTTGCCTCCCCACACCATAACCAATCCACCACCAAAACGATCGTGCTGCCTACCGGTTACGTCATGGTATCGTTTGTTCGGCCGCCGCTACACTCTGTTTTGCCTGTCGTGGAAGTCGAGAGTGAACCACGATTCATCGGAATACATGGCGTTGCTCCGCCGATGATTGTCCCAGCGCTGTCGTGCTCCACACCAATTACGCCTTGCTGCGATGTGACGTGCAGTCAAACATGGAATTATTCGAAGTCATCGAGCGTACAAATTTCAACTGTGTAGGCGATTTTGGATAGTCTGACCACTTACTCGCACATCTGTCACTCGGTGCAGCATCTGTCCAATTTCTGAGGCACTTTGATTGCGATTACGTTATGCTGTGGTTCGGATGAAACGATCCTGGTTAGCAGTTGTCGCCCTTGGACGACCTGACCGACGTCTGTCATCAACATTGCCTGTCTGAATGTAGCGTGACCACAACCTGCTAATCACCGATTGAGTAACGTTGAGAATTTGAGCCACCGCAGTCTGTCTGTTGCCAGCTTCCAACATGCCAGGAGCACGTAAACGTGCATCACGTCTCAGTTTTCGCATACCTCAAAAGTTACGTTTCGACCAGAAACTATTGATGAACGAATTTATACCAAGAAAAGAACGATGAGACCTCCGAAAAATCCCGTCCAGTACAAATGAAAATTTCAAAACGTACCCCACAGACATTAACGCGGCACTCGTGCGAAAAACCTGCACGAAGTTTTCTTGGGCCAGTGACATTTGTGATCCACACTAAACTTGGTAACATATTGATGTGTCCAATCACGATTATCCAATACCATTTTCCGAAAATATCAACATCAATTTGGATATCCCCTACTTTTTTGAATAGTATATATATAATTCCCCTTATGCTTCTTCTTCAGTTTTCACCCCGACCATGTCTGTGGAAATTCTTATTGTCCGTAGAAAAATTGTGGCTGCTCGAAAGTTATCATTTTCTTCGAGAGCAGCTAATTTGATAAAAAAAATGTCTAACATTTAGCGAAACCACAAGTTTCTTTATGCAAAAATACCCGTAGGTTTCATCCTCTTCAAATATATTTTGTATAAAAATGCTCTTTATAAGTATATGCCAATTGAGTAGTTATGTACAGGAAAGAGTTCGAGTATAATATTTACTACTCAAAGTTTGCTATGCACCAAGTATGTCCAACTACCTGTTTTACATTTTAATTGAAATATTGTAATGAAAAGTGTATATATTTTTTTATTTAATCATATCTTTAATGATTTAAGTACAGACATTAAGATTTTATTTGTGTTTGTCATTGTTTTTTAGCTTTTGAATACGATAACCATGGAAAATGGATATTATTGGTAAAAGAGGAAATTTTTCAATTTGCCAAAGAGTTGATGGAGCGAACTGGTATGGGTTCAATATCGAGTATGAGACCCATTACTGTTAATTACAGCTTGACAACGCCTTCTCATGCTCCCAATCGGGTTTCTGGTGGTCCTTTGTGGGGTGTTGTTCCATTCTTGGACTAGCATGGCACCAAGCTCCTGGACACTTTTTGGCTGGACTGGACGGACTGAAATTGCAAGCTGCAACTCATTCCAGACATGTTCGATTGGATTGAGGTCAGGGGATCTTGCTGGCCAGTCCATGCGCTCAACCCCCTCCCTCTGTCTGTACTCTCGGACAGCATGGGCAACATGAGGACGGACATTATCGTCCATCAGAATGAATCTATCACCCACTGCACCTGCATACAATCTGATGTGGGCATCCAGGATCTCATCAATATACCGCTGTGCAGTCATTGTACCACGGTCAAGGAAACAGAGCTCTGTACGTCCATCCCAGCTGATGCCGCCACAGACCATTACTGACCCTCTACCATAGCGGTCATGTTCAGCAATGTTGGAAAGTGTGCTCCCACTTGGGCAAGTGGAGTTAAGTGTCTTTCCCGGGAAACAATGCAAATGACGTGTGTCAGGATCGAACCCACTGGCTTTCGTTCTTAAGTCCAACCATGTGTGTCATCGCTCTCCGAATTGCAAATGCATCACACTCAAAAGTGATTCCCAATCGAAGGGAGGTAACTCCTTTGATTTGTAAGAATGTATTCGCGTTGTGAACGAAAACCAATATTTGAAGTGGGACAGCCGTTGTCGGAAAAGGCACCTTTAAACAGTTTTAATGGCATCTATTTGAATATAAACCCACATGGGATGTGGGTCTCGATAAAACCGCGTGCCCACCTGCATTTCTTTTAAAGGTCATTCTTAAAATCATTCGGTGATTTTACTTTTTTTTTAATCTTTTGGGGCTTTTCGCACTCTTGACATTACATTTAAGCCTACTGCGGAATTCACTCTAAATTGCCTCGGTTATTTTCATAGCAATTGCGGAGACGGTTATGCTATATGATAAACGAATTCCGATGAACATGTATGGTTTCATTCCAGTGAAAACTGTGGTGATCTTCCAACGATTTTTACACTGATTCAAAATTCAAACACCCACATGTAAGTAAATTTGTAAGCGACACCATCGCAACTGCTCAGAAAACACACATCATTCGGAAAATCGAATTTGATCACAACCTCGGGCGTAATCTGACGAGTTGCGTCGAAAAAGTGAATCATACACCAAAAGTATATTTTCCCAGAGTTTCTAATTTTTTCAAAATCAAAGGATATGTGTTAAATATGTCTCCAGATGTCTTGTTTGACCCCATTCTCTGAAAAATAAACACAGAAACGCGATATTTGAACGTAAAAATAATATCCTTCCACTCCTTTCCCTAAATAAAGAATGTGTCTACTAATCACTGACAAACCAGTGAAAACCTCCAATTTTCTGCCAAAGCCTCAAATATCATGTGGCATGTGAGGGTAGCCAGAACGTTTAATCTTTCGTTAATATTAACATAAACGACAGCCACGTGGAAAACTAGCCACCTTTATTATACGCTAAACGATAGATTATCGAAGAAATTGCGGAAAGATAGAAATCGTATCCCCCACTGTGAAGATATAGAAATTTCTACTTTCGCGGTATCAATCACAATGGCGGCTTTCAAAGCATCACTTCAAAGTGAATACGAGTCAAATTATCACTGAAAATGACGAATTTGTTCTAAAAACGTATAATGAAAAGAAAATCTAGTGTTTTTGAGTGGATATTTCCAGCAATAATTCAACACGTATTCACCTTGAACTGATGCATGAACACTCTAGTCCAAACATGTCATTAAAGTCCGTAATATAAGATTTCGGTTTGGTACTCCTTTCAAATGACGTACCAAACCAAAAACTTATATTACAGACATTCAGGCCATGTTTGGACAAGAAACCCACCAGTTGAATCAGATTGCAAGATGCTATCTGTTCCGAGTATCAATAAAATCACTTCCGAGTTTCAATGATTCAGTGCCCTGTTTACTTTCATGCATCAATTCAAGGTTGAAAGAAGTGGAATTATTAGATTCTTATAAAAAGCGTATAATAAAAAGAAAATCCAGCGTTTTTGAGTGGATACCGAAAATTATCCCACTTGTGACTGAGATAAGTGGGTATTTTCGCTCGCGCTAGCGCTCGCGAAAAATAAACATTTGTTTCGGTCACTCATGAGAAAATTTTGAGTATCCACTCAAAAGCATTAGTCTAGATATCCTCTGTTTATCCGTAGCGTTAAAAATTAAATAAAAAGGTAAACTGCCACAAGAACGCTGCAGATTTCTCGGCTTAGGAAAAGTCAATTGAAATACATTACACCCAAATCAATTCATTTCATTAAAAAAAAACCTTTCTACATGCAGTTTTATTTATTTATTTATTTATTTATTTCTTTATTTATTTATTAAGGTTTAACGACACTTTAACAGCCAATGTCATATCGTGTCGGTGGCAGTTTTACGGGTGGAGAAAGCCGGAGTACCCGGAGAGAACCACCGAGCAGCTGCCAGCTCCCCAACATCGTAACTCCGCACTGCAGCACAGGCAGGGTTAGATTGGTTGAAAACATTCGCATCATCGACGTGCAGTGCGCCTGAGTACACGGTGTTATCGTGCCCCTATGTGCACAATCGGGGTTAAGTGCCTTGCACAAGGACACAACGCGAGAGACCGAATCGATCGTTCAGACGGTCACCCATCCAAGGACTAACCGGTCTCGACGTTGTTTAACTACGGTAATCTGACGAGAACCGGTTACCGCAACGCCACCGCGCCCCTTCTACATATAGTTTAGAAAGTTCACCAATGATATGGGTCTGTAATTAAGGTGCTAGGCCTATATAGGTAAGGGAAATTTGTTCATTTTTGTAATTTCCACCTCTGATACTCCATAAATTCAAATTAAAGATAGGGCCTATAAACATTATATATACATCAAAATGCCAATTGTGCCTCAGAAGTCCAAGAACAAAGCTAGGCATCCAAAACACTTTAGGGTGCAGCGACAAGACTCTATTTGGGAAAAGGACAACACTATCTGCATTTTTTTTTATTGAAGATGGATTCCATGTTCGACGGACATGCGCAAATCACTCAATACCACGAATTTCCATCGAAAAACAAAATCGTAATTCTAAGAAATTTCAACAGATGTCACTATACCATGCATAGAATATGGCAACTGTACAGTCTCTATAATATGAAAATAGGTGCCACCTACAAGCGAACACAGTTTGGGAATAAAAAATAGGCCTAGAATTCGGTTTAGCCCCTCCCCCCCCCCCCCCCCCCCCCCCCACCCCAAAAAAAAAAATGTGTTTGATAATGTGTTCATCCGAAGGGGGCGGAAAATAGATCAAATATTGAAATAATTCTTACTTTTTTATTTTTGTGGAGGTGGGCGGTTGATGGGTGAGTACAGAAATGAATTTGAATATGTATGAATAATAATAAGAAATGGGACAAAATGTGTGGACTATATTTGCCTCATGTTTTTTTTAAATAGCTTAACGACAAAGAAATATTGCCATTCAACCTATTCGAATGTGAGCTGGGCAGTAGTTCACTTCATAAAATTATAATAAAATTACTTTCCACAGCAATACATTTGCTAATCACTCGTCCTCAGTGTTTGTTGACAAACATCGTGAGGTCAATATCAAATATCTCCGCCCATTTAGCACGCTCAGACCTTCGTTGGTAGCTCCTCCCACTCGGGTCACTGGTTCTCGATTTGCATTCCTCGTAAACTTTCGTTAAAGCAAACAAAAACGTTGCGTTAAAAAAAAATAACAAAAAAATCAAATAGATAATTAATACATGTCTTATCTTTACTTTTAAATTATCTTTATTTTGAACGATTAGAAGAATATGCGAAAAGCTATTTTTTTAGAACTCTAGCACCCGACTTCCGGAGACATTCAACATGGCCGCCGGCATAAAAACATGATTTTTTATTTCAAAGCCTATAGAAATTCCTGATGGAAATACTGAAAAATCTCACGCGTTATCTATACAGCTCACTCGATATAATAACACCTTGCTGTATTAAGGCGATCTTTATCGTTATTTGATTTTAGACGACATTGCATATCGATGCTTTTCAGTCCGATGACCTTGACCGGATATTAAAATAAACCTACAATGTAAACAAAGCCGACAGTTTTGGAATTTACCCCATGCAGCTCTGTCACTGCGTTTTGAAGAATTTTCATGTCCTAGCTCTGTTCTTGGATACCTGAAGCACATTTGGCCACGAGTTGTTTACCTGAAATATTATTTTGTTATCAGTTCTGGTACGAATACGATAGCAGATTTCAAGGAATCACTGTTGCCTGCTGTCACCTCTTTCAGTGGATTTCATATATATTTCGTATTCTATACATATCAGCATTCATTTTGATGTATAATTTGTGTATATGTAATTCGAATGTATGGCATATCAGAGGAAGGAATTTCAACGTAAACAAATTTCCCTTACTTGTATAGCATCTTAAACTGGTATAAATAGCTTTTAAAAACAACCAAATATGGAAAATAAAGAAAAACCTCCCCTTTCACAGAATACCCTGCTCGATTTAATGTTCTGTCTAGAAGACATCGTTGATTTAGCCACATTCATGCCAGATGCTAGTGCAGCAGTGGGACAAGATACTGGTGTCACCTCGTCATATTATCTAAACGCGATGATCTCAATCTACATGAAGAACACAATGGTGCTAATACACGTGACACGTCTCATCCTGCACGCATTGAAGCGTTTTCGTGTGGATATCAGAGACTGTTAGAGGCGAGTAACGATACCGATGCTCTGGTAAAAATATGTTCTACTTTCTCTTAGAATGAGTGGAGGGAATTTCGATGATGTCCAGGTCTGCCATCCGGTGAATGTTACAACAAAGATCTGTCAAATATGTCAGGAAAACGATGAATGGATTTCATGCCATAACTGGATGCGACATTGTATCGTCGCTTCGAGGATTTAGGAAGAAGACCTGATGTGGTGCGTATGTGAATGGACCTGAACTCTTAAGTGATGTCTCTCAGGGAGATGACTCAAAGGAAATTGAAAGATTTGTCTGTAAATTGTGGGGATGTGACAACCATTACTTATTCCCAGTTTCTTATTCAACATTCGTTATCAACCGATGAAATCGGTTGATAACGAATGTTGAATAAGGAACTGGGAAAAAAGTAACGGTTGCAACGTTAGTGTAAATTGTGTGGTTCGTCACCAAGAAACATTGACACATATCGACCTACTTGTTCATGAACGGCACAAGAGAACTCAAGAATTTGCCGGCAACGAGGGATTCTCTTTTTCCGTGTGTAACCTGGCCAGGGCGAGCAAATCAGGCCGAAATTTAGACCTAGAAACCACCGTCGCGAAGAATAGTCAGAATATTATTCCGTAAACTGTTGGGAGGGGGGGGGGGGGGGGCATCTAATTGTTGTGCGAATCAGCTGCTCCAAGCTCTTGTGTAACTGCAAGTATAGATGTGAATCGGCAAAATGTAGATGCTTGCAGAAAAGAAAAGACTGTCCTAAATCGGGGCTTGTGACTGTGGTGTAGAGATCTGGGCAAATGTAGCTCGAAACTAAGATGGCATGACTATACTATTTGAACATGTATCATGTTATTCGAGAGTATTCATCCACGCTCTTCTACGTGGTTCATTTTACTCCATTTCTTTTGTTTCTTCTTTTTGAAAAGTTGCGAGGATATCCCCAATACTGTTATGTTTTCGTTATTCAAAGCATTACATAGATGACCATTCGTAGTTTATTTCATGTCACTCGAATCTTGTATATCCGATCCCCACGAAGCAGCTCAGCTTAGTGTTTAAGATATCCTGATTCGATGACCCAGAAAGGTCCACCTTTACACATGGTGCTCAAAGTGTTCAGCCCATCCTTTCTTCCATCAGTGTTGGCTTACATGACATAACGTTATAGTAGTCACAGGGAGAGCGACCTTCAGATTTCTAGCTGCCGAGAGCCAATTTAGCTAATTACACTAAAAATTTTGATTTGGCACCAAAAAATCTTCATTGTCTAAAATTTTGGCACTAAAATGTCTTTTAGCTTGTGAAGGAAAAGCCACTGCAGCGGTGAAGAACGTGATTGATGGCGAAACAAACAAACACAAATATTTTATCACTTCTAGTACTTCTAGTATAAGGAACTGGTCAACTGGCAATAAAGGCGGAAACAATAACCGATTTTCACGAAACACACTCAATTACGTGTTAGAAATAGTTTTTGGATAGACTTTCATCGTTAATTGTCAGTGAGTGGTAATTAGGCATTGGTTTGTCTTCCAAAAACATTATAGTTAATCACCTTGACAGAAAGTAGCATTTATTGAGATAAGTACCTCATATCGTCGCGAGTGACTGGCGACGGTATGAAGTATTTATCTAACTAAAGGCTGACTTTTGTAAAGACTCCCGACTTCTTAAACCCAGTTGATAAAAAGTAATTAGTCGATTAATCTGTTATTATCTACGTAAACAACAAGACTTCGTCTCCGTACCGATATCTGGCCTTCAGTTGAACCAGTCCCATATATATTACACGGGTGACCGCCCTTTTCTTCCGAGAATTTCGTCTGAACTTCGTAGCTGTGTGAATTTTTCCGTGACCAATTGTCCGTTCACTCTGGAAATAACTGAAAGTTCATTTTTCTGAACTCGTTCAAGTTATTTGGACGAGACAGCGAAAATCAACCCTTCCCCCCATTAGCGTTTTGGCACCAAAACACTTTATTTCAGACTAAAAGCTCCAGAATGGCTAAAAATTTGGCAGCAAGCCCTTTCGGGTCAGCGTGAACACTGGTGACATTGGTGTATAGGATTAAGAAGGGCATGGTGCAGTGGAGTGCTTTACAAACCCACCTGTGAGATTGCCAGAAAGAAATACAAATGGGCCAAAGGACATCCGAACAGCTTATCATCCAGGGAGTTCCAATGGGTTCTATGTGCTTACTGGCACATAGAACACATTGGAACTCATGGACGTTATATTACTCCAACAAGCTTATATTACTGTGTCTTGAGTCGCCATCTCTCAAACGTTTTATACATTTATTTAGTATTTGGTATGCGTTTCCCGATATTCATACTCCTCAGGTAATGTGTTCATTAGAAAGAAGTATGCTAACGAAATGGACACTGTGGTATTTAAAGGCAAACACACTGAAAATAATGAGAGGGTCCGCAGGATGTCCGAATTTGATTGTTTTTTTCCCGATCTCTAAAAATGCTTTGTTCAATAAATCATCTGTTCTCTCCTGTTTTTCCACAATATCATATGACGTGAAAACGCGTGAATACGAGACAAATTGCGATCCTGTGCGCCGATATCTGATAATACCCCCCTCCCCACACACACACCGAATTAACTTTCTGTTCGTTGGTAAACTTGAAATGACCTTGGGGAGCAAAATCCAGATGGGCATCCGGATAGACCGTTCATTGGTATTCATTGTACAGTTTGATGACGGCAGGACCTTGCCATTAAAACGAAAATGTCATGAAAATGTTTTTTTCTGACCTTGGCTGACGCTATTAGTTTTGGTTGAAACATGCGATTAGAATTTACAACGCGAGGTGCATTCCATGTATCAATCGTGTCGTCGTCTTTCACGTCACCTGCCCACATTTATTTTGTGTTTCGCGGGCAACGTGATCCTGTAGAAAAAGTTGGAAATTGGCAGTCCAGTCGTAGTTTTCTGAGATGTTTACCAGACACATATAACTGGAAATCTCCTCTGATTGGTGTCAATAATATACTATTAATTAAGACCGACAGATTTGAGGCACAGCTGTTCAAGGGGCGAAAGGACACCTGCCTAATTGGAAATATATTTACCCGCTTTTCAGAGGGTGATGTCGGATTCTGGTCTTGTCGTTGCGGAGCGGCGGTATGCTTGGTTTGTTGCGGTTATGCTGCAGCTTATTTTGACTTGTACTGTAGCATTAATTACAGGTTTGCCTCCATACGACTTTACATTTACGTTTCTGTGAAGCGCGAAAAGTGGGTGGTCTCTGGTCTGTTACAATCTTCTACCAACAAAACAAAACTATATGGGCACAAACTTAAGTCACCTTCCCCCATATAACACAATGAAATACAAGACATACTGTACTGTCTTTAATAGAGTAAAACGAGCATGCAACACACAGTATTTTAACTGTAGTTTACTGGAAAATAAATGTAACATGAAAATAAAACCATGGGAAATTCCGAGTAACGCCATCAACAAAATATAATCGACTTTTACTCTGCCACTGAAGTTTACATATGGCGACGTGGAGATAACGAGCCCAAAAGAAATGGCGGACAAAATTAATTCATTCTTTGTCAGTATTGGGCACTCCGCCAGCGGTCAATTACCCCAATCCGCACATCACTTTACCGAATATTTGAGAAATGAAAACACCAATTCATTTTTTATATCGCCAACTAACAATCAAGAAGTAACCCAGTGCATTAAAAATGTAACCCCCAAAGTAAGCAAGGATAATGAAAACTTATCAACCAAACTATTAAAAGAAATAACCAACAAAATCGTTGGCCCTTAAACCCACATAATTAATCTTTTCTTTGCATCGGGGATAGTTTCCAATAAAATGAAAATAGCCAAAATCATTCCATTATTTAATAATATTAGTTATACATTATAAAATGAGTGAACTATGAAGCGATTGACGGTAACCATCTTCATTGCCTCTCCATCTCCCTTCGCACGTGCTTATTGTTTTGTAATAAAGGTCACGTGAGGGTGGGGGTGGGGGGGGGGGCTTACGTCATCAACACGACAAGTGCTGATCAAACCAATTAAATAAGAAGCCCGTGCGTAAACATAGCTCCTCACGGGGTTACTATGACAAAACAAGTGATTCCATCATTTAATCCAACACGACTAACTCTCCCTTTTACTATCTCATAGCAGTATCACAGCGGTCATCGGCCTCTGCCAATTCTAACACGATCTGCTCCACGCTCGACTTCAATTAAGATAGGCTTCTGCCACGAGGCCACGAATACTAGACTGACTAGCCCGTACCATCACTCTAACTGTGAATAAAGCTACCTTCTACCAGTAGTGCTTACTCTTATTCTGCCTCACCGTCAACTATCACCACGACTTGCTCCGACCACTAATATATACCTTACCACTATTCTGCAAATACTACTGCTACTATAACTGAATCACTTTTACATGCACAAAATCCCTTCTGGGGAACTCTGTGATTATGGAATCCCATTTTCCGAGATCAGTCGTCAAAGTAGTCATTCGAACAATTGTCCGATAGTTTATTTGCTCAACAAGATTCGAGACATCAGAGCAATGCCTATTCCAATCACTGCTAGATTAGCTTTTAGACTTATTTGCGGGAACCACACAGTCCTTTGTTGTACATAAGGGAGATAGCTCTGTATCGGCAGACACGGGGATTTCGTTGTCGCTCTCATGACCTTATACGACAAAGGCATAGAAACCATAGGCTAGTATCTTGTTATAAGTAGATCACATTCTTGTATGAATCCCCAATTACCTGGATGAGGATATGAAGGACTTTAGGTTAGACCTCCTGGAGGGCTTTCCCGGTAGCCCTGATACGACAAACATGTAGAGGCAGCAGGCCAGTAGTAGATCATTACGTCGGACGTTGCCTAGATGGTGATACCAGAGATTTGAGATTAGACCTCGTGGGGGGGTTTCTCATGTCCAACATGACCTCATACGATAAACGTGTAGAAGCAACAGGGCAGTGGTAGATTATCAAGTATACTGAATGTGGATATGAGGGTAGACCTCATTGAGGCACTTCACCATTGCCTCATACGACAAACTCGAAGACTGGCCTGACACCAGTGGGCTTTATCGGTATGTCCAGTGATCTTTCAATACCTAGATGAGGATATGACGGAATTGATGTTAGACATCGTTGGGGGACTTCATCGTGGCCATCGTGGCTTCATATGATGAAAGGTGAGCATATACGACGAAGACCGGTGTCGGGACGCCGAATACGCGCAGGAACGTTGTGGGGTGGTTCTACCCGTTTCTACCCTATTGGTGGTGTTTTTATGGACCTAGTACCTTCAGACAAGTATAGTCTGCCACTTATCTTTACTTGTAGACGCCGTCATGAGCAAGTATAGACAGCTTCTGGCCTTAATGTTTCGCGTTTGAGGAGAGAAGGCAGTCGAGTCCAGATAACGATGGTGGTGATCATGATTAAAATGGTGGTCATGACCAGCACACACATCTCGGTTTAGATGCAATATATAATGATAGTGTGCAGGACGTAGATAAGTATAGCCTTCTAATTGGTTGGGTAGTTGTGGTAAATCAATTTGGTTAGCCTTCATAAAACTTGGTTGAGAGCAGAGGTCGGGACAAGATCAGAAATAACTACGAGTAGCTAGGACTACATCGACTGTTTTTGGTTATTGTAGGTAGAAATCGAGGACTCTCGGAGGATCTGCACCAACAAAGAAAGGTACTCTCATCGAATCGAACGTACCCCGTAAAATGTCACTGAGCTTATAGTATTATTTGCTACTCTTAACAACACGTCAGGGTGGATTTCTAGAACTATGTGTCCATTTGGGTAAAAACGGGCGGGTTGTTTTCGGGTACTTTTCAGTAATTAGATGTGTTCACCATACAATCGAACACACTTCCATCCTATGGTAGGACTCTTGCTTGCATAGCATCTACGTGCCACCCTAAAAACCAAGATAACGGCCGCCAGGTCTCAAAATGGACGATTGAAACACGTGCTACGCATGCACGCTAATACTACCCATCACCAAAACTGTGACGTCACAACATAACCGCTCAGGCGGGCTACCATGGAATCCCACGTGATGCACACAATGCACCGCGGTGTGACGTGAGTTCCCCTCTAATATTCCCGCTACCAAGTACGACACAATCCTTCCCTCTCCTACTACTCTAGTTAATCTTTTTTACTTTCAAATATTCCTTAAAACAGCAATATACCACGTGAATGCTAATGCATTTGTTCACAAATGAATGATCGTTTCCGACAAATTCATTTTACAGTTTCTCTGGTATCACCAACATGCACGAGTTCTCGATATGCAAAAATCACATGTTTTACGAGTTACTATCGTATGTGTCCACTTCTGGCCCATAAAATACCAAATAGGCCGGCGCACATTATTTTGTCTCTTATTCTAAATGAGAATACGAGCTTGATCCTGACCAATTTGATCCAATTCCTGGAGAAAATATTACGCCCAAACCTTTTGCCACCCCGCTTGATATTGTAAGATGTTATTGGATCTCTAATGGGCAGACAATTCTCTACCCAGGGACATTGTACAGATGTGTTTAATGTGTATCAAAATGGCCCAGTAAACAGATCTAACGATGAAAATGCAGATATCTCATATATGTCTAGTCAATTTGTGATTTCAAAACACTTTCTCTGGCCAAAACAGACCATGTACCAATGAAATGTTGTAAGCACGATTTTTATCCAACAGATGTCTTTGTTTTTCTTTATGAGGCAGGTGCTGAATGCCCCAGATGAATGTCGGCGTTTTCGCCATCAGACGATTTCGCCACTAAAGCCCGTCGCCACCGAGCGACTTCTCCACCTGTTATACGCTAGACGAGACAGGGGCGGCGGAACGATTTTCAAAGTGTGTGTGTGTGTGGGGGGGGGGGGGGGGTAGGGCGGTAGATGGCCGCCGGCCATGTTTCGAAAATTTTAAATTCCAGGGTCCCAAAACCCCCACTTACATTGCATCTGAGCGGATATGTTGAGATTTTTCAGGAGATGTATTTGAAAGATTTCACGCTTTGAGAACTTAAGAAACGCCGGTAAGCATACAGGTGAGGTCTATTTATCAGCTTTGGTCGTAACGACCACAGCTGATAAATTGACCTCACATGTATGCTTTACCAGACGTTAACAGCAATTATACTGTCTGTGGATTATCTTGTCTGGGGTGGATTTGGTACTTGTATACAGGTCTGTAAGATTACGGTCTATTTCAGTTAACCGATTTTTAACAGACTGTATACATTTTAGCGTTTGCTGCCACTTACTGCAAAAAATGATCCGAAATCCATCGAAAATGAACCAGTACGAGAGAAACATAGCTAGCGAAAATATGGAGGAGGCTGTGGATCTGCGCCTTGTGTTAAAATATATGCACACAAAGAAACATGGCCCGGCAAAAAAGTTGGGGGGGGGGCTGAAGCCCCTCCAGCCCCCTTCCCCACCCCCTGCGAGAGGGGAGATTAAAACCGAAACAAAAGACAGAACAGTGGTTAATATATTTTTTTGTAATATTAATTTTTTGTATTTTTAAAAACATTAAATAGTATAGGTATGCTGAATCTCAAATTTTATGTGCAGTGAAATAAAATATATAACATACATTTTTTTATTTACACTTATTAAAATTAATTAACTAATTAAATGTCTGTTAGAAGGAGTCCTTTGGGGGCATAAATCCTGACACATTCCAACAAGAAAGAGCTTGTGAAAATCAACCTCTCGTTGTATTTGGTCCGTAGTTGCATCGGTTTTCGATGTATTCCCCTGGTTTCTTTTCTTTGTCGACTTCGTAATTCTCCTCTCAACAACATTTTTACACTGACGAGTATTAAAGATAGGTTTCCGTAAAAAGAAGAATTCATTACATTAACCCACAAAATACAAGCTTTTATGCACCAATCGCAAATATAGGATGACGGCGACTGCCAATCACGATAAGTAAATTTTGAATGGTTGATTCCATCTAAAAAATAATATTTTGTCCTCCCCACCTCCCCTGCCCTCTTCTGACAATTTGAGCGATTATTTGCCTTGAATAGAATGTTATTACAATAAGTTAGCAAAGTTTAATACATTATGAGTGGAAGCTGTGTTTATTTATACTTTGGATCTTTTAAATAAATTTATGTTTATTTGATCTTTGGATCTTATAAATAAAAAATATTCATTTGGATTGCGAAATCTTCGTGACAAAAAAGCGCGATGACGAAAAACGCCAGGTGACGAAAGGGCCGAGTGACGAAAACGCTGGGACGCGAAAACTGACAGCGAATCGTCCAAACCCAAGTGCCGAATCGTCCAAACTCATGTGCCAAATCGTCCAAAAAGTCAGGTGCCGAATCGTCCAGGTGTCGTCTGCATTCCTACGTTTTGGCCTTTAATCACACACCCAGGACTGTAGGTACTCTAGTGAATTTTGTGTTGAATCATGGAACTATTCACTGATGGGTGTTCAGTAGTATCGGCAAACCTGTCAGTTCTTTCCCAATTCTTTTCGAGAAACGTTGGCTAGGATTTGCACTTTATACATTTTACTGGCCGGTATCAACCCGATTGGTGCCTTTCGGATTCGTCCAACGTGGAAATTATTTAGGTCCTGGTGATCCGTTAAACATTAAGGGGCAGAAATGGGGTCTTACTAAATACCGAGAGATATCGAGGGATACCGAGTTGAAGGAAAATAGGGTGGGAATGGGATTGAAAACTCTTAAAATGGTATGCGGTTGTGTATTATGAGTATATAGAAAGCTTTGAGCAGTATGTGCATGGTTTTAATGCCATAATTGAGAATTATGGGTGGTAAAGTAATAGTGTTCGCTGAAAAATCTTCACATCGGTATTTGGCAGGTAGCTTGGTAATTAGTATTTACAGCGGCTGCGTCTCGGTAAGCGACAGTGTGAATTGTTAATCACATTGAGGCATGTTACTTAGTTCTCTTTGTGGCTGTCGGCAATTGCATTCAAGGCCTGCTTCCCAAACTCAACACACATATTTTGTGTCGGGCATTTGAAGGAGAATGCGCTATCTAACTAACAGACTTCTGGACGCGTGATGGCAAAAGCTTATGTTGACTTTGTCAAGTTAAGCTAAAAATTGGAAAATGAATGGAGAATTTTGAAACTGCCAGATTTGACCTGACAGACTTGAAGACATTGTTATGGACAATATCATTAACTGGGAATTGATATTTTGAGAAGTGATTTTTCATTCGCCAACGATATAAAAAAAAAAAACTTGCCGTAGGACAAGAGACTTTATAACTGTCCATACCTAGAACGGCGGCAATTGCCAAAAAAAAAAAACATAAAAAAAAAAAATATGGTCAAGTAAGGAGGGTGTATACCTCGAAAACAAAAAGTGTCAACAAACCCAAGGCTAAATTAAAGCCGTTGACACTGAGCCGAATAACTAAAAATATACGGTATATACACATATACTAAATACGAGCTGCAGCTTTGGGTGTATCGGGCATAGCCGAACGATACTTATCACAGTACACCACAGAACTCAAATGATGGCAAAAAGCCAACAATTGCAACTACCAAAGTTCTGCCTATCCCAAACCGAGATAAAAGTTGATGGGAGTTTTATTTTTATCAAATATTAGAGTGATCTGTCTTGTGATACCCAGTTATCACTTATGCACTTCATCCAGACACCGAGGAAGCCTATTAATTTCAAAAGTAACTACTTAATACCGAGGGATAGTTTTCGGCCACAGCTCGGTCTGTATATATTGCATTTACTGGAATAAATCAACGGTTATATCACATATTTTGCTTCAGTGGAAACAACTATATGTCTGCACATATATTTAAACCTTTTAAACAACCCTTACGTACTTATTTTCCTTCACCTCAGTATCCTTCGGCATACCTAGGTATACCAAGAAATATCTGTCTGAAACCATGAACGACAACATCCCATATAAAGAAAAAAATCTCGGAACAACATCCTGTGGATCAGGTCAGGAAAAATGAACGCAAAATGCTGAAAAAGAAGCAGAGACTCTAGAAACAAGCACGTAAAACAAACAAATGGACCAACTACAAAATGTTTCAAAAAGAATGCAAACGCCACCTAAGGAAAGCGGAAAGGACCTACATAAACACAAACATCATCGAGGGGTTAAACAACAACAACAACAACAACAACAACAACAACAACAACAACAACAACAACAACAACACAAAAACCTTCTGGAAGTATGTGAAGTCAAATCGCCAAGATTCTGGCGGCATAGCACCACTAAAAAAGCGAACAAACATTGTATGTGACAGCAAAGGAAAAGCCGAACTACTACTCAAACAGTTCAAGTCAGTATTCACTAAACCAACAAACAGTGATGTACCACCAACAAGGATACAAGCACGGAACAACATAAAACCAATCAAGATCGACCAGCAGGGACTTGAAAAACTCCTGATAAATATAAACCCATCGAAAGCATCAGGGCCGGACAATATACCAAACCGGATACTGAAAGAATGCGCAACAAATCTGGCGCCAATACTAAAAATCATTCTACAAAGCTCGCTGGACACAGGGGAACTTCCCAAAGACTGGAGGGATGCAAACATCTCCAGCATTTTCAAAAAAGGAGACAAACACCAGCCTGAAAACTACAGACCAGTCTCACTAACATCTGTCACCTGCACAATTCTAGAACATATCATCTGTAGGCATATCCTAAACACCTGGAGAACAACAAAATATTAACAAGCTTAAACCATGGATTTAGATCAGGATACTCTTGTGAGACCCAACTGATTACCACGCTAAATGACTTCCTGCAAGAGCACGACCAAGGCCACCAAGTAGACATTACCATCCTAGACTTCTCAAAAGCGTCCGACACAGTACCACACGACAAACTGTTGCACAAATTACATCAATATGGAATCAAAGGAAAGATCCACTTATGGCTATCCAACTTTCTAACAACCAGGACCATGAGAACAACAGTGGAATGTGAACGAGCAAATTAAACCACGGTGGACTCTGGAGTACCTCAAGGCACAGTATTAGGACAAATCATGTTCTTATGCCACATAAATGACCTCCCGGGCAGCGTAAACTCCTCCGTTCGTCTATTTTCAGATGATTGCTTATATGCAGAACCATCAGATAGGAGGAAGACCACCAAACCCTGCAAGCAGACCTAAATTACCTCGAAGACTGGGCAAATAAATGGGGCATGAGATTTAATGCCAAAAAGTGCTATATTCTATCAATCAACAAAAAATCATCGAAATTCTACCAACTCGAAAAGCACATACTACAAGAGGTACAAGACAACCCGTACTTGGGGCTCCAAATTTCCAATGACTTGAAGTGCACGCATAAACAATGTTTGTAAGAAAGCCAATGCAACCATAGGCTTTCTCGGGAGAAACCTACGGAACGTCTCGGAACCATGCCGAAAACTGCATATATGTCCCTCATTCCATCTACAGTGGAATATGGTGCTACCATCTGGAACCCATACCTCAAAGGGGATATAAATAAACTAGAAAGAATGCAGCATCGAGCAATCAGAAAGAAAGACTACATGAGCAGAGAACCGGGATCAATCTCGAGGATGATAAAAGAACTAGAATTCGAGACGCTGGAGAAACGAAGATCCAGTCTACGTCTGATCCCGATGCACAAGGTGGTTGAGGGGTTGGTACCAGCATTACCAGCGTGTCATTTCGTGAAATTCGCCAGACCGAAAAGAAACATCAGAGCTAAAACTTTCAATGACTGTGTCGCGTCAAACATCATAGAGAAACGAATATGTAATAACACCACAGGTTGGAAAAGCCCAGACAGCGAAACTCCATAGTTTCAACGCTCCTTTTTTGTGGACACTGTTATTCATTGGAACCACCTTCCAGATAACGTCGTACATGCTGTTTCCATAGAGGCCTTCAAAACCGCCCTAGGGAACCACCGCCAATAAGATCAACATCGGCGCTCTCTCTACCCGTTGTATAAAAAACCGCAGTCAGACGACAAGCCCTCGGAACGGCCTAAGAGATTCTGAACATTCATCAAGCACAAAAGGAAGGAAAAGGTTGGTATAGCGTCACTAAAGAGTGAAGGAAAACTTTACACATACCCCATTGATAAGGCTACCATAATGAACACCTAGTTTAAAAATGCCTTTTCTGAGAAAAGTGTCTTCTCAGAAGAAGAATTCTCAGCTTCCAACCGAATGAACAAAGACGTACACCTAAATACTCCACCAATCACTAATATTACCATCACAACACCTGGCGTCGAAAAACTTCTAAAGAACTTAAATCCTAATAAATCACCTGGTCCGGATAACATCTCACCGAGAATACTAAAAGAAACACACCGTGAGGCAGCACCCCCTCCTACGACTACTCTTTATGAATTCATTATTGGTGTCGTGCCTGACGACTGGAGAATGGCGAACGTGTCTCCTGTATTTAAAAAAGGAGAAAAGTATATTGCATCTAATTATAGACCAATCTCTCTTACCTCAATCCGTTGTAAGGTGATGGAGCACATTATTACTAGGACCATTATCACACATGGAGAGGACAAAAACATATTGAACGACCTACAACATGGCTTTCGAAAAGGGCGATTGTGCGAAACTCAGCTCATCGAATTCTTGCATGACCTATCCAACAACATGGATGCAGGGCAGCAAACTGATGTCCTTATCATGGACTTTGCAAAAGCCTCCGACAAGGTAAAGCACTCCCTACTTGTCCACAAATTGAAAAACTATGGAATCGAGAGCAACATCGCAAGATGGATCCAGAATTGGCTAAGCGACAGAACTCAAGTGGTGGTCCTGGAAGACCAGTAAAAGTTGACTCTGGAGTACCCCCAGGGATCGGTCCTTGGGCCGAGACTATTCCTATTTTATATTAACGACCTGCAACGAAACCTAAAATCCACAATAAGACTCTTTGTGATACAATAGCCTACATTACAGTAACACCCAAAGGCAAAGGAAAAATACTCCAAGAGGACCTAGACAAGTTAGCAGGGTGGGAACAGCTATGGTGCGTGAAGCTCCATCGGGGAACGGTCGATTTGCACCATCGGGCGGTCGATTTGCACCATCGGAAAAGTCGATTTGCACCATCGGAAAAGTTCATTTGCACCATTGGTTCGGTCAATTTGCACCATTTGTTCGGTCGATTTGCACCATAGTAGAGTAGATTTGCACCATTCATAAACACGGGTACTCGGCATGAAAAATGACATTTCATAACGATATTTGTATTCTATATCTACAAAATTCATTAACCAATTTAATTTTTCAGGAATCAGCTGTAATAAACTGTTACGCCTGTGTGCCCCTAGCCATTAGACACATTATCAATCTGCTGAGACGGTAGTCCAAACTTGGACCCAAAGTCGGTAAAATAACTTTTGGTGTGGGATGTACCACACCAAAAAATTATATTACAGACTTTGGGTCCAAGTTTGGACTACTTGGGCAAAATTCCTTATTGAAGATAAGACTAAGGCGTGTGTGGGGGGGGGGGGGGGGGGGGGGGGGCGGCGATAAAGATAAGAAACACCATTCTTTTTCATTCAACTCTTATATTTTATTAAATCACTTGGTAGCACAGTTACAGTTACAAAAGTAGAAAACGAACAGAATAAAAACTTCAACAAACGTTACAAACTAACCAGCAAAAAGATTTTTTAAAAAGACACATTGAGTCACATCACAAGTCGAAATCGCCTAATTGAGCGAAAGTGGAACAAAAAAATGCTTACATTTTAGTGCGCAGTTACAGAGGTTTATCAATTAACCTAGTCAAGACTTTTTTGTTCCATTTCCCCTCAATTAATAATGCAAGCACTTGCCGCAATTTCTAAGAAGATCATGTCGGGTGAATTTCTGAGAAATCGTGGCGAGTGTTGGCATTATTAATTGAGCGAACGTGGAACAAAAGAAAAATACTAAAACTACTGAAAACATATTTTTTTTAGCTGCCTAAAAACAAGATATTTTTCTCACAATTTACCCCATTAGCACACAGTTACGTGGAGGTTTCTCAATTAACCTAGTCAAGACTTTTTTGTTCCATTTCCCCTCAATAATGCAAGCACTTGTCGCAAATTCTAAGAAGCTCATGTCGGGTTAATTTCTGAGAAATAGTGGCGGTTTCCGTTCCATCCATACAAATGTACGGTGCTGAAAGTTACCAACAAGAAAAGCACCGTGAAATCTAGTTACCACCTACATGGCCATATGCTTGGGGAAGTCACAACAGCCAAATACCTCGGGGTCAACATCCATAAAAATCTAAAATGGGACATCCATCTCAGTCAAATAGCAGATAAAACAAACAACACACTGGGCTTTATTCGCAGAAATCTCAAAATAACATCAAATAAACGAGATTTGTATGTAGCAACATTTTACATGCCCCATAGAAAGATGGCTGACCTAAAAAAATCTTGCAGCATCTTTAGAAAAATTAATGCCCAAGCTGGGAGGCCATAACATCATAATTGCAGGGGATTTCAACTGCCCTGACATTGACTGGGAAGAACAAATTTTCAAGCCAGGGGCACAAGACAGGGAAGTCCAACTCGCTCTACTTGACTTGATGACCGACCAAGGCCGGACTCAAGTCCACAATGAGCCAACCAGATTAGATAATATCCTTGATCTGGTTTTTACAAACAATCCATCCCTGGTTAAATCATCTTCTAGCATCCCTGGGATTAGTGACCATGCAATGGTTGTAACAGATCTCGACCAAGCTCCACAACACAATAAAGTAAAGCCTCGAAAAATATTCATCTATAAAAAAGCCAATTGGGAAATTAAAAGATGACACGAAACAACTTAGTAAAACAATCATTACAAATGCACACACACAAGGTATAAACCTATTGTGGGATACATTCAAAGAACACATTAGTACCTCAATGTCTGGAAATATACCATCCAAAACTATTAGACCAAATACCTCGTTACCTTGGTTCAATAAGCACCTCAAGAAAATGTCCAAAAGGAAAGCCCGATTATATAACATGGCCAAGAATTCTGGACAGTGGAACGATTTCAAAGTGTTCCAAAAACAGTGTAAAAGGGAATATAAATTAGCAGAAATAACATACATAAACAAATGTATAAATGAAGGCCTCGAAAACCGAAATTCAAAACCCTTCTGGAAGTATATTAAGTCAAAAAAACAAGACCGCATAGGCGTCCCACCTTTGAAAAGACAGGGGAAGCTTGTAAATGATCCAACAGATAAGGCTGAAGTGCTACTTGACCAATTTAAATCTGTCTTTACTAAAGACCATAAATCACAGCTACCAACCATGGTTGAACCAGAGGCGAGGAGAATTGATAAAATCACAATAACAACAACCGGTGTTGAAAAATTACTAAGATCATTAAATACATCTAAAGCCACAGGGCCTGATAATATCCCAAACCAAATACTAAAAGAGTGCTCAGCAGAGCTAGCCCCAGGCCTAGCAAGCATCTTCCAAAAGTCAATTGACACAGGAACACTCAATGAGGACTGGTTAAATGCCACCATATCACCTGTCTACAAAAAGGGAGACGTCCACCTAGCCGAAAACTATAGACCTGTATCTTTAACATCAGTTACTTGTAAGCTTTTGGAACATATTATTTGTAAACATCTATTAACTCACCTGGAATCGACAGGCACCCTTACAAACCTAAACCATGGCTTCAGATCAGGGTTCTCATGTGAGACCCAGCTACTTACAACAATGCAGGATTTTTTACACACCACGAACATAACACACAAAATGATATAATCATACTCGACTTCTCAAAAGCCTTTGATACAGTACCACACAAACACCTTCTGTATAAACTTCAGCATTATGGCATCAAAGGCTCCATCCATGATTGGCTCACCACATTTCTCACGAAACGACACATGTGGGTAGTTATTGACGGTGAAGGCTCCACATCGGTCCCAGTTGAGTCAGGTGTACCACAGGGTACAGTCCTGGGCCCCATACTGTTCTTATGCCACATCAATGACCTGCCGCTTTCAGTAAATTCCCAGGTAAGATTATTTGCTGATGACTGCCTGTTATACCGCCCGATGAAATCACAGGCTGATCACAGTATTTTTCAAAATGACTTGATCCAACTGGAAAAATGGGCTTCAAACAGGGGCATGAAATTTAATTAAAAAAAATGCTACCTCATGTCCACTAATGAAAAGTCACCCCATTTCTACACCCTGGATAATCAAATTCTAAAACAAGTTTCCTAATCACCATACTTAGGGGTGATACTATCCCAGGACCTGAAATGGGACTCCCACATATCCAAAATTGTAAGTAAAGCCAATACAACCACTGGTTTCTTGAGAAGAAATTTTAAATTCTGCCCCGAGAACTGCAAAAAACCAGCATATATTACAATGGTCAGGTCAGTGATTGAATACGCATCAACAGTATGGGACCCTTACCTACAAAAGGATATTGATAAACTGGAACGGGTGGAAAGAAAAGCTGCCAGGTTCATCACAGGTGACTATCACTCAAGAGATGAGGGCACCTCCACAAAAATGCTTCTCAAACTGGAATTAGATGCCCTCCAGATTAGACGCAGACATAAAAGGCTCACCCAATTCTACAAGATTATTGAGGGGTCAGTGCCAGCCATCCCCCCAGATAAATTCCTGCAAAAGCATAACAGAAGGCAAATTAAAAGCAAATCATATACTGACTGTGTCACTCAAAACATCGTTGATAGACACACATCTAAGAATACCAGAACCTATAAAGTCTGAACTGCCAAAACTGTACAATACCGGAATTCATGTTTTATCCGCACCGCTGTTGATTGGAACCACTTAGGCAACAATATAATGCATGCGCAGACAGTGGAGGGCTTTCAATCTGCCCTCTCGAAAGGCCACTAACGGCTCCCCACCCGGTGTTTTTACGCCAGACGGCCCTACACCGTACAAATACAGATACAGATACATCCACCGAGATAAAGGCCAAGGCATACTTTGGGCTTGTCCTACCCCTGCTTGAGTACGTTTCGACAGTTTTTGAATCCTTACACAAATGACGACAGTGTACAGGATAGAAAGAATCCAAAGACGTGCGGGCAGATATGTCACCAACCGGCACAGAAACATCTCAAGCGTCAGAGATATGCTGGAACAAGTAGGCTGGAAAACATTACAACAAAGGAGGAGAGAAGCCAGACTAGCAATGATGCACAAAATCAACAGAGGCCCAGTTGCCATCCGGAAATAAGGAAGACTGATACCACCAGGAAGAATGAGCCGGCACTCACAACCACACTCATTCCAGGTCCCAAGGTCTAGAATAGATGCACATAAGGAGTCATTCTTTCCTCGCCCCATACGGGAATGGAACTCGCTACCGCCTGATGTCACCGGTGCTTTCTCACTAGAAGCCTTTAAGGCCCTAGTGTCAAGCCTTTAAAAAGTACCTATCCTTTTAACCAGTTTTTAAACCAGTTTTTTCTTTTAACTACGATTCTAAACATTCTAATTTCAGCGTCTTCACCTGCACCCATGTCGCAGTAAGGACCATAGCATAATCTTCAATATGTTGAAGGTGGCTATTACCAGACAGATACAGATGCACTTGGGTTCTACAACGTTACAGAGACAGATAGGTATTTAGTAGGACCCGTCAGAAATGCAAGGGAGAAAACTGCTGTTGTGACTGCCGACAGCGCGTTTCCGTAAACAATATGGCTTCACCGTCGTTGTTTCTGTTGATGGCCTCTGGACAAATCGAGTCCGCTGAGGTAATTTACAAAACAATTTCTGAACCAAAGCTATTCACCAGTTACAAGATGATGCTCTATTAATTTGTCGAGAGAATTATTTTCGTTTCAGTACTTTTGAGAATGGCGACAGGTCTGGTTCGAACAAACAGCGTAAAACACGTTCACGCATGTTGGCTTTTGTTGCATTTCCAATCGAATTACCGGAAAATGCAATGGGATTCCAAGTGGACACTTTTTAGTGTTTTGGTTATAACCACTTCATCATGATTATCGCTGTGTAGTTACTCGATACTGGTAAAGCCAAATAATGGCGTGCCTTTTAGTTTTTCCCGTATCCGTGCAAATAAATGATGGCATTTCCATTGCATTGGTGCTGAGAGTTAGTTCAGCTATCCGAACGTTGTGGCTGCCCACTACGTTCAGATTCGGTACAGTGAAATAACTGGAAGTTTCCCCGGTGCTATCACCGGGAGTACTACGGCCGATGTTCAAATGCGAAATTAGGTAAATGAATCGGTCGTGGGGCTTTTCTATCGACTGTTTTCTAAAGATGAACTATTTTTGTACACCTGTGCGTGGTATTTTCAACCGAGTCGGGTTTTATTCATTTGATACACTCAAACGAACACGACGAAACGTAAATTTCCATCAACACTCCGCCATGATTGTAGCGCACTTCTTAAAACAATAATCCGGCAATCCGCTGAAACGAAACTTGTCGACGTTGAAACGGAAACTCAGAATGCGTTCAACTCGCGCACAAAACGGCCGATTGTGAGCGCCTCAGTGAGTGCCTCAACGATGACGCGCGGCTTTTTTCTCTTTTTGCTTGTTTGTTGTTTCGTCTCGAGAGGTTAAATGGTAATCTGCCCCCAAGTTTTGCCCGCATAGATTTAGCCGTAAATTACCCCACTACGAAATAATATACTGATTCAAAGGAAAGAATTATGGAAGAATATCCCAAATTAGACAGCAAAATAATATGCGTGGTATCTACAATTGCTTTTGGGGTGGGAATTCACATTCCGGACATTGATGTTGTAATACACTGGGGAGCCCCGAAAAGCATTTTGTCTTACTGGCAAGAAGTGGGCCGATGTGCTAGGGATGGTAGGGCCGGAGAGGCAATTCTCTTCGCTTATGGGCACAGCCTTTCGCCGTTGAGAACATCGGACGATATGAGGGAAATGTTCAGCAGTGAAGACAGCTGCTTTCGGAGAAAAGTTCTGAAAAACTTCGTAGTTAATGGCATGGACACTTCCTTACTCTCCAAAGAAAAAGAAACTTGCAATGAACCATGCGCACAGAACGTGTGTGGATGCCAACTCTGCTGTTGTTGTAACTATTGCTTTATTCAATGTAAGTGCAAGAACAAAAAACCCCAAATATCTGGGAGAGAAAATGAACGGAGGTCGTAAGAGGGTAGCTCATTTGCATTGCACATAAGACTTGTTTATTAAACATTTATCATTTGTTTATGTTTGTCCTTTGTCTCGGACAGTAGAATTCAATATCTGCAAATACATTTTTTAGCCCTGTTGGAAAAACAGTTATGACAGTGGGTTCCGCTAAACTTTGGGTAAAGTGGAGAAACATTGTTTCCATGGAACGTTTTACCATAAGTGTAAAAAATGTTTTATATACGTTCACCAAGAACTGCTTTGACATTTGTTTAATGTTGTATATAAGGAATTCAATCCAAGGATATAGGATAATTATGTGACAGATATATACGACAGATGAATATGCTTTATCAGGACAGTATATAATTTCTTGGTGAGTAAGACTTTTATGCATATAAGTTAACCACCCTATCCCCCTCTCTCGAAGGTGACCAGACCCACCCCATCCCCGCTTAGCGAGTTACACAAGTCAATTCGACATGGAAGACGTCACTTACAACAATTATTCTTGGCGATTCATATGAATAGATCTAGTTGGTTTTGGCGTTACATTGTCTCGTGTAAAAGGGTTATTACTTGCTTGCGCGCCCAACACCTGGGTACTTGGGCGGGGGTGGGGGGGGGGCAAACTCGTTCCGTTCGTTAACAGGACGGAAGTTTGTTAATCAGCGTCTGCGAGAAGGGTTTTGATTTCGGCGTGAAGAAACTCACCATAATGGAATTGATAGGACAGAAGAGGGCCACCAGAGAACAGTCCAGGCAAGTAACCCTTTGGTTGAAATGGTTAAATTTCAGTTGGACTGGAGAGAAGTTAATAGTATTCACACGTTGTTTTATTTTCTCTTTTCATACGGTTCACAAAGACCCGCTTAGTACCTCCTCGTGGTGTGAATCGGTAACGTAAATTATTTCGTAGTGGGGTAATTTGCGGCTAAATCTATGCGGGCAAAACTTGGGGGCAGATTACCATTTAACCTCTCGAGACGAAACAACAAACAAGCAAAAAGAGAAAAAAGCCGCGCGTCATCGTGGAGGCACTCACTGAGGCGCTCACAATCGGCCGTTTTGTGCGCGAGTTGAACGCATTCTGAGTTTCCGTTTCAGCGTCGACAAGTTTCGTTTCAGCGGATTGCCGGATTATTGTTTTAAGAAGTGCGCTACAATCATGGCGGAGTGTTGATGGAAATTTACGTTTCGTCGTGTTCGTTTGAGTGTATCAAATGAATAAAACCCGACTCGGTTGAAAATACCAAGCACAGGTGTACAAAAATAGTTCATCTTTAGAAAACAGTCGATAGAAAAGCCCCACGACCGATTCATTTACCTAATTTCGCATTTGAACATCGGCCGTAGTACTCCCGGTGATAGCACCGGGGAAACTTCCAGTTATTTCACTGTACCGAATCTGAACGTAGTGGGCAGCCACAACGTTCGGATAGCTGAACTATGCTGAGAGTTAGTCCAAACTTGGACCCACAGTCCGTAATATAATTTTTGGCGTTGGTACGGCCTGTAGGTCCAACGCTCTCGATACCTGTGCTGTACTATACAACCTGCAAACGATTTACTTGCAGGTCTATCTCGCCTCGTGGGAACAATATGGCATATCCAGAAGCTTTTTGTTATTATGTGACCGAAAGAAGGATAATTGTAAAAAACAAAAACCTCTATGTCGGAAGCGCTTGGTCACCGTATTGTTCAGAAAGGAAAGATTCATATCATCAAAGTGGTTTGAGAAATGAAGTTGGCAGCCATGTTTTGTATTTTTAAACATAATGACGTCATTCCTTCCTTAAGCGATTGGTTGCAATCAGGGAATCCCTGGTTGAAACGTAGGAAGGAATGACGTCATTATGTTTAAAAATACAAAACATGGCTGCCAACTTCATTTTCTCGAACCACTTCGATGATATGAATCCTTCGTTTCTGAACAATACGGTGACCAAGCGCTTCCGACATAGAGGTTTTTGTTTTTTACAATTATCCTTCTTTCGGTCACATAATAACAAAAAGCTTTTGGATATGCCATATTGTTCCCACGAGGCGAGATAGACCTGCAAGTAAATCGTTTGCAGGTCGTATAGTACAGCACAGGTATCGAGAGCGTTGGACCTACAGGCCGTACCAACGCCAAAAATTATATTACGGACTGTAGGTCCAAGTTTGGACTATGCTGAGAGTGTGACGAATATTCGGCAATTTTTAAGTTTCATCCCACCATAAATGGCATAATACCAGCCGAGATAATTGCGCGAAATTATGGAGTTTCTTGGTCACTTCTTAGTTGTGTTTTTTTATGCCTCTGCCTAGTTCAGCGCTCTGAACATAGTACTAGTAGTTAAGCAATCGGAACATAGTGGCTACCCCTCTACGTTCAGATTCTTCCCATTCAAATCTGTGGTAAAATTCCCCATCAAGTTTTTATGGGAACTCAAAAATAGGAATATAGATCAAGCTTTGGCCATTATTAGCGGCTGCGTTCGATAGAACACATATTTTCTTACATCTGGGCAATGTTTATTGATCCAAACTATGTTTTATCCTTTAATTATCGATATTTGAATACTCACGAGGCATCAACGAATGTTTCGATATCATCCATGTTAATGTCTAAATATAAAACAGTAAAAACAATAACCCGGTAATGGCGCCGAAACGAATTTTGAACTTATAGACATTAATAAGCTCTTCAGTGGCAATGACAGGATTTCCACTAGCAATAAATTAGTGGGTCCTGTACGAGGGGAAAATCACAGATTGACTGGTGCGAAAATGGTTCAAGCCGGGGGCTTGGCAAAGAAAATTTTAGAACTGATCACTGCAGAAAAGCCATTTCCTTGCATCTGAGACGGCGATTTAGGTTTTAGTGTGAATGATTTTGTGAGAATAATTATGTTGAATCTTCGGGGGAAATACCCAAAGCTATCGTCATTTCTTCGCTACAATCGGCATGTGACATCTTACTAATCAGCAAATGGCGGAAAATAATGATAGTTTCCGAATGACACTCGACAATCTTAAGTTGCAGAATGCCGATTCTGGAAACAGTGCTCCTCAAATGTGTCAACTCTGTTGGGAGAATTACCACATCTTGACTAGAATTTTAAAAAAACTCAATGTTTTTCAATGATGTATTGTGTATCATCATCCAACATTCCAACTCAAAGGTGGTAAAACTACAGATAAGCAGTGCAACAATACTTCATTTATCACGACACCATTAGTCGTGAGTGACAGACAACCATTTTTACGACTGGTTTTGCAATCAGTTGACAAAACTCTACAAGTTAGTGTTTACTAAGATGTTGGTGCCTCTAAATTAGTTTCATTGATGTGCACTAGTCATTTTCCATGATCATCTTCCACAGCCTTTTTCGTTTGGTTGGATTGATTTTGAAAATTGCCAAGTGGAAGTCGAATCAGGAACTGCAGGAGCATGTGTCGATAACTCATTGATGTATGTATTTCTCTTTGCCAACACACAGGTCCAGGGTCTCTAGCATTTTATGAGTCCTGTGAGGTTAGATTCTGCGATCATCAGATGACTACCCACATGTACATGTTTTCGTCCTAATTACCCGTACTTGTGACTAAAATAGTCCCTATTCTAAAACTGAAAAGTAGGAGGGTGCGCTTAGATTCAGAGGGTGCATTTGGCAACTCATATTTGTAAATAGGGATGGGCTTATGCTAGAGTTTGAGCTGAGACATGAGTGGCCCGTCAGTACAGTATGTGATAGAAATTGGGGAGTTAAACTTGAGGTTAAAACTGAGAAAAAGTTGTTTTTTCCCCAACACCGAAAAAGGGACCCACGTCACAGCATGTACCACTGTATGGATGCTTGAAAGCTTTAAATGATATTGGACTGATACATTTAAAGATTTGCACCTGCATGTCCCATACATCCCTCCTCCCTCCCACTCTCCACCCTCCTTCAGGACAGTGACATTGATCATCCAATCCTGAACTGGCTGAAGTTCAAGTTAAACTTGTATTTGATTTGATATGTTTGATTTTGTTCAAATTCATCAGATTTCTGTTCTTGTTAATTATAAAAACTATTAGTTTGAAAAAGTGTGTTTTTCTGATATTTAATAGTCTATATAATACTGTGTAGCATTGATATGACTTCACTAATTCTTTGCACTTTCTTTAACAGAAATGATCACTGTTAATAATTAATCATGTGTTGTTTTTAAATATGTACCTTTGTACTGTTTGTAACTTGTTCTTTGAGGCTTCGTCATCTTAGCGCGTTCGACCGGCCAAATGACGTCCAACTGACGTGCTATTGTGACGAATCCACTATCCCCAACCCAACACGAGTCTAGATTCAATTTCTCCCTCCCAAAAACAGTTCGATCAGCCGAGGCGGTGCGGTTTCTAAAACCACATCACCCCAGATGGTCGAACTATTTTATAAGAGATATTTAACATTTGCGTTTCCGACCGGGCTTTAAAATAAGGAAAAGGGATCGCAGTTATAATGGGTAGGTCGGAGCCCCACATAAAGTTCTCGGGTAGATGACCCACCTTTAGACTGAAATTAAAAACTACAAACCATCAAGATGTAGCAAGGTAACAATAATTCAACACTAAGAAATGTTATGGTATAATTTATTGAATGAAATTAAACATTATTACATATCCAAAAAGCGTTTGTTTCACTATCTTAAATTGGGCTGAAATTCGGAGGCTAGAGAAAAAAAAATATCAAGAATCCGATAAACAAGGCCCTTTTTATTATGTCCAGGCCACCCAGATTTTCTAATATAATATTAGGAGACTACTATTCTCCCATAGAGGACGTACCAATGACCAAAGGGAACTGTCATAAGAAGCTTCCACCCTCGAAGAACCAGAGTTCGTCGAGTGTGAAGTCTTCCAAATATAAATGAGGAATCACCTACATTCCTCCATAGATGTCATCTCCCAATAGTAATGGTCAGGACTACACAGGTAAGAAGCTTTCACCCTCGAAGAGCCAAAGTTTGTCGAGTGTGAAGTCTTCCACATATAAATAAGGAGTCACCTCTGCTCCTCCATAGGTGTCATACCAAATATCAATAATCAGGCCTCAATCAAGTAAGAAGCTTTCACCCTCGAAGAACCAAAGTTCGTCGAGTGTGAAGTCTTCCAATATAAATGAGGAGTTACCGCTGCTCCTCCATAGGTGTCATACCAAATATCAATAATCAGGCCTCAATCAAGTAAGAAGCTTTCACCCTCGAAGAACCAGAGTTCGTCGAGTGTGAAGTCTTCCAATATAAATGAGGAGTTACCGCTGCTCCTCCATAGGTGTCATACCAAATATCAATAATCAGGCCTCAATCAAGTAAGAAGCTTTCACCCTCGAAGAACCAGAGTTCGTCGAGTGTGAAGTCTTCCAATATAAATGAGGAGTTACCGCTGCTCCTCCATAGATGTCATACCAAATATCAATAATCAGGCCTCAATCAAGTAAGAAGCTTTCACCCTCGAAGAACCAAAGTTCGTCGAGTGTGAAGTCTTCCACATATAACTAAGGAGTCACCTCCGCGCTGCCATCTCTGACACCCCACACACTCGGTGACTACCCAACAAGAAGAACTCACACTCGACAAAAGTTTGTCGAAGGCGAAATTCTTCAAAAAAAATATTCCCGGAGTTCCAGAGAAAAAAAACTACTCTAAAACTTACTTAACTCTGATTCCATTGATCCGACAAACGGAGAAAAAAGAATACCAAATAAATTCCTAAATAACTATCCCAGTCTCACCAATGGCACAGAGAATTCGGTGTTTAGTTTCTCATTCCGGAACTCCAAGGAATTACTATTTAAACTCATGACCAGCCGGCTCTTCCCAAACCTTCCAGAGAAAAGCTAAACAACCTACCCCAGTGAAATCCTATCTCGAACTGACTTTTTCGACGGTCCAGATCACCCACTTCAATTCATACACAACACGAAAAAATCATGCAACCTCTGAAATCTTGTATCGATTCAGGAAATCGCTGGTGTGTGCATTTCCCTCAGTGAAACTTGACAACAATTCAATCAACCGTTACTAGATCTCGTGCTACCTGACACTCTAATCACTGGTGGAGACAACCACCACAGAGAGAGCAAATAAGTAATATGGAATTAACCCCTGTTGGACGACAAACCCCCGACTCCATTTATCAAAAAACAGCACACTACCCCCACCCCAAGGTAAACGTCCTCGTTTTTGGATGGCTCAGATAGTGTTTTTGATTTCTTATTAATAAAAATAAAAATAAAAAAAAATGATTAATGATTTATAATGACTATATTTACACAAAAAAAAATGGGTCCGAAAAAAAAAAATTGAGTACGATCTGTTCATACCTACTATCTAGATTAAATCTTTAGGCATGGGAAGTGCTACATCTGACGGAATAATCCGCCATCACATTTTATGTTTTATACAGCGGTAGGCAGGCCTGGGATACAGAAATCCAACCACCGACCAATTTCAATAAAAATTGAAACCGCTTACCGCCACGATCACTGACATGCGATAAGAGATGTTACCGCCTGGATTAGTTAAATCCCTGATCCGAAGAAAGCCACCACTATAACTTATATATTTATAAAACAATTAAACGGACCATACTTCATTGGAACACTACCCATAATTTACTACATATGAATTTTATCATCGTCCAGATGATGCTGCTCGCAGCGCCAAAAACTATCTTGGAAACCCTGCACACTACTGTATCCTTTTCATCACGACAACCCAGACAACAGCCACAAGATCCATTTATTGTTGGCGCGCTTGAATCATTCTAGATTAGAAAACAATTATCCAATATTTTTATGAATCCCGGAACTCTATTTCTCAATCGCCAACTCCATATTTCCAATTCAAAACAGTTGCAATTAATGCTTCGCTTGGGCAGCATAGTGAGCCCAACAAGGAATCACCATACCATGCCCAATCGAACCATCAACAGAGCCAACAATTGCCATCAAGGTCAATGTGAAATATCTCCAACTTTCACATTAATCACTTCTTTCCCACTTAATAAACCATCAACACATTCCCAATCACCCTGACTAGGGGGTTTTAAATTACAACATCTGGTGAATTTTCCTTTTTATTCTATCCCAAAAATTCTTTTGTGCATTCGGCCGGAGATGTACACCATCTGACAGAAAATGATGAGGATAAACCTGTCGATGGTGAAAATATAAAATATCTTCATCACCTACAGCCTTAAAAGCATCATTGACAGCCATACGTCTAAACTCATAAATCTCATAAGATACATTTCGGGGCTTTACTCTAGGAAATATACTACCTAATGTTATTTTCTTCACCCCAGCAAGCTTCCATTTCTTTAGCAATTCTCGGAGGTCCCGCAGGAAACATTCAAAAGAGAATGTAACGCAATCAATATCATTAACCCCAATCTGAAGAACTATCCATCTAGCCCCTCTGACATTAATATTTTGCAAATGGCTAATCTTTCCCCCAGGTATCCCAACAAATTTCACGGAGGCAAACGGTATGGTACAATGCCATACTTCTGGGCACAATAATAAAAATCGGTACAATCTCGCCACAAAACTGTGTCCAATCACCAGACCCTCCATTTTAAGGAGTCAAAATTAAATCCTAAAAAGCAAAGTTAAATTAGGAAGGTTTACAAGAACCAATTCACATTCAAGAGTCAATGTTAATGGACAACTGTCAATATCGTCTGAACTCATAACCATCAAATACCATGATACACCTACACAACTTCACTGTCACTGGACAACCATCAATATCGTCTGGTTTCATCACCATCAAATACCATGATATACACACATAATTTCAATGTCAATGGACAAATATCAGTATCATCTGGATTCATCGCCATTAAATACCATGACTCACATACATAATTTCAATGTCAATGGACAACATCAGTACCGCCCGGACTCATCGCCATCAAATACCATGATACACATACATAATTTCACCGTCAATGGACAAACATCAGTATCATCTGGATTCATCGCCATCAAATACCATGATACACATACATAATTTCAATGTCAATGGATAACATCAGTATCGTCTGGATTCATCGCCATCAAATACCATGATACACATACATAATTTCACTGTCACTGGACAACTACCAGTATCGTCTGGATTCATCGCCATCAAATACCATGATACACATACATAATTTCAATGTCAATGGACAACATCAGTATCGTCTGGATTCATCGCCATCAAATACCATGATACAATGTCAATGGACAACATCAGTATCGTCTGGATTCATCGCCATCAAATACCATGATACACATACATAATTTCACTGTCACTGGACAACTACCAGTATCGTCTGGATTCATCGCCATCAAATACCATGATACACATACATAATTTCACCGTCAATGGACAAACATCAGTATCATCTGGATTCACCGCCATCAAATACCATGATACACATACATAATTTCAATGTCAATGGATAACATCAGTATCGTCTGGATTCATCGCCATCAAATACCATGATACACATACATAATTTCACTGTCACTGGACAACTACCAGTATCATCTGGATTCATCGCCATCAAATACCATGATACACATACATAATTTCAATGTCAATGGACAACATCAGTATCGTCTGGATTCATCGCCATCAAATACCATGATACACATACATAATTTCAATGTCAATGGACAACATCAGTATCGTCTGGATTCATCGCCATCAAATACCATGATACACATACATAATTTCACTGTCACTGGACAACTACCAGTATCGTCTGGATTCATCGCCATCAAATACCATGATACACATACATAATTTCACCGTCAATGGACAAACATCAGTATCATCTGGATTCATCGCCATCAAATACCATGATACACATACATAATTTCAATGTCAATGGATAACATCAGTATCGTCTGGATTCATCGCCATCAAATACCATGATACACATACATAATTTCACTGTCACTGGACAACTACCAGTATCGTCTGGATTCATCGCCATCAAATACCATGATACACATACATAATTTCACCGTCAATGGACAAACATCAGTATCATCTGGATTCATCGCCATCAAATACCATGATACACATACATAATTTCAATGTCAATGGATAACATCAGTATCGTCTGGATTCATCGCCATCAAATACCATGACACACATACATAATTTCAATGTCAATGGACAACATCAGTATCATCTGGATTCATCGCCACCAAATACCTCCCTCAACCTAAAACAAAAAAAAGGAACACCACAGCAGTATACAAAATTTCGCAATTTTCTGTTTCCAACAGCTGAAATTAATTTATGTAATTTATTAGTTACATTACATGAAAGGAATGACCTCCAGTATTAAAAAAAAAAAAAAACAATCTTTCTGTGACTCAGTCAAACTGCAACCAATAGGTTTCCAAGCAATCCAAATTTTTAAGTCGTAAATTTCTGGTGGTCTTGCATATTTACCACGGACACATCACTTACGAAAAGTTACATACTGGCGACGCCATCATAAATTACTTACGAAACCCATTCTTACCCTAGCAACATCAACCACCACCCATCAGACACAATCATACCTAACCCCCACCCCAAATGCCCATCCCACATGCGCGCCATGCAAGTCACACCAAAATAAACGACGTATTTGGAATCACTCTTCTACTGGCTCAATTTCACTAGCGTATAATGCTCCCGCTCACGAGCATTTCCAAGTGTAATTCCCAGGGGTCACATTTACAAAACACAAATAGCGCTAGTATTTTTGAGATTACTAAGGTAATTTTTTTACATTTTTAGAATTGCGCTGAGTTAGGGTGTTCGTTTACACAATTTTTCCTAATGGAACACCTCCATTACGACACCCCGTAAGGGAAACCATGGAATCAATTGATTTCCATCCTTTCCCTACATTATGTGACCCATGAGAATACTATATCATTTATCAATCTTTACTTTATCCAATCCACTACCATAGGACATAACCACCGGTCCAATGACCCTACAACTTGTCCTATATATGACTGTTTGAAAGTCAAAATTAAACAATTCTGATTCAAAAGTTTCCAAATGAATCGAACAGCAAATTCAAATGAATTTGCAGTTTATTTTGTCTCCGCCCATTAACCCTTCCTTGGATCCCCAGCACCATTCCTCCTTGCCTATTAATTACAACTTCCAAATGGAAGACATAATTTAACCCTTGCATCGACATATAAGGCACACTCCGGGTAATTTAACAATTTTCCCATGATCACTGGGCACCACATCAAAAATTTAGCAAATCTTATCTTTGCTCGTGAGCTAGAGTTCTCGCCAAATGAATTCATTAAGCCAAATCTTAAATCATAAAATCACCGAATTTAGACCGGGGTCATTCCAGAATAATAAATACAAATCTTTTTTTTTTTTTTTTAAGACAGATCGTACTCATTTGAGTTCAACCAGCGGGGACGACGGACCCTTCGCCCCCGGTGGGTGACAGGATCTCCGCTAGGGGCAGGATTGTTTAAGTTGCTGGAACTGCCCTGAGCCGACTGGTCAGAATCTTCCTCCCGATCAATGAGTTCCGAAAAAGGTAACCTACCAGAATCTCCTGAATTATCTACACTTGTTCCCATATTAGGTCGTTCAAAACATTTTTTTAATCTATTAAAGTGGACCACCTGCAGCCGACCACCATGCTCTCTACAAATAACATAATTTGCATCAGAGAGTCGCTTTTTAACCACAAATGGCCCAAACCAATATTTAGCAAATTTGGGGGTTTGACCTTGCTTTATTTTTGAAATATATAGCCACACTTTATCACCAACCTCATAAGGTCTTCCATGAACTCTACGGTCGTACAACCTTTTCCTATGTTTAATAGCAGTTTCACACTTACTGCTCACAAACTGGAAAATGGTTGCCATTCTATTTTCCAAATCCATCACATATTGAACTCGACTAAGATCCTTATCAGGAACTTTACCAGCCATAAATTCAATAGGTAATCGGATTTCTTTCCCAAAAAGGATCATATTTGGAGTAAGGCCCGTGGTCTCATGAACAGCACTACGATAAGCCATCATAACAAAAGGTAGATAGTATTCCCAGTCGTTATGATTATCTTCAACAAAACATGCTAGCATAGCTATCAATGTTCTGTTGAAGCGCTCAACCTGGCCATCAGACTGAGGGTGATATGGAGATGTTCTTGTCTTGGAAATCTCAAAATATTTACAGATTCCCAAAAACAATTCAGACTCAAAGTTGGCCCCTTGATCAGAATGGATAAACTTAGGCATACCAAAACGGGATATCCACTCTTTAACCAATATTTCTCCAATTGTACTTGCACGCTGATTAGGCATGGCATAGGCTTCAGTCCATTTAGAGAAATAGTCAGAAACAACCAGAATGTAAATGTTTCCACTCACAGATTCCGGTAGGGGACCCAATACATCAAGTGCAACCCTCTCCATCGGTTCCGAAACACGGTCGGTAACCAGGGGGGCCTTTAACGCTTTGTTGGGACTTTTCCGACGTTGACACACCTCACAAGTCTGCACCCACTGTTCTACATCCTTCTTTAGACCAATCCAAAAAAATCTTTGCCTAATTTTCAAATAGGTTTTCATCATACCTAAATGGCCTCCCACCACGGAATCATGGCAATGTTTTAAAATTTCAGGTTTTAGTTTCCCAGGAACAATCCACAAAAATTTATTTTCCTTTCCAAATTCCAACCATTCTCGATAAAGCATACCTTGCCTAACAACAATTTGTTCCCATTGGGCTACATATTTTTTAAATATTAATTCTTCACCCTTCATTTGCTCAGCCGACGGCTTAGAATCATTTGTTTTATTTTCAAACAATTTCTTTAATATTGGATCACTCATCTGATCATCAACCGAAATTACACCTCCTGGAGACAAATCAATAGCATTAGTCTCCAAAGATATCCTACTCAAGGCGTCGGCATTCTTATGTTGCTCTCCTCTACGATGGATGATAGAAAAGTCAAATCCACTCAAATATTCCAGCCAACGAGCCACTTGCCCCGTTGGTTCTTTAAAATTAAACAACCACCTCAAAGATCCATGATCGGTGCGCAGAGTAAAGTGTTTTCCTATCAAATAATGGCGAAAATTTTTAATGCTTTTAATAACTGCCAATAGCTCTTTCCGAGTGACACTATAATTACGTTCTGGAGGAGAATGCACTTTACTAAAATATGCAATTACCTTCTCCTGTCCGTTAACTAACTGAGACAACACAGCCCCACTAGCCTGATCACTCGCATCTGTGTCCAAAATAAACTCTTGCTCAAAATTTGGAAATCCCAAGATTGGACTCTCACATAGTTTATTCTTTAAAATTTCAAAAGATTCTTTTCTAGCCTTATTCCACTCAAATTTTACATTCTTTCTAGTTAATTCCAACAGGGGACCAGCCAAATCTGAGAAGTTCAAAATAAATTTTCTGTAATAAGAACACAAACCGACAAAACTGCGTATATCTCTGACACATCTTGGAATCGGCCAATCCTTAATCCTAGCTATCTTTTCTGGGTCAGCCCGTATCCCCTCTGAGGACACGATATGGCCCAAAAAAGATACCTGTTTTCTAAAAAGAGCACATTTAGAAGGCTTGAGTTTCAAACCAGCTTCCTTAATTTTTGTGAACACCTCTTCCAACCTTTCTACATGTTCTTGGAAAGTTTTAGCATAAATAATTATGTCATCCAGATATATCAGACAGGTCTTCCAATGAAGGCCCTTCAAAACGAGCTCCATAAGCCTCTGAAAGGAATGGGGAGCCCCAGAAAGCCCGAAAGGGAGTACCTTGAACTCATAAAGCCCTTTACCTGTACTAAAGGCAGTTTTTTCTTGAGCTGAGGAAGCCATCTCCACCTGCCAATACCCTGAAGCCAAATCTAATGTAGAGAACCAACTGGCCCCCTGCATTCCTTCAAGGCTGTCATCAATGCGTGGCAAGGGATATGCATCCTTCCGAGTTACAGCATTTAACTTACGATAGTCTACACAAAAGCGTAGGCTACCGTCTTTTTTTTTAACCAGGACAATGGGGGCCGCCCACGGACTATCCGAGGGTTGTATTATCCCCTGTTCTAACATTTCTTGTAACTGCCTATCAACTTCCTGTCGCTTATGTACAGGAAGTCTATAGGCTCTTTGTTTTATGGGTGGATGTTTACCCGTGTCAATATCATGTTTTATAATACTTGTTCGACCTAAATCTTTATCATGGCGGATAAAAACCGACTCATTTCTATCAAGAAGCATTTTAACTTGAAATACCTGATCCGTAGTCAAAACAGTTTCATCAATTGTTTGCTGGAGAGAATACTTATCAACATTTTCTTGTTTTACATTTTCTTGAATTACACTATTTCCCAGAACCTCCCCTTGCTGGAATACTGCCACTGTTTCACCTTTTTTCAAGGACTGGGGTACCCCGGTGGTATTTACTAACCTCATTGGCACAACATCTCCATTTGAAGTACCCACAAAACTTCGCCCAACCATAATCCCATTATGTTTTTCTGAAAATTTTTGATCTACCTCACAAATTCCCTCTAAAAGAGAAACATTACTTACCTTACCATTAATTATAATCTCGGAAGATGGAGGTATAGTTACATTTTCAATAAGCATGACCTCATTACTATCGTTGTTATTGCCAAAATTTAGGGGAATTTCTTTTCCTGCTAATTTAACACAATTCCTCCCCAGATAAATGTCTAAGTCTAGGGCAGTCATCAGATCAACCCCCAATATTCCCTCAAATGATAACTCGGCAACATAAAACTCTTGATCAAAACTATTATTACCTATATTAATGGGAAGGTTGATAACTCCTGGCACCTGCAAGGGTTGTCCGCTAGCTCCACAAACCTCTCTAGGAGCTGCTTGTAATTCTGAAGAATCCTTTCCAAATACCTCTTCCAATACCTTAGTACTTAATATGCTAATGGCTGATCCAGTGTCCAGCAAAAATTTTACCTCTTTGTCACAAATGGTTAAGGGAAGAAAAAAAAATGACCAATCTTTTTCTCAGGGTGGGCCCCATTCTGTTGGAGCTGAGGTTTGACCCCAACCCCAGCTCTTATTCTTTTAAACCTTGCCTATTATTCCACCTTCCACCTCTTCGACCCCCATAATTCCGACGAACATTTCCTCGACCACGTCCACGAGAAAAATCTTCCCGAGTATTTTGTATTTCCGCTATTTTGCCAATTCCATCCTCCTTCCCCAATTGTTCTAAAAATTCGCGTCTCATTTCCCTTTGTTCTTTGCGCAAATCATCAATCTGAAACCGCAGATCAGTCAGCGTCTGAGTTAATAATTCCAATTGCTCGGAATTAACAGCTTCGTTGTCAGAAGGTTGGACAGTGGAAGCAACTTCCACTCTCCTATATGATTCTTCCTCTAATGCCAAACGAACCGCGGCATCCAACGTCTCGGGTTTTCCACGCAACACCTGCATCCGAACGTCTTTATCCGTTATGGCTTCAACAAAAGCTTCTTTTGCCAAATCGTCCCTTAAAATGGATGGGGCTGAAGGGTAAGCTTTCTTTACCAATCTACGTATACTACTAGCCAGCTCGGGGAGTGTTTCTCGAGCGGTTCGCCTTCTTGAACGCAATTGTGACCTATAAATTGCCGTACCTCTAAAGGGATCAAATCGATCTATCAAACTTTTTAATATTTGTTTTAGGCCAATCTTATCATTACTATCTAGATCTTCGTAAAATTGCAATGCGGCCCCTCTTAATGAAACTACCAAAAATCTACAAGCCACCACCTCTGACCATTCATTGATTTCTACACATTTTTCAAAATGCGTCACCCAATCAACCACATTGGTGGACCCATTAAATGTTTCTGGTGTAACCACCGGTTTTCTGGGCCCGTTATATTGTTCACCACTTTTGGATGGACGTTCCTTAAGAGCAGGAAGGTCCGCACCCGGTGCCACTAACGCCCGATCACCCTTATCTTGATAGCTGACCCTCGCAAGAGGAGTTTTAACTTTCTTAGGAATGGCACCCGAAGCTCTTCTACAAAATTCACGCGCAGAACTTCCTACCTGTTTATGAATTCCATTGTCCAAACCATTATGTTTTGGAATTTCACTCACTTGAATTTCTACATTTTCATTAAAAGATGTAGGAGTGGCCTCTGGTGTTTCTTGAAAAAAATCTAGAGCCTCAGCCATGGGGTATCTCCTTGGTGTGCTAATATCTGGATTTGTAGCCAAATCAGTTAACTTTTTAGATGCCCCCAAGTATTCATCCAGCCCTTCCGAAATTCCCGTAGCCATATTAAATTTGAACCAATACTAAACAATTTACCTGTATTAAATTTCTATACATCAGTCTTATGGTATCATAAAATATCCTGTCGGCGACGCCAATAACTGTGACGAATCCACTATCCCCAACCCAACACGAGTCTAGATTCAATTTCTCCCTCCCAAAAACAGTTCGATCAGCTGAGGCGGTGCGGTTTCTAAAACCACATCACCCCAGATGGTCGAACTATTTTATAAGAGATATTTAACATTTGCGTTTCCGACCGGGCTTTAAAATAAGGAAAAGGGATCGCAGTTATAATGGGTAGGTCGGAGCCCCACATAAAGTTCTCGGGTAGATGACCCACCTTTAGACTGAAATTAAAAACTACAAACCATCAAGATGTAGCAAGGTAACAATAATTCAACACTAAGAAATGTTATGGTATAATTTATTGAATGAAATTAAACATTATTACATATCCAAAAAGCGTTTGTTTCACTATCTTAAATTGGGCTGAAATTCGGAGGCTAGAGAAAAAAAAATATCAAGAATCCGATAAACAAGGCCCTTTTTATTATGTCCAGGCCACCCAGATTTTCTAATATAATATTAGGAGACTACTATTCTCCCATAGAGGACGTACCAATGACCAAAGGGAACTGTCATAAGAAGCTTCCACCCTCGAAGAACCAGAGTTCGTCGAGTGTGAAGTCTTCCAAATATAAATGAGGAATCACCTACATTCCTCCATAGATGTCATCTCCCAATAGTAATGGTCAGGACTACACAGGTAAGAAGCTTTCACCCTCGAAGAGCCAAAGTTCGTCGAGTGTGAAGTCTTCCACATATAAATAAGGAGTCACCTCTGCTCCTCCATAGGTGTCATACCAAATATCAATAATCAGGCCTCAATCAAGTAAGAAGCTTTCACCCTCGAAGAACCAAAGTTCGTCGAGTGTGAAGTCTTCCAATATAAATGAGGAGTTACCGCTGCTCCTCCATAGGTGTCATACCAAATATCAATAATCAGGCCTCAATCAAGTAAGAAGCTTTCACCCTCGAAGAACCAGAGTTCGTCGAGTGTGAAGTCTTCCAATATAAATGAGGAGTTACCGCTGCTCCTCCATAGGTGTCATACCAAATATCAATAATCAGGCCTCAATCAAGTAAGAAGCTTTCACCCTCGAAGAACCAGAGTTCGTCGAGTGTGAAGTCTTCCAATATAAATGAGGAGTTACCGCTGCTCCTCCATAGATGTCATACCAAATATCAATAATCAGGCCTCAATCAAGTAAGAAGCTTTCACCCTCGAAGAACCAAAGTTCGTCGAGTGTGAAGTCTTCCACATATAACTAAGGAGTCACCTCCGCGCTGCCATCTCTGACACCCCACACACTCGGTGACTACCCAACAAGAAGAACTCACACTCGACAAAAGTTTGTCGAAGGCGAAATTCTTCAAAAAAAATATTCCCGGAGTTCCAGAGAAAAAAAACTACTCTAAAACTTACTTAACTCTGATTCCATTGATCCGACAAACGGAGAAAAAAGAATACCAAATAAATTCCTAAATAACTATCCCAGTCTCACCAATGGCACAGAGAATTCGGTGTTTAGTTTCTCATTCCGGAACTCCAAGGAATTACTATTTAAACTCATGACCAGCCGGCTCTTCCCAAACCTTCCAGAGAAAAGCTAAACAACCTACCCCAGTGAAATCCTATCTCGAACTGACTTTTTCGACGGTCCAGATCACCCACTTCAATTCATACACAACACGAAAAAATCATGCAACCTCTGAAATCTTGTATCGATTCAGGAAATCGCTGGTGTGTGCATTTCCCTCAGTGAAACTTGACAACAATTCAATCAACCGTTACTAGATCTCGTGCTACCTGACACTCTAATCACTGGTGGAGACAACCACCACAGAGAGAGCAAATAAGTAATATGGAATTAACCCCTGTTGGACGACAAACCCCCGACTCCATTTATCAAAAAACAGCACACTATTCCTATAAAAATATAGCGATATTCAGATACGAAGGTGATGCAAATATCTCCCAAATCGCACGTTATTAGCACAACCAGGTTTCCACTTTATTGTAGGCTGTACTATAACTGGTTAAAGCAAAATGCTTAACCAGTTTCAAAAAATCTGTAACAATTACAGCTCTATATATATATTGTTCAAGGAGAAGCAAATGTTCTTTTACACTACTTTGACCATGTTTTTCTTCTATTTACAGTTTCCCGAATATGATAATATCTATTGCAAATATTGTTTCACTTATGGCCAAGACTGGGTTATAACTTCAGTAAGTACATGTATGCACTTGTATAACTATTCTCTTAACCCTTTACCTAATGAATTGACCACATCCACCAACATAATTTACAAATACAGGAGTTGAAAAAAAAAAGGAAAAAAAAAGTTCAACAAAACCAAAAAATGTGACCATGATGTGGTTTTGTTGAAATTTTGTAAAAAATTTGAAAACAAATAATTAAAATTAAAAAAATTTAATTGGCTAAAGAGTTAATAAGAGACATTACTATTCATCACTTTAATGCACAGACATGAATTTAGACAAGCCTCTTTCAATCAGATAATACTTGCAGCATCAATTGTAGTGTTGGTGCTGTCACAGCATACCATCCTTTCAGGTGGGGAGTGGGGACATTTAACCCTTAAAGGCCTATTTACAGATTTTCCGACCTCAGAACAGGTGCCCTTAACATGCCATCATGAGGCATCTTGCTCACAATAGACAAATTACCTGAGTAGTGGTCTCTAGTCAAGACTTAACTAGAAATCACTGCTAAGCCATGGCTAATAACATTAAAATGCTGGCTTTGGGGAAAAAGACATAGGCCTACCATTTGGAGTAAATTTTGGGTAAAAAAGACCAATTTTCAGTACATTTTCAGTAAACAGCAGGTTCTTTCTGTTTGTTTGGGGTTTTTTTGTTGTTGTTGAACTGCCGGAAAATTTTCAGTCTGTCGGAAAATTTTGGGCTTGCCCCTCCGCCAGCGAAAATCTATCTACGCCACTGGAAAGGCCTACGAGACCTTTTCAGTAAATAATGTTAGGTTAGGTAATTCAGAGAAATAGAAATTGGAGGAATGTTTTGTCAAATTATGCCGTTGTGTGACTCAGATTCAAATTGTAGTAACACTCGCCATGCAGGGTGCCTCGTTGAAACGACCAGGAAAAACACATTTTTAACAACTTCATTTCCGAGAAAACATATAACTGAAAAGTGAAAACAGCTTTGGGAATGTTTCGAATGCTTGTCGTGTGCACACGACAAGTGACCGCATACTTCAATTATTTGAGCGCTGTCAATTGTCTTCAACACTCCGCATTTTCCATTGTTCGGTTGAAGCATGAAAGCCAGCCAGTGTCGCGCTGCTGTCTAAAATTTCAAGTGTCGTGTTCATGACACGGCACGCAGCATCGTGACACGTTCGTGCACGCCGTGAAAAAGGCAAAAAACTCGATGTCCATACTGTATAGAGACTGTGGAATGGTAGGAATTCAAGACACTTGTCCAGGCCCTTAAGGGTTAAAGGCAATTTCCTGTGTGGACTGCAAAGAGAGACACACTCCATGCAGGCTGAAGATCTCCTCATAGTACTTGCAAAGAGCAACTCAAGGAGGCTGCCACTATGAATGTCATCCCACATACATGTGCCATTGGCCCAAAGAGAGGCATTAACCCTTTACCCAACGTAACGGCCAAAATCGGCCAGCGCTATTCTCAAAAATCTCCAATTAATATTTTTATACTGTACCAATGACCCAGACATAGCTGGTGCTAACTCTTAAAATATAGGGCCAAACACAAATTTTGCCTCCCAATCCCCAAAATTTGCATCTAAAACTAAAGAAAACATGTCCTGAAAGGCCCTCCACACTTCGCCCCTACTGCGCATGCGCAGTGTCAAGGACGTTCCGAAATTGGCGCCATTAATCATTCTAAGTTTGGCCCTTCATCAGTTAACATCTGACTGATCTTTGTGCTTTTAAATCTCAGTTTAAATGATGCCAGACACATAAATATTAGTGAAATGGTGATTCTAAGGAGGATAGAGAAGGAGGAGAGGAAAAGAATGTGTGACAGAATATTATCAGGGCTGTAACTTAAAATTTTTTAATGAAATTATGTTAAGTTACCTATTTTCAAGGCAGCAGCCATTTTGTTGTCATTCTGATTATTTAGTTACACTGTTTTTTTAAGTGTTTTCCTCTCTCCCTGTCCTTTAAGTTCCCCCTTGCTATTCTCCCATGCTTTTGGCATAGTTTCTGTAATTATTATTACTAAAATTTCTTGGGAGTTTTAGCTGAATAACAGAATGAATTCTGTTCTTTCCCCATGTTTACGTCTTCACCTACGGGTGGTTAGGCGTTGTGTTCTGCATCTACCATCTGATGTTCTGCAGTTTCTTCCCTGGAAGTCTCTGTTTTGCATCAGATAGTGTATTTTTGGTAACTGATTTCGGGCCTGGGTGCCTGGAGTCTTATTTTAGTGTTTTTACACTCATTGTTTACTTTTACAACAGCCCTCTGTGTGAGGGGGGGATTTCTAAAAAATAATATCTTTATGTTATTTTAATCATAACTAGATACATTATTATTGTTCGTAAGTGTTGAATAAATTGTTTAAAATATTTTTAAAATTTTTGTCCACACTTAGGCTTGGGATCCATTGGGGCTCAACGTTACTTTTCAGAAACTTGGGCTGTTTTCTTTTCACATTGAAAGGATATTGATCAATTGTTTTAAGAGGAAGTCTTCCTCTGACTTTATTATCATTCTATATGTGGTCAGTGTACTCGCATTAACTCCTGTTCTGTATCGTATGATTTCGATGACAATATGGGAAGCGTATGTCACGGTATGTTGTTGGGGATTTGGACACTTCGGTCCTTTCCCCGCAGGGTCACTCTACTTTATCAATTTCTATTTCAGACGATCAAGATTAGGGTGATGTATCTGTGATGTCTTCCAACAGTGTGCCTCCGTCGTCACAATTAATGAAGGGCTAGCGGAAAAGTGCTCATGTAAATACGCCAATTGCCTAAGAGGACGCTAGTAGGTTCGACGGCCTTTGACGTCCGCTAGCTCGCCCGGTGTAGCGTCCATTCACCGAATGGTTCGGCAGCCGGGTTCGTCCGTTGCGGTCTAGAAGGAATTTTGGGGTGATGCGAGCACTATAAATTAACTTAATGCACACCCAGTGACGGCGGATCGGAGGGAGAACGCAGGAAGCCTTTTAGTCCGGTTCATAGCTCGTTCCGGTCCATCCGGACGGCAAGCGAGAGAGGCCCCTCTCTCGTTCAACAACATCTGGCCCCAGATGTTGTGGTACAAAATGTGTCGCAAGCGGAGCATACGTCCGTCGCTCGGGACGCTCCGTTGTATAGGCAGTCCGCTGAGACTGCTAAGGCTTCCTCTTCTCGTCAGCGCACACGACCGCACCTTGGCTGCGTGACCGCCGATATATTACCAGCTTCGCCGATCAAGGATTCTTCGGCGACCAGGTCACACCATCCGGTAGCCAGGGACACGAGGCCTGCAGACTCCGGACGTTCGCATAGGAAGTGTGCGGGAGTCAACGTACACGGAGCTTCCGGCGGCAATGCATCGTAAGACCGCTACTGCACAGGCCTCGGGAACGGACGTGCTTTCCTTAATAGCACAGTTTATCGCAGCATCCCAGCATCAACTGAATCTGTCGCATATATTTTATCCGACAATGCTGGGTCGGGACGCTCCGCGGAAGCGGGTACGGACGTCCGAAAGTTTCATCCGGTCCGACGGGATACCGAAAGGGATTCGGAGGATTTCGAGCTTTCCCTTTCGGAACAACATATGCTGTTGTGTATGTCATCTGACTTGGTCTTCTACAGCTTCTTTCGTCGGACCAGAATGCTGCGATGCCAGATAAGAAACTGATAGCGTCGGTGGACTTAGAAATTTTTGGTTCGGTTCAGGGACATCGTCCCTCAGTTCCGACATAGTCCAATAATGTCACACAAACTTTCGAATTATTGAACGACGCTATATATATTATTTTTTTATGCTTGCTATCCAAGCATTTCTGGTTTCTTGTTCGAAGAGTTATGGAGATGTCTTTCAAAAGTGTGCCTCTGTCGTCATAGTTAATGAAGAGTTAGCAGCAATAAGTGCTCATGGAATATGTCTATTGCCTACGGAGTGACATTCGCTAGCTCACCCGGTGTAGCGTACATTCATCGAATGGTTCGGCTGCCGGGTTCGTCCGTTGCGGTCTAGGAAGGAGATTTGGGTGATGCGAGCACTTTAATTACTTTAGTACTCACCCAGTGACGGCAGATTGAGGACAGATCGGAGGAAGCCTGTTAGTCCGGTTCCTGGCTTGTCCAGGTCCGTCCGGGCTGTGAGCGAGAGAGGTCCCTCTCTCGCCCAACAACATAGGGGACCGCATGTTGTGGTTCAGATATTTTACATTCGGAGCATATGTCCGTTGGTCAGGACGCTCCGTTATATTGACAGTCCGAGAGACTGTCTTTAATGCTTCCTCATCCTCACAGCAGGGCACACGACCGCACATTGGCTACGTGACCTCGAGTATCCGATCAGTTTCGGCATTCAGTGATTCCACGGCGAATAGGTCGCGCCATCCGGTAGCCAAGGGACACGAGGCCTATACGCTCCGTTCGCTCGCATATTGGAAGTGTGCACGGGGTAACGATCACGGAGCTTCCAGCGGCAATGCATCGTAAGACCACTTCTCCTCAGGCCTCAGTGACGGACGTGCTATCCGAGTTAGCACAGTTGTTTCGCAGCATCCCAGCAATTGACAGTTTCTCGGTCGAATCAGGAATTATCCGACGGCGCTGGGTCGGTGCGGTCCGCGGTTGCATCAGCTATGGACGACCGAACGCTTTATAGGGTCCGACAGGATGGCGAAAGGGATTCGAAAGATTTCGAGTTTTCCCTTTAGTAGTATCGGAAGATGCCTTTCATATCTTCTGGCATTATCTTCCAGTGATTATTATTTCGGACTTCATTGCTGCGATCTTGGATAAGAGACTTATAGCGTCATTGGACTCGGATTTTTCGATCGGTTCAGGGACATTGTCCCTGACTTACCGACGCAGTCCAATATTGTCATTACAACATGTGTTTTATTTTTCGATGCTATATATATATATATATATACAAGCCTGCTACTAAGCATGATAGTTTAGTTTCTTTCCGCGTTGCTCATTTCTGCCATTTTATCATTTATACAAATAGTTTATTTTGGCAGAGCAGGGCATACCGAGAGTTCATATGCGTCTAGACGGTGTGATTAAAGACTGCATATATTCTTTTTCGCCGTTTATGTCTTTTCCAATTTCAATGTTGGGAACGACATTATGTATAGTAGACTTAACTTAGACGCTTTATTATACGTAATCCGCCTTACTGAGGCGTTATCATTACGTCTTCAAGAAAAGATTTACGGGATATTATTCTCAATGTAATTTCTTTTGAGGGCAGTAGTTTGTTCACGTATAACTCCGCCCTTCAGTGGCTGATTGGAGTTAGTTAGACGTGACGCAGCCCTAGCTACATCCACACGCGTGGATAGTAAGGTTAAGAACTCTCTCAGAGTCGCTTCGTTCTCGGAGGAGCTTCTCTTCGACGGCAACTTTTCGGCAATCCATGAATTGCTCGCTTTATACGTTCTCTTGTCTATCTAGTGTTACAAGAGATTCAGACTGGGGCAAACATTCGGTGGTTGACTCAGAGAGTGCCGCCGCAGTTGCCGGACCCGAGTGTGGCTGTTATGACGGTTGCCAGTCAAACAGATTGGGATATAATACTGATCCCTACGGATTCGATGTGCCAGGGTCTTTGGGTTCCGCAGTCTTTTAGCAATCAGTTTAACTTCCGCGGAATAATGTTTTTTAGGCTTGCTTTATGTCATTGCATGAACATTATTCAGAAACGCATGCCCAAATTCCTGTCCTTTAATTCGACAGTAGTGGCGTATCTCCGGAACCAGGGAGGCACTCTTTCGTTTCCGTTATTCAATTTAATGGAAAGAATCCGTCTGTTGGTTATAGTACACCAAGTTCAGTTTTGGTCCGTCATATTCCGGGTCGTCTGATTGTTTTATCGGACTCCCGTTCTCTTACGGGTCGCTTGTTGCTGTCAGAATGGACTCTCAACAAACAAGTATTCAATCAGATTTGCTATCTATGGGAGTGCCCAATGATGATTTATTTATGACACAGCTTGCTAATCAATTGCAGACGTATGTGTTGGCTTGTCCAGATCTCTGAGCTAATATTGTTAACGCTCTATTGATCTATAGGACGGAATGATAGGATACGCGTATCCTCCGGCGCTGTTGTTTTAGCAGGTATTGCTAAGATAAACAGCCACAATACATTTCTGTTGATAGCATCTCTATCTTCACAGAGATCATGAGTAATTTACTCTCTTGTCTACTGTGGGTCTTAACGTGAAATCTTCCTCTATGTGAGGATCTTTTTCACTGGGTAAATCGTGTCATCTTTATCACAACCAGCAAGGTCGCAACCTTCATGTATTCCGTTGTGTGGTCCGTATTGCATTGTAAGCACTGTACTGGACGAGCTTTGGACGCGATTTCTTACTATAGGAGATCCTCTTCTTCGCTATTCTATGCGGCTAAAGTGGAGGCTCTTCCGTCGTGGTGTAAGGATCATTATGTTCATATTGTTGATCCCTCCATACTACTCATTGCTATTTTTTAGTATACTTGTTTCACAAGATCTACTGCAGCCTGTTATTATTTAGGTTATAGGTTTATGTTACCTCATACCTATGCACTCTACGATAGTTTACAATTGAGTCTTTTGTCTCTTTATCTAAGTCAGTTAGTAACTTTTTGATAAATAGACTTAGAATCTTTAGATTAAATTCCTATACGGATTTTAACTTCGGTTCTTATTTAGCTAAGTAATCATTTCAGCCTCTGGAAACAGTAGTTTTCAAATTCTGACCTTTTAGACAGTAATTCTGTTGGTTTCTCTTTTACTGTAGAGTCAGTGAGTTTCATGCACTATCGATGGATGATTTTCACTTCCATAGTTTCGGAATCAATACTTCCGTTACTATTTAGGTTGGATTGTTGCATAAGAGTTAGGCTCCTATTATCCGGAACCTATTATTTTAAGGTCCTTCCGTCTTCGTATGGGCATAGGCCTTTACTCTTTCCGGGTACAGTTTATGTATTTATAAACAGATATCTGTTTATTACAAAGGGCGTAAGCTTCTTCTGTCTTTGATGTCTAGTAGAAGGACGTTACGCTCCATTTTATTGTTAATGGATTCTATTAACTATCGGTACTGCTTATGGTATATCATTGACTTAGCAGTTGTGCTTAAGTTTTCGGCTCATGAAGTAAGAGTTCTTCTACTTCTTGGGCTTACATTAATAGTGTCGCTATTATAGATTTTTGAAGGCCGCTCATTGCGCTCAGCCATCCACATTCATGAATTTTATCTTAGAAATATCGAGTCCATTTCTGGAGGCCTCTATTGTTAGGTCTATTATCTACTGCTCAGAATGTCATTCACTTAACAGTTGCTACTATAGCTAGGTAGGCTGTCTGTTTCGGCAGTGTCTCCGTTCGGCTGCCCTCTTCGCTCTGGGCTATTTGACCCAGGGCAAGAAAAAGGGGGGGGGGGGGGGGGGGAGGGTGTTCCCTTGGGTCACCTGTTTTACTATGAAAACAAGGGGATACCTCCTCCGGAGTTAGTAATTCTGAGCTGTTATTGGGATGGTTGTTTAGTGAGAAGTTTAGGTTTTTAAAATTCATTCAAGTCTTAGTTTTTAAAGTATAGCTTGTGAATATTGCATATGTCAACGGACATGATTATGCAATCCTCAGACACTTTTAGGAGTATAAGAGTCTCTATTCTCTAGACTTACTTTATTTATTGGCTTACTTTAAAAATTATTAGTATAAGGATTATATTGGATATTAATAGAGTACATGGATGTATGAAGCTCAATTTTGGAAGGTATTGTATCTTTCTAATTTATCATAAATAAGAAAGATACATGTAAGGCCTATTACTTCTTTTTCCCTACAGGGGATGACTCTATTTTATTTTATTGAGCGTATTCCATTTTGCTCTATGTCCTTGGCCCTCCAGCCTTTTTACTATTCAGCTATGTCTGGGTCATTGGTACAGTATAAAAATGTTAAAAAATTTATAGTAATTTATATATTTTTTATACTTACCAATGACCCAGACGGGGATGGCCCTCCCAGGAGTTGGGAACTCTTGCCTCCCCGCTGAGTACATAGCGCTTACCAGGCACTGGTTATTAGAATGATTAATGGCGCCAATTTCGGAACGTCCTTGACACTGCGCATGCGCAGTAGGGGCGAAGTGTGGAGGGCCTTTCAGGACATGTTTTCTTTAGTTTTAGATGCAAATTTTGGGGATTGGGGGGCAAAATTTGTGTTTGGCCCTATATTTTAAGAGTTAGCTCCAGCTATGTCTGGGTCATTGGTAAGTATAAAAAATATATAAATTACTATAAATTTTTTAACTTTCATTATTTTTTTCATTTTTTGTCTCAAAAACATAGGTTATGACCCCTCATTGGAACGAGCTCGTTGAGCTCGTTCCAACGAGGGGTCATAACCTATGTTTTTGAGACAAAAAATGAAAAAAATTAGTTATCCAAGAATTTTTTTGGCAAGGGTCGTCTGCTTTTCATGTTAGGTAAAGGGTTAATCCTTTTACTACCATGCCTACTTTAGCTGTATAAGGTGGATCTGTATATATGCATGTATGCGAGGAAGTTTAATCAAATTTATGACATACTTGAAATTCCATCATCTGATTAATTGTTGGAAAGGGCTTCCTGACTCCTGAGCCCTTTCCAACAATTAATCAGATATTAAGTAACCGTAAGTTGGATCTGTGCATACAAGAACGTACATATAAGAATCATAAAATAGGTGACAATAGTTGCTTTTGGCAGCATAAGTGGAACATAACTTGCTCGCTAATCCTTAAGCTTGTAAAGCAAAATAAGCTTAAAAAAAAAATTCTTTAAAAATCTTCTTCAGATCCAGCAGTCGGAATGTTTTGATATTGGGTATGTAGCATCTTTAGGGAGGAGGGTGAGATTAAAGTTTGTTCAAGCCAAGTCCCTGGGTTCATATTTGGGCTCCCTGTGGGAGCCCAAATTATAACTTAGTTCAATATGAGGAACATTCTTCAAAAATCTTCTCCTTCACATCCACTAGTCAGAATCTTTTGATATTTGGTATATATTTGTATGAAGCTTCCTTAGGAACAGCAGAAGGGAATGGTCCAAAAAAAACTGTCATCGCTTTTATCATAGGGTACTTTCCAGGACTTCGAAAAAGTGCTGAGTCAGCATATTTTTATACTGTACCAATGACCCAGACTTAGCTGGTGCTAACTCCAACAAAAACCAGGGCCAAACACAAATTTTGCCCCCCAATCCCCAAAATTTGCATCCAAAACAAAAAGAAATCATGTCCTAAAGGACCTCCAGAGTACGACTCTACTGCGCATGCGCAGTGACGCAGTCGTCCCGAAATTGGCGCCAAATATCATTCTCTGTTTGGCCCTTCATCAGTCAACATCTCACTGATCTTTGTGCTTGTAAATCTCAGTTTAAAGGATGCCAGACACGTAATTTTGGAGAAAATGTGATTCTAAGGAGGATAGAAGGAGGAGAGGAAAAAAGAAGTGGCAAAAAATAATCAGGGCTGTACTTAAAATTTTTTGTTGAAATTATGTTAAGTTGCCTATTTTCGAGGCATGGGCCTCTTGTTGTCATTCTTGCTAATTGTTGCACTGCTTATTCAGTGTTTCCTCTCCCCTAGCCTTCTAAAGTCCCCCCTTGCAATTCTCCCATGCTTTTGGCATATTTTTGAGAAGTTTCATTTCTAAAATTTCCTGGGAGAGTTGCTTGGTTACAGAATGTTTTCTGTTATTTTCCCCATAGTTACGTTTTCACCCATGGGTGTATAACGTTTGTGTTCTGCATCTTCCATCTGATGTTCTGCAGATTCTCCCCTGGGAGTCTCTGTTTTGCATCAGATAGAGTGTAATTGATGACTGATTCCGGGCCAGTTTTTTCAGTGCCTGGAGTCATGTTTTCTAGTGTGTTTACACTGTTTGTTTTCATTGGCAACAGCCTTTTTTGAGGGGGGCTGTTTGCCTTTGTGGTAGTTTATCTCATTATAAGATACATTTATATTATCCGAAAGTGTCTCATTAATTATTTTATATAATTTTAAAATTTTTGACCACACTTTGCCATCGGATCCATCGGGGCTCAACGTTACTTTTCAGCAACTTGGGCTTCTCTGAAAAAATATTTTTTCAAAATTATTTTGTTTTGCAATTGTTTTTTCATTTATTAATGGATCATGTTATTATGTATCTTTGTGTCAGGGGTTTTTGCGAGTAACTAGGACTTATTGTTGTTCTTTCACAATGAAGGGACATTGTTCAAATTGTAATAGGAAGAAATCTTCTTCTGACTTTCATGATCATTGTATTAATTGTAGTCAGTGTTCTCGCATTAATCCCTGTCATATATGTGAACATTGGGATGAGAAACATTGGAAACGTGTGTCACGATATGTTGTTTCTGGAGAAAGAGCGATGCCGGCTCTTTCTCCACAAGGTCACTCTACTCTCTCAGTTTCTATTTCAGAGAAACCAGAACAGGGTGATGTTTCCATGTTATCTTCTTCAAGTGTGCGTCCGTCGTCACAAATGAATTCAGAGCTAGCGGCAAAAGTGCTCATGGAGATTAGACAAATGTCGTCCGCTAGCTCGCCCGGTGTAGTGTCCATTCACCGAATGGTTCGGCAGCCGGGTTCGTCCGATGCGGTCCAAGAGGAAATTTTGGGTGATGCGAGCACTATAAACATAATAGATGCACACCCAGTGACGGCGGATAGTAAACGAGAACGGAGGAAGCCTTTTAGTCCGGTTCCTAGCTCGTCCAGGTCCAGCCGGGCCGCGAGCGAGAGAGGCCCCTCTCTCGTACAACAACATCTGGGACCAGATGTTGTGGTACAAAATGTGTCTTTAGCGGAGCATACGTCCGTCGCTCGGGACGCTCCGTTGTATAAGCAGTCCGCAGAGACTGTTAAGGCTTCCTCTTCTCGTCGGCGCACACGACCGCACCTTGGCTGCGTGACCTCCGATATTTTGCCAGCTTCGCCGATGAAGGATTCTTCGGCGACCAGGTCACACCATCCGGCAGCCAGGGATTCGAGACCGATGGACTCCGGACGTTCGCATAGGAAAAGTATGCGGGAGCCATCTGATGCGGAGCTGCCCTCGGCGAAGCAGTGAAAGACCGCGCCTCCGCAGGTCTCGACGTCGGACATTCTAGTGCAGATAGCACAGCTTATCGCAGCATCCCAGCAGCCGACAGAAACGGTGTCGGATCGAGAATTATCCGACGGCGCTGGGTCAGTACGCTCCGCCGAAGCATCGGGGGCGGACGACCGGGAACATCGGGAGGTCCGACCGGATGGTGAAAGGGATACGGATGAATTGGAGCTATCCCTTTCGGAACAACATAAAGCTGCCGTGGACTTCATCCGGCACTTTCTTCCTCAAGTTGTTCCGTCGGGCCAGACTGCTGCGCTTCCGGACAGGAGAATTATAGCGTCATTGGACTCTGAATTTTTTGAGCGGTTCAGGGACATCGCTCCCGAGTTTCCGTCGCAGTCCAATAATGTTGCAAGAACATTTGAATTATTGAACGACGCTATTTTTAAACTTGCTTCCAGGACGGGGAAAGCAGGTTTCTTGTCCGCAAATACTCTCAACCTGCCTTTCATTAATGCAAGGAATAAATTCGACACGGCAGGACAGGGTATACCGAGAGTTCCTCTGCGTATGGACGACGAGGCGGAAGACTTAGAGCTATCATTACCGTCGTCAGCTTCTATTCCAACCGCAGTGTTGGAAACAGCTATTGCGTCTAACAGAGCCAATTTAGATGCCTTATCTTACGCAGATCACCTTACTAAGGCGTTATCACTGCGCCTTCAAGGGGAAGAGTTTCAGGATATACAATCCTCTTTAAGACTTCTTTCAAGGGCAGTAGCTTATTCCACGTGTAACTCCGCCCTTTCAGTGGCAAATCTGGAGTTGGTTAGACGTGACGCAGCCCTGGCTACATCCACACTAGTGGATTCTAAGGTGAAGAACTCTCTTAGAGTCGCTTCGGTCTCAGGAGAACTTCTCTTTGACGGCAAGCTTTCCGCTATTTATGATAATATTAAAAAGAAAGCTAGTGATTCTCTGTTGTTCAGATCCGCTCCTAAAAGGTCGGATACAGCAGACACGAATAAGGCGGGCACTTCTGGGTCTTATGCGCCCAAGAGAGGTTCCTATAGAGGTTCCGGTGCGTCCTCTGGCTCTTATTCGAGAGACCATCAGGATAGCGACTCTCGTTCGGGACGTCCTTCAGGCCGGGACAATCGGTCGGACGCCCCGAGGTTGACGAGGCGAGGTGCGGGTCGTGGAAGACGTGGTTTCTCCTACCGCAGGCCTCGCAGATCCAGGAGGTGATGGCTTAAACCTCTATCGCGTTCCGGTTGGCGGAAGGTTGTCGAGTTTTTCTCAAGAGTGGGCGTCGATTACGGACGACCCGTGGGTGAGAGGAGTGACTTCGGAAGGTCTAAAGATATCCTTCAAACGAAAGCCTCCATTAACTCGAAGTCAAAAGTGGACTCATCTTCCGTCAAATCCTCAGAAAAGAGACGCTCTGTTATCAGAGGTGCAGTCTCTTTTAATGAAGAACGCGGTAGAGGTCGTAGAAAACCAGGAATCGCTGGAATTCTACAGCCATCTGTTTCTGGTTCCGAAACCAGACGGCTTGTTCCGTCCAGTCATAGATTTGAGCTGGATAAACAAGCTGATCGTCGCTCCGAAGTTTTATATGGAGACGATTCGATCGGTCAGAGCAAGTATTCGGGTGAACGATTATGCAACGAGCATAGATCTCAAAGATGCGTACTTTCACGTCATGGTACATCCGACATTCCGAAAGTATCTACGCTTCGCAGTCCTAGGAGTGGTGTATCAGTTCCGGGCCATGTGCTTCGGATTGAATCTAGCACCCTGGGCTTTCACTTGGGTAATGAACTCGGTAATGATCTACTTCCGAGCTCATTTGTCTGCGGTAACGTCGGCCTACCTGGACGACATTCTTCAGAGGTACGGCAACGAGTTAACGCTTCAGAACGATGTTCAGAATCTTCTTCTATTGCTCCGACGTCTCGGTTTCATAGTAAACCAGGAGAAGTCGGATCTGGTGCCGTCCAAGTCATTCACTCATCTGGGAATGAGCTTCGAGACGCACAACAATCTCGTTCGTCTGCCGTTAACCAGAGCGAAATTAGTCAGTTGTTACGCTCGCTATTGTCTGAATGCAGACAAAGTCACGGCGAGAGAATTTATGAGACTGATAGGTCTGTGCGGAGCCGCCGCGGATCTCATTCCGATGGGACGGCTACGCACACGGCCTCTTCAAATTTTCCTGACTCAGAATTGGAGTGTGAAAATTCATTCGCTCGATGTAGACGTTCTCTTGTCAGATCAAGTGAAACAAGAGATTCAGACTTGGGCAAACATTCAGTGGTTAACTCAAGGAGTTCCACTGCAGTTGCCGGATCCGAGTTTTACCATTATGACGGATGCCAGTCAAACAGGTTGGGGTGCATCATTAATCCCAACGGATTCGAGATGCCAGGGTCTTTGGGATCCGCAATTCCTGTGCAAGCACATAAACATCAAGGAAATGATGTCAATTTGGCTTGCGTTACGTCACTGGATGGACATTATTCACGATGCTCATGTCCAAATCCTATCCGACAATACGACAGTAGTGGCATATATACGGAATCAGGGAGGCACTCATTCAGTTCCGTTGTTCAATCTAACGGAAAGAATCCTTCTGTTTGCGTTGGAACATCACGTTCTTCTTTCGGTCCGTCACATACCGGGTCGTCTGAATGTGCTAGCAGACTCCCTTTCACGAAAGGGTCGCTTGTTGCCGTCGGAGTGGACTTTCAACAAACAAGTATTCAATCAGATTTGCTACCAATGGGAACGGCCAATGATAGACTTATTTGCGACACATCTCAACAATCAGTTGCAGACGTATGTGTCCCCGTGTCCGGATCCAAGAGCATTTGCAGTAGACGCTCTGTCGATCCCTTGGGACGGAAGGATAGGATATGCGTATCCTCCAGCGCCGTTAATTCAACAAGTATTGCTAAAGATAAAACAATCTCAATGCAAGATTCTGTTGGTAGCATCTCTGTCGCCACAGAGACCGTGGATAAATCTACTCAGGTGTCTGTTGTGGGACCTACCGCGGAAGCTTCCTCCACGAGAGGATCTTCTTTCGCAGGGGAAATCGCGCCAACTCCATCACAACCCGCAAGGTCTCAACCTTCACGTTTTTCCGTTGTGCGGTCCTTCTTGCATGGCAAGCACTTTACAGGACGAGCAGTGGACGCGATTTCTAACTGTAGGAGGACCTCCTCTTCGCTAAACTATGCGGCTAAGTGGAAGGTTTTCCGTCGTTGGTGTAGGGATCATTCTGTAGATATATTTGATCCCTCTATACCAGACATTGCAAACTTTCTAGTATACTTGTTTGACGAAATCAAACTGCAGCCTGTTACTATAAAGGGTTATAGATCTATGTTATCTGATACCTATGCACATCATGATAGTTTACAAATTGGATCTAATGTCTCTTTATCGAAATTGGTTAGAAACTTTTCGATAAATAGACCCAGAACTCTTAGATTAATTCCTAAGTGGAATTTAGCTTGGGTTCTCCTTAAATTGAAGGAAAAGCCATTTGAACCTCTTGGGACAGTAGATTTCAAATTCTTATCTTATAAGACAGCTTTTCTCTTAGCTTTCTCTTCTGCCAGAAGAGTCAGTGAGCTTCATGCACTATCGGTGGATGATTCTCATTATCGTAGTGTTGGGAACACTATCACCTTCACTACTAATGTCGGTTTTTTAGCTAAGAATCAGGCTCCTAATAAATATCCGGAACCTATTGTTATTAAGGCTCTTCCGTCTTCAGACGGGCGTAGGCCTTTACTCTGTCCTGTTAGAGCACTACGTATCTATAAACAGAGATCTCAGTTCATCAGAAAGGGACGGAAACGTTTCTTTCTGTCTTTGATGCCTAATAGAAAGGACATTTCAGTCCATTCTATTGCTAGATGGATTCAGTTAACTATCCGTACTGCGTATGAAGATTTATCTTCTTCTCAGCAGTCTGTGCTTAAGATTTCTGCTCATGAAGTAAGAGCTCTTTCTACTTCCTGGGCTTATGCTAATAGTGTTGCTATTACAGATTTAATGAAGGCTGCTTATTGGTCTCAGCCTTCCACATTTACTAATTTTTATCTCAGAAATATTGAGTCCATTTCTGGAGACCTGCATTGTTTAGGTCCGTTATCTGTTGCTCAGAATGTCGTCCACTAAACAGTTGCAACTATAGTTATGCAGGCTTTCTGTTCCGGCAGTGACTCCGTCCGGCTGCCCTCTTCGCTCTGGGCTATTTGACCCAGGGCAAGGGGAAGGGGGGGGGGGGGGGGGGCGGGTGTTCCCTTAGGTCACCTGCTTTATAGTGAAAAGCAAGGGAATGCCTCCTCCAAGACAGTATTTCTGAGTCGCTTCCAGGATGGTTTTAAAGTGTAATATTAATGTTTAATTTCATTCATGTCTTATTTTTAAAGTGTAGCTCGGTGTGAAGCATTTGTATATGTCAAGTGTCAAACGGGCTTTAATATACAATACTCGGACACTTTTAAATGATTATAAAGAGTCTCAATTCTCTGGACTACTTTATTTATTGGCTTGCTTTAAAAATAATTAGTATAAGGGTTATACTGGATGTTAATAGAGAACATGAATGTTATTGTGCTCAATTATTAAGGGTAGTGTATCTTTCTAATTTAATATTAAATAAGAAAGATACATGTAAAGCCTAATACTCCTTTTCTCCTTAAGGGGTTACCTCTTTATTATATAATTGAGCTTATTGGATTTTCCTCTATGTCCTAGGCCCTCCAGCCTGTTTACTATTCAGCTAAGTCTGGGTCATTGGTACAGTATAAAAATGTTAAAAAATTTATAGTAATTTATATATTTTTTATACTTACCAATGACCCAGACGGGGATGGCCCTCCCTGAGTTGGGAACTCTTGCCTCCCCGCTGAGTACATAGCGCTGACCAGGCACTGCCAGTAAGAATGATATTTGGCGCCAATTTCGGGACGACTGCGTCACTGCGCATGCGCAGTAGAGTCGTACTATGGAGGTCCTTTAGGACATGATTTCTTTTTGTTTTGGATGCAAATTTTGGGGATTGGGGGGCAAAATTTGTGTTTGGCCCTGGTTTTTGTTGGAGTTAGCACCAGCTAAGTCTGGGTCATTGGTAAGTATAAAAAATATATAAATTACTATAAATTTTTTAACTTTTCAACACTGTTGGTAATGGGAAAACATTTAAGACTCTTCTTCTCCTAAACCATTGCTCCAAAAGCTTTCAGATTTCACATATAACATCTTTGGAAGATTGTTTAACATGTTTATTGAAAGCAAATCCCTGGGTCCATATTTGGGCTCTCTATGGGATCCCAAATGTTTAAATTAGTGCAGTATGGGGAATATTCTTTAAAATATTCTTCTTCAGATCCACCAATCAGAATCTTTTGATATTTGGTATGCAGCATGCTTAGGGGGGAGGGGGGGGGGGGGGAGATTCAGATTTGCTCAAGCCAAGTCCCTGGGTTCATATTTGGCTCACTGTGGGATCCAGAATTTTAACTTAGTTCAAAATGAGGAATTTTCTTCAAAAATCTTCTTCAGATCCAGAAGTCGGAATGTTTTGATATTTGGTATGCAGCATCCTTATGGGGGTGAGATTCAAGTTTGTAAAAGCCATGTCCCTGGGTTCATATTTGGGCTTCCTGTGGGAGCCCCATATGTACCAAAATTTCTATTTTCTGAACTGAGAGGCTGATTTGAACCAAATTTGTTATGAGGGCTTATTGGGTCATTAGTACCTAATTTATGACAAAATAATTTTTCCCGTTGCTCCATGGGAACCGCAGGACCTAAAAATAGAAAAAAATTAAAATGCCTATATCTCCAAAACTACATGTCACTGAGAATTTTTATTTTGTTTGAAGCTTCTTTAGGAACAGAAGAAAGGAATGGTCCAAAAAAAAATTGCCATCGGTTTTATCATTGGGTACTTTTCCAGGACTTTGAAAAAATGCTGAATCATCATTTTTAGCTCAACTTGACAAAGTCAAGCTGAGCTGTTGCCATCACTTCTCGTCCGTCGGCGTACGTACGTACGTACGTTAGTATGTTAGTATGTTAGTATGTACGTCCACAATTTCCTTTGGCACACCTCACAGGTCGCATTTATGATCAGATTACTTTGAAACTTCTTATGCTTGTTTGGGGTGACCTCTAGATGGGAGCTATCGATTTTCTTCAATTTCCGTCAAAAAATGTTGCCGCGGCCAACGTTCTTAGAACTTAGTTTAGTCAAACCACAATATTTCCCTTTGGCACACCCTACAGGGCACATTTATGATTTGATTGCTTTGAAACCTGATACGCTTATTTAGGGTGACCTCTAGATGGGAGCTATCGATTTTCTTCAATTTCCGGCAAAAAATGTTGCCCCGGCCAACGTTCGTAGAACTTAGTTTAGTCAGACCTCAATATTACCCTTTGGCACACCCTACAGGGTACATTTACGATCAGATTGCTTTGAAACCTGGTATGCTTGTTTGGGGAGACCTCTAGATGGGAGCTATCGATTTTCTTCAATTTCTGTCAAAAAATGTTGCCGCGGCCAACGTTCTTAGAACTTAGTTTAGTCAGAAGACTCAATATTTCCCTTTGGCACACCCTACAGGGTACATTTATGATCGGATTGCTTTGAAACCTGGCATGCTTGTTTGGGGTGACCTCTAGATGGGAGCTATCGATTTTCTTCAATTTCTGTCAAAAAATGTTGCCGCGGCCAATGTTCTTAGAACTTAGTTTAGTCAAACCACAATATTTCCCTTTGCACACCCTACAGGGCACATTTATGATTTGATTGCTTTGAAACCTGGTATGCTTATTTAGGGTGACCTCTAGATGGGAGCTATCGATTTTCTTCAATTTCCGGCCAAAAATGTTGCCACAGCCAACGTTCTTAGAACTTGGTTTAGTCAGAAGACTCGATATTTCCCTTTGGCACACCCTACAGGGCACATTTATGATCGGATTGCTTTGAAACCTTTCATGCTTGTTTGGGGTGACCTCTAGATGGGAGCTATCGATTTTCTTCAATTTCCATCAAAAAATGTTGCTGCAGCCAACATTCTTAGAACTTAGTTTAGTCAGACCACAATATTTCCCTTTGGCTCACCCAACAGGGCTCATTTATGATTAGATTGCTTTGAAATCTGGTATGCTTATTTATGGTGACCTCTAGATGGGAGCTATCGATTTTCTTCCATTTCCGTCAAAAAATGTTGCCACGGCCAACGTTCTTAGAATTTAGTCTAGTCAGACCACAATATTTCCCTTTTGTACACCCTACAGGGCACATTTATGATCGGATTGCTTTGAAACCTGGCATGCTTGTTTGGGGAGGCCTCTAGATGGGAGCTATCGATTTTCTTCGGTTTCTGTCCAAAAATGTTGCCACTGGCAAAAAAACTGACATTGGTCCCAATGATCTTCAATTTTGCCATTTCATTTATAACTTACCAAGTTCAAGTTTGTCAAGTTGAGCTACAGTGTCATTGACACTTTCATTTAACACTGTGAGTAATGCGAAAAACATTAAAGAATCTTCTCCCCCCCCCCCCCCCCCCCCCCCCCCCCCCCCCCCATACCACTGCTTCAAAGGCTTTCATATTTCACAAAAACATCTTTGGAAGATTCATTCACATGTTTGTTGAAATTAAATACCAAGGTCCATATTTGGGCTCTCTGTGGGAGACCAAATGTTCAGATTAGTGCAACATGAGGAGTATTCTTTAAAAATCTTCTTCTTCCGATCCATCCATCAGAATCTTTTGATATTTGGTACGCAGCATCCTTGGAGGGGATGGGGGGGGGGGGGGGGGGGTGGAGATTCAGAGATTCAAGTTTGTTCAAGCCAAGTTCCTGAGTTAATATTTGGGCTCTCTATGGGATCCCGAATTATAACTTAGTTCAGTATGAGGAATATTCTTTAACATTTTTAGCTCAACTTTGACGAAGTCAAATTTGAGCTATTGTCATGGCCCGTCGTCCGTCTGTCCGCACGTCAACAATTGGCTATGGCTCGGGCTAGAGGTTGTATTTATGAACTGATCTTTACGAAACTTCTTGTGTACCTTTGTTATGACCCTGGGATGGGAACGAGTGTTTTTAGGTGTGGTCCGAAATTCAAGATGGCTGCCAGCGGCCATTTTGTACCGATGATGCAAAAATCAGTTTTTTGTACAGAACTTCTGTATGAAAGTTCTGATTTGAATAAAGTTTTGTATAAATGTTTAGTACCATGGGATACATCACATATAATACGGGTTTTTTTCTCGTGCGTAAATTATGCAAATTAGACTGACTTTGATTTATTTAGTGTTACTTTCAGAGCTGTAAGTGCCAAGCTGCTATGGCTCGGGCTAGAGGCCGTATTTATGAACCGATCTTTACGAAACTTCTTGGGTACCTTTGTTATGACCTTGGGACGAGAACAAGTGTTTTTGGGTTTGGTCCGAAATTCAAGATGGCTTCCAGCCGCCATTTTGTACCGACGATGCAGAAATCTGTTTTTTGTACAGAACTTCCATATGAAAGCTATGATTTGAATAATTTTTTGCATGAATGTTTAGTACCATGGGATACATCACATATAATATGGGTTTTTTTCTCGTGCGTAAATTATGCAAATTAAACTAACTTTGATGTTTTTTGGTGTTACTTTCAGCACTGTAAGTGCAAATGCCAATACGGCTCGGGCTAGAGGCCGTATTTATGAACCGATCTTTACGAAATTCCTTGGGTACCTTTGTTATCACCATGGGACGAGAACAAGTGTTTTTGGGTCCGGTCCAAAATTCAAGATGGCCGATGGCAGCCATTTTGTACAAAATTAGGTGCAATCAGATTTTTGCACAGAACTTCCATATGAAAGTGCTGATTTGAATAATTTTTTGTGTGAATGTTTAGTACCATGGGATACGGCACATATAATACGGGTTTTTTTCTCGTGCAGAAATTATGCAAATTAGATGAACTTTGATTTTTTCAGTGCTACTTACACACAGTAAGTACACATGTCAATACGGCTTAGGCTAGAGTCGGTTCCTGTATTTATGAACCGATCTTCACGAAACTTCTTGGGTACCTTTGTTATCACCGTGGGATGAGAACGAGTGTTTTTGGGTGTGGTCCAAAATTCAAGATGGCCACCAGCAGCCATTTTGTACCAAAATTAGTGCAATCAGTCTTTTGTGCAGAACTTCTGTATGAAAGTTCTGATTTGAATATATTTTTGTATGAATGTTTAGTAACATGGAACACATCACATATAGTACAGGTTTTTTTCTCGTGCAGAAATTATGCAAATTAGATGAACTTTGATTTATTCAGTGCTACTTATACACTGTAAGTGCACATGTCAATACGGCTCGGGCTAGAGGCTGTATTTATGAACTGATCTTCACAAAACTTCTTGGGTACCTTTGTTATCTCCTTGGGACGAGAACGAGTATTTCTGGGTGCAGACCAGAATTCATGATGGCTGCCAGTGGCCATTTTGTACCGAAATTAGGTCCAATCAGTTTTTTGTCACAACTTCTACACAGCTCATATTTGTGAACTGATCTTCACGAAACTTCTTGGGTACCTTTGTTTTCACCTTGGGACAGGAATGAGTGTGTTTTGGGGTGCCTTTGTTATCACTGTGCTATGAGAACAAATATTTTGGGGTTCAGTCAGACCCACTCTGGGACTCTAAAGATTTTTTTCTAGTTTAGCATCTGACTGTCACCCACCTTTACAATACTTGACCTATACATTTGTTACAGGCAACGGTCAGTATTTATGTACAGACCGTTACAATACTTTATATGTACCTTTGTTAGCAGGTCATTACCTAGATGTTTGTCATTGCTGTGTCACATACTATACATGTACATGTCTTTGTCTTGACAAGTTGAGCTACAGTGTCATTGACACTTTCATTTTTTTTTTTTCAGATCCACCTGTCAGAATCTTTGATATTCGGTGTAAGCTTTTCTTATGAGGGCAAATGCAACTTGTTCAAATCAATTCCTTGGGTTGATATTTAGGTTACCATGTCAGGTGAGCACCCTCAGGCCCTGTGGGGCCTCTTGTTTTTAGCTCATCTTGACAAAGTCAAGAGCTAATCTCATCGCTCTCTGTCCATCGCCTGTCCGTCCGTCCGTCATTCATCGACACCATGTTTTGGTCTTCTCCTCCAAAGCCACTGGGCCAATTCAAGTGAAAGTTTGTGTGAGTGAAGGTCCCAAAGGGGCATTGCATTTTTGTTCAACTCAACATGCCCAGCCCCATAGGGAGGGAGTGGGGGAAAAAGCTCCAAAATATTTTAAAAATCTTCTTCTCATGAACCAGTGTGTACAATGACTTGATATATTTTTATACTGTACCAATGACCCAGACATAGCTGGTGCTAACTCTTAAAATATAGGGCCAAACACAAATTTTGCCCCCCAAATCCCCAAAATTTGCATCTAAAACCAAAGAAAACATGTCCTGAAAGGCCCTCCACACTTTGCCTCTACTGCGCATGCGCAGTGTCAAGGACGTTACGAAATTGGCGCCATTAATCATTCTAAGTTTGGCCCTTCATCAGTTAACATCTGACTGATCTTTGTGCTTGTAAATCTCAGTTTAAATGATGCCAGACACATAAATATTAGTGAAATGGTGATTCTAAGGAGGATAGAGAAGGAGGAGAGGAAAAAATGTGTGACAGAATATTATCAGGGCTGTAACTTAAAATTTTTTAATGAAATTATGTTAAGTTACCTATTTTCGAGGCAGCAGCCATTTTGTTGTCATTCTGATTAATTAGTTACACTGTTTTTTAAGTGTTTTCCTCTCTCCCTGTCCTTTAAGTCCCCCCTTGCTATTCTCCCATGCTTTTGGCATAGTTTTTGTAATTATTATTACTAAATTTTCTTGGGAGTTTTAGCTGAATAACAGAATGAATTCTGTTTCTTTTCCCCATGTTTACGTCTTCACCTACGGGTGGTTAGGCGTTGTGTTCTGCATCTACCATCTGATGTTCTGCAGTTTCTTCCCTGGAAGTCTCTGTTTTGCATCAGATAGTGTATTTTTGGTAACTGATTTCGGGCCTGGGTGCCTGGAGTCTTATTTTAGTGTTTTTACACTCATTGTTTACATTTTCAACAGCCCTCTGTGTGAGGGGGGATTTCTGGAAAATAATATCTTGATGTTATTATACCCCCGCTTCGAAGAAGTGGGGGCTATATAGGAATCGCCCTGTACGTCCGTCCGTCTGTCCATCCATCCGTACGTCCGTCCGTACGTCTTTCCGGACATGAAATTCTTGTGTGCGCAACTCCTCCTACATTTATCAATCAATTTGGACAAAACTTTTCAGACATCATCACTACTAAGTGAACATGCGCATATTCCAAGATTTTTGATCTGCGACAATTTTAACCAGGTTTTCTCCCTTTGACTTAGATTTATTGTGTCTTTCCATCCGAACAAATTCTTGTGTGCGCAACTCCTCCTACATTAATGAACCGATTTTGATGAAACCTTTCAAACATCATCTCTACTAAGTGAACATGTGCATATTCCAAACTTTTTAATCTGCGACAATTTTAACCAGGTTATCTCTCTTGAACTTTGATTTAATATGGGTTTCTACATGAAATTCTTGTGTGCGCAACTCCTCCTACATTTATCAATCAATTTGGACAAAACTTTTCAGACATCATCACTACTAAGTGAACATGCGCATATTCCAAGATTTTTGATCTGTGACAATTTTAACCAGGTTATCTCCCTTTGACTTAGATTTATTATGTCTTTCTGTTCGAACAAATTCTTGTGTGCGCAACTCCTCCTACATTAATGAACCGATTTTGATGAAACCTTTCAAACATCATCTCTACTAAGTGAACATGTGCATATTCCAAACTTTTTGATCTGCGACAATTTTAACCAGGTTATCTCTCTTGAACTTTGATTTAATATGGGTTTCTGCATGAAATTCTTGTGTGCGCAACTCCTCCTACAGTTATCAATCAATTTGGACGAAAGTTTACAGACATCATCACTACTAAGTGAACATGCGCATATTCCAAAATTTTTGAGCTGTGGCAATTTTAACTAGGTTATCTCCCTTTAACTTAGATTTATTATGGGTTTCTACATGAAATTCTTGTGCGTGGAACTCCTCCTACATTTATCAGTCAATTTGGACAAAACTTTTCAGACATCATCACTACTAAGTGAACATGCGCATATTCCAAGATTTTTGATCTGCGACAATTTTAACCAGGTTATCTCCCTTTGACTTAGATTTATTATGTCTTTCCGTTCGAACAAATTCTTGTGTGCGCAACTCCTCCTACATTAATGAACCGATTTTGATGAAACCTTTCAAACATCATCTCTACTAAGTGAACATGTGCATATTCCAAACTTTTTGATCTGCGACAATTTTAACCAGGTTATCTCTCTTGAACTTTGATTTAATATGGGTTTCTGCATGAAATTCTTGTGTGCGCAACTCCTCCTACATTTATCAATCAATTTGGACAAAAGTTTACAGACATCATCACTACTAAGTAAACATGCGCATATTTTTATACTGTACCAATGACCCAGACATAGCTGGTGCTAACTCTTAAAATATAGGGCCAAACACAAATTTTGCCCCCCAATCCCCAAAATTTGCATCTAAAACTAAAGAAAACATGTCCTGAAAGGCCCTCCACACCTCGCCCCCACTGCGCATGCGCAGTGTCAAGGACGTTCCGAAATTGGCGCCATTTATCATTCTAAGTTTGGCCCTTCATCAGTTAACATCTGACTGATCTTTGTGCTTTTAAATCTCAGTTTAAATGATGCCAGACACATAAATATTAGTGAAATGGTGATTCTAAGGAGGATAGAAAAGGAGGAGAGGAAAAGAATGTGTGACAGAATATTATCAGGGCTGTAACTTAAAATTTTTTAATGAAATTATGTTAAGTTACCTATTTTCAAGGCAGCAGCCATTTTGTTGTCATTCTGATTATTTAGTTACACTGTTTTTTCAAGTGTTTTTCCTCTCTCCCTGTCCTTTAATTCCCCCTTGCTATTCTCCCATGCTTTTGGCATAGTTTCTGTAATTATTATTACTAAAATTTCTTGGGAGTTTTAGCTTAATAACAGAATGAATTCTGTTCTTTCCCCATGTTTACGTCTTCACCTACGGGTGGTTAGGCGTTGTGTTCTGCATCTACCATCTGATGTTCTGCAGTTTCTTCCCTGGAAGTCTCTGTTTTGCATCAGATGGGGTATTTTTGGTAACTGATTTCGGGCCTGGGTGCCTGGAGTCTTATTTTAGTGTTTTTACACTCATTGTTTACATTTACAACAGCCCTCTGTGTGAGGGGGGGATTTCTAAATAATAATATCTTTATGTTATTTTAATCATAACTAGATACATTATTATTGTTCGTAAGTGTTGAATAAATTGTTTAAAATATTTTAAAAATTTTTGTCCACACTTAGGCTTGGGATCCATTGGGGCTCAACGTTACTTTTCAGAAACTTGGGCTGTTCTGAAAAAATATTTTTTCAAAATATTTTGATTTCAATTATTTTTTCTATATTAATGGATCATATTATTATTATGTATTTTGATTGCCAGGGGTTAGTGCGAGTACCAGGACTTGTTTTCTTTTCACATTGAAAGGATATTGATCAATTGTTTTAAGAGGAAGTCTTCCTCTGACCTTATTATCATTCTATATGTGGTCAGTGTACTCGCATTAACTCCTGTTCTGTATCGTATGATTTCGATGACAATATGGGAAGCGTATGTCACGGTATGTTGTTGGGGATTTGGACACTCCGGTCCTTTCCCCGCAGGGTCACTCTACTTTATCAATTTCTATTTCAGACGATCAAGATTAGGGTGATGTATCTGTGATGTCTTCCAACAGTGTGCCTCCGTCGTCACAATTAATGAAGGGCTAGCGGAAAAGTGCTCATGTAATACGCCAATTGCCTAAGAGGACCCTAGTAGGTTCGACGGCCTTTGACGTCCGCTAGCTCGCCCGGTGTAGCGTCCATTCACCGAATGGTTCGGCAGCCGGGTTCGTCCGTTGCGGTCTAGAAGGAATTTTGGGGTGATGCGAGCACTATAAAATTAACTTAATGCACACCCAGTGACGGCGGATCGGAGGGAGAACGGAGGAAGCCTTTTAGTCCGGTTCATAGCTCGTTACGGTCCATCCGGACGGCAAGCGAGAGAGGCCCCTCTCTCGTTCAACAACATCTGGCCCCAGATGTTGTGGTACAAATGTGTCGTTAGCGGAGCATACGTCCGTCGCTCGGGACGCTCCGTTGTATAGGCAGTCCGCTGAGACTGCTAAGGCTTCCTCTTCTCGTCAGCGCACACGACCGCACCTTGGCTGCGTGACCGCCGATATATTACCAGCTTCGCCGATCAAGGATTCTTCGGCGACCAGGTCACACCATCCGGCAGCCAGGGATTCGAGACCGATGGACTCCGGACGTTCGCATAGGAAGTATGCGGGAGCCATCTGATGCGGAGCTGCCCTCGGCGAAGCACCGATAGACTGCGCCTCCGCAGGTCTCGACGCCGGACATTCTTGTGCACATAGCACAGCTTATCGCAGCATCCCAGCAGCCGACAGAAACGGTGTCGGATCGAGAATTATCCGACAGCGCTGGGTCGGTAGCCGGGGACTCGAGGCCTGCAGACTCCGGACGTTCGCATAGGAAGTGTGCGGGAGGCAACGTACACGGAGCTTCCAGCGGCAATGCATCGTAAGTCCGCTACTGCACAGGCCTCGGGAACGGACGTGCTTTCCTTAATAGCACAGTTTATCGCAGCATCCCAGCATCAACTGAATCTGTCGCATATATTTTATCCGACGATGCTGGGTCGGGACGCTCCGCGGAAGCGGGTACGGACGTCCGAAAGTTTCATCCGGTTCGACGGGATACCGAAAGGGATTCGGTGGATTTCAAGCTTTCCCTTTCGGAACAACATATGCTGCGATGCCGGATAAGAAACTGATAGCGTCGGTGGACTTAGAAATTTTTGGTTCGGTTCAGGGACATCGTCCCTCAGTTCCGACATAGTCCAATAATGTCACACAAACTTTCGTATTATTGAACGACGCTATATATATTATTATTTTATGCTTGCTATCCAAGCATTTCTGGTTTCTTGTTCGAAGAGTTATGGAGATGTCTTCAAAAGTGTGCCTCTGTCGTCATAGTTAATGAAGAGTTAGCGGCAATAAGTGCTCATGGAATATGTCTATCGCTTACGGAGTGACATTCGCTAGCTCACCCGGTGTAGCGTACATTCATCGAATGGTTCGGCTGCCGGGTTCGTCCGTTGCGGTCTAGGAAGGAGATTTGGGTGATGCGAGCACTTTAATTACTTTAGTACTCACCCAGTGACGGCAGATTGAGGACGGATCGGAGGAAGCCAACAACATAGGGGACCGCATGTTGTGGTTCAGATATTTTACATTCGGAGCATATGTCCGTTGCTCGGGACGCTCCGTTATATTGACAGTCCGAGAGACTGTCTTTAATGCTTCCTCATCCTCACAGCAGGGCACACGACCGCACATTGGCTACGTGACCTCGAGTATCCGATCAGTTTCGGCATTCAGTGATTCCACAGCGAATAGGTCGCGCCATCCGGTAGCCAAAGGACACGAGGCCTATACACTCCGTTCGCTCGCATATTGGAAGTATGCACGGGGTAACGATCTCGGAGCTTCCTGCGGCAATGCATCGTAAGACCGCTGCTCCTCAGGCCTCAGTGACGGACGTGCTATCCGAGTTAGCACAGTTGTTTCGCAGCATCCCAGCAATTCTCGGTTTCTCGGTCGAATCAGGAATTATCCGACGGCGCTGGGTCGGTGCGGTCCGCGGTTGCATCAAGCTACGGACGACCGAACGCTTTATAGGGTCCGACAGGATGGCGAAAGGGATTCGAAAGATTTCGAGATTTCCCTTTAGTAGTATCGGAAGATGCCTTTCATATCTTCTGGCATTTCTTCCAGTGATTATTGTTCGGACTTCATTGCTGCGATCTTGGATAAGAGACTTATAGCGTCATTGGACTCGGATTTTTCGATCGGTACAGGGACTTTGTCCCTGACTTACCGACGCAGTCCAATATTGTCATTACAACATGTGTTTTATTTTTCGACGCTATATATATATTATATATATATACAAGCCTGCTACTAAGCATGATAGTTTAGTTTCTTGTCCGTGTGGCTCATTTCTGCCATTTTATCTTTTTTACATATAGTTTATTTTGGCAGAGCAGGGCATACCGAGAGTTCATATGCGTCTAGACGGTGTGATTAAAGACTGCATATATTCTTTTTCGCCGTTTATGTCTTTTCCAATTTCAATGTTGGGAACGACATTATGTATAGTAGACTTAACTTAGACGCTTTATTATACGTAATCCGCCTTACTGAGGCGTTATCATTACGTCTTCAAGAAAAGATTTACGGGATATTATTCTCAATGTAATTTCTTTTGAGGGCAGTAGTTTGTTCACGTATAACTCCGCCCTTCAGTGGCTGATTGGAGTTGGTTAGACGTGATGCAGCCCTAGCTACATCCACGCGTGGATAGTAGGTTAAGAACTCTCTCAGAGTCGCTTCGTTCTCGGAGGAGCTTCTCTTCGACGGCAACTTTCCGGCAATCCATGAATTGCTTGATTTATACATTCTCTTGTCTATCTAGTGTTACAAGAGATTCAGACTGGGGCAAACATTCGGTGGTTGACTCAGAGAGTGCCGCCGCAGTTGCCGGACCCTAGTGTGGCTGTTATGACGGTTGCCAGTCAAACAGATTGGGATATTCTGATCCCTACGGATTCGAAGTGCCAGGGTCTTTGGGTTCCGCAGTCTTTTAGCTATCAGTTTAACTTCCGCGGAATAATGTTTTTTAGGCTTGCTTTATGTCATTGCATGAACATTATTCAGAAACGCATGCCCAAATTCCTGTCCTTTAATTCGACAGTAGTGGCGTATCTCCGGAACCAGGGAGGCACTCTTTCGTTTCCGTTATTCAATTTAATGGAAAGAATCCGTCTGTTGGTTATAGTACACCAAGTTCAGTTTTGGTCCGTCATATTCTGGGTCGTCTGATTGTTTTATCGCACTCCCGTTCTCTTACGGGTCGCTTGTTGCTGTCAGAATGGACTCTCAACAAACAAGTATTTAATCAGATTTGCTATCTATGGGAGCGCCCAATGATGTTTTATTTATGACACAGCTTGCTAATCAATTGCAGACGTATGTGTTGGCTTGTCCAGATCTCTGAGCTAATACTGTTAACGCTCTATTGATCTATAGGACGGAATGATAGGATACGCGTATCCTCCGGCGCTGTTGTTTTAGCAGGTATTGCTAAGATAAACAACCACAATACATTTCTGTTGATAGCATCTCTATCTTCACAGAGATCATGAGTAATTTACTCTCTTGTCTACTGTGGATCTTAACGTGAAATCTTCCTCTATGTGAGGATCTTTTTTCACTGGGTAAATCGTGTCATCTTTATCACAACCAGCAAGGTCGCAACCTTCATGTATTCCGTTGTGTGGTCCGTATTGCATTGTAAGCACTGTACTGGACGAGCTTTGGACGCGATTTCTTACTATAGGAGATCCTCTTCTTCGCTATTCTATGCGACTAAAGTGGAGGCTCTTCCGTCGTGGTGTAGGGATCATTATGTTCATATGGTTGATCCCTCCATACTACGCATTGCTAGTTTTTAGTATACTTGTTTCACAAGATCTACTGCAGCCTGTTGTTATTTAGGTTATAGGTTTATGTTACCTCATACCTATGCACTCTGCGATAGTTTACAATTGAGTCTTTTGTCTCTTTATCTAAGTCAGTTAGTAACTTTTTGATAAATAGACTTAGAATCTTTAGATTAAATTCCTATACGGATTTTAACTTCGGTTCTTATTTAGCTATGTAATCATTTGAGCCTCTGGAAACAGTAGTTTTCAAATTCTGACCTTTTAGACAGTAATTCTGTTGGTTTCTCTTTTACTGTAGAGTCAGTGAGTTTCATGCACTATCGATGGATGATTTTCACTTTCATAGTTTCGGAATCAATACTTCCGTTACTATTTAGGTTGGATTGTTGCATAAGAGTTAGGCTCCTATTTCCGGAACCTATTATTTTAAGGTCCTTCCGTCTTCGTATGGGCATAGGCCTTTACTCTTTCCGGGTACAGTTTATGTATTTATAAACAGATATCTGTTTATTACAAGGGCGTAAGCTTCTTCTGTCTTTGATGTCTAGTAGAAGGACGTTACGCTCCATTTTATTTTTAATGGATTCTATTAACTAGCGTACTGCTTATGGTATATCATTGGCTTAGCAGTTGTGCTTAAGATTTCGGCTCATGAAGTAAGAGTTCTTCTACTTCTTGGGCTTACATTAATAGTGTTGCTATTATAGATTTTTGAAGGCTGCTCATTGCGCTCAGCCATCCATTTATGAATTTTATCTCAGAAATATCGAGTCCATTTCTGGAGGCCTCTATTGTTAGGTCTATTATCTACTGCTCAGAATATCATTCTCTTAACAGTTGCTACTATAGCTAGGTAGGCTGTCTGTTTCGGCAGTGTCTCCGTTCGGCTGCCCTCTTCGCTCTGGGCTATTTGACCCAGGGCAAGAAAAAGGGGGGGGGAGGGTGTTCCCTTGGGTCACCTGTTTTTACTATGAAAACAAGGGGATACCTCCTCCGGAGTTAGTAATTCTGAGCTGTTATTGGGATGGTTGTTTAGTGAGAAGTTTAAGTTTATAAAATTCATTCAAGTCTTAGTTTTTAAAGTATAGCTTTTGAATATTGCATATGTCAACGGACATGATTATGCAATTCTCACACACTTTTAGGAGTATAAGAGTCTCTATTCTCTAGACTTACTTTATTATTGGCTTACTTTAAAAATTATTAGTATAAGGATTATTGGATATTAATAGAGTACATGGATGTATGAAGCTCAATTTTTGGAAGGTGTTGTATCTTTCTAATTTATCATAAATAAGAAAGATACATGTAAGGCCTATTACTTCTTTTCCCTACAGGGGATGACTCTATTTTATTTTATTGAGCGTATTCCATTTTGCTCTATGTCCTTGGCCCTCCAGCCTTTTTACTATTCAGCTATGTCTGGGTCATTGGTACAGTATAAAAATGTTAAAAAATTTATAGTAATTTATATATTTTTTATACTTACCAATGACCCAGACGGGGATGGCCCTCCCAGGAGTTGGGAACTCTTGCCTCCCCGCTGAGTACATAGCGCTTACCAGGCACTGGTTATTAGAATGATAAATGGCGCCAATTTCGGAACGTCCTTGACACTGCGCATGCGCAGTGGGGGCGAGGTGTGGAGGGCCTTTCAGGACATGTTTTCTTTAGTTTTAGATGCAAATTTTGGGGATTGGGGGGCAAAATTTGTGTTTGGCCCTATATTTTAAGAGTTAGCACCAGCTATGTCTGGGTCATTGGTAAGTATAAAAAATATATAAATTACTATAAATTTTTTAACATTCCAAAAATTTTAGAGCTGTGGCAATTTTAACTAGGTTATCTCCCTTTAACTTAGATTTATTATGGGTTTCTACATGAAATTCTTGTGCGTGCAACTCCTCCTACATTTATCAATCAATTTTGACGAAACCTTTCAAACATTATCACAACTAAGTGAACATACGCATATTCCCAAATTTTTGATCTGCGACAATTTTAACCAGGTTATCTCCCTTTAACTTGGATTTATTATGGGTTTTCAAATGGGATTCTTGTGTGTGCAACTCCTCCTACATTAATGAACCGTTTTTGAATACATGTTACACATTGTAAATGTGTTTTTCCAAATGTAAACCATATATGTGTGGGCTCTTTAAGTATTCAGTGCTGTTCTGTGGAAGGCCACATGCAAATACAAATTTCAACAACAAAAAATGATCTTTATGTATACATTTCCTTATGGCCTTCGCCTACATGATCAGAAGTGCATTCCTCTAAAAACCCAAAGCGGGGGTATTAATCACCTTCAGTGATAGTTCTAGTTTTAATCATAACTAGATACATTATTATTGTTCGTAAGTGTTGAATAAATTGTTTAAAATATTTTAAAAATTTTTGTCCACACTTAGGCTTGGGATCCATTGGGGCTCAACGTTACTTTTCAGAAACTTGGGCTGTTCTGAAAAAATATTTTTTCAAAATATTTTGATTTCAATTATTTTTTCAATATTAATGGATCATATTATTATGTATTTTGATTGCCAGGGGTTACTGCGAGTACCAGGACTTGTTTTCTTTTCACATTGAAAGGATATTGATCAATTGTAATAAGAGAAAGTCTTCCTCTGACTTTATAATCATTCTATATGTGGTCAGTGTACTCGCATTAACTCCTGTTCTGTATCGTATGATTTCGATGACAATATGGGAAGCGTATGTCACGGTATGTTATTGGGGAATTGGACACTCCGGTCCTTTCCCCGCAGGGTCACTCTACTTTATCAATTTCTATTTCAGACGATCAAGATTAGGGTGATGTATCTGTGATGTCTTCCAACAGTGTGCCTCCGTCGTCACAATTAATGAAGGGCTAGCGGAAAAGTGCTCATGTAAATACGCCAATTGCCTAAGAGGACCCTAGTAGGTTCGACGGCCTTTGACGTCCGCTAGCTCGCCCGGTGTAGCGTCCATTCACCGAATGGTTCGGCAACCGGGTTTGTCCGTTGCTGTCTAGAAGGAATTTTGGGGTGATGCGAGCACTATAAATCAACCTAATGCACACCCAGTGACGGCGGATCGGAGGGAGAACGGAGGAAGCCTTTTAGTCCGGTTCATAGCTTGTTCCGGTCCATCCGGACGGCAAGCAAGAGAGGCCCCTCTCTCGTTCACAACATCTGGCCCCAGATGTTGTGGTACAAAATGTTTCGCATTCGGAGCATACGTCCATCGCTCGGGATGCTCCGACATATAGTCAGTCCAGAGTAGACTGTCAATAAGGCTTCCTCATTCTCATAGTTGCGCACACGACCGCTCTTGGCTACGTGACCACGGATATCCAGTCAACTTCGCCAGTCAGAGATTCATCGGCGACCAGGTCACACCATCCGGTAGCCAGGGACACGAGGCCTGCAGACTCCGGACGTTCGCATAGGAAGTGTGCGGGAGTCAACGTACACGGAGCTTCCGGCGGCAATGCATCGTAAGACCGCTACTGCACAGGCCTCGGGAACGGACGTGCTTTCCTAAATAGCACAGTTTATCACAGCATCCCAGCATCAACTGAATCTGTCGCATATTTTTTATCCGACGATGCTGGGTCGGGACGCTCCGCGGAAGCGGGTACGGACGTCCGAAAATTTCATCCGGTCCGACGGGATACCGAAAGGGATTTGGAGGATTTCGAGCTTTCCCTTTCGGAACAACATATGCTGTTGTGTATGTCATCTGACTTGGTCTTCTACAGCTTCTTTCGTCGGACCAGAATGCTGCGATGCCGGATAAGAAACTGATAGCGTCGGAGGACTCAGAAATTTTTTGTTCGGTTCAGGGACATCGTCCCTCAGTTCCGACATAGTCCAATAATGTCACGCAAACTTTCGAATTATTGAACGACGCTATATATTATTATTATATGCTTGCTATAACCAAGCATTTCTGGTTTCTTGTTCGCAAAGTTACGAAGATGTCTTTCAAAAGTGTGCCTCTGTCGTCATAGTTAATGAAGAGCTAGCGGCAATAAGTGCTCATGGAATATGTCTATCGCCTACGGAGTGACATTCGCTAGCTCACCCGGTGTAGCGTACATTCATCGAATGGTTCGGCTGCCGGGTTCATCCGTTGCAGTCTAGGAAGGAGATTTGGGTGATGCGAGCACTTTAATTACTTTAGTACTCACCCAGTGACGGCAGATTGAGGACAGATCGGAGGAAGCCTGTTAGTCCGGTTCCTGGCTTGTCCAGGTCCGTCCGGGCTGTGAGCAAGAGAGGTCCCTCTCTCGTCCAACAACATAGGGGACCGCATGTTGTGGTTCAGATATTTTACATTCGGAGCATATGTCTGTCGGTCGGGACGCTCCGTTATATTGACAGTCCGAGAGACTGTCCTTAATGCTTCCTCATCCTCACAGCAGGGCACACGACCGCACATTGGCTACGTGACCTCGAGTATCCGATCAGTTTCGTCATTCAGTGATTCCACGGCGCATAGGTCGTGCCATCCGGTAGCCAAGGGACAAGAGGCCTATACACTCCGTTCGCTCGCATATTGGTAGTATGCACGGGGTAACGATCACAGAGCTTCCAGCGGCAATGCATTGTAGGACCGCTTCTCCTCAGGCCTCAGTGACGGACGTGCTATCCGAGTTAGCACAGTTGTTTCGCAGCATCCCAGCAATTGACAGTTTCTTGGTCGAATCAGGAATTATCCGACGGCGCTGGGTCGGTGCGGTCCGCGGTTGCATCAGGTACGGACGACCGAACGCTTTATAGGGTCCGACAGGATGGCGAAAGGGATTCGAAAGATTTCGAGTTTTCCCTTTAGTAGTATCGGAAGCTGCCTTTCATATCTTCTGGCATTATCTTCTTGGATAAGAGACTTATAGCGTCATTGGACTCGGATTTTTCGATCGGTTCAGGGACATTGTCCCTGACTTACCGACGCAGTCCAATAATGTCATTACAACATGTGTTTTATTTCTAAACGCTATATATGCATACAAGCCTGCTACCAAGCATGATAGTTTAGTTTCTTGTCCGCGTTGCTCATTTCTGCCGTTTTATCATTTATACGATTAGTTTATTTGGCAGAGCAGGGCATACCGAGAGTTCATATGCGTCTAGACGGTGTGGTTAAAGACTGGAAATATTCTTTTTCGCCGTTTATGTCTTTTCCAACTTCAATGTTGGAAACGACATGATGTATAGTAGACTTAACTTAGACGCTTTATCATACGTAATCCGCCTTACTGAGGCGTTATCATTACGTTTTCAAGAAAAGATTTACGGGATATTATTCTCAATGTAATTTCTTTTGAGGGCAGTAGTTTGTTCACGTATAACTCCGCCCTTCAGTGGCTGATTGGAGTTGGTTAGACGTGACGCAGCCCTAGCTACATCCATACGCGTGGATAGTAAGGTTAAGAACTCTCTCAGAGTCGCTTCGTTCTCGGAGGAGCTTCTCTTCGACGGCAACTTTTTGGCAATCCATGAATTGCTTGATTTACACGTTCTCTTGTCTATCTAGTGTTACAAGAGATTCAGACTGGGGCAAACATTCGGTGGTTGACTCAGAGAGTGCCACCGCAGTTGCCGGACCCGAGTGTGGCTGTTATGACGGTTGCCAGTCAAACAGATTGGGATATAATACTGATCCCAACGGATTCGAAGTGCCAGGGTCTTTGGGTTCCGCAGTCTCTTAGCAACCAATTTTCTTCCGCGGAATAATGTTTTTAGGCTTGCTTTATGTTATTGCATGAACATTATTCAGAAACGCATGCCCAAATCCTGTCCGTTAATTCGACAGTAGTGGCGTATCTCCGGAACCAGGGAGGCACTCTTTCGTTTCCGTTATTCAATTTAATGGAAAGAATCCGTCTGTTGGTTATAGTACACCAAGTTCTGTTTTGGTCCGTCATATTCCGGGTCGTCTGATTGTTTTACCTGACTCCCGTTCACTTACGGGTCGCTTGTTGCTGTCAGAATGGACTCTCAACAAACAAGTATTCAATCAGATTTGCTATCTATGGGAGCGCCCAATGATGATTTATTTACGACACAGCTTGCTAATCAACTGCAGACGTATGTGTTGGCTTGTCCAGATCTCTGAGCTAATGTTGTTAACGCTCTATTGATCTATAGGACGGAATGATAGGATACGCGTATTCTCCGGCGCTGTTGTTTCAGCAGGTATTGCTAAGATAAACAACCACAATACATTTCTGTTGATAGAATCTCTATCTTCACAGAGATCATGGGTAATTTACTCTCTTGTCTACTGTGGGTCTTAACGTGAAATCTTCCTCAATGTGAGGATCTTTTTTCACTGGGTAAATCGTGTCATCTTTTTCACAACCCGCAAGGTCTCAACCTTCATGTATTCCGTTGTGTGGTCCGTATTGCATTGTAAGCATTGTACTGGACGAGCTTTGGACGCGATTTCTTACTATAGGAGGTCCTCTTCTTCGCTATTCTATGCGGCTAAAGTGGAGGCTCTTCCGTCGTTGGTGTAGGGATCATTATGTTCATATTGTTGATCCCTCCATACTACTCATTGCAATTTTTTAGTATACTTGTTTCACAAGATCTACTGCAGCCTGTTATTAGTAAGGTTATAGGTTTATGTTACCTCATACCTATGCACTCTACGATAGTTTACAGTTGAGTCTTATGTCTCTTTATCTAAGTCACTCTCAACAAACAAGTATTCAATCAGATTTGCTATCTATGGGAGCGCCCAATGATGATTTATTTACGACACAGCTTGCTAATCAACTGCAGACGTATGTGTTGGCTTGTCCAGATCTCTGAGCTAATGTTGTTAACGCTCTATTGATCTATAGGACGGAATGATAGGATACGCGTATTCTCCGGCGCTGTTGTTTCAGCAGGTATTGCTAAGATAAACAACCACAATACATTTCTGTTGATAGCATCTCTATCTTCACAGAGATCATGGGTAATTTACTCTCTTGTCTACTGTGGGTCTTAACGTGAAATCTTCCTCAATGTGAGGATCTTTTTTCACTGGGTAAATCGTGTCATCTTTTTCACAACCCGCAAGGTCTCAACCTTCATGTATTCCGTTGTGTGGTCCGTATTGCATTGTAAGCATTGTACTGGACGAGCTTTGGACGCGATTTCTTACTATAGGAGGTCCTCTTCTTCGCTATTCTATGCGGCTAAAGTGGAGGCTCTTCCGTCGTTGGTGTAGGGATCATTATGTTCATATTGTTGATCCCTCCATACTACTCATTGCAATTTTTTAGTATACTTGTTTCACAAGATCTACTGCAGCCTGTTATTAGTAAGGTTATAGGTTTATGTTACCTCATACCTATGCACTCTACGATAGTTTACAGTTGAGTCTTATGTCTCTTTATCTAAGTCAGTTAGTAACTTTTTGATAAATAGACTTAGAATCTTTAGATTAAATTCCTATATGGATTTTAACTTTGGTTCTTATTTAGCTAAGTAATCATTTGAGCCTCTGGAAACAGTAGTTTTCAAATTCTGACCTTTTAGACAGTAATTCTGTTGGTTTCTCTTTTACTGTAGAGTCAGTGAGTTTCATGCAATATCGATGGATGATTTTCACTTTCGTAGTTTCGGAATCACTATTCCGTTACTATTTAGGTTGGATTTTTGCATAAGAGTTAGGCTCCTAATATCCGGAACCTATTGTTATTAAGGTCCTTCCGTCTTTGTACGGGCATAGGCCTTTACTCTTTCCGGGTAGAGTTTATGTATTTATAAACAGATATCTGTTTATTACTATGGGCGTAAGCTTCTTCTGTCTTTGATGCCTAGTAGAAGGACGTTACGCTCCATTCTGTTGTTGATGGATTCTATTAACTATCGGTACTGCTTATGGTATATCATTGACTTAGCAGTTGTGCTTAAGATTTCGGCTCATGAAGTAAGAGTTCTTCTACATCTTGGGCTTACATTAATAGTGTTGCTATTATAGATTTTTGAAGGCTGCTCATTGCGCTCAGCCATCCTCATTCATGAATTTTTATCTCAGAAATATCGAGTCCATTTCTGGAGGCCTCTGTTGTTAGGGCTATTATCTACTGCTCAGAATGTCATTCACTTAACAGTTGCTACTATAGCTAGGTAGGCTGTCTGTTTCGGCAGTGTCTCCGTTCTGCTGCCCTCTTCGCTCTGGGCTATTTGACCCAGGGCAAGAAAAAGGGGGGGGGGGGGAGGGTGTTCCCTTGGGTCACCTGTTTTACTATGAAAACAAGGGGATACCTCCTCCGGAGTTAGTAATTCTGAGCTGTTATTGAGATGGTTGTTTAGTGAGAAGTTTAGGTTTTTAAAATTCATTCAAGTCTTAGTTTTTAAAGTATAGCTTTTGATTATTGCATATGTCAACGGACATGATTATCCAATCCTCAGACACTTTTAGGAGTATAAGAGTCTCTATTCTCTAGACTTACTTTAATTATTGGCTTACTTTAAAAATTATTAGTATTAGGATTATATTGGATATTAATAGAGTACATGGATGTATGAAGCTCAATTTTGGAAGGTGTTGTATCTTTCTAATTTATCATAAATAAGAAAGATACATGTAAGGCCTATTACTTCTTTTTCCCTACAGGGGATGACTCTATTTTATATTATTGAGCGCATTCCATTTTGCTCTATGTCCTTGGCCCTCCAGCCTTTTTACTATTCAGCTATGTCTGGGTCATTGGTACAGTATAAAAATGTTAAAAAATTTATAGTAATTTCTATATTTTTTATACTTACCAGTGACCCAGACGGGGATGGCCCTCCCAGGAGTTGGGAACTCTTGCCTCCCCGCTGAGTACGTAGCGCTTACCAGGCACTGGTTTTTAGAATGATTAATGGCGCCAATTTCGGAACGTCCTTGACACTGCGCATGCGCAGTAGAGGCGAAGTGTGGAGGGCCTTTCAGGACATGTTTTCTTTGGTTTTAGATGCAAATTTTGGGGATTGGGGGGCAAAATTTGTGTTTGGCCCTATATTTTAAGAGTTAGCACCAGCTATGTCTGGGTCATTGGTAAGTATAAAAAATATAGAAATTACTATAAATTTTTTAACTTTCTATGGAGCTTCCTTTTGAGGTGTAGAATCAAGTTTGTTCAAATGAAGTTCGTGAAGCAATATTTGGCTTTGTAATGGGTGGGTTAAGATTTTTGGCCCTGCCCAAAATTTCTATTTTCTGAACCGATGGTCCAGTTTAAACCAAATTTGGTATGTGGTATTATTGGGTGATAAGTACTTGACCCATGCAAAAAAAAAAATTTCCCGCATCCCCATGGGAACCCTGGGAGCTAAAAATAGAAATATTTTCAAACGCCCATATTTCCTAAACCACACGGAACAGAGAGCTGTTATTTGGTATGAAGTATACTTAGGACCAGTGGAATTGAATGGTAAAAAAATATTGCAATGGTTATGTTAGGGTGTTCTGTAATGGGCATCAAAAAAATGCGGAGTCAGTATATTTGCAAAAATTTTAAAAAATCTTTTCTCCGGTACCAATCATCAGAATCTTTTGATATTCGGTATACAACATTCATAGGGGGGGGGTGGGGGGGGGGGTGGGGGTGGGGGGGCTAGAGGGGGGAGTCAGATACAAGTTTGTGAAAATAAAGCCCATTGGTTCATATTTGGGCTCAATACAGGAGCCCAAATTTTTTACATAGGGTAATATGGGGAATATTCTTTAAAAATCTTCTTCTTCAGAACCACCAGTCAAAATCTTTTAATGTTTGATATACATCATTGTTATGAGGGTCAGATTCAAGATTGTTCAAACCAAGTCCCTAGTTTAATATTTGGGCTTCCTACGGAAGCCCAAATTTTAACTTTGTTCAATATGGGAGATAATTTAAAAAAATCTTTTTCTTCAGATCCACCAGTAAGAATGCTTTCATATTTGGTATGCAACATCTCTAGGGGGGTCAGATTCAAGTTTGTTCAAATCAGATCCCTAGGTATATATTTGGGCTCGCTATGGTAGCCCAAATTTTTACTTAGTGCGATATGATGAAATTTCCTCAAAATCTTCTTTTTCAGATCAACCAGTCCGAATGCTTTCATATTTGGTATACAACATCTCTAGGGGGGGTCAGATTCCAGTTTGTTCAATTTGAGTGCCTCGGTTAATATTTGGACTCCATATGGGAACCTGAAATTTAACTTAGTACAATATGAGGGAATTTCTTCAAAAATCTTCTTCTTCAGATCCACTAGTCAGAATGCTTTCATATTTGGTATACAACATCTCTAGGGGCTCAGATTCAAGTTTTTTAAAATCGGATCCACAGATTAATATTTGGGCTCGCTATAGTAGCCCAAATTTTAACTTAGTGCAATATGAAGAAATTTCTTTAACATTTCTCTTCTTCAGATAAAACAGTCAGAATGCATTCATATTTGGTACATAGCATCTCTAGGGAAATCAGATTCAACTGTGTTCAAATCGAGAGCCTGGGTTAATATTTGGGCTCCCTATGGGAGCCGGAATTGGCCATTTTGCTGAAGAATTAAAAAGTTTGTATTCAGTACCCTCTAGAGGTGTGTAACTAAGATTAATCCACAAAAGGTTGTATCAAAGGGCTTCATAGGGGGCTCTGCATTTTACATTATGATCAACTAAAGAAAAGGCATGATGCCCAGATTATTTTTGTCACTCCTGAGGGACTCAAGGATTGAGAGTGTAGCCTATGGATATGGATTGCTTAATGTAGACTCATTCTTGGACTCTGTTTATATTGTGTTCTTTTCAAGATGAGCGCTTCGGGCCACGTGGGGCCTCTTGTTTAAGTTTGCATTGGTATAAAATGAGAGCATGCAGCAACCAAAATGACCATGCACTATGTTCTGAGAAACAGATTTTTCACTTTTTTTTAGGCCTTATTAAGTTTTCTTTATATTACAGGGGTTAGAGGAAGGTATAACACAGATAACGAAGAAAAGTCATGATGACAGACAATTATTAGTCTGGAACTTTCCAATAGATATTACATTCAAATCAACTAGCCCTTATGGCTGTAAGTATTATCTGATGGATTGTTTTGGAAAATTTCTTCTCTGATTAAATTATGGATGTTTCAAAGCAGCCATGACTTGTGTAATTGACCAAGTAAGAACTGATCAGCCATTTAATATGAAAGTTATGCTTTGTCCTTGACCCAAAACTAAGAGTGCTTATAAAAGAAATCACCCCCCTTAACCTGTTTGTCCATTGATGTTTACTGTACCTCCATCATTTGGTCCTGCAACGGTTTGAAGTTTGTTTTGATTCGAAATAAACTGGATGAGATCCCAAATATGAACCCAGGGAATTGATTTTGTTCAAATCAATTCCCTGGGTTCATATTTGGGATCTGTATGGGATGTCAAATTTTATCTTAGTACAATATGAGTAATATTCTTTAAAAATCCTCTTCTCCAGAACCACTGATCAGACTCTTTTGATATTTCCAGTGCAACATCCTTGGGGGAGAGGGTGTGGTGGTGGGTGGGGGGATGCAAATTCAAGTTGCTTCAAATCAAGACCCTGGATTCATATTTGGGCCAAATTTTTAACTTAGTGTAATATGAGGAAAATTCTTTAAAAATGTTCTTCTTCAGATCCGCTAGAAAAATTTCTTTGATATTTGGTGTACAGCATCCTTATGGTGGGTTGGCAATCGTGGGGTAGGGTTTGAGATTAAGTTTGTTCAAAGCAAGGCCCTGGGTTAATATGTGGGCCCCCTATGGGAGCCCAGACTTTAACTTAGTGCAATATTAAGAATATTCCTTATATATCTTCTCCACAACCACCAACAAAATCTTTTTATGCTTGTATACAACATCCTTGGGGTGGGTTTGGTTGGAGGTGGAGGGGGGGGGGAGGTCAGGTTCAAGTTTGATCAAATCAAGTCCCTGGGTTAATATTTGGGCTCCTTGTGGCAGCCCAAATTTCAACTTAGTGCAATATGAGGAAAATTCTTTTAAAAATCTTCCTCTTCAGATCTGGCAGTAAAATTCCATTGATGTTTAGTATATGGCATCTGAGGAGGGGGTTGGGGGGAGGTTGTTTGAAATAGATCCGTGGGTTCATATTTTTGCTCCCAATGGGAGCCCAAACTTTAACTAAGTGCAATATGAGAAATAAATATTCAATTGTTTGATATATAGTAAACAGCATCCTAATGGGAGTGGGTTGATTCAGCTTTGTTCAAATCAATTCCCTAGTTCTTTGTTGGGGCTTTTATCTTAGTACAATATGAGAAAAAATTTGTGAAATATTCTTAAAAATATTCTTATTCATATCCACCAGTCAGAATCTTTTGATATTTGGTATTCAGCATCCTTAAGTGGGACTCAAGTATCAGGTTCATGATTGGGATTTGAAGCGTTAACAAGCCATAGATGCTGAATGTGTCTTCAAATCCTCCTTGAAACATCATTCTTAGTTTAGTAATTATTGATAAAGGCCTCTTGTCTTTCTTAATTTTGGGGGCAATATGTCTAAGATTTGGGAAAAGTAATCAGGGTTCAACATGTACGTCAACAGGGACCAATATTAGGCCCCTTTCCCAATGAAAATAGGTAGTTTTTTTCTCCAATTGCAGGCCCAAAATTCCCAATCTGCCCATCTGCATGTTTTTCCTCCAGTTTTAGTTGTAAGTCATTATTCTCTTTAATATGGACAAGATGTGATCACGTGCCAAAAATGAGGTGAATGCTATGTAAGTGTACATGTGATGCAACTGAATTCAATAATGCAGACAAGATTTATCAACAAAAGGAAAATCCATGATACACAGGCACTGTATACACCATTTGTAACTTCATCAGTCATCTGTCAAGAATTATGCATAAAACACACCTACAAAATTTCCTAACACTCCAGTACTGGGCTTGCCAATAATATACAAAATTTCCATTCACTCCAATACTGCCAATGGTATGTTAATTAGCTAACTGTCAGGTTACTTTTCTGATAATATTACGTACAGTTAAAACTAGAAGTCCTGTGACAAACTATGCATTTATTTTTACATAATTTTGCATTGGAATTGTGCAAAAGTTCCCTGTCGAATGGCATCCAAAGCATGACAGATTCTCCTTGTTATCAATGAAAAGCACAAGCAGTGTTTCAGCAAATGAACCCTTGGATAAAACCCTGAGGTCCATTGGCTGAATCGTTTCTTTTGAACATGGTATGTGTACAGAATTTGCAAGCCTTACTATCGCCATAGCATGTAGATCAACACGCAAAGTGGCGTGCTGTTTGTGGGCAATTCATGACAGAACTTCTAGTTTTAACTGTAACTCATCCTTGCCAGTGTTCAGGTGATTTTCTTAAGCTTGCATCTGGTGAATCCAAATCAGAAGGTTGAGTGATAATTAATATCAAACAAAGTGGCACAAGTTCGTACTCCATGCAAGAAATGAACACTACAATGACTTGTTTGTTTTTTGTTATTATGTTAATATAATGAACCATGTGTCATTTGTGTTGGGGAAATCCAAATTCAGGAGTTATATGTTTAGAGTATTCTCCCTTCATGCACAGACAATAGAGGTGCTATGGAAATGTTCTCGATAAAACAGTGTGTTTCTACTTCACGTCCAAGGACAATCAGTGTTGACATGTATAAGAAGTCTAGTGTGAGGAAGGTTTCTCTATGAATGCTACTATATGCTCTTATATTGACAGTTCAAGTAAAGTAAACAGTAAATAAAGCATGCAGTTTACACTTCATTTCACAAGCATAAGAATAATTTCCCAATTTTGTCTCTTATGTTGTGAAATTTCCCAATTGGAAGGCATCAGGACCCTTTCTCGAAATAGGTGTGTACAACCCTGTTAATATTAACCCTTTACACAACGTAATGGCCAAAACCGGCCAGCGCTTTTCTAAAAAATCGCCAATTAATTTTCATTATTTTTTTAAATTTTTTGTCTCGAAAACATAGGTTATGACCCCTAATTGGAATGAGCTCATTCCAATGAGGGGTCATAATCTATGTTTTTGAGACAAAAAATGAGTTATTCAAGAATTTTTTTCGCAAGTGATGTCTGCTTTTCATGTTAGGTAAAGGGTTAAAACCACCCTTCCACATCTGTTTTCAAATTAGCATTATCTGAGAAACATGGTATTTTAGCTCACCTGAGCAAAGCTTCAGTGATCACTTGTCTCTGGCATTGTGTCATGAACTTCACATATGTCAATTTAAATTTGTGCAAATAATGGTGCCATGCCTACAGGAGCACTGCAGAGTTCCTAATTTTGCAGGGCTTATACATCATCTAAATTTGGGAGAATCCATGTGGATTATCGCGAAAATGGTTGCAAGAATCCATACCTCCATTCCTGCTACACTATGAGTCAGGGACCAGAATAGGGGGAAATTTTAGGAAGACTTCATGTCTCCCTCCAGAAAAAATATGGAGACAAGTAGGGAGGCTTCATTCATTTTTGTACCACCCCTTGCTGCCCCTTCATATTTCCAGCTTGTGGTCCTCCATTAACGTCCGATTTATCCAGGTCCAGTTGTCTCTGATGCATCTATGCCAGGTTAAAAAATCACAAAGTAATTATTGACTGAAAATCCCCCACTACTACCCTCTCCTTCATGACCCCTCCCCTCTTCTTCGTGCCAATCCCCCAGCACCCTCCTGTGGTTGCCTTTCACCAAAGTCTACTAAGCTAATAATTTCCTAAGTCTGAAAGTGTGAACAGGGCCAGATGTAAGAAGGTTGCTTGGAAGGTACTTTGTTAGTTAATAAACAAAATACATTCTGGGGTCGAGTATTTTGTAAAATAAATGTCATTCTGCATCATTTTTATGGCATTCCGGTGTCATTTCGTGTCTTTCCGGTGTTTAGGAGGACCCCTTTTTTCAAGATCCTTCACATGCACACTTGTGCCCTGTACAAAGCTTTTCTTGTCATCACTAAAGCTTTTTTTCGTGTGTTTCAATTCCATTCACATTTTTTCTGGGAATAGACAGTCGTTAACAATTGTCAGCAAAATGAAATAAAAATACAGTGTTAGAAAATATGTCTGTTGTGTATACATTTTTGGTATCCTAAGCGAGGTAACCTACTTTCAAACTGGGTTATTTTGTTGAGTCGCGTAAGCCAAATATTTTCGTTTCGACACTTGAAGCTCCGACTGAAACGGAACAAAATAGAAATAAAAAATCTGCCAGAACCGACAATGGTCAATGACATGTGATTTCAAATAAATAGTCGTTTATTTTAGAATGAAAATGCCCATTTATCACACTCAAGTACATTTGATTCTTGATAATAATCATTTTTATGTAAACCTCTGATCACTCAGTTCAGCCTTTCCTCATTTTGGCCAATTTTTAGAGGGCGACTTGTAATCGCCCCAACTATTTTTCTAGGCAACTTTGGGCTTAGAAGGGTGATATAATCGCCCTAGTCGCCCTCACAGCTGGTCCCTGCTATGAGTGTCCCTGGATCACATGTGGCCACCATGGTTGAACCCCTGTTGTATGCTGATAACACATGGTAACCCTTTACCCGACACATCATTTTATATTTTAAAACATAAACTGAATTAGACACTTTTTAAAAAAATAAATATTTGCCAATGAAACCTAATTACAAACATGGATGTCATAGGACCCAGCTCATCGAGTCGGTTTCAGTGACAGGCATATTTGTACAATTTAATTGACTAAGTGTCAGGATATTCAGGTCATGTTAGCCTTGTGTTGGTAAATTTGCTTGCTGTTATAGGTAAAGGTTTAAATTACTCAATTCTTTTCATGCGAATACTAGCAGAGATGCAGCGAGAATCTACATGGATTCTCGCAGGTTTTGTTGCAAGAATCTTTGCATGAATCCATTCTTGTTGAAATATAAGTCCTGTTTTGTTACCACCCCAAAACGTTTTCAATAATTAAAGTCTCCAAAACCGCCATTTAGAATCTTTTGATATTTGGTATACAGCAGTCCTGGAAATGAGATGGGTGCGAGTGCAATTGCTCCTGTCAGCACCCGTGTTTTGTATTTTACGGGAGCTAAAAAATGCTCTTGTTGAAAAATATTGTGGAGCACTAATATACTGTGAGGGCATATAAATGTGTGTTGTTTTGAGGAAGCTGCAATCTGTGGCCAGTGGCAAGTTACTGCCATTGTTCAGCAGGTCCTTATACCTTCAAAATTTCTGGTGTTTAGAGACAGTACTCCCTCAAAATTCATGTACAGTGGAATCCTGTTAATTGAATAGTCACTTTACCAGTGACAATTATTCAATTAACAGGACTGTTCAATTAACAGGGATTGCATCACTTTTCTGTATTCTAGAGCTAAACTTAGCATTTATTCTATTATATCTTGTTTGACAGAGCTCCATGAGCTCTGTCAAACAAGATATAATAGATACAATGCCTGTATTGGCTGTACTGAGGCCAAATAGGTCAAAAACAAAGAAAAACAGGGGAGAGGCAGGGTAATTTCTCAGCAGGTTACAAGATTTTTTATTCAATTAAGAGGAGTTTACTCGATAACCTATATTCAATTAACAGGTCAAATGTGTACTGGAGTTATGGTAAATGGTTTTGTGTTGGGAAATTATATTCAGGTAACAGGGTTATTCAGTTAAGAGATATACAATTAAGTGGGCTCCACTGTACTAGCATGTTACAGGTGCAATTTACGCCCGTCTCTGATTTCACGAGAGCTTAAAACTGCACCCATCAATTTTGTTCATTTTCAGCACTGATACAGCATCCTTAGAGGGGTCAGATTCAATTTTGTTCAAATCAAGTCTCTGGGTTCACATTTGGTCTCCCTGGCGGAGCCCAAGTTTTATCTGAGTAACTTTTAGCTATAGTTCAATGAGAGGAAAATACTTCAAAAAATCTTCTTCTTCAGATCCATCACTGAAGATCTTTTGATATTTGGTAATATGGCACCCTTATAGAAGTAAGATTTAAGCTTGTTCAATTCAAGTCCCCGGAGACATGTTTGGGTTTCCTATGGCAGCCTTAGTGCAAAATGAGGAATATTCTGTAAAAATCTTCTTCTTCAGATCCACAAGTCAGAATCTTTTGATATTTGGTATACAGCTTCCTTAGTGGCGTTAGATTCAAGTATGTTCAGACCAAGCCCCTTGGTTCATCTTTGGGCTCCCAGTGCAACCCACATTTTAACTTGGTGCAGACTGAGGAAATTTTTTAAAAATCTTCTTTCGGATCCACTAGCCACGATCTTTTAATATTGGGTATGCAGCATCATTAGTGGGTTGAGATTCAGATTTGTTCAGTTCAAAGAATATGAAACCTGCATTAGGCCGCAATAAAAAAATTCCTAGATTTTCATCACAACCTGCCCCATTTTTTCAACCCTTACCAATTTTTTTTTATTAGCATTTTAAAAAATGTTGTCATATCGTCTCCTTTTAGGATAGCCACTAGAAAATTACTCTTAGAATATTTTTCCCTTTATAGATAATTCAAACCCTTGACATCATTTCTTGGGAAGCTCTCCTTGAGAGCTGCCCAAGAAATAATGTTAAGGGTTTGAATTATCAACTGAGCGAAAAGTGATCAAAATTTTCTTATTGTTATCCTACCGTTTATTTCTGCTGGTACTATATATGTGGCCCAAGTACTTTTTGGAGCCATTCATAGAGTTGTATTCAAATTTTATTCCCAGTTAGGTGAGTAATCTGTTGTTATAGGTTTTAGACCCATATCCCCCACCAGTTCCTTGGGCTGTTCTAGATTATCCAGTCTCGGGGTGAAATAAAAAATAAAATTCATGCACCCACCCAGTTTGAAGAAAAAATTGGATAAAAGTCTAGAATTCTTGTGTTACTAGTTTTTCTTTCCACAGAACAATATTAATGATAGCCTTTTCCTGCATGAATGAAATCCAGTCATTTTCAAGAATAGGCACCTGCTCAAGTATTTTTGTTTCATTTTAGGGCCACAATTAGTAGTTCATGCCTATGGTCTGGATCCATTTGGTACAGATGTTGTGAGGGGTTATGGAGTATGTCATATACCAATTTCACCTGGAAGGTAAGGCTACTGAGTAACAGTTGTAAACAAAATGATGTGTAGGTTCACTTCCATTGCCAAAAGGTGTTGATACCTCAACTGAGCATACAAAATATGTAAATTCAGTGAACACATGAAATTGATTTGAAGATATGTAAATAAATTTTTTTGAAACTCTGAATTATGTAGGGCTTCTGTATGAATGGTAAAAGCGATTCACATGTCAGTTTTTAATGAAGACAGATATTTTAAAAAGAAGTTTAATGCCATTCAGTTGGTATATATGGTGACTGTATAGATCACAGTTGACATATCTCTCACGATCCAGCCCTTTCAAGTTCATGCATTCTGACATAATGTTTACTCTGTTGCCCTAAATGATTTTATACTTGCCTGACTACTTACTTTTAAAATAATAACCACCTAAAAGCTTCAACTGTCCAGTTATTCAAGATAACATAATTGGTGAGAAATAATGACCGTATACAATGATACACCTGAAAAGAAAGGACTTAAGCTTCTGTGATCATCATCAGAATATTCAATTTCAGTATTTGGCAGTAAGGTATTTGTGTTATAGAATTGAATTGAATCGAACAAACGATTTGAAATTTGAATTAAATTTGAAGTTTGCTGGGCCCTGTGTTGCAGTGCTTGTTTAATTATAACCCTTTGCATATTCCTCAATTTTTAATCCGTGATAATCTTAGCCAGGTTAATTTCCTCTTGATCTTATATTTAGTGCTGATTTCTTTATAAATGTTTCTAAGCATACCTCATTCTATACATCGTCCCTTGAAAGCATGATGGTTCTAACTGCAATGTTTCAGCATTACAGTTGGCACCTTTACCCTTTTAACTGGTAGAGTGCTAAATTATTTTTGACTATCAAAATTTGCTCACATGTCTTTACCTTGTTACAATTTATGGGAGAGTGCCTCTGGGCACTCTCTCCCATAAAGTGTAACAAGGCAAATCCTTACACACTAAATGCTATCAGTTTAACCCTTTACCCAACATAACGCCCAAAACCGGCCAGCGTTCTTCACAAAAATCACCAATTAATTTTCATTATTTTTTCATTTTTCATCTCAAAAACATAGGTTATGACCCCTCTTTGGAACGAGCTCGTCGAGCTCGTTCCAATGAGAGGTCATAACCTATGTTTTTGAGACAACAAATGTAAAAAAATTAGTTATTCAAGAATTTTGTTTGCAAGTGTCATCTGCTTTTCATGGGTTAAAGCAGTAAGCAAGTTTTGCATTTCTGGTAAAATAGGACCTGGAAGCAATGCCTGGTGTAGAAGTCCTCTAAAATGGGCAACTTAGGTTGAAATGATTTGCTAAACTTGACTTCATACCTTTCTTATTCATTTACTTATTGGGGTTTTAATGACACTTTTGACAGCCAGGGTCAACCTCATGTCAAACAGTTTTATGGGTAGAGAAAGCCACCGAGAAAACCACTGAGCAATCGCGAACAACTGCCTCCCCAATGTACTAACTCCATATAGCATGGTTGAAGACAAGTGCACCGTTGACGATGCAGTATGCCTTTGTACACATCGCCACCGTGCCCCCAAGTGGGCAATCAGGATGAAGTGCCTTGCTCAAGGACACAACACAGTTACCCCGGGCGGGGATCAAATCATGGGCATTTCGGTTTGAAGTTCAATTCCATACCACTAAGCCACTGCACTCCCTCATACGTTTGTTATGGTCATGCTATAGCCAAAGTTGATGAAAGTGACATTAATCACCAATAAATAAATAAATAGGCCAGATCTGCATCTAAAATGCTCATCAGCTGATGCTATTTTGAACATATATCAACAATTATATTAACCAACATTATTTATACAGCAGTATGATATGATATGTTTTTTAATTTTTTTTCAGGCACAAAATAAGAGTTCCAGTGTTTGTACCGGAGTCTTCATCAATGCTACAAAAGTTTATAAGTTGGTTTATGGGAAGAAGGCCTGAATTTATTGACCCCAGAGTGATAGCGCAAGGAGAAGGAAGAGAAGGTGGGTACTTAATATGATTATGCTTTTGCTAGTTTTATGTTCGGTATTGAATACACTGGATTATATATTGCATGACAGAAAAACTCTGGTAATTTAATTGGCTAAAACCAAGCCTCAAAGTAAGCAGACTGTCATCTGCAAAAAGAGGTCTTCAGAAGATGAATTTAGTGATGCTACCCTGCACAGCAGGGTAGCATCACTAAATTTTACCCTCTGTGAACCAAAATCTGAATCAGGGTCTCAAAACTAAACAGAAAGAGGTACCCAGAGGATAAATTGGCCCACTGTATGGGATAGCATCATCAAATTCACCCTCTGGGGACCTAATTCTGCAAATGTCAGACTGCTTATTTCCAGGCCTGGCTAAAACACTTGTCTGACGTGTTGATATACTCCAGTATATATGCTGATCTATTTTAATCGAAATCGATTTGAAATTACTCTGCCCTGTCATTGTTGTCTATAAATAACACGGACTGATAGGTTGATATAATGATTCCAATTCCAATTCTGTTTGCGATAAAAATAGAATTGGTATTTCCAACTTGTCCTTCATTTAATTTCCTTGTTCCAATGTTTTGGAACTGTTCAAATATAACAATTAACTATGACATGGACACATTAGTTAATGCACAGTGCTTCTTATATATGAATATGTTGAAATTAAACTTATTTTGTTGCATATGAATATGATGTTTTTCTTCGAAAAATATGTAATAAGGCAAGGAATTTGCAAATGATTTTTTCTATCATAATAATAAAACAATAATTGACTTTACTTGAGGTTGATACAACTAATTATCAACCCTTGAAAAGTAATATTCACCTCGGTGTACAATAATTCCTTGTATCAACTTCAAAAAAAGTCAATAACTGTATATTATTGGCCAACAAGGTTTGCCCTATCATATTAGATTTATTGTTTTGATGCACCAATCTTGCATCTGATATATATCTTCAATGGACAGAGGGTGATGTGTGTGGAAGGGGAAACATTTATGCATAAATCAAGTGTATGTCATACATTAACCCTTAAGTCATTGGATTAATTTTATGTTTATAACTACCATATATACAAGTCACACAGCCAAAGATGACATGGTGTTTCTACAGTTTTGTTGGCTGCCTTTACAGGCAGCCAACAATAATGCAAAAACACTGTGAAGATAAATGCATCTTGCCAGCAGAGGTATCAAGTATAAATACATTATGTTACAATAATGATATAGCCATTGTGGCTGAAAGTGACCTTGAACACCAGTAATGAATAAATAATTATATCTCTCTTCAAAGAAGAGCAGGCTTTATTGTCACCCTGTATATCATCAATCTGAAATTTTTGTGTTCACTGCCTCCAATTTTGGTCGCCGGACATTTCCCCATCGGACATTTCCCGATCCGGACATTACCCCATCCCATTTAGGCCGGACATTTCCCCATCCGGACATTACCCCATTCTGCTTAATAGAAAAATGGATAATTCCCCATGCGGACTTTTCATCATCCATTTCTTAATTTTTGGTGTGTCCGTTATTCAATCGAGTTGATTGATAAACAGCGGTGTCTTCATTAATGTGAATGTCAATGAATGCATCAGTGTTTATCAAACAACGCTATAAGAAGTGTTTAGAAGACATTTGAGTTCTGTTTTCGTAGCAATTTACAGTTAACTTTTTGTTGAGATGATTGATAAGCTGTCATGTCTTCACCGAGGTGATATTCAATGAATACATCACTTTTTATCAATGAATGCATCAGTGTTTATCAAACAGTTCAACAAGAAGCATGTGTAAGAGATTTATAAGCAAACATATCTATATACATATATACATACACTTGTAACCAGATAAAAATTCTTGTTTTTTATTATTGATGTTGTGTTTTCATTGTTGTGGAATTCAGATTGTGCTAAAATGTGCTAATGCTTATACCATATGCCGAGATGTTGTTTTTTCGAGTTATAAAAGAATGAAAAATGAAAACTTTTTAAGAGTTACTTGTCACTCATTCACATGTGGAAGCGGTGTCTTCCCACTAGACCAATTCCCCTTAGACCAACTACATAGTGTTTCTGATTAAGGGTTGATTAAGGATAATTAGGAAAACAATTATTTATAAAAATCAGCCCAACATCTATAAAATATCGGTAATGTCCAGTGGGGAAATGTCCACCTCCGATGGGTTAACTCTGATGGGGAAATGTCTGCCCTCGATGGGGAAAGGTGTTAATATCCGATGGGGAAATGTCCACTTTCAATGGGGAAATGTACGCCTCTGATGGGGGAATGCTGATGGGGAAATGTCCGCCCTCGATGGGGAAATGTCCGGATGGGGAATTGTCTGATGGTGAAATGTCCGAATGGGGAAATGTCCTATGGGGAAATGTCCGCGCACCCCAACATTTATGCACCAATTTTTATGAAACTTCTCTTAACATGACAACTAACAAGTGAACCTGCAAATATTCCAATATTTTCTATGTTGGTGATTTTCAACCAAATAATATCCCCTTGAACTTAAAAGATTTAATTTACTTTTCTATAGAAGATTCTGTGTGCACACATAGATTTATGAATTGATTACTATAAAATTTCTCACTTTTGACCACTTACAAGTGAATATGTGCGTATTTCCAAATTTTCACTACGCGAGAATTTTGCATGAACTTTAGATGACATAGATAGATGATATTCATTTGTGCATTACACCTCCAACATTTATGAACCTACTTCTTTAAATCTTCTCTCAAACATGACTACCAACAAGTGCACATGTGGATATTTTCAAATTACCAATCTGCAATGATTTTAATGCAGTTACAGTACAGTCATGATGGATTGGTCGTAACGCATGCGTGGGCAGTGATGTCCTTGTATGTGTTTGCAAGGTAATAAAAATAATTTCAGTGGAGCCCACTTAACTGGATATCTCTTAACTGAATAACCCTGTTAATTGAATATTATTTCCCAACACAAAACCATTTACCATACCTCCAGTACAAATTTGACCCGTTAATTTCAAATAAAGGTTATAGAGTAAACTCCTGTTAATTGAATAAAAAATTTTGTAACCTGTTGAGAAATTATCCTGACTCACCACAGTTTTCTTTTGTTTATGGACCTATTTTGCCTCAGTTCATCCAGTAAAGGCATTTAATCTATTATATCTTGTTTGACAGAGCTCATGGAGCTCTGTCAAACAAGATATAATAGAATAAATGCTAAGTTTATCTCAGAATACAGGAAAGTGACACAATCCCTGTTAATTGAATACTCTTGTTAATTGAATCATTTTTATTGGCAAAGTGGCTATTCAATTAAAAGGGTTCCACTGTATCAACAACATTTTAATTAATGAAGTACCAGGTCGAATCTGGGGGTGTGAACACTTTTTATGATTACAGTACATTGTATAGCCTACAATAAAGTGGAAACCTGGACGTGCTAATAATGCCCTGTATGGCAGATATTTGCGTCACATTCGTATCTGAATATCGCAAAATTTATATAGCAATAACATGTCAGTTGGTCATGATCTGCCCAATCGAACGCGCTAAGATGATGAAATCAAAAAGCCCTATATACTTACTATCAACAGCATGTCCCTGTCTGTGTTGTGTCCCCCCCCCCTCCCCCCCTCCCCCCACCCCACACACACAGTCTGATCAGATGCAGTTTAGTAGTAGGGCGCGAGAATTTCTGTTTCCATTTCCTTTCTTAAAACAAAATTTAATTGGCTCATCTTAACATTTAAGTAGGCCATTTTGTTGCTTTCACAAATATTTCTTTTTCATTTTACATGTACATCACCCTAATTCATGGTCAATATCGTCGTTATCGAACGCAAACAGAAGACCCCCCCCCCCCCATCCCCCACCAACCCCAAATCTACCCACCCCTCCCTTTGACTTTAAAGATTGAAAGCTTTATATTTATAAAAGTTTAAACTGCAGTTATGTAAACATACTCTCGTGAAGCTGGGTAAGCCAACGGAAATCCAGACTTTAATTGCATCGACATCAATGAATACATCGACTTTGTCAGTTTGTTTAACATAAAATGCTTTGCATGGCTCAAATCTTTCATATTATTACAGGTATTTGCTACTCTTCTTTTAATTTAAAAGAATACAAACAACAGTTATGAAATTATCGTGTCATGCACGCATTTGTCTTGCGATATTCACCACACCACGTTGAAAATATCGCATTAATAGGAATATTGCCAAAATAAGATGCTAATATGGCGTCATTAACAAAAGAATACCGCCAAATGGTATATTTTGTTATAGTCTGTACTGTATATATATAATATTATTGCATCCATGGAAATACTGCCCACCCTGTGGAGAGTGACCAGTCCACACCAGATGTACTGTATTTCTCCATGAATTTAGAAGATTTAATGTAAATTTGAATATGAGATTCTTGTGTGCTCAACTTCTTCACTGACTAATGAAACTTGTCAACTTTGACCACGAACAAGTGGACATGTGCATATTCCCAAATTTATAAGTTGCCAAAAATTTAACAATAACATCTTCTCTTGAACTTAAATTTCATACAGATTTTTGTACAAATTAAATTCATCAGAATGCAACTCATCTCACACAGATGATTTGGTTTTGATTAAACTTTTTACACAGGATAAGGCTATTTAAAAAAAAATCTTGTTTCTCGGGCACCTTCCTTGTCAATGAATTCATCACTTCATTTTTCTTTTTACCTTTGATGATACTTTTTTACACTTATAGGATGAAGAATTTAACCAACTATATCTTGTTTGATAGGGCTTATTACTGAACTCTGCCAAATATAATTGGTTAAATTTGCAACTGCATTATGGGAAATTTCCACTACTGAAAGCATAGGGTTTTTCCACATAATAATGCAATTTGTAAAATTTTTAATTTAAACTAGTCACTGGACTGTTGTGCATTAATGACCCCCCCCCCCCCCTCCACCACCCCTCATCATCTTAAAACTTAAGCAAAATTGCTTGAGAAATAAGAATTTTTTTTTTTCATAGGCCTAATTTGCAAGTGGACATATGCATATTTTAAGATTTTCATGCAACAGCAATTTTGATCACATCTCTCCCATCTCTTAACCATATTTTCTCCCTATAAATTGAATTTACTTTTTGACCACAAATGAATTGAGTTAAATTTAGATGAATTTTTCATCAAATCCAGTCATGGCTGCTTCAGAGCAGCCATGACTATATTTGATGAAAAATATTTTTCAGATATTCAGCAGGTTAAGAGTTTATCACCTTCAGTGTTAATAGTTCTAGTTAAATATTTTTTCACAGATAAAGTGGCCATTCAGTTATCAAGGTTCGGCTATTCAACTAATTTCAGAGGTGAACTTCTTGGATTAATTATAATCTAACAATTTTAAATCAAAACTCACAATAATTTCTCAGTATTTGTCAAGTAACGTAAAAAATAACGAAGAATGTTGTCAGTAAGCTCACTGACATCATATCTGTGTCATTTTCTAAAGAACATTCTGATATAAATTGAAATAATTTAAAAATAAAGACTTGCTTTGAAATAAAAAAAATCCTTGTTTCTACGGCAATTTTTCCTCAATTTTATGATGAGGGAGGGATGCTTTTTTTTTTTTTTTGTTCATTCACAAAACAATTCTAAAATTGTTGGAGTCAGAAATTTAACTTCTCAAACTATTATGTGGCAAACCAGTGTTTTCAGTGAAAATTTCCCATGATGTAGTAGAAAATTTAACCAACTATATCTTGTTTGACTTAGCTCTGTGAGCAGTTAAAGTTTTGTTCTACAAGTGCAAAATAAAGTCATAGGAGAGATTTCCAGGTGAAGAAAAAGGTGATGAGGCAGATTTTCTATAAAAGGGAGGTGCCTGAGAAACAAGAATTGTTTTTTTTCAACAGCCTTCGTGATATCTACTTGCTGTCACTTGTATCATGTCAGTTCAGATCTTTAATGAGCCATGCTGTTTCATGTTTCTCATGGAGGAGCCTGGCAAGGTTTTTTTTTCTGGATTTATTGAGAATGGGTAGTGTAACTGATAAATTTAGAACACAGAATTGAATGAACAGACTGTGGTTTGGACCACTCAAGAAAATTGTTGATTTTCACTCCCTGCATAAAGAAGTTATATACTAACATTAGAGGATATGACTCATCCATATTTGCACTGAACAAATCTATATTTTTACTCCTTAAAATCATTAAATTTTGATTTTCAGTATTTTTACTTGTTATTATGATAAAGTATTGAATGTAAAGCTCCAGTAATGTAATCACATTTTTGAGTTATCTCCCTTATATAGTGTTGTGCTTACTAATACCAATGCCAGAGTATTGGGCCTGATATCCAGTTTTTTGCTTGAAATCAAGTGTATGGGAGATTATCTTTGATGTGTGGATAGTTAGAAAATAAACAGGGGACTCTAGTGGCAACAAGCTGGCAAATACGATTTCTGTCATTATCATTAAGAAGTACAACTTTGAATGTTTTAGGCCCCATAAAGTAGCTCTTCTGTTTCTCAGGCCATTTTTTCTAATTTAATTGCATGTGGGCAGGTGGTTTTTAGCTCACCGAAGGGAGCTTAACTTATCACTGGCCGTCCGTCGTCTGTCATCGTGAACATTTTTCAAACGACTTCTCCTCTGAAACCTCTGGTCCGATTTTCACGAAACTTCATATGGATGTTCATTACTATATGGCAATTCATGTTTGTTCAAAAGAAATGGGCACGTCCCTTGGGGGCTCAGTATGGGGCTTAACTCTGATAGCACCATATGAATTATAGAAAAATTATTAAAAAATCTTCTTCTCCAGAACCAGTGGGCAGAATCTTTTGATACTTGGTATACAACATCTTGGTATGGGTCTGATTCAAGTGTGTTCAAATCGAGTCCCTCAACCAATATTGGGGCTCACTATGGAGGTGTGAAATTTTACTTAGTGCAATTTAATAAAAATTCTTTAAAAATCTTCTTCTCCAGAACCAATGGGCAGAATCTTTTGATATTTGGTATGCAGAATCTTGGTATGAGTCTGATTCAAGTTTGTTCAAATGGAGTCACTTGATCAATTTTGGGGCTCACTATGAGGTCCTGAATTTTTACTTAGTGCAATTTAAGAAAAAATATTTAAAAATCTTCTTCTCCAGAACCAATGGGCAGGATCTTTTGATATTTGGTATACTGCATCTTGGTCTGATTCAAGTTTGTTCAAATTGAGTCCCTCGATCAATATTGGGGCTCACTAAAGGGGTGTGAATATTTACTTAGTGCAATTTAAGGAAAAATCTTTAACAATCTTCTTCCCCAGAACCAGTGGGCAGAATCTTTAGATATTTAGTGTGCAGCATCTTGGTATGGGTTGGATTCACGTTTGTTCAAATTGAGTCTTTTGATCAATATTGGGGCTCACTATGGGGGCGTGAATGTTTACTTTGTGCAATTCAAGGAAAATTCTTTAAAAATCTTCTTCTGAACCATCATGCAGAATCTTCTGATATTTGATCTGCAGCATTGTCTCATTCAGTCCTGTTGATGTTTTAGCTCCACAGAGAGTATAGATTTACTCTGTACAACCTTAAGAATAGCTTTTGATAAAATTTGTGTCTTAACAGTATGGAACATTCGGTGAGTGCCTAAGGACCCCTGGGGCCTCTTGTTTATTTTATTTTTTATTTTTGTAATTATTTCTTTGCAATCAAAAGTTCACATGTTCTTGGTTTGTTTTATGTTTTAGGCCTCATTATCTACAGAATAACATGGGTGATGGTGTATTTAGAACTGTGAGTGCAAGAAGGCTTTGCAATGCTTTAGCATTGCAAAGCCGTGTTTCACTCAATGAATAAATTTATCAGTTTTATTCACTTAGATAAGTTTTCAGGCATAAACCATTCAATTTTTAGTTTTTTAGTCGAGTTGTGACGAAGTCAAACTCGACTTATAGTTTGGTGAATGGCGGGCGGGCGGGCGGGGCGGGCGGGAGGGCGGGCGGGCGGGCGGGCGTAAACAATTGGTTTCCGGATGATAACTTGATAGTGGTTCAACTCACATTCATTAAACTTCATACATAGGTTGGTCTTGGTGGGAGGAAGAACCCTATTGATTTTGGACATGCTACGTCGAAGGTCAAGGTCACAGTGACCTTGAACATAGTAAATCTTAAACAATTGGTTTCCGGATGATAACTTGATAATGGTTCAACTCACATTCATGAAACTTCATAGGTAGATTGGCCTTGGTGAGGGGAAGAACCCTATTGATTTTGGACTCGCTACGTCAAAGGTCAAGGTCACAGTGACCTTTAACATAGTATATCGCAACAATTGGTTTCCGGATGATAACTTGATAGTGGTTCAACCTAGAGTCATGAAACTTCATAGGTGTGTTGGCCTTGGTGCGAGGAAGAACCCTATTGATCTTGGACTCACCAGGTCAAAGGTCAAGGTCACAGTGACCTTGAACATAGTATATCGCAACAATTGCTTTCCGGATGATAACTTGATAGTGGTTCAACCTAGAGTCATGAAACTTTATAGGTGTGTTGGCCTTGGTGCGAGGAAGAATCCTATTGATCTTGGACTCACCAGGTCAAAGGTCAAGGTCACAGTGACCTTGAACATAGTATATCGCAACAATTGGTTTCCGGATGATAACTTGATAGTGGTTCAACCTAGAGTCATGAAACTTCATAGGTATGTTGGCCTTGGTGCGAGGAAGAACCCTATTGATCTTGGACTCACCTGGTCAAAGGTCAAGGTCATAGTGACCTTGAACATAGTATATCGCAACAATTGGTTTCCGGATGATAACTTGATAGTGGTTCAACCTAGAGCCATGAAACTTTACAGGCATGTTGGCCTTGGTGCGAGGAAGAACCCTATTGATGTTGGACTCACCAGGTCAAAGGTCAAGGTCACAGTGACCTTGTACATAGCATATCGCAACAATTGGTTTCCGGATGAGAACTTGATAGTGGTTCAACCTAGAGTCATGAAACTTCATAGGTGTGTTGGCCTTGGTGCGAGGAAGAACCCTATTGACCTTGGACTCGCCAGGTCAAAGGTCAAGGTCACAACTCGACATTGGATCTGTGATCCTGAGCGGCATTTTTTAAGTTTGCATTGCTTTTAAAAAGAGAGCATTTGACAGCGAAAATACCCATACAGGAATCCCTGAGAAACAGATTTTTAACTTTTTTATGTGGGGCATGGTGGCTCAGTAGGTAGAGGTGCAGGTTGCAAGCTGAGAGGTCCTCAGTTCGAATCCCACCTGTGGAAACCATGTTGTGTCCTTGGGCAAGACACTTCACCACCCATTGTCCACGAGGAGGCTCTGTGGCATTGTATACTAAGGTGTACTGCACATTGATGGTGCACCTGTCTTCAACCAATGCTAACCCTGCTTGTGTGGAGTTAGTATGTTGAGGAGCTGACAGTTTCTTGCTGTTGTTGGTGGTTCTCTCCGGGTATTCCAGCTTTCTCCACCTGTAAAACTTTTGTGGTCATGGTTAACCATTGTGCAGAAATATGTGACCTTAAACACCAATAAATAAATACCTTTCTTAGTTCTTTGTGGCTTATTGTCCCTTTATGATAAACACACCTGCAATAGTCACTTTTGTCTAGCACTCCACCAGTTAAGAAGATGCAGTCCTTCGTGTGAGTAAATTTTATGGGTGCAAAAAACTGCACTCGCAAATGAAACCACGAGTGCACTCGCAAAATTACGGAAATCATTAGTTAGGTTTTGCATATGTGAGAATACTGTAAACCAGATTTAGAAGTGTGTTGAAGAATGGTATTCATGACCAGTGTGACAATCAGAGGCTGTTGATGAGGGTGAGGGGGCTTCACACACTTGGGTAATGCCAATTCGATCGTTTTCAAAAGACACAGCGAGTTCGTAGCATTTACTTCCTAAATGTCTTTCGAAAGTATAATTACTAATAAAATCAGTCCCCATGGGAAACCGGTCGAACTCAGAAAAAGCCCTCCCTCTCAGCTAATTTCGTGCATTATCAGAATGTGCAGAACATATCTTGACTTGCACCAAAATCGGATAACCAATGTTTTTTCACCTTCTGTGTTTGCTTCAAATCCATTAAGGTCTTTAAATGACCATTTTAGCAATGTAGAAAGTGTAACAACTGGCATTTTAATTTTCAAGTAAACTCTGATAAACATAAGAGAACAAACAAAAATGCTTTCACGTATTTCTGACACAGATTTCAGGAGTTATTTTAACTTCACGCACAAGAGAAGATGGTAAATTATTTGGTACACTATGATTAATTGCAATTGGCAGACAATTTCACTATTGATTGGCCAATAAAATCACACCTTACTGTCAGCTTCATAAAATTTACCAATCAGGATACAACTTGACATGCACATTGTGTGAAAGAAACACAGATAATGTTTTCACTAATAAAGTGGAACCAGCAAAGTACGCAGTCCATTTTCAGAAGACACTGGCAAATTATAAAAGGTTATATAATTTGTTTATGTAAAATTGATCTGGCTGAATTAAAAAAAAATAATTTCAATCAGCCAACGGCAACCAGTTCGCACTTGATGTGTTCAGTTGCTAATGTTTTGAAGCCCAGCTTGACTGTTTCGTTTCGTGCTCGTCTTTTTCGAGTGCAATAGTGCCCATCTCAAACAAAGGACTGAAGATGTCCTATTTGAGAAGGCCTCACAAAATTGTTTACTTTCCATGACATGTTCAACAAGTTACAACACTGGTGTTTTAATATGGAATTGAGTAAGCAAGGTAAACAGACTGAAGAATAAATTCCAAGTTGCTTTGGTTGGAGAAGGATTCCAACATTGATCCCCATTCCAGATACAACAAAAATGTAAATATTGCGAGGTCTTTTCTTTGCACATGTTATAACATGTTGAGTTGATCAGATGAAGGTTTTTGAAAGATTTTGACTCTTGATAATATATTTGCATAATCCTTTTAGATGACAAGTTGCTCCCTGGATGATTCAGACCTCAGATCTAATTCTTAGTCCACAGTTGTAGTAACAGTACTGTAAGTTCAAATTGTATTTTGTCCAAACTTTTTCTTACATTTTTAGCTTAACTTGACATAGTCAAGATAAGCTATTGCCATCACGCGTGCGGAAGTCTGTTAGTCTGTGAGTCTGTGACGTCTGTTCACATTTCCTTTAGCACGGGCTACACCCAGCAGTTCTTGTCTGATCGTCACGAAATTTCATATGCAGGTTTGGGGTCATGTCTAGATGAGAACGTCCCCTTTTGGTCGCAATCGGGCAACCGGTATGGCTGCTCGAGCCCAAAACCCGAAAACCATTAGCACAGTCTACAGGTCGTATTTATGAAGGGATTTCATTGTAACTTGGTAGGATGCCTCTGTATAGTGCCTAGACGAGAACGTCCCCTTTTGGGCATGATCTATCAACCGTGATGGCTGCCCAAGCCCGAAACCCAAAAACTTTTAGCACAGTCTGCAGGTCATGTTTAATGTGAAGGGATTTCATTGTAACTTGGTAGGATGACTCCTTATGATGTCTAGATGCGAATTTCCCCATTTGGGCATGATCTGCCAACCGTGACGACTGCCCGAGCCCAAAACCCGAAAACCTTTAGCACAGTCTACAGGTCATATTTATTGAGGAATTTCATTGTAACTTGGTGGGTTGACTTCATACAATGTCTAGATGAGAAAGTCCCCCTTTGGACGTGATTGGGCAACTGTGACGGCTACAGGAGCCTGAAGCCCGAAAACCTTTAGCACAGTCTAGAGGTCATATTTATGAAATGATTTCATTGTAACTTGGCAGGGTGACTCCAAATAATGTCTAGATGAGAACGTCCCATTTTGATCGCGATCATGCAGCCTTGATGGGTGCCCGAGCCCAAAAACCTTTAGCATAGGCAAAAGGTCATATTTATGGAAGGATTTCATTGTAACCTGTTAGGTTGACTCCATATAATGCCTAGATGATGACATCCCCTTTCGGTCGTGATTGGTCAGTTGTGATGGCTACAAGTGCCCGAAGCCCGAAAACCTTGAGCACAGTCTACAGGTCATATTTATGAAGGGATTTCATTGTAACTTCTTAGGATCACTCCAGATGATGCTCAGATGAGATTGTCCCCTATGGTTGCGATCATTCACCCATGATGGCTGCCCAAGCCCGAAGCCCGAAAACCTTTAGCACAGTCTACAGGTCATATTTATGAAGGGATTTCATTGTAACTTGGTAGGTTAACTTCATATAATGTCTAGATGAGAACGTGCGATCATTCACCCATGATGGCTGCCCGAGCCCGAAGCCCGAAGCCCGAAAACATTTAGCACAGTCTACAGGTCATGTTTATGAAGGGGTTTCATTGTAACTTGGTAGGTTAACTTCATATAATGTCTAGATGAGAACGTCCCCTTTTGGACATGATTGGGCAATTGTGACGGCTAAAGGTGCCCGAAGCCCGAAAACCTTTAGCACAGTCTACAGGTCATATTTATGAGGGGATTTCATTGTAACTTGGTAGGATGACTCCAAATAATGTCTAGATGAGAACGTCCCCTTTTGATCGCGATCATTCAGCCTTGATGGGTGCCCGAGCCCAAAAACCTTTAGCATAGGTAAAAGGTCATATTTATGGAAGGATTTCATTGTAACCTATTAGGTTGACTCCATATAATGCCTAGATGATGACATCCCCTTTTGGTCGTAATTGGTCAGCTGTGTTGGCTACAAGTGCCCGAAGCCCAAAAACCTTGAGCACAATCTACAGGCCATATTTATGAAGGGATTTCATTGTAACTTCATAGGATCATTCCAGATGATGCCCAGATGAGATTGTCCCCTTTGGTTGCGATTATTCAACCATGATGGCTGCCCGAAGCCCGAAAACCTTAAGCACAGTCTACAAGTCATATTTGTGAAGGGATTTCATTGTAACTTGGTAGGTTGACTTCATATAATGCCTAGATGAGAACGTCCCCTTTTGGACGTGTTTGGGCATCTTTGACGGCTAAAGGTGCCCGAAGCCCAAAAACCTTTAGCACTGTCTACAGGTCATATTTATGAAGGGATTTCATTGTAACTTGGTAGGTTGACTCCAAATAAGGTCAAGATGAGAACGTCCCATTTTGGCCGTGATCATTCAGCCTTGATGGGTGCCCGAGCCCAAAAACCTTTAGCATAGGCAGAAGTTTATATTTATAGAAGGATTTCATTGTAACATTGTTAGGTTGACTCCATATAATGCCTAGATGATGACATCCTCTTTTGGTCGTGATTGGTCAACTGTGATGGCTACAGGTGCCCGAAGCCCGAAAACCTTGAACACAGTCCACAGGTCATATTTATGAAGGGATTTCATTGTAACTTCGCAGGATCACTCCAGATGATGCCCAGATGAGATTGTCCCCTTTGGTTGCGATCATTCAACCATGATGGCTGCCCGAGCCCGAAGCCCGAAAACCTTTAGCACAGTCTAAGGTCATATTTATGAAGGGATTTCATTGTAACTTGGTAGGTTGACTTCATATAATGTCTAGATGAGAATGTCCCCTTTTGGACACGAGTGGGCAGCTGTGACGGCTTCAGGGGCCCAAAGCCCGAAAACCTTTAGAACAGTCTACAGGTCATAATTATGAATGGATTTTATTGTAGCTTGGTAGGATGACTCCAAATAGTGTCCAGATGAGAACGTCCCCTTTTGGTCACGATCATTCAGCCTTGATGGCTGCCCGAGCCCAAAAACCTTTAGCATGTCTGTAGGTCGTATTTATGGAAGGATTTCATTGTAACTTGTTAGATTGACTCCATATAATGCCTAGATGATGACATCCCCTTTTGGTCGTGGTTGGTCAACTGTGATGTCTACAGGTGCCTGAAGCCCGAAAACCTTTAGCACAGTCTACAGGTCGTATTTATGGAGGGATTTTATTGTAACTTGGTAGGTTGACTTCATATAATGTCTAGATGAGAACGTCCCCTTTGGACGCAATTGGGAAACTGACGGCTACAGGGGCCCGAAGCCCGAAAACCTTTAGCACAGTCTACAGGCCATATTTATGAAGGGATTTTAATGTAACTTGATAGGATGACACATTTTGGAATAATTTCATTGTAATTTTGTTGATATATGTTAACTGTGAGGGCCACATATATTAACTGTGAGGTCATATTAACCCACCCCTCAGATCTTTAGTACAGTGTACACCTCATATTATTTTTATCATAAACATAGCATACAGGGAACAGAAATGAACATATTCCCAATTATCACAATTCTTGTCTTATTTCATAATCCTTTCATAAACATTGAACATTATCCTTTTCATCAAACACAACACACAAGTTAAGCTACAGTGTCATTGACACTTTCATATTTTTATGTTGCAGTGACATGAAAAAGCTGACAATATTGAATAAAAATTCTGTATTCTGGTAGTCTTGGATGAGACCCTCCCCCCCCCCCCCCCCCCACCCTCCTGTATATGTTTTTTTAAAAAACAGATGATTTATCATGGCTGTAAAGGACATTGCATTTCAAGTCTCACCAAAATTTTGCTTCCCTTTAATAACAAGATTTCTGATTTTATGAAGTACAATGGAATCCTGTTAATTGAATAGCCAGTTTGCAAGTGAAAATTAGTCAGTTAATAGTATTCAATTTACCCTTTACCCAACATAATGAACAAAACTGACCAGTGTATTCACAAAAATTGCCATTCAGTTTTTATTATTTTTTTCATTTTTTATATCACAAACATAGCTTATGACCCCTCATTGGATTGAACTCAAGAAGCTTGTTCTAATGAGGGGTCATAAACTATGTTTTTGACACAAAAAATGAAAACGGTTAGTTATTGAATAATTTTGTTTGCAAGTGTTGCCTGCTTTTCATGACAGGTAAAGGGTTAAACTGGGATTTGGTTACTTTCCTGTTATTTGAGATAAACTGATCATTTATTCTATTATGGAGCTCTGTCAAACAAGATATAATAGATTAAATGCCTGTATTGGATGTTCTGTGGGAGCAAATTAAATGGGAATTTGGTGACTGTCGGTAATGTTCTGACATATTGCAACACAGTAGATTACTCTAAAGCCTACATGCAATCAACAGGACAAAGGTGTAGTACATGTAAATGGTTCATTGTTTGGGAGTTATATATTTGATTAACAGGGTTATTCAATTGAGATATATATTACTATGTGGACCCACTGTCATTGTCTTGATAATCTGTAAAGGTTTGATAGGTGCTGATCAGATGAAATTACAGTACAGCTTATAACAATGTATACCGTTAGGCGATATTCTTTTGTTAATGATGCCATATTAGCACCTTATTTTGGCAATTTTCCTAAAGCATTGACACGATATTTTCAGCATGTTGTGGTGAATGTCGCAAGACAAATGCGCATGTGATGCAATATTTCTTATCGACCTACCTTACAATTGTTTACAACAGGCTTGCATTACATTGAAAGTCCCTAACTCGGAAAAATACACTCTATATTCTTCTTTCCCAAGCGATTTGGGAAAGAAAAGTAGTGAAAAAGCACCAAGAAAAAAATCGGCCAAAAATGGGTCGAGTCCGACTGGCACACACCCAGTAGGGGACACTCTTCTAGTACTAATCCACGGCTTCTGAAATCAGTGTGCAGACATATAATCAACGTGTCATTCTATTTTTTCTGCCATCTTGTTAAGATGCGGATCGTTTTGCTCATCAACAGTGATACCTTTTGACTCGATGTTGACCAAGTTCCTGTTCTGAATTGTGGATTCATAGCTGTTTCTTCACTATCCAGACACACAGGGCTGTGTTTTTTATATATTCTCTCGATTATTCACTGTATTTTTCATGTTAAATCTCTGATTTCGCACACGATTTTCGTGTACCGTACTGTTTCGGTCTTTTCTTCATTAACCATTTACCTAACATGAAAAGCAGACAAAATTTGCATATAAAATTCTTGAATAACTAATTTTTTTCATTTTTTGTCTCAAAAACATAGGTTATAACCCCTCATTGGCATGAGCTCGTTCCAACGAGGAGTCATAACCTATGTTTTTGAGACAAAAAATGATGAAAATTAATTGGCGATCTTTGAGAATAGTGCTGGCCGGTTTTGGCCATTACATTGGGTAAAGGGTTATTGTTAACCCTTTGAGTTCTGCTTATATCTGAGTTAGGTGTCAGCTGGGGGCTGTTGTGGAAGCTTTTCTCCCCTCTGTTGAGGGTAGATTTTTCTGCCAGTTCCCTTTTTGGCTGTTGGGGTACTTTTCTGTTCCCGTCGGGCCTTTGTTTCCTGCCACCTTACTCTGGTAGCTGGAGGTGTCCTGATTTATTTTTTCTTTGAGTCCACCTTTCCATTTACATTGCATTCACCAGATATGCCTTGGGCGATACCTTGCGGGTCATTTTTGTTGTCATAGCATGTTGAAGTTTCCCATTATTCATGCTCATTCCTACGATTCCACTGATCCGTCGGTCTTCCAGACTTTGACGGTCATGGATAAGGACTCCTTCTCCCTCGGGCTTTCCAAGCCCAAGTCAGCTGTTATTCCTATGATGTCTTTGGTGTCCATGTTAGGCTTATCCAGAGAGATGCTAGGCTTGCTTTCTCACTCGGATCACGTCGTCTCTGCCTTGGCTGCTTATCTGCCTCCAGATAAGTTTGATGACATAAGGCTCCTTTGCGTATGGTCTCTAAGACGTTCATGCATCTTACTCGTACGCGTGCCTGTAACACGGCTAATTTGGAATTAGTTCGCCTGGACTCTGTTGGGCACAAGTCTGTCTCTTCCTGAATGGCGGCTTGCTGTTCTTCGATCTGCTTCTTTGGTGGGTCTGCGACTATTCCATGATTCTGTGGCAACGATCTGGGACCAGACGTCATTCCAAAGATCAGCTGCTGGTTCGCCAGGTTGATCCACCTTCTGTTGGAGGCTGGGGCGTTCCAAGCCTAACAAACACCCTTCTGCTTCCTCTGTGAAGCCAAGGGCTCCTTCTGCTTCTTCCTCTTACTCATGTGGTAAGGGTTACCGTCGGCAGTCCAGAGGGGTGTACAGGATCCTTCATCTAGCAGAGGAGGTGGTTTCTCCCCTCACAGGCCTCGCTGGGTCTCGAAATGAAGGTCCTCACCTCGATTCATCCCAGGTTGGAGGAGGAATATCAGAGTTTGCAGATCGCTGGGCCACGATCACATCCGATCCTGGGGTGTTAGATGTTGTTCAATATAGTCTGCGGATACCTTTTCGGAGGCACCCCACTCTGTTGAGAGTACCTCTTCCAACCCAAGATCCTTTAGACGTTTCACGTCGGAAACTTTTGATCACGGAGATAGACAGTCTCCTGTCAAAGGGGGTGATCGAGGTTGTCAAGAACATTCATTGAATGGGATTTTATTCCTGCCTGTTCTTGATGCCAAATAAGTATGGCTGACTCCGACCGGTTCTCGATCTGAGTATCCTGAACCAGTCTATCATTGCTCCGAAGTTCAGCATGGAGACTTTCAAGTTGGTTTGCCACTCCATTCACAGAGATTTCACTTCCAGCATCGACCTGCAAGACCGCTTACTTTCACGTTCCGATTCATCGGACATCGTGAAAGTAACTTGGTTCGCTTTTCTGGGGCGAATTTACCAGTTCAAGGCCATGCCTTTCAGCCTCAACCTGGCTCCTTGGGCCTTCATCCGCCTGATGTCGCATGTGATAGCCTTCCATCACACTCAGTCCAGGGTGACTACTTCAGCGTATCTGGATGATGTCCTCCAGAGGCACTCTAATGCTGCTCTTCTGGAGTCGGACCTGGTCCCTTCTCAGTCATTTTGTCATCTGGGGATGGACTTCCATACTCAGCTGAATACGGTTGCGGTTCTCCGGGCGAGGGCTGTGATTCTCTCAGCTTTCGCCTTGACTCTGACCCAGTCCACATCCATGCCAGCTCAGAGTATTCTTTGGCTGCTCGGTGTCTGCAGTTTGTTGACAGATCTCATTCCTCTAGGTCGGCTTCTTGTCAGACCTCTCCAACACTTTATCTGTTGTTGGAGGCCGAATGTCGATCCTCTGGATCTGGTGCTTCAGTTACCAGCATCTCTTCATCTTCATCTTCTTCCCTGGACAGACGTTCAGTGGACTATGTAGGGAGTTCCGTTGGACTTGCTCATGTCCGATCGTGTTCTGATGGCTGATGCGATCTCGGATGGTGCACAACGTTGGATCCTCTGGTCTTCCCCTTCACGGTGTATGGGACCAGGATCAAGCAGTTCTTCACATCAACCAGAAGGAGCTTCTTGCTTTTCTTCTGAGTTTCCAACAGTGGATCCCCCACCTTTCAAATCATCCGGTCCTTCTGTTGTCCGACAATTTGACAGTGGTCACTTACATTCGGAACCAGGGCGGATGCACTCGGTTCCCATGTATGAATTGGCTCGGGATCTTCTACTGCTCACTCAGGATGTCAATGCCGGGGTGGTGGTTCGTCACATTCCTGGTCATCTGAACGTCCTAGCTGACTCCCTGTCCCAACAGGCCTAGGGCAGGGTCATTTCCACTGAGTGGATGCTTCACAGGGGAGTGTTCTAGTCACTTTGCGATCTCTGGAGTCATCCCCATATCGATCTTTTTGCGACCCATCAGGAACTTTTGATCATGGAGACATTCTCAGTCATTTTGTCATCTGGGGATGGGGGGTGCGGTGGCATTGCGGTAACCAGTTCACGTCAGATCACCGAAGTTAAGCAACGTCGAGCCTGGTTAGTCCTTGGATGGGTGACCATCTGAGCAATCGATTCGGACTCCTGCATTGTGTCCTTGGGGGCACAATGACGCCCTGTCCTAAGGCATACTGCTTGGCGATGGTGCAAATGTCTTCAACCAATCTAACCCTGCCTGTGCTGCAGTACGGAGTTACGATGTTGGGGAGCTGGCAGCTGCTCGTTGTTGTTTGGTGGTTCTCTCCGGGTACTCCGGCTTCCTCCACCAGTAAAACTGTCACCGACTCGATATCATCTTGGCTGTTAATGTGTCGTTAAACCCTAATAAATAAATAAATAAATAATCTGGGGATGGCCTTCCATACTCAGCTGAATGTGATGGCTGTTCCTCGGTCCCAGTCGAGGGCAGTGATTCTCTCGGATTTCTCCCTGATTCTGACACAGTCCACATCCACGTGCACGTCAGCTTGAAGGATTCTCCGGTTCCTCAGCCTCTGCGGTTCGGTTGCAGATCTCATTCCTTCAGGATGGCTGCATGTCAGACCTCTCCAACTCTTTTTACTCAGTTGTTGGAGACCGAATGTCGATCCTCTGGATCTGGTGCTTCAGTTACCAGCATCTCTGTCATCATCTTCTTCCCTGGACAGATGTTCAGTGGATTATGCAGAGAGTTCCGTTGGACTTGCCCACTTCCAATCGTGTTCTGATGGCAGATGCCAGCGATCTCGGATGGGGTGCGACATTGGATCCTTTAGATCTTTCCCTGTACAGGATTTGGGACCAGGATCAGGCAACTCTTCACATCAGCCAGAATTAGCTTCTTGCTATCCTGAGTATCTGGCAGTGAAGCCCCCATCTTTCAAATCGTCAGGTCCTTCTGTTGTCCGACAATTCAATAGTGGTCTCTTAAATTCAGAACCAGGGCAGCATGCACTCTGTTCCCATGTATGAATTGGCTCAGAATCTGCTACTGCTTGCTCTAGATGTCAACTCTGGGGTGTTGTTTCGTTACCATTCGAACCATTATCCCAAGTGGATATGCGTTTTCTCACAAACAATACAGCTTTTCTGAAGACTTTTGCCTCAGCGAGAAGTGTTAGTGAGCATCACGCCCTCTCGATTGATCTGGCCTTTTTCAGGAGCTCTGCCAACAGTGTTACTTTTACTACTGATGGCTCTTTTCTGGCCAAGAATCCAATACCAGACTGCTCCGCCACCTATCTGTATCAGAGCTCGTCCTTCTGTTGAGGGTAACCTTTCCTTTGCTCTGTCTGGTTCGTGCAGTTCGCATTTACCTCAACTGGACGCAGTTCATTAGGAAAGGCTCAAAACGATTCTCTCTGTCCCTTATCCCTGGGTGATTGAAGATCTCTCCTCAGTCCATTTTTAGATGGATTTGACTTTCTATTCGTGTGTCATATGCTCGTCTAGCTAGCTACTGACGATTCTATTACCAATCGCATTTCTGCACACAAGGTGCATGCATTGTCTACCTCCTGGGCTTATGCTAACTCTGTCAAGTTGTCGCTTGCTATGTAGGCAGCCTACTAGAGAAATGCTTCCACTTTCTCCACCTACCTGCGTCAGATTCAGGAGCAGTCTGAGGACCTTTTTTTCTTTAGGCCCTCTTTCTTCTGCTCAGGTAGTTATAAACCCTAGCCATTAGGCTTCTCCAAGGTCTGCTCCGGCCCTGTTCTTGGGTACTGTCCTTTCTGTCTGTAGGTCACACAGGGGCATATGCCACATCTCTCATTGTCATTTACTAATGTTTGTGATGCTATGGTTTTATAGGCCTTGGGAACTCTTCTTCTGTCGACAATTCCAGCGCAGTCGTGTTATGTGGGGGTTGGTTATGTGATTCCCTCCTCCTCTTGTTTGTTCAGCCTGTTGTAAACAATTGTTAGGTAGGTTGATAAGAAATTTATTTTATAGTAAATTTCCTTTCTTATTATACCTACCACAATTGTTTACCTGGAGGTCCTCCCATCTTCTTATTCGGGTAAGAATCCTTCCTCTCCGCTGATCACATAACTTCAGTGTTGGCGGATTCAAATAGAATGGCACGTTCGTTATACGGTACCAGAATCCATGGATTAGCACAGAGAAGAGTTCCCCTACTGGGTGTGTGCCATTCACACTCAACCCAGTTTGGCTTATTTTTCTTGGTGCTTTTGCACAACTTTTTCTTTCCCAAATCGCTTGGGAAAGAACTATAGAGAGTATATTTCCGAGTTAGGGACTTCCAATGTAGTGCAAGCCTGTTGTGAACAATTGTGGTATTTATAATAAGAAAGGAAATTTACTATAAAATTTAAAGTTTCATAACTGTCATTCGTAATTTTTTGGACAAAAAGAAGAGGAGCGAATACTTATAATAATATGGACGATTTGAGTCATGCAAAGCTTTTTATGTTAAACGAACTGATGTAGTTGATGTATTCATTAACTGGTAGAGTGCTAGAAGCCACTATCAGGGCTCTACTGAAAAGTCCTGAAAGCCACTATAGTGGCTCTACACAGTGTGCATTAGCTTGTCGTTTGTACAGTAGTAGACAAAGAAATGTGCTCTTAAAACTGTATTGTTACAATTTATTGGAGAGTGCTAAAAGGCACTCTCCAATAAATTGTAACAAAACAAATATTGATGATCAAAATCTTCTAAAACTAAGGCTTCTCTTGCTGGTAGCATTGCATCCTTGAAAAAAAATACTCATGTTAGAAATCACCTTTGAAAAATAATTTAGCACTCTACCAGTTAATGTTGATGCAATAAAAGCTCAGATTTCTCTTGGGCTACGCGGCTTCACGATAGTCCTTGAGGGTATGTTTACATAATTGTAGTTTAAACTTTTATACATATAAAGCTCTCAATCTTTAAATTGAGAGGGATAAGGGGTAGTCTTCCTTTTGGGTTCGATAATGACGATATTAAGCATGAATTGGGGTGATGTAAAATGAAATAGGAGAATTCATGAAAGCAAGGAAATGGCCTACTTGAATGTGTAAGATGAGCTGATTAAAATTTATTTTAAAAAAGGAAACAGACATTCCAAAGCCCCGCTACTAAACGGCATCTGATCAGACTGAGAACTCAGTTTGGATGTACAAAAGACCATATTTCCAAATCACAGGTTAAACGACTCCGTCTGTGATATATTTTGGATACATTTTAAAATATCTATTAGAAATTTTAACAAAATATGAACTTACCGGTACATGTTTGTTTGAATTAAATTCCACAGTGAAAAATATCCTTCGTAATATTCAAATATGCAATAATACATCCACCCAGCAGTACGAACTGATGAACTGACTGTAAAATACTGTGTTCAATTTTTGGATTTTCTTATTTATTTATTTATTTATTTATTTATTTATTTATTTATTTATTTATTTATTTATTAGTGTTTAAGGTCACATACTTATGCACAATGGCTAATCATGACCATGACAGTTTTACATGTGGAGGAAGCCGGGGTATCCGGAGAGAATCACCGAGCAATGACGAGCAGCTGCCAGCTACCCAACATCGTAACTCCGCACTGCAGCACAGGCAGGGTTAGATTGGTTGAAGACATGCGCACCATTAGCGTGCAGTACACCTTAGTATATGGCATCATCGTGCCCCCATGTGGACAATCAGGGTTAAGTGCCTTACCCAAGGACACAACGTGGGAGTCCGAATCGATCTCTCAGATGGTCACCCATCCGAGGACTAACCGGGCTCGACGTTGCTTAACTTCGGTGATCTGATGAGAACTGGTTACCACAACACCACCGCGCCCCCGGATTTTCTTTTAGCTTCGTGCTTATTAAAACATGTCTTTGTGTACTTGTTTGTTTTGTAATTGCATTGAAATGATCGTTGTTAACAATTATTTGAGTTTTTATGATTGTTTACCGTTTAGCATTGATATGACTTCACTAATTCTTTGTGCTTTTTTAACTGAAATGATTACTGTTAATAATTAATCATGTGTTGTTTTTAAATATGTACTATTGTACTGTTTTTAACTTGTTCTTTGAGGCTTTTTAATTTGAAATGTAAAAGTAACAATGTAACAAAAATTGGTTTGGAAGTTAATAAGTCATATAAGGTTTTTTGATTTCGTCATCTTAGCACATTTGACTGGCCAAATCATGACCAACTGCCGCGTTATTCCTACAAAAATATTGTGATATTCAGATACGAATGTGACGCATATATCGCCCAAATAGCGCATTATTAGCACGACCAGGTTTCCACTTTATTGCAAGCTGTACTGTACATGTTCTCAGGTGAGCAACTTATATTAGGCTCAGTTGAGTGTTTGGTTAGAACAGGTACTAAAACTTTTGTAACAATGCAAAAATAGAATGAGCTAAAATATTCAATAACATGTACATTCCGTGATCATATAAAAGCTTTTGCATTCTCTGTCAGATAACTATCTTGTTCTCACTGGTGGAGTGAGATATCATGAATAAATTACTGCTAAATTTTGACTGAATACAGAAAAAACAAATGAAAATAACATCCGAGATGCAGTATTTTTATGTTTCTTTGACAAATGAGATTCTTTCAGTGACAAAGATGCTGAATGTGATCTTAACCCTTAAGGGCTAATTCCGACTTTGATTACATTTTTTACGAACAATACTAGTAATCATAATCATAATAATAACACTTTGGCCGTCCGCTGATTTGTCACGTTTCTCGGGTGAGACGTCCTTGGTTACCCCTGTACTCCCAACTGCCTCCCTATTCCCATGCCTCTTCTCTCCTCTCAACACTCTGAGGCAAACTGCTTGATGACATCCCTTGCCTACATGTAGTCTTTGGGTTAACTCAAAAGTTACTTTCTAAGCACCTTGGTAGTTGTTTTTAAGCAAGTCATTGCTGCCAATACAGGTGGCAGCCAATACTTTCCAAAACACAGCAGCTAAGTCACTGGATACAGACTGTCAAAAGTATGGCAAAAATATGTAAAAATATCTCAGTCCTTAAGGGTTAAACAAAAATAAATAAAATAAATAAATGTGTTGTGGACAGGAAATGGACAGAAAATTTCAGCCAGATCTTGACAGATTGTGATTTGGTCGAATTTCTCTCCACTTTTGTGATCACTACTAACATTTGTTATTATTGTATGAATATGTATAAGAATATTGCAATATTGTCGGTACAAAAATTGATAGAGAATTTTGATTGGATGAGACCCAGTCAAAATTCTCAGTGTGCTTTCCTCACTCAGCACTGTGGACACATGAAAACATTGTATTTCAGTTGATATTTCCTTTTGTTTCATTCATGATCACTCTGGTGATTTTGCAATATTTTATTGATGAAATTGTGATCTAATTCCATAAATGCATGTAGGTCATAGCCATATCGTGATCTGATAAGGCCTAAAAAAATTAAAAATCTGTTTGTCAATTCCCCTCTCCCCTCACACACACACTTCCCCGCATGGCCCTTTTGGCTGCTGCATGCTCTTTTTTATAACCAATGCAAACTTAAAAAATAATTATTCCTTGCCTAGGAATTTGTTTCCAGTATTCCATTGTTATAAATTCAATCTCTCATATTCTCTTTTCTTTCCATTCGTTCTCCCAATTGTCCTTTCATAATAGAAAATGGTTCACAAGCTATCAAGGTTTGACTGATTAGATCTTTCTCATTGTTATTTGTAACTGTTGTGTGAGTGGAGACGGTCACTTATAAGCTGTTAGCTTGCTGCCGAATCCGCACCATAGATTATTGTTCGAAATTGTATATAGTGAAGAAATTTGAAATAAATATTGTATAAACTAAACTTAAAAAAATAAAAATTAAATGGTTTATGTCTGATATTTTACCCAAGTTAATAAAATTGATAAATTTGTTCCTTGAGTGCAACAAGCCTTTGCAATGCTTTTAGCATTGCAAAGCCTTCTTGCACTCAAGGGATGAAATACACTACCACCATGCCATTCTGTAGATTATGAGGCCTAAAACATAAAACAAACCAAGAATGTAAACTTTTGATGACCAAGAAATAATTACAAAAAAAAAAAAAAAAAAAATATATACGATATGCAGCCTAAGGAGGGTCAGTTTCAAGTTTGTTTAAATCAAGACCCTGGGTTCATACTTGGTCTTCCTGTTGTAGCCCAGAGTTTAACATGGTGTAATATAAAAAAAAAATTCTTTAAATGTCTTCAACTTCAGATCTCCCAGTCAAAATCCAAACACTAATTATAGCAATAATCTGGTGCTTCATTATTTAAAATTTTGCTGATGATCATTTCTATTACCTGGTAAATGCATGCATGGACATCACTGCCCATGCATGGATTATGACCAGTCCATGGCGACTGTATTGTAAGATGCAGTATTATTGTGTTCTTGCCAGTGTTGTGAGGAGAAAAGCTGTCAATGAATTGTGACTAGATTGTGACCCAGCCACAGCTCAACCATAATGCTTTGTCTGATTTTATAATCACAGAACTGCAGAAGCCATTATAAGAGCATGGTGTATGTTGAAAGGGTGAACTGTACTCTATTAATAAATTGTATGTTTTTACAACACTCACATTCGAAGTCTAGCATAAAACACTTGACCTTCAAAGTGGAAGTCACTTAGCTTATAAAAAAGCCAATATATATCACCCCAAAATTATGAATGTTTTTTCTATATGATTCAGGTTTCCACTTTAACACAGTGAGAAATGAGTTTAGAGTTTGTTGAAAAATTGATTTGTGTTTGACATTTGTCAAAAGGCATATTAATATGTGACAAACTGATGTTATATAGACATTTTGGTTTTGTTGGACTTGCACTTTCAATAATTAGAATTTGAGGGATAAAAAAATTACTTCTCACAAACTACTCTCATTCACATTTCGACTTCTGTCACATAGTTTTAACCCACTGATCTCTATTCAAACTCCCTCCCCCTCCTCCCAAAATGGAGTTAAGTAAATCAGTGCAGTAACTTGTCCCAATCCATGTTGTTTGATGAAAGCTGTGATGCTGTAACTGTGGTGTTTACCTTGCAGAAAATTAATATTACTGTATTAATGGTAGAGTGATAAAAGCCAAAATTTGGGCTTTATTCGAATTACAGGTGCCGCATCTTACCGGTAATGGCTTTGGATTCTTCCAATGTGCTTTTTATTACTTTTGAATTGAAATTATTTCGTCTGTTAGGATTTGCCTTGTTACAAGTTATGGGAGACTGCCTGCAGGCACTCTCCCATAAATTATAACAAGCCAAATACACATGAACCAATTCTGATGACCAAAAATAATTTAGCACTCTACCGCAGTCAGCTTTCCAATCTCGGATGTTTTGTTTTGTCAATAATATGTAAAATATTTTGTAAATATTCATTTTGCACTGCCATGTAAAATGTGCGCATTATGACATATTCATTTTTCACAAACATCAAAGAATAAATGGCGGTTGTGGGGCATCGGAAATTGAAAGCCTTCGAGTGTTTTTTTTTTGTTAAGCATTGTTTAGTTATAGCAACTTCCACCCCCTTTTACTCCCCATGCCCCCCCCCCCCCCAACCTCATAGGATGGTGATAACCGAGAAACTTTTCTATATGTGACCAATGAGATATCCAGACCACAGGGATTCTTCTTCCCTCCATGGCATTGGGAAATTTTGCATCACAAGAGCTCCAATTGACAATATGTTTGGAGGAAAAGAGACACACAAAAAATTATTTTTTTTTGGTTTCTCGGTGATAACTTTAGTTGTAGTTGGCCAAATCAAATGAAATTTGGTGTGTGGGTGTATCAGCATCAAATACAGGTCAAGTTGGAATTAGGGTGCGATCCGACAATTTTTGCCAGAGTTATACTCTTTTTCCAACTTCGAAAAGTCTTCTTTTTTTTTTTGTTTTCCCATAACAATACGTTTGGAGGAAAAGAGACACACAAAAAATTCTTTTTTTTTTGTTTCTCGATGATAACTTTAGTTGTAGTTGACCAAATCAAAATAAAATATGGTATGTAGGTGTATCAACATCAAATACAGGACAAGTTGGAATCAGGGTGCAATCTGACAATTTTTGCCAGAGTTATGCTCTTTTCTCGACTTCGAAAATTCTTCTTTTTGGGTTTTTTTTTCCATAACTTTAGTTGTTGTTGACCAAATCAAAATAAAATTTGGTATGTAGGTGAATCAACATAAAATACAGGTCAAGTTCAAATCGGGGTTTGGTCTGACATTTTATGCCAGCGGTATGTCCCTTTTTCAACTTTGAAATTTTTTTTTTTTTCAAATACCTCGAATTGCACACTTCTTAGCTCACCTGAGTGAAGCTCAAGGGGAGCTTTACTAATCACTTTCCATCCGTCATCCGTCCATCGCCGTCCGGCATTAACTTTACATTATCGACTTCTTCTCACAAACTACTCAACCAAATTGAACCAAATCTGGTGTGCATGTTCCCTATCATATGTCAATTCAAGTTTGGTAGAGCCACGCCCAAGAAGTGAGCCTAAATCTTAAAAAATCTTCTTCTCATGGACTAGCAGTAGCAGAGACTTGATATTAGTTGTGCAGCTTCCTTTTGAGGTGTAGACTCAGATTTGTTCAAGAGAAGTTCTATGGGCTATATTTGCCATCGTTATGGGAGGGGCAAGAATTTTTGCCTCGCCCAAAATTTCTATTTTCCAAACCGAGCGGCTGATTAGAACCAAATTTGACATGAGGTTTTATTGGGACATAAGTAGTTAATTTATGCCAAAAAACATTTCCTGTCGCCCCATGGGAACCGCTGGAGCTAAAAATAGAAAATAATTAAAACCCCCATATCTTCAAAATTACACGGCACTGAGAATTCTTATTTGGTGTGAGGCTTCCTTAGGACCAACAGAATGGAATGGTAAAAAAAAATTGCTGTCGATTTTATCATGGGGTACTTTTTGGGGACTTTGAAAAAGTGCTGAGTCAGCATTTTTTAACACTTGTGGGTAATGGGAAAAACATTTAAGACTACTTTTCTCCCAAACCATTGCTCCAAAAGCTTTCAAATTTCACATATAACATCTTTGGAAGATTGTTTCACATGTTTATTGATATCAATTCCTGGATCCATATTTGGGCTCTCTATGGGAGCCCAAATTTTAAGTTAGTGCAGTATGAGGAATATTCTATAAAAATCTTCTTCTTCAGATCTACCAATAAGAATCTTTTGATATTTGGTGTGCTGCATCCTTAGGGGGGTGAGATTCAAATTTGTTCAAGCCAAGTCCCTGGGTTCATATTTAGGCTGAAAATTTGGGGTCCCGGTTCGGACTCTGAAATTTTGGATCAATATCTGGAAATGAGCTTTTTGGGTTTTTTTTATGCATTTCGCTCAATTTTAAGACAAAAACTTTTCATTTTTTTTTTTACACTGAAAATTTGGGGTCTGGGTGGGACTTAGAAAATTTTGGACCAAAATCCAGAAATTAGTTTTTTGTTTTTTTATGTGTTTTGGTCAATTTTAAGACAAAAATTTTTTTTTTGCTTTCCACTGAAAATTTGGGGTCCGGGTGGGACTGAAAATTTTGGACCAAAATCCGGAAATTAGTTTTTTGGTTTTTTATGCATTTTGGTCAATTTTTAGAAGAAGAAAAAAAAATTTTAGTCTGAAAATATTTTGTTTGGGACTTCGAAAATTTCGGAACAAAAATGAAAAAAAAAATCTGTTTTTTATGCGTTTATCTCAATTTTGGGACATAAAAGTGCAGGAACTGAAAGTAGAAGGAAAATCCTGCGTATTGTGTGGGTACAATCGCTTCATCTAATTGGTATATGCTTTTCTTAGGAGGGACGTATGCAGCTTATTCAAGTCAAGTCCCTGGTTTGATATTTAGACTACCATGTCAGGTGAGCTCCCTCAGGCCCCCTGGAGCCTCTTGTTTTTTCTTGGGACGTGTTGTCGGTGGCCTTTTATATATCTTTGTATTGTTGCAATTTATGAGAGAGTGCCTACAGACACTCTCCCATAAACTGTAACAAGGTAAATCCATACAGACTAAATAATTTCACTTCAAGGATAAGCAGGTCCACAGAATATGAAGCCTTTATGTTGTGGTACCTGCACTTCAGAATAAAGCTCCAAGTATTTTCCCAACACTTATAACTTGTTAGAGGTATTTACAGAATGTTTTTCTAAAGCCTAACTATTTCAATTCAAAAGTTTTTTGTTTTTTTTTCAGTAACCAGAGTGAGATCTCAGGGAATTGTGACTGTCTCATTTAATGTTGTCATGAAGGACATGAAGAAAATGGGATATGATGTACTTCCGTCTGATGTAGCACATGTGAATATGCCAGAAACTGTAGGTGGTGCTCCAGAAAATGCAACTGATTTGGAATGACGATGATTTTTTATACATTGTTTTTAGATCTTAATAACTCCAAAGCTCTGTGATAAAATGTTCACTTCTCAGGATATGTTTTGTTGCTGTGACACAATATTATAACTTAATGATTTGCATCTTGTGTTGCAAAATGCATTCCCTTCTCAAAATTTTAGCTAGAAACATACCTGAAAATGCAGTTAGGAGACATCAAAATTACTCTCTATTGGCATATACAGTGCATTCACCATGGACTGATCACAATCCACGTGTGAGCTGTGATGCCCATGCATGCATTTACCAGGTAATAAAAATCACCATGAGCAAAATTTTAATTAATGAAGCACCGGGTTGTACCCGGTGCTTCATTAATTAAATTTGTGATGATTATTCCTATAATTAGAGTTTGGAATCTAATATTATTTTGTTTGTGTAAATATTTCCCACCCATGGAAAGTGACCAGTCCACGGAGGCTGCACTATAAGGTGTACATCCTGAGCCATACTCCTGGTATCCTGGGAAGCACTTTTTTGGCTACCTCAATGACATGAGTTTCTGTAAAGTGCTGTTAGTTAACTTGAGCACCCATTGGTGCTACAACCCTGCGAATCAGACTTTTTTCTGTATTGGATCGAATCACATGTTTAAGGTTCAATTTCAATATGATTTTGAATGGAATCACATGTTCAGTCAGTATATGTCTGTCCGCATAGATGACAGTTGACACATCTCTTGAACTCGCACCCTTTCCAGTTTACACATTGTTGAGCCATCTGTACAACTGATCCAAGCACATTCATTCAGACATAATGTCTGCTCTTTTCCCCCAAGTGATTTTATCCATGCCAGTTCATTTACATTTAAAATAATAACCATCTGACAGCTCTGACTGACCAGTTAAAGTAATATTCATGTTGACATAATTAGCTAGAAATAATGGCCACATATAATGATATGCACAAAAAGAAAGAATGCAAGTTTCCTTGATTGTCATTGGGATATTCAATTTCAGTATTCAGCTGTCAGGGATTCAAAATTTGAATTGAATCAGACAAACAATTTGAGAAATTTCAGTCAAATCCAAAGATTCGCAGGGTCCAGATTGGTACCCAAGTCAACTTACAATACTTTACAGAAGCCTGTAAAATTAAGGTTCTTCAAATCTCAAATACAGGGTTGAATTGAATCCTAAAACGAATCAGGCAGAGGTTTTCAAATCAAATCAGACCTTGAATCATATATAATGACACTTCAACTTCAAAATTGCACCTTTACACTGAAAGTTTTTACTAGTCTCCACTTCAGTATTTTATTCAGTGGCAACTCATCTGTTTTGGGAATACAGTTCAGCCACCGTAGACTGTTCACTTTCCTGCGAGGCAGGGGGGTGGGGGGCAATATTTACATGGATAAGAGTAATTCTCAGAAATTTAATTAATGAAGCACCAAGTACACCCCGGTGCTTCATTAATTAAAATTTTGTGGTGATGATTTCTATTACCCGGTAAACGCATACATGGACATCACTGCTTTACGATCAGTCCATGGCGACTGTACTGTAAATCAAAAAAGCAGATTATTAGTGAACAAAATCAGTGTACTTTCAGAAGGGGAGCCTCCTTGAACTCCTCTTATATCATCAGGTCTCATGTACAAGAGACCTGAGGATAGATGAAGAGCTCAGGGGGGACATATGGTTGGAGATTAAGAACATCTTGATGATTTGAAAACTTCCAAATCAGTGCCTCTCGAATTGAATCAAATTAAATCATCTGGATGATTTCAAATTTAATCAGCTTTTGAAGCCTTGCAGGACCCTGTGTATAGTGTTGTAAAATATTTATGAACAGTCAGAATTTACTGATGACATGTGACATTGTGTAGCCGTGGTAAGATGAGATGTAATTACATGTTAGCCCATTTGGGCCAGAAGAATTAAAAAATGACCGTAGAATTATGGAAAAAATGAACTCAACCCAGATTACAAGTTGCTTTGACATGTGGTATAGTAGCATTTTTTTAGTTCCCCTCTAAAAGTTTCTGATCGAATCTTGGAATTTTATACTAACCGGTTTTACACCATGTAGAAAAACCTCTAATCAAAATCATTAGATGAAAGCACACCCTGCTTTTCATCAATATGCACAGAAATGCTATGATCAGCAAAGTGGTCATTTTCTCAATCTGGTCGCATATCTGGTCAGGACTGCTCACATGCAAGCCAAGAAATAAGCAGACTGTCATCTGCAAAATGAGGTCTCCTGGGTGAATTTGGTTATGCTACACTGCATAGCAGGGTAACATAACTAAATTTACTCTCTGTGAACCTCAATCTGAATCAAGATATCAAGCCTAAACAGAAAGAGGTACCCATAGGATAAATTGGCCCATTTTATTGGATAGCATCAGCAAATTCACCCTCTGGGACCTCATATTTCCAGACTTACATGTACACCAGTGAATCATGATTTCTAAAATGAAATGTTGCAAAATCAAGACTGAATCAAGTAAAAACAAATTGAAACAGCATCTAACATTCAATATTCTAACATTTTGTTTTCCGCCAGTGTTATGGGCAAAAAAATGCACACAGAGAATTTCAGCTTGATCATGAGCCAGTTACAATCCAGGCAAAATTCTCTGTCCACTGTTGTCATTGCAATTCTGTAAGTGTACTGTTTGGAGCTACAGTACACACAGATTGATTTTGTACTTGGCTACCCATTGGGTGGATATCAACACATACTCTTCTTTGGAGCTGGGAGATTTCCTATGCAGCTTTGATATCATGGTAGTACTGATGTACAGTGTATACATATTATCACTACAGTGAAGTGATCTGGGTCGTAGTATCACATCGGTAAATGCATACGTGGACATCACTGCACTGCAGCAGAGTTTGAACCAGCGACCTGACCTCCTCAACTCGACGTGATACTATGACCCAGATCACTTCACTGTAGTGATAAAAGGTTTATTATATGACTTATAGTTCAACATCGCATGTCAATGCTAGCTTTAACAATTTCCCCAACCTTTTTTTTGGTAAATTGGATTTGAAGTTAAAAAGAACTATTTTTGTTTACACTTCTTTTTGTAATAACACTTGTACAAAAATACAAACAAGCCAGAAGCAATAGTTGCTAGCAAACGAAACTGTAAACAAACCCAGACCACTGTTCAAGCACACCCATTCCAGCTCGGGAGTAAAGTACACTCTGTGACTGGAACAGCTAATTATGCAAATATGAATGCACCAATAAATAGTTGTCATACTATAGTGATACAGAAGCGAATACCGCACTGTTGATTTTCCTGGGACCAGGAAAAGATTGTCAAACAGTAGTGATATTTATCGGTTAAATTACATAGTCATATAGTGAACTGTTCTGAGGGAATCTCAGAATACTCAAACTTTAGTATTGAAAAATACTGCCACTGTTAGCTTAAATAGACCAGTTCAGACAACAGGACAATAACCCAAAATGACTGAAGAAAAGTGTGCGAATTACTTATTTTCAAGAGCTCTTGTCACTGGTCATTTGATGGAATAAAAATGCTTAAAATACACCAGTTTTTTTTTTCCTTCATCATTTTTCTTTACATCAAATAGTTGGTGACTAGTGCCTGTACTACTTCTATTGTTCTTGTAAATAATGCATTCATTATTCATTAAATTTGCCATGTCTTATCATCTTTGTTAGCTGATAGTTGAAGTTGAGCATACTATAGAAAGGTGACCTTCAGCTGCTAAGTGTACCAAAAAAAAAATCATTCAGTATTGGTGTTGATATTGTTATTGTGTCGATACCAAATATTCTGAGTTAAATCACCATGAAATGATCAGTACCGACACTGAGCCGGAAATTTCTGTACCATCCAGCTCAACCCTGAAGTGCCAGAATGGAAAAACTTGATGTCTGAACATGCAGCCTCTAGGACAATTCTGTAAGCCTATGTTGTGGATTGTCTCCCCGAGGAACACATTGTCTCCTGAGGCAGTAGCCAAGGGAGACAATGGTTACAGGAGGAGACTATCAACAAGTCTCCACCTCGAGCCAGGTCTTCATTATTTTTTATTATTCCGATTGAGTTGCTTGTAATGTTAAAACAAGTTTAATCTTTCAAATTGGATATAATAAGAAATTCAGTACCACTTTGCTTCCGGAAAAAGGTGTTAACCCTTTACCTAACGAATCACCCCATCCGTCTGCATAATTTACAAATTAAGCAGTTGAAAAAAATATTTTTTTCAAAAAATTTGAACAAAACCATATCATGTGACCCCTCCTTGGAATGTGCTCAATGAGCACATTCCAATGAGGGGTCACATGACATGGTTTTGTTCTAATTTTTTGAAAATGTTTAAAAAACAATAATTAAAATAATAAATTTGACATGGTGTGCATTGGGTAAAGGGCTAAATTTAATGCTTCAAACTTCTGTCAATTCAAAATTGTCCTGATGATTTGATTCAATTCAAGTTGTGCTGATTTTGACATTTCCGAGTCATCAAGACATTCCCCAAATCCTTCAAGAGTCTTCTCTTGACCTCTTCTAGCATCAGAGTCCCCATTGAAAACAGTTCATGAGTAGAGATGGACAAAATTTGTGGTGCCAGTTGGTGCAATATTTACAACATTAAATGTTGTGAGATTCGATTTAATTGGAAATCCACAGGATGGTTCGATTCAGGAATAGCATCTGAGATCCAATGTTGTCACAATTCTTTTTTCAACAGATGAGATTGGAGGTAGGACTCTGCAAATTAGAGATGGGCAATATACCGAAAAACCGAACCGATACCGATATCATGGGGACACCGAAAAACCGAACCGACCCAATCTTTGAATACCGAAACCAATGGTATTTTCAATTTTCCCTGTGCATTCACTATTTATAAGGCCTTGATGAGGATTGATAGCAGTTGAAGTGTTCATTTTCATGAAAGAAGTGACTGATTTTATTTTTCAGTTTTGTTAAGCCTTAAGGACCAGGGCAGTTGTACTAAATTATCAATAGTCTATGACCTGTACATGTCCAGTTGCTTAGCAGTGATTTCTAGCCAAGTCTTGGCTGCCTTAACAGGCAGCCAAGACTTGGCTAGAAATCACTGACCAGATCATTTTACTACTGTCATCAGGCCCACCTAAAGATGACATCTTCAGGACACACATTCTATGATTACAGACGCCTTAAGTGAGCTTGAAAAGTTAAGGCGTATTTAGAACAAGTCACCAAATTACTGTAGATATGATCTGTGTTGACAAAAGATTGACAATGTTGAGCCCATCAACAATGGCATGTGTAGCACTGTGATAGAATGATACAAGAACAACTTATTCTGTATTTTTTCGGACATGGATTCCCCTTTGGTACTATCAGTGAATCTGAAGTCACATATCGAATACCGAACCGATACCGCGGTATGCCCACACAAAAATACCGAAACCGATACCGAACTCAAAATTCCAATACCGCCCATCTCTACTGCAAATCTAAAATTTCAGGTTGAAATCAAATCCTGAATCAAGTCGGCCAAAGACAATTTTGAATTTTGAAGCTGTTCATTGCCCTAATTCTAGGGTGTTGTGGAGCAGAAAGTGGACAAAAAATTTCATCCATCAAGATCAATTTGAAATCTGATAAAGATTCTCTGGTCACTTTCATAAGTTAGGTTCATATCGCATAAGATATCAGCCGAGGTAACTTCATATCAGCATTCGATTTTATTTTTGGTCTCAGGTTGAGGAGAAGTTACCGAGAGCCAATATCTCTTGCGATATTAAACTTCATGTAACCAACTGTTCTCAGATCTGTTGCATTTTTTCTGACAGTGTTATTGTTTCTCATTCTTTTCTCAAAGTTTCCTCTTCTCCTAGTTCAGGTATTTGAACGTCTCGGCTTACCCGCTGAATTATCTCTTCTCCCACCTCGACGAATCTCTTCTTAATGACTTTATGTATTTATTTATTTACATATTGGGGTTTAATGACATTTTCAACAGCCAGGCTCACCTCGTGCCAAACAGTTTTAAGCTCTTCTTCTCTTCATCCACCTAATCCTTACCTATTGCCATCATTAATTCCTCACCATACAACAACTAAACCTAAAACTACTGCATTATGTCTTGTAACGCCACTTTTCCTGATCGATGGTTGAACGATTAACCCTTTACCCAACGTAACGGCCAAAATCGGCCAGCGCTATTCTAAAAAATCGCCAATTAATTTTCATTATTTTTTTCAATTTTTGTCTCAAAAACATAGGTTATGACCCCTCGTTGGAACGAGCTCGTCGAGCTCGTTCTAGCGAGGGGTCATACATAACCTATGTTTTTGAGACAAAAAATAAAAAAAATTAGTCCAGAATTTTTTTGGCAAGTGTCGTCTGCTTTCCATGTTAGATAAAGAGTTAACTATAATGGTGATCAATTTTGTGGTAAACAAAGTGGTTGCACCTAGTAAATCATCAAGGGGGACAACTCTTGTTTGGTGCATGTCTGCCGAGATCGGCATCATATCAGCCGAGTTTGAAGCCATAATTGGCAAGTTTGGTAATGGACAATTCTGGGAAAGAAAATCATATCTAATAAATAAATGGCTAATATTGTGTACATTTTGAATATAAGACACACATTCAATCAATATTCATTTATCTCTGTAAACAGAAAAGGTATTGCCATTCTTCAGCTTGGAAAATTAATGATTTGTTGAGTGATATGACCTTAGGGATAACAGACACATAAATAACAACAACCTAAAGAATTTTGTTTTCATACAGATGAGTACATTATTAAAAATATGACAACTCAACTTTTTCAATTTCATTTTCTGATATCTATAATGTAATTTGTTGATCAGATGTTCAAAAATAAATTACTTTCATACAAAATATGATACACTGCCAATTTGGTCTGATAAAATAGTTGCCGACTGCAAAAATGAAATACGGGAAAAGATGAGATATGCCATTTATAAAAAATGAAATCTGGTTGTAGGCATCTTAACTTGGAATAAATTCATCAGTTACAGTAAATGAATGCTGGTTGTAGGCATCTTAACTTAATAAATTCTTCAGTTACAGTAATCTGCTTTGAATCATATATTTTGTAATATACCTGTATGTTGTATACATTCTGCAGGTATCACATGCCTGCATAAATTGTGTGAAAGATTGTGGTTTGCCTATCATTTGCCCACAAAAATAAGGCAAGCTATATTTTGTTCACCTGCACAACTACATATAGTACAATCGCAGTGAATGGTTGTAATCCATGGGTAGGCTGTGGTGTCCACGCGTTTACCAGGTAATAAAAATCATCAGCAGCAAAATGTTAATTAATGAAGAACCGGGTTGTACCCGGTGCTTTATTAATTAACTTTTTGATGATTATTCCTATAATTAGTGTTCGGAATCTAATCTTATTGTGTCTGTGGAAATGTTGCTCACCCGTGGAAAGAGGCCAGTCCACAGTGGCCATACTGTATAGCTAGACACTTCGACAAACCATGAACACATACTCGAATTGCCTTGGTTTTCATTTGTTAGCTTTTCTCAAAATGCAGGCAACAAATTGTGAGTCGCTAGCTCCAGCCACATCCAGTGATATTTTCTTTGTTTTCTGTGTACTGTTAAATTGTGTTCTACAATATTTTACGCACTGACAGTCAAGACAACATAATATGACATAAACACTGATCTGCATACAACTGGATTGCTGGAACCTTCATGGAAAAATGCTGCTACCGAATCTGCACCCCCCCCCCCTCCCCAATATGGCGTCACATCTGTGAAAGTGGAATCTCCTATCGACAACTTTTAGTGACTAAAAAGCTCTTAGGCCATGACCACAGTCACAACATAATGGCTCCTACTTCATCAAATGTAATGGTGTTTACCTAGAGCCAAAACTAACTACAAGGTATCAACTTCCAATATCGTCGCTTGTTTTTGTCAATAATAAAATAAAATATATGAATAATGTGCACATCATCGACATATTAAATTTACCAGACATTAAGGTATAGTCTTTAAAATTCGATTGCGAGGCGTCGGAAAAATGAAAACGTTTTTATTGAGCGTTGTCTACTTATAGTCCCCCCCCCCCCCTCCCCCCTGTAATCCTAAGATGGCGGCAGTGAGACAATCTTTCTATGTATGAGTGGTCCAGCAATCCAGTTGTATTAGGATCAGTGGGCATAAATAACTAAGAGATGCGAATCATGTGGTGCCTAGGTGAGGCTCCATTTCAGGCCTAGAAATAAAGAGCTCACTTCGTAACCCATTAGCAGATTGTGCTGCACATGGGTGTAACTTGTTGGGGAAAATGTTGTATTGCTTTCCCGCTTTCTCTGCTTTTAGTGCGCAAGTCATGTTGTTTACTTCTTGACAGAATTTCCATCGAATTGAATAGCAACAACTAATGCAAGATCTCTCTTTGACGAGATTGCGCGTTAGTTGTTGCTTTTTATTTTTTGACGAAAATTCTGTTGAGATGTAAACGGCTTGCCACTCTTGTCATATGTGGATGCAAAGCTCAACCTTTGAGTGGAGTTTGTTCTGAAAAACCTTTGAGTGGAGTTTGTTCTGAAAGATTGTCATATCGGACTGGCAAAACATGCGGGATTCGGAAGTTCATTTGTGCTGTGTTATTTTATGGTAAACTGTACATTATTTGCATATTTTACAGTTGATGAAACTATTGCGTAAACTAAACAATCTTCCGCTTGTTACTTCCAGGTCTGCTATTAAAATTGAAGTCGAGCATACACAAGAACTCATTTTAACCCATAAATCCGCATACAACCACAAACTGCCAGATTTATAATGCTATGAAACAGTTGCTCCAAGTGTATTCTTCATTGAGAACTCAACTGATAGGCAGCATTTATCTTTGCATTGTTTTTACATCATTGTTGGCTGCCTGCATACAGTGCAGTAGCCATGGATTGGTCATAATCAACACGTGGGCAGTTATGTCCACGCATCTGTTTACCACGTAGAAAAATCATCATTAGCAAAATTTTAATTAATGAAGCACCGGCTTGCACCCGGTGCTTCATTAATTAAATTGTTGATGATTATTCCTGTAATTAGTGTTTGGAATCTAATATTATTGCGTCCGTGGAAATATTGCCCACACGTGGAAAGTGACCAGTCCACGGCGACTGAACTGTAGGCAGCCAACAAGGACGTAGAAATACTGGTAAGGCATCTGCAACTGCACCTGTATATTCGGTATTAGTATCCTAAAATTAATCTGTGGTTTTAAGGACCAACTGGTAGAAATCTGGAGGCCCATATTTGGGCATTATTCTAAAGTGCAGGTTCTTTGACTTAAAGTCTTAATATTCTGTGGTTGTGCATATTATCTTTAACCCTTTACCCAATGAATCGCTCGCATCCGCCCGCGTAATATGCAAATTCAGCAGCTGAAAAAATATTATTTTTCGAAAAATTTCAACTAAACCATATCATGTGACCCCTCGTTGGAACGAGCTCGTTCCAACGAGGGGTCACATGATATGGTTTTGTTGAAATTTGTTGAAAAATTTCAAAAAATGATATTTAAAATAATAAATTTTGATATCGTCTGCGTTGGGTAAAGGGTTAAAGTGAAATTGTTTAGTGCGTATGGATTTCCCTTGTAATAGTTTTTGGAAGAGTACCTGTAGGCACTCTCCCAAACAAATATAACAAGACAAATCAGGTGAATAAATTTTGATGACTAAAAATCATTTTGCACTCTACCAGTTAAAGAAAAGTGGTTGAACATCCATTTCAAAAACTGAGACAATTAATTAGAAACAATTAGAATGTCAAATTATTTTAACCTTCAGTATTTCAGATTTGCTCATATTTCTTAACATTTTATCTTTCTTTTTACGACTCGGCATTACTTTGTCTTTTTTTTCTGAAAATTACATCTTTTATTCAAGTATTGTCTGTCTGGCCCAACACTTAGGTTGAAATACAACACCATTCACGTAATATGGTTAGCTAGAAGAATTAATAGATGTTAGTCAGAAGAATTAATATTATGGAGGTCAGGTGGGGATGAGATATATAGTGGTAATAGGATTTATAGTGTTGTGTAAGATGTTCAACATTGTCAGTTTAATTAAGTTATATGTTCAGTTTCTTTATGACTGTTACTTTTTCTTTACATGTAACTAATTTAGCTCTTTTACAGTCATGTAATGCTGTCTCAATTTCAGGAAATTGTGCTGTAATGTCTGCGTTTAATTAAGTATTGGAGGAGTTGTTGCCTGTAACAGCTCAACCTGCCTCTCAGCGAGACGTGAACACGCCATAATCACTTCTTTTACAGGAGAATTTTCCTGTTTTAATTCCATGACGTATTTGATATTGATGAGTGAGGCTTGTGGTATTTTTCTTGGTTCTTTAAGGCCTTCCAAAGTCTGGGAGGAATAAGAAAATTCAAGTATACTAACATAAGGGGAGTTTTATCATTTACCTAATGAATCGTCGGTTTTTCCCCATGTAATTTACAAATTGAGCAGTTGAAAAAAGCAACTTTTTCAGAAATTTTCAACAAAACCATATCATGTGACCCCCTCTTGCAACAATCTCTTCGAGCTTGTTTCAATGAGGAAGGTCACATGATATGGTTTCCATGAAATCTTTTTGTAAAAGTTGAAAAAAAATAATTATTAAAATAATGAATTTTGATATTGTGTGCCTTGTGTAAAGGGTTAAAGTTTATGGAAGTGTTTGAATATATATAATAATCTGCTAGTTTTCAAGGCTTTGACTTGATTGATGCTTGGAAGTACCTGAATTGTGCTAAAATGACACTTGCAAATCATGATTGTCGTTTAACCTTCATGGAATGTTTAACTTTATTCTTTATCAAATCCGGCAGCATTTTTGGCCATAATTACAAAAAAGAGTTTTTATCCTATTCTCTTGTCGACTGATGTTATTTGGAAAGAGAGTGGGATGCACATTCTCTTGCCTAGAGTTTCACTAACTTGTCACAGAATGTTAATTTTAATGATTAGAAATTGGATCGAAATCTAACAAAAATAGTTCTTGAAAAGGTTTGTAAGTGCCTGAAAACCCCAAGAAACTTATATGAAACATGCAACACGTAAAAACTATGCAGTTTCTCCGTGGGCCTATCCCTAAATATTGTTAGGGGACAGAAGTGGAATGCAAAAATGTGCCGGAAGGGATCTCTCACATGCTGCTTTGGAAAGAATGAAATGTATTTTGAAATGGACCACTTATTGTGGCTTCTGGGTTGGAATTTACTTTTTAGTTTGTGAGTTGTTTTAATGGGATTTAACGACAGTTTAGACAGCAACAGTCACCTCGCATCGGACAGAGGGAGCATGAGTACCCAGAGAGAACCATCGAACAGTGTCGAACAATTGTGAAACTTCCAACGTACTAACTCCGCACAAGCAGAGTTGCTCCACATGAGCAATGAGGTTAAGTATCTTGGTCAAGGACACATCGCAGTTACCACCAGCGGGATCGAATTGTGGATCTTTTGGTTAGAAGTCCAATGCCCTAACCACCGCGCTAATGCACACCCAGTTTGGGATTTAGAAAAGGGATCCTTTCATTTGTTCAATGCCATTTGATCTACACCGAAATTGACAATTTGACCTTTACACAATAGTAATTGCATTCACTGCTGGTATGAAAATGAAGGGTATAACTCTCATATTTGTTGTAAGTATGCTATGGATGTTCTTTCTGTGTTAAGTGCAAGAACCATGATCTTTATCTCTGCTAATGCAATGCTATAATGTTAACCCTTTGATACTTTTGTACGTCTTATGACGTACGAAATCAAATAGCGCGTTGATACTTTTTTGTACGTCTTATGACGTCTGAAATCAAACAGCACGTTTATACTTTGTGGTCATTTGTTTTATTATTATTTTTCGATTTTTTCAAGTTTTATTCCCAATTCCTATTTTCCCTCTCATAGTGCTCAGTGACAACCATTGAGTCAAATGTTATCGCAGCTTAAAATACTGATATAATCCTGCTGTCAAGACTTTTTAACTGGTTAAGTGTTAGAAGCAACTGTCAGGACTTTCAAAAAATGAGGATACACGAGCAAAAGCCAACACTTTCCTTGCTTATATTTTATATTCAGTCGAACACAAATAAATATTTTGTTTATATTAATTTGTTTAATTCCAAATTATTGGAGAGTGCCTGAGGGCACTCTCCTATAATTTGTAATAAAACAAGTTTTGAATAACAAATTCCGACCACCAAAAATAATCTAGCCCTCGCCCAATTAATCACTAATTAAAAAATATCTTGTTATTTGTACTTTCCGACGTTTGACGTCACATTTTGAAAAACGTTGAAGAAACTGAATTCCCAGAAACGTTTGAAAGTCAGGAGAATTAAAGTCTCAAAGGGTGAATATTGTCGGTAAGTTGAAAGACAGTTGTGATTCTTTAAAGTGGCGTTTTACGACAACCATATCAACTTATTGAAGGAAACTACTCGTTTAATAAGCAGTACAGAGATTAGCTCTGTCTGTGAAGTACAGCACTGCTTTCCTTCTCACAATTATTTGTTTTATATCTCCTGCACATTAAGACCAAGCGGACAACTCTGAAGTGTGAGAGTCAAAGAATGGGTCCCACGATCATGTCTGATTTGCAGAATTTGAATTCGCAATCACGCTTCTGTTAGGATGTAGCCATTCCTGTTTTAAATTATTGACATTAAAAGTAGTTAGAAATCCATTATGTTTCACTTCGTAATAGCCTTTTAAAAACTGTTTCCTTGATATTTTTTGAAATTCTGAAATTTAGTGATGCTAAATCGATCTCTAATACCTTCATATTCCACTTTCAGGTGATAAATCAAAAAAACTAATCTGTCCCTCCTCTTATGATAGAAAGTCTGAAAGTGGTAAGTTGTTGTGCTAACGCGTTGGTTGTGATATTTTTGTGAAGCTGAGTGATACAGTTCAAAACTTCACACTCTGTTTATGCTTGGGTTTCATATTGGACAGTTTAACATTTATCCTTCCTCTTATATTCTCTGGGCAGCATCCTCATCATGTACAATCTGATATTTCCATATACTTGTAACATCATACACATTAAGCAGTTACCCAACAGAAAAAGAACACAAACCTTGTGAAAAAAAATCGCGTGCAAGTATAATTATTCAGTTGTGGTCTCCAAAACAGTTTATGATCCCTCATCGGAACGACCTCGTTCCAATGAGGGGTCATAAACCATGCTTTTGAGTCAGAAAAATGAAAAACTATAATTGTAATTTTTTTTTGTTAAATGTCCTCACGGGTTTCGACCGTTAAGTCGAGTAAAGGATTAAGGCTATCAGTATAGAAGATTTTTGGTATAATTCATTACATATTTAATATAGCGGCATAATCATCATTTTAGCTCTGTAGAATTGTTCCCCGTGGGAATCCTGGGAAGCGAAGCAGGGCTTGTTTACTGCGGTGTAGAAGCTAAGTACTGCTGGTAAAATAGGGCCCAGTCACCTGGGCTGGAAGTCCTCTAAAATGGGAAGCATGGGTTTATAAGCGATTGCCTGGACTTAACTTTATATCCATGTTACTGTCACATTATCCATTGTGACCTTAAACACCAGCAAATGAATAAATGTAGTATTGTATGTTATTTGCTATCCTAAAACATGAATTCACCCAACATAAATCATCTAATTTATGGGGAAATAAGATTTTATTGTAACTGAGAAGTGTTTATGTGGGTCGATTTCTTCATGTTATTTCTTGATTATTATAATGGCCACATTGCATGTGGCTGTGATTGAATCATTAGATTAGAAGAACATTGCACTTTGGGGGATTTGATACGTCGAGAAAAAGTAGAGTCAGTTAATAGGTTGTTTCGGTTTGAGTTAGCAGTGATTGTGCAATACTCTTACTAATTATTAAAAGGAAGAAGTGATTATCCAATGTAAATCACTAAAAGTGGAGACATCAACTATATAGAAACCGGGATGTTAAACTTAACCTTCTGTCTTCGTAATATAATAGTCGGAAACGATGAAGGTACTGCAATTTGAATGAGTCGGGGATACTGGTAAGAAATGCTTGAAATTGTACCTTCTTGGTTTCAGACATTGTTTTTCAGAAAACATTTCCTCTGTGTCAGCCCCGAGAAGTAAAAAAGTGCTTGTTTACTTTGGTAAACAGGTTCTGTTGTACTGGTAAAAGTATGACGTAACCAGCACCAATGGAGGAAGTCGTAAAGTGGGGAGCATGGGAATAAATGGTTTACTAAATTTAACTTGACACTACAGCCGCCCTGGACTGGTCGTAATCCACGTGTGGGCAGTGATGTTCGCGCATGCGTTTACCAGGTAATAAAATCATCATCAGAAAATATTAATAAATGAAGCACCGGGTTGTACCCGGTGCTTCATTAATTAAATTTTTGATCTTTATTCCTATAATTAGTGTTTGGCATCTACTATTATTGTGTCCGTGTAAATATTGCCCGCCCGTGAAATGTGACCAGTCCAAGTCGGCTGTACTATACTTCTGTTGCAGTCATGACATAGCCTTAGGTACTGAATGTGACCTTTAAAACCAATAAATAACATGGTTACGATTTGAAATTCAATGTTTTTTTCTTTACATTTTTTTTGTACATCCACGCTCAAAGAGATTGCGAGAATACTGGATCGCATGCGCCCATCCGTCATGATCCACATCTCAATAGTGAGTGGATGGCTTTCAGCGTAATATGCGGCGAGGTGGTGTGTAACTATGGGGGTATGCACGGGGCTGTGTGTCATCTCTTGTGATTTGCTCTGGTACTTTTAACTGGTGAAGGGATAAGCTACCTTTTGTGGTTAAACTTTGATTTCGTTAATTTGTTTTGTTCCGCTGTTATAGGGTTCTTATCAAATAAGAAGCCATTCAACAGAACATAAAGCCATTTAACTATGGTACAGACACGTCTTAGTAGAACCTCAATGTGGGCGTTTAGCACCCAACCAGTTAAACGAGAACATCCGCGCTCTCCTAGACACGCATTTAGGCGAGAATAAGGCGCGTGTGAGCAAGGGCCCGCCTCTTACAGAAGGGACAGATAAATTGTTTCGCGTGTGGTAGAAATCTAAGATCTTTATCAGAGAATCTACACATTTCTAGTTTTGCAAATGCAATACAGGTCCGGTCATGGGGTGGAACTGAATGATCAGATTCATGGGAGTTTAATTGTAGAAATCATCCTCTTGAGTGGAACAAGACGTCATATGCAATGCTTTGTCATTGCCGTGGAGCCTTATTCCCATCAAGGGACAAAATGCAAATGTCACGTCAAAAGTCTTTTCTTGTCACAGTATGTTATGTGCATTAGCGTACAATTTCCATCGATTGTTTGTCATTCTTTCTTCCACTTGAGACTTTAACACGCTGGATGAAATGCAAGCGTTGTGAAAAGGAAATAACACTTTATTTGCAGAATTTGCTTATTCGACATTGTGGTGTCTGTGGGTTCAACCTTGCTGTAGAACAAAGCCAGCGATTGAACAAATTGAAACAGATATCCAAAGTGAAGCTGTCATTGAATGTAATTTTGACGCAACGATTCATTGCGTCAAAATAATGCACATAGCAGTTAACAGTTGTGTTTGTTCTACAACAAGGCTTCCATGAAAATCATCACACTGCGTCCGAATTGCAAACGATGCAGAAAATCGTATCTTTTTTCTCTTCTTTTTTGCAACGCTCGCCTTGCTCTGTGTTGTTAACCCTTTACCCAACATAACATCAAAAACCGGCCAGCGCTATTCTCAAAAATCGCCAATTAATTTTCATTATTTATTCATTTTTATGTCTCAAAAACATAGGTTATGACCCCCTCGTTGGAACGAGCTCGTCGAGCTCGTTCCAACGAGGGGTCATAACCTTTGTTTTTGAGACAAAAAATGAAAACAATTAGTTATTCAAGAATTTTTGTTTGCAAGTGTCGTCTGCTTTTCATGTTAGGTAAAGGGTTAAAGGCATAAAACTTATATGAACCGTCCATATTATCTTTTTTGTATCACCATCGAACCATTATCATAGTTGCAAATATTTATTTATATCAGTGCATATTGTCTAATAAAAAAAAAAAAAATTCGTTACGGTAATTCGTTTTTTTTTTTTGTTTTTTTTTTTAGTAGTATTGTGGTAGATTGTTTTTTGTTGTCCCACGACGGAGAAAGAGATAAATAATGCTCACTACGTTTTGACCAGTCTCCATTTCAGCCATCAGTCCACAGTGTGTCGCTTGTCAACAAGGTATTAATATCCGGTTCCGTGCTTTCGTCGGTAGGTAGGCCGTAAGCCCGAGTACTATTTAAGTTGGGGTTACAAAACACGGCATGTAGACACAACCTGGAGGGGGAAGTGCCTTAGGCTATAGCTAATGTTTATCTGCGTTTTAGAAAAAAAAAACTCATCCATTGTATCACGTCCATCCCAAAAAACAATTCAGACTTATAATTCACTTTATATAATTCCTATATTATATAGCATAGGGTTATCAAACTGGACATGCTCCTTTGGGACGGGAGAGTGTGGTATGGCACAGGCTATGATAAGGTCATGTGGATTTACTGTTTAGGAAATAGATCGTTTCAAATATGTCACGTCCGTCCATCAATCCTGAAACCTGGGTGTGGTCATGATTAGCCATTGTGCAGAAATATGTGACCTTAAACACCAATAAAATAAATAAATAATGAAACCTGGGCTTGTAATTCGTCTACTTTATGGCTTGAGTTTACCAAATTTGACATGCATATAAATCTGGCGGTGGTTGTGGTGGATTGGCAAAGACTATAAGTGGGTCATGTTGACTTACATTTTAGAATTCGTCGTGCTATTTGGCGGACAACGCCCATGGTGTTCACGCTGGGACGAAACTGCCTGGCGCTGAATTGTTAGCCATTCTGGATACTTTAGTGCCAAACAATTGGGTTTATTTTATCAAAACGTCAATGGGAGGGGAGGGGTGTACTTCGTTGTGTGATGCAAATAAACTGATCGAGTTTTGAAAAACGAACTGGCAATTATTTCCAAGAGTGAACGGGCATTTGACCACGGAAAAAATTCCGACAGAACACGAACGTTCTGACGAAATCCTCAGTTATCAAAAAGGGCGGTCACCAAAGTTATATCCATGTCACTGTTTCAATTGACCGTTTGAATTATATCTGTACATACACCTGTTGTTGCACTTAAATGATAACAGATTAATCGACTAATTACTGTTAATCCACGGCGCTTAGCGGGTCACGAGTCTTTAAAAAAAGTAGTATTTAATTGGATAAATACTTCATACCGTTGTGAGTCACTCACGACGGTATGAAGTACTCATACAATTAAATGCAACCTTTTCTAAAGCTGATGACCTACAATGTTTTATTACACGCCTGTTTATGCAATCCCCATCTACAGCAACGGACTATTTTGAAATAGAAGCGGACGGACCACTGGAATTTTCAACAAATCGTGCAACGCAGTTACAATTTGAATCGCTAGCGATAGCTGAAGATCGTCCCCTGAGTTCCAATGTGTTCTATGTGCCAGCAGGCACATAGAACACATTGGAGCTCAAGGGAGAATAGTAACACACATTCCCTACGCAAATTTGGTTGCCGATAAAATCCGTTCTTTTTGTTGATAGTTGTCAAATGAATTGCCGAGTGTCCTTCTAATAATTGTTTTTTTTTTATGCGGCCTCTCGTTATATCCTTCCGCGCTGGCACGGGGCCATATCGATTAACCCATTCACACGCGTGTGTCGTTCTGTGTATTTATTGAAGAAAAAACAATGCCTCATTATCACTAACTGACTGTTAACCTTGGAACGATTATCCAACTACAATTTCCAACATCTTATTGAAAAAAGAAGTAAAAACATATTTTTGTTTCGTCGTCGACCGTGCTCTTCACTGCCGCGATGTCCTTCCTTCACAAGTGAAGGAAAGTTTTTTTTTATTGCCAAACTTTTAGCCAAAGAAAATGTTTTGGCGCCAGATGAATTCTTTTAGTGCAGTTTGCTAAATTGGCCCTGCAATGCGGACACTGAACCCTCAGACACTTTAGCATTAATCTCTTGTTCCACGGGACGTCTCATGAGGCTAAGTCAGGCTTTCGAAAGGGTCTAAGTGATATTGATATTGTACCATGAGTGCAATAAAGGCGCAGCATCGATATGTTTCTCTCAAATAATTGAGCTACGTGCACGTGATATACGTTTTCTCCTCGGGTGTGGTGACAAAAACAGTAGTTGTATTACATGGGAAAACTAAATGAGAACGCTCGCTTGTGTTCATGCGAATAACTCACCGCTGAACACGGATGGACCTGTGTCTAAGAGTGCCACTGTTATGATGTCAGCCATAGTTCTTATTATATCCCGTAGAAAGGGCGTGTTTAGCTGGAGACGTCTGATCGATGGCGCACAACTCAAGAAGTACTAATGCCTGTTTATCAGCTCGTGCGTCTGACCAAAGGTGAGCAGCTCAAACGAAAGAATGTTTTGAGTGATTAACTGTGATTTAAGAGTTTCATTTTCTCAAAAACATAAGTTATGACCCCTCTCTCAAACATGACTACATGTGAAAATGCACATATTTCCAAATTTGGAATGTGCATCGATTTTGACCAGCTTATCCCCCCTTTAACTTTATTTTTATACACAAGCGCATGCACAAGGCTTTGCTCGGGTTGAAGTGTCAACTCGACGTTCCAGGTAAATTTCATCCTATCCATAGTCCCAATAAAAAAATTCACCCAAGTGCCAAATTTCGTCTTTAAATCTCTGAATGGTAGAAGTGCATCCAGCTGTTGCACTGATTGAGGGGTTAATAAGATGTAACCAGCGTTACTCTGGTTTCAGTGTTGAAGCGATGTCGAACGTAAAATTAACACAACCCATGTTACTTCCGACAAAAATTATACTGAAGCGTAGGAGTGCATTCCGGTGTTGCCGTGGTTAAAAGGTAAACGCGATCGGAAACATCTAATGTCCCTTCGTCAGATTACCACTGCGTGCCAAATTTCGCCTCGCCCGGTCAAGTGTATTTCCAACAAAGAAGCGCAAAGAGAACTAAACTCGGCATTTCTAGCGTTGAAGGGTTAGCGTCAACATTCTTCGTATTACGCGATCGGGATCAATCCCATGCCCCTTCGCTGGTCAAATTACCAATGGGTTCCTAATTCTGTCTTGATCGGTCGAAGCACAGTGGAGTCGGATCATGCCCGTCACAGTACTGATTGAAAGGTTAATGCGACGTCTGACGCGATTGGGTCTATCCTATGCCCCTTTCCTTATCCAGTTACCCTTCGCTGCCATATTTTGTCTCGATAGGTCGTATCAGGGTGGGGTCTATAAATTACAAATAAGTGCAGAGATATTGCACGGTTGAAGGGTTAACGCATCTTCAGATTAATTTGGGGCCCATCTAATGTCCCTTTCCTGGTCAAATTACCCCAACATGCAGGTACCAAATTCGGTTGAGGCACCGAAGAGTCTATAGCCTACAAACAAACGTGGACATGTAGTCGAGAGTGGGAGACAAACATTCGCTTTTATACATGAAGATTCTTGTAGTCGAGAGAGAGAGACAAACATTCGCTTTTATACATGAAGCTTCCTGTATGAGGTTCTTGATTGCGTAAATTCCTCCTATATTCATGAACCGATTTCGATGAAACTTGTCAAACATGACCACCAACAACTGTACATGCGCATTTTCCAAAATTGTCAATCTGTGACGATTGGAACAAAGACTTTTCTCCCCCTTTTTCTCATCCTTTTTCTCCTTCAAGTTAGACTGTGTATTGTAGATTTCGATATGATTTTTATGTGCGCGCAGCTTTTTGCACATGTATGATTTGATTTGTATGAAACTTCTCAAACGTGATCACATAAGAATTGATTCACGACTGTTCGAAGTCCACGAGGTGATGAAACAAATTGATCAGGTGCAAATTCCATGAGGCGAGAAGCAGTTCATGGTAAATTTGCGCGTGATCAATTTGCATCATCACCTCGTAGATTTCGAACAGTTATGATTCAATTCTTATGTTTATTCCCTTTATACAACATAATTATTTTATATCCGGAGAGGATATTGAGATGGCATATCTACAGTGCACCGCTTTGATTAACCATAATGCGGCGAAGTTGTGTTCGTAAAAAAGAAGCAAAACATATCTACTGATACAAAATAGTTCCCGTAAACTGTCAATTTAGTACCTCACTCAAGTTGGGGAATCCCTCTATTTAGTGAACGTAAACAGAAATTGCAGAATGCAAATTAGACTTCGAAAATTCGAATGTAGTGCGTAATATCAAGGTGCGATGTTCAAATACAACATGATCACCTGATATTCATGAGATAAATCACATGATCAACTGGTATTCAAGGGAAAATAACATCACCCGAGAATCCACTGACAATGCAGTGTTCATTGAAGAAAATGTCAGTTGTGGTGTAAACATTAACAAGTGAGCATGTGCATATTCCTCAATTTTTAATCCGCAATAATCTTAGCCAGGTTAATTTCCTCTTGGTCTTAGATTTAGTGCTGATTTCTTTGTAAATGTTTCTACGAATATCTCATTCTATACATCGTCCCTTGAAAGCATGATGGTTCTAACTGCAATGTTTCAGCATTACAGTTGGCACCTTTACCCTTTTAACTGGTAGAGTGCTAAATTATTTTTGACTATCAAAATTTGCTCACATGTCTTTACCTTGTTACAATTTATGGGAGAGTGCCTCTGGGCACTCTCTCCCATAAAGTGTAACAAGGCAAATCCTTACACACTAAATGCTATCACTTTAACCCTTTACCCTACGTAACGGCCAAAATCGGACAGCGCTATTCTCAAAAATCGCCAATTAATTTTCATTATTTTTCATTTTTTGTCTCAAAAAGATAGGTTATGACCTCTCGTTGGAACGAGCTCGTCCCAACGAGGGGTCATAACCTATGTTTTTGAGACAAAAAATTAGTTATTCAAAAAAAGTTTTTGCAAGTGTCGTCTGGTTTTCGTATTAGACAAAGGGTTAAAGACAGCATGAAACACATCAACTGAATATGAAGCCTTTGCGTAGCGGTTCATGCACTTCAGAATAAAGCCCAAATATTGGCTTTCAGCACTCGACCAGTTAAGGGACGATAATGTTTCGATTTTGATGAAACCTTTTGTGCATTCCAACCCGTAAGTGGAGATATGCATATTTACGAAATTAGCTGCTGAGAGACTTTTGACAAACGTTACGCCGCCTTGTACTCTACACCTCGCAGCTTCGCACTCGGACCATGTATGCGATACCTCGAGATAGAGACTGAAATGGAACACATCCCAGCAAAATTTACACCGGAGCCCGAAATTTCTTTCAACGAGTCCGACTTCTGTTTAAAGTGAAAAAAAGGGGAAAAAAGTTCTGCTTTACTGGAAAATGGTGTCCTTAACCTTCGCCCGAAAGTCTTCTATAGTGGGCAACATACATGTGGGTATAAATGATTGGCTAAACTTGACTTCATATCTATATTGCGAAAAAAATATAACCATAGATGCTTGACTGTGGCCATACACACCAATAAAAAAACAACAACATCGAAAGGGGTTACATCACAACATTTCATTGTCAAAGTTACAAAACGCAGATGAAAATCGTGAACGCAAAGTAGATGGCGTTTCTGACACAGTTATGAAATGAAAACCAATAACAATTGGAGGGAGTATTTATATTATTTGACTATGGTCTTATAGTGTAGGTTCCTCGCGTGAACCCAGCGAAAGAGGAGCAGTGCATGCTTATTGCGGTACACATGTTCTACTTCTCTGGTAAAATAGGACACCAGAACCAACGTCTGTGGCGGAAGTCCTCTGTAGTGGTCTGCATATGTATATTATGATTGGCTGAACTTGACTTTATCTCTTTGCTGCGGCCAAAAGATAGCCAACGAAAGTGATCTTAAACACTAATAAATACAAAGAGTGGGTGTACAAATATGTACATATATGTACGATCGGTCGCCCAGCTTGTACAGGTGTGTATCATAGCTCACACTGTAAATCGCCAGGCTTTTTCCAAAACAATTATGTAAAATTTCATGATCGTATCCAGGGGACGAACTCGGCTCCCCTATTTTTTGAAACAAACCTTTTTTTCTTCTTTTTTTAAAACATATTTTATTTCCAAATCAAAATGGTTTGGTAAACAGGCTAAGCGTATTTGAATACCTCACCGTTACATTGAAGAACTTACAACCAATAATGGTGCTTGAACGGGTGCATTGTGCGGTGCCAACTGTCTTCTGTGATCACGTAATGCATGATGTATTTGTGACTGTATAAACTTATTATATCTTATCCCATGGGTTGGAGATAGCCTCTACTCAAATCTCCTCGTTTCTTCAATGTACGTTTGGAAGGCCACAAAGATCCTTTGATTAACTGCATACCGTGCAGAATATAACTGATATTGTTTGTTACGTTCTCGATGTGTAGATGAAAAGACTGGCGCTGGATACGAAAGTAAGGACACGCTGAGACGAAGTGAGCTGCATCCTCATAAGCATTTCCACAAGAACATTTAGGGTCGTTTGTTAAGAAACTTTCGAATTTATGAGCATTCAAGTCACTGCATCTCATTCTAAGTTTACTATGGAGTATTTGACCTCAACACAACCAGCATAATAATACTCATCTCTTCGAAGGGATTTTTTCAGAGACTCTAGAGAATCACAGGATCGCACGTCCGCGCCCAGGCTGTTCCACAATTTCACGGCCGAAGGCAGAAATGAATCAGAATAGAGTCTGGTGCGACACTGTATTTCACGCAAGTTATCTGAAGAATGTAAGTGGTAAGTTGCGATATCAGTAATCTGTCGGGGTACCAGAAGCGTAAGATACGACGGAGCATTTCCAGATATGAGTTTGTACATCATGATTATTTTATGTCTTTTCCTTCTTTCCTTCAAAATGATAAAGCCTATCTCTTCATAAATTACGTTGTGGCTTCTGCCTCTAGGTGCACCACGAATTGTACGGAGAGCATCTAGTTGTAAGTTTCCCAGTACGGTTGTTAGGCATGCTTTTCCGCCGACAACTGTTCGTCCATGAAATATCCCAAGTTACGAACAGTGACGGACGGAGAAGCGGTGTTTGAGTCAATGCTAAGAGAGTGTTTAGATGTTTTTGATAATTGTTGGGGTAAGCCAAAGTAAATGATTTCCGTTTTCTCAGCATTCATTTTGAGGCAATTTTCAGTCATCCAGGATTTAGTGTCCTCTACACAACGCTCAAGCTGCTCCTTTGCACATGTTTCAGAGCTCGGGCCGAAATGAACGTAGAGCTGGGTGTCATCAGCATAGCAGTGAAAGCTCAGGCCATGTTTCCGTATTATACTGCCAATGGGTAACATATAGATGACGCAGAGAAGGGGCCCAATCACTGATCCCTGTGGCACTCCGAACTTTAAAGTGACCCTACCCGATGCAGAATCATTAATGGTGACCCTCTGCGTCCGACCAATCAGATATGACCTGATCCACTCAAGAGCTGGCCCGTTGAAACCTACAACATTCTGCAATCGATTCAGAAGGATGGCATGGTCGATTGTATCGAATGCTGCACTGAGGTCTAGCAGTACCAGGCACGATATCTGACGCTGATCCATAGCCAGGAGTATGTAATTTTGGACACGCAACAGTACTGTCTCGGTGCTGCACTGTGGCGTATAAGCTGATTGGAATTCCTCGGCTAGACCAAAAATTTTAAGATGCTGGCGAATTTGAGCAGACACTGCTCTTTCGATGACTTTTGAAATGAACGATAGGTTCGAGACTGGTCTGTAGTTCTTGAAAACGTCTTTGTCAAGCCCAGGCTTTTTTAGTAGTGGAGTGACAGGAGCCTGTTTCATTATCTGGGGAAAGCTCCCAGAGCTAAGGGACTTGTTCACAATTTCCAAAAGCCATGGTGCAAGAGTCTGTAGACATGTTTTAAGAAGTCTTGAAGTATTCCAAGTATCAGAAGTCTAGAAGTGTAGACCCGGGTGTTTATGGGTGTCAACTTCTTCAATTGGGTGATCTAACAAATATAGAGTGGGTTTGGGTGTTGGATTTCATTTTGGAGAGAAACTCGGCGGAACTGTTTTAACGGATTAAAGTTAACTTGCCATTTACTAGCCCATTAACCAATACGCTTCAAATCTTCGTTCAGAATGTTTGCAGCCAAGTTTACATCATCAACAATTAAAAACAACGAAGTGTCGTCTGCATGTAATCTAATATTGGAATGAATGTTTTTTACGATGTCGTTTATATAAATATTGAAGAGAAGGGGACCCAAAACTGAACCTCGAGGAACCCCTGATGAAATCCAATTATTCTCCGATTTTTTCCCGTTGATTACGACTATTTGTGAACTTTCACTTAGATAGCTTTTGAACCAAGACAGTAAATTTCCTCGTACCCCAATTCCGTCAAGTTTATGCAGAAGACCTGCATGTCAGACTCTGTCAAACGCTTTACTTATATCACAGAATACGAACCGGACTTCTTTACCTCCGTCAAGTGCCGATTTAATGTAGTAGTCAAGAAACACCAACTGATACACTGTTCCATCCCCTGGCTTAAAACCTGACTGTAAATTTGTAAGAAGATTATTTTCAATTAAAAACGTATAGACGCGATTAAAAACTATCTTTTCTAGAACCTTGCTGAGACAACTGGTCAGTGAGACGGGACGATAACTTTCCTCTTTGTTACGGGGTGATTTCTTATGGACTGGCATAACATTTGCCCGTTTCCAAACTCCCCGGTTGTTAATGATAAGTTGAACAACCTACACAAGGGAGACGACAGCTGATGCGCAGATTGGTTCAAAATTATTTTATTAATTCCATCCGGCCCACAGGCTTTTTTAGAGTCTAGCTTCGACAAAAGTCTTTCAACCTCCGAAGCGGTTGTTTCTACGTTTCAAGAAAATTCTCGTTAAACTCTATGTGTCTGGCAGCTCCTTATCAACAACAGTATTGCACTGGCTGATAAAGTAGTTATTCAGAAGTTGTGCAATTTCTGTCGGGTCTTTGGCGGCACTCTCCCCCTCAAGCAGTGATGGAAATATGTTGCTAACATTACACTGTTCTTTCGAAACGTTTTTTAAACATTTCCACCGTTATAACAACATATATCATCGTCTCAACTCTATTGCCAAGCTTTCGATCAGAACTGGATCTTCATCAGGACACTCGAATTAGGAAGAACTACATGTCAACAGTACGAAAAACAATTGCAAAATGAACCAATTCCGTTACACGTAATGACGTCGTCCGCACGATCGCAGAGACGTCCTAGGGAATGCCTGCAATTACGGCGCCGAAATGACTGTTCCTAAAATATAGGTGTGGTATGGCTGGTCTTTGTATTAATATTTGGCAATAAGTCGCCGAGTTGCCGTAATTCTCTTGATATAGGTTCAACTGCGTTGCCTGTGGTGGATGAGAGCGACCCCCCCCCCCCTCCCCCCGGAGTTTGACTGGTTTACGATGACACATCAGGGAAAACGTAATGATAGTGATCTAACTGATGAGTCTAATTCAACGAATGAACATAATTCTACATGTATTAGTTCCAAACCAAAGAATAAGGACACTGTGCATTTTTCAAACTGTAAACGAGTGGATAATCGTAAAGGTGACTGTGCGGTGACAAACATATCATCTCATCAATTATCGGATGCCCAGACCACGCTCCTGGGAAAAGGACTTAAATTTATCCCGACAAAGCAAAAGATTGATCGGTGTAAACTCTTGGCCGATTTGAGTGAATGGGAGCGTCGGATGCGGTTACGAGAATTCTTTCACGATGAAACCACCCAGGACCAGCCTAATTCACACCAGGAGGAGAGGTTCACGGTGAGAAAGGAGAGTGCTTTCACCCCCGAGCAGGTCGCGACATAGCCCTGGACAATTACATAAACCTTGTAAAAAATGATATAATGTCAAGCATCAAAAGCAGTGCCGCGCCGAACACAACTGCGAAGGAGAGAAGTGCAATCGGGGAATTGATTAGAAATGATAATCTGATTATCCGGCCAGCTGATAAAGGTTCTAGGATTGTTGTGCAAGATAAGGAACATTACATGAGTGGTCTAAGTGATGAGATTGAGCAGAGTCCTTCTTATTCCTGAACGACATGCGACCTAACGGATAGGTCATCGAAACGTGTTAACAAGTTATTGAACAGCATGGACAAAGCTGGCGTTGTTTCTGATGAACTAAAGAAATTCATGACACCCAGATATCCCACGTGTGGTAAGTTGAAGGGAAACCCGAAGCAACACAAGGAAAATGCTCCATACAGGACGATCGTCAGCGGGACCAACACACCTACCGAAAGATTGCCGAGGTCGCGGAATATGAGTTGCAACAATTTGTTCTCAGTACACCAAGCTACATACGCGACACAACCGATTTTATTAACAAACTTATAGAAACGAAAAGGACAATACCTTCTGGTGCATTGTTATTCTGTTTTGATGTGCGAAAATTGTACCCATCGGTGCCAAGGGATGAAGGAACTGAAGCGTGTAGAGAGGCTCTGGAGTACAGAACCGAACAGCTAATTCCCACTAGTCTCGGCGATCGTGTGGACGACGTCATTACGTGTAACGGAACTGGTTCATTTTGCAATTGTTTTTCGTACTGTTGACATGTAGTTCTTCCTAATTCGAGTGTCCTGATGTAGATCCAGTTCGGATCGAAAGCTTGGCAATAGAGTTGAGACGATGATACATGTTGTTATAATAGCGTCCCTAACCTGGAGGACAATGGTTGATATGAATATTTCCACCATTGCTTGGAAGATGGCATTCTAGTCGATGCAAATTGCTCAGTTTTAACATCAAAGTCTTTTTTAGCCTGCCTTACACGTTATATATAATTTCTGAGTCTTCTAAATTCACGCCAGTCACGTGGATCATTTGCCCGCTTGGCTTTGTTGTGTGCTTTGTTACGTATCCGCATTTGTCTACGGACAAAGGAAGTCATCCAAGGCTTATCCTTCGGTCGGACAGCTATTATTTTTGATGGAATAAAAGATCTCGTTGTTTCTGTGATATAAGTTGTGATGTTTTTGGTGATTTCATCAACACATCCACTAATAAAAAATGAATTCCAGTTTGTATTAGAAAATGACGTTTGACATACCAATAACATCCATGTTGCCATAGTCCCATACAGTTCTTACATGTTGAGTGGCTTTGTATTTCATAGATTTTAGATTCGCTGAAACTGCATGATGGTCGCTACAGAATGGAGGGATAACCTGTACTTTATGAAGACAGTCAGGACATAAGGTTATCAATAGACCGATTAGTGTGCTAGAATGTTGAGTTGTTCGCGTTGGTTCTTTTATCATCTGTGACAAGCCATGGACGTTCTCTCGTATTTTAGGGTGCATACTCGGTAAACAATTTGCATTAAAATCACCAAGTATAAGACATTTGGTCGATAAATCAGCTCTGGCAACTGATATCGATTCGTCGATAAGGTCTCAATAAAAGTCGCGAACCGAAGGGGGTCGATAAAATACACCCACTAATACATTTTGGTTACCACTTCTAATCTCCACCCAGACGCATTCTTATCCAGGTAGCTCCAGAGCTTCCTTGCGTTCAAAAATCAGGTTTGAATTAATATATAAAACTACCCCACCACCAACTCCATCACTTCTATCTTTCCTTACAATGTGATATCTTGGCATTTTGATGTCCTTACTATCAATAGTAACACTTAAAAACGATTCAGTGACACCAGTGACATCAAATTCACCAAACCTTTTTCACAAGCGCCGAGACCAGCGAATACGGTATCATCCGCGATGGTAGATGTCCACGTGTTATCCAAAGATTGTAGATGTCCACGTGTATCGCGTATAATGCAGTACCCCATGCACACAGCTATAGCTTTCTCGTTATAAACCTGCTTCCCATTCTCACAATTTGAGTGAGTCTGTTTATCAATGCGGGAATATTGTGTTGGAAAACATTGTGATCATTTGAACAGAAGCCACCGGAGGGCCACACTAACCTTTCATTTTTCAAAATTTTCACAGGGGAGAGCCTCGGGCCCTGCCAACCAGAGGGGGGTAATTCCCCTGGTGCTCGTCTTCAGTATGCTGATACTCGAATAATTGAAATGCGCCCCTCCCCCTTAAGGGCGGCGCCCCCAGTTTTCCATCGCCCCCCCCCCCCCAAAAAAAAATTAAAATAATCGAACTTCAAATTGGTATCTGACCGTGGTTTTCCCAAAATATCACACCCGCAAACGGCACACAACAAAACACTTCATGCCCCGTTAATCCTTATTACAATGTCTAATAGGCATTTTCTTTGAAAACCACATCAGGTGTTGTCACATATCGCTCCCAGGGCGCCCAAATATGAAAATATTTCCTGGAGGAGACCCAGACTCCCACCAACAGGAGGGTGTCCCCCACCCCATACCCTCCTCAGCTCAGGCCTTCGGATGATGCCTTCAGTAACAACAGTAATTCTATTAATTCGATTATTGCATCTAATAACTGTCCAGTCGTGCTGTTCAACATCAGGCTGAGATTTGCATACTTCAACAATTTACGTGGTCGTATTACTACTGTACACCGATTATGGAGCCCTTCAGTGCGTTCGCACGGATTCCACGGATTCAGTTCATTCACACGAATTCAGTTCGTTCGCACGAATTGAACTCGTTCGCACGGATTCAGTTCCTTCACGCGAATTAGTTCGTTCGCACGAATTGAACTCGTTCGCACAAATTCAGTTCGTTCGCACGGATTCAGTTCGGTCGCGTGAATTCAGTTCGTTCTCGAGAATTCAGTTCGTTCGCACAAATTCAACCTGGTCGCGGGAATGCAGTTCGTTCGCACGAATTCAACTCGCGCACACGAATTCAGTTCGTTCGAACGAATTGAGAATTATTTTTCTTTGAATGGCAATTACGAGGCTCCATACCATTCAACTTGTGCGATATAAAACTTATTCATTTTTCTGTTACCATTTAATAAAAATGATTCCCACGGACATAAAACAACAACTCAAATAGTTCATAGGAGGAGTTTTTTTTTAAATCTTACAAATGGCATAACTGTAGTAAGTATGCCTTGGCGACATCCGGAATGTGCGTATGTACCAACACAGCCCACCCCACCCTCCCACCACCCCTATACTGGTCTATTACTATACTAAGACATCAAAACCCTACAACGAATGCCCGAGTAATAATTCAAAATGTTCTCAGGGACAGTTTTTTTTAAGTATAACAAGAGGCAGAACTCCGGTATGTATGGCCCAGTATGGGTGGACGACACCCACAATATGTGGATATTCTTCCTCCCATGCTGGTCTCTCCTGACCAAAGCATATCGCAATTAGACAATCGGGGCGCGATGGCGTTGCGGTAACCGGTTCTCGTCAGTTAAGTTAAGCAACGTCGAGCCCTATTAGTCCTTGGATGGGTGACAGTCTGAGCGATCGATTCGGACTCCCGCGCTGTGTCCTTGGGCAAGGCACTTCACCCCGATTGTTCACACCGGGACACGATGACGCCGTGTACTAAGACGCACTGCACGTCGATGGTTCGCATGTCTTCAACCACTCTAATCCTGCCTGTGCTGCAGTGCGGAGTTACGATGTTGGGGAGCTGGCAGCTGCTCATCGTTGCTCGGTGGTTCTCTCCGGATACTCCGGCTTCTTTCAACCGTAAAACTATCACCGACACGATATGACTTTGACTGTTAATGTGTCGTTAAACCCTAATTAATAAACAAATACATAATTCGACAATCAATGCTTGTGTTATAATGCAAAACGTCCTTCGGAAAGGTTGCTAAGTTTACCAAGGTCCATAACTCTGGTACTTGTGCATGAACGAAACTCTTGATAACGAATGTCCTTTCTCTTGTTTCTTTAACCCTTTACCAAGCACGAAATTGTTTTAATTGGAAAAAGTTGTAATATCCGTGACGCTAAAGGCTTTGAGGGAGTCAAAACGAAAGGCAAACAAAAAAAAAAAATGTTGACTGTGGAACTAAGGTTCAAAAACAGGTGTCATGACGGTTCGCCATGGCACCTGTTTTTGATACTCTAGTTTCTGCAACAAATTTAATAAGTACGGTAGAGATTAATTGTGTGTTGACCAGTGATTAAGTTGAAAGCTTATCGTACGGACTAAAAGAGAACTCTCGCAATTTAATTAACTCTGCATATGCCACAGTGGTTATATGCCCATCGGATTATTCTTATTGTGTCATTGTATCGGTCTTTGGGAGTATTATCTCTATCTCCATGGTGTTTGCATAATTTTATTTCTCCGATTTGGCCAATTTCCCGGACGGGGATGGGGTTAACCCTCGTTGATGGGTTTGAGGGGAACAGCCCCCTTGATCCCTTATGGCGCCATCCCTACAGGTGACACAAACAAAATTCTTGAACAATTAAAACTTTTGGTGTCAACAACATAGCAGATGACCCATCACTGGAACATACGCGACGAGCTCTTTCCAGTTAGGAATCATCAGCTATGTTTCTAGGTAAAAATTTGAAAAAAATAAAATGTAAAATGCATTTTTTTGGTGAATATCGCTACCTTGTTAAACCCGCTGTGATCGGAAAAGAGTTAATTTGTCACAGGTGAAAGGTCTCGATTTCAAATAAGTGCAAATGTGTTAGACTTTTGTGACTACAACAGCAACCATTTCCAAGCATCTCAAGATCTCGGAAATAAAATTCTACAATTACATAAAAATATTGTTTCGAATCTCATAAATCGCACAAAATGATGAAATGTCTACTTCTTTCGTTGTGTAACTCATCATTAGAGATACATTTTATCTTATAAATCTGATTCATCTGGTAAGTTAAGTTTTGAACATCTGACAAGGCTTGCTCCACAAGGAGTTCTCGTAATTGATTTTAGAGATGCTGCCTGAAAATTTACAATCCGAGTAATCGAATTATTGATACTGCATTCGATATGTGTACATACATTATTTTCGTATCGAAGATTGATTTAGTTCAACTTCGCATTTTACAGCAATTGAATACGCGAGTGAATCGGCGAATGATTTCCTGATTCACACATCGTGAACAACATGTACACGTCCATGAACCCAACGGGCACAGGAAGAGGAGGAGGTGGGCAGTTGTCCCCTTGGGGTGGGAGGGGGTGGCAGTGCGCTGCCCTTTTCGCAAGAAGTGCATTGGTGGAAAAGACTTTACTTTCCGAGAACCGTAACTGAGAAACTCGAGTGTTTGTCCCTAACGTACTTTATATGTGCCAATGGGTGAGAGTGCGAAATGGGGGAGATAAAATAATGGAGGCTTGTCGATAATCACCAACAAAGAATTAATACAATCGGCGGGGAGATTTCTAAACGTTTCTATATATATCGTCCCTTGAGTGAAACAAGGTGCCATCTGCAATGCTTTAGCATTGCAAATGGCACCTTGTTCCACTGAATGGGCGATTTATTTATTTATTTATTAAGGATTTTTAACGACACATTATCAGTCAAGGTCATATCGTGTCGGTGACAGTTTACAGCTAGAGGAAGCCGGAGTACCCGGAGAGAACCACCGAACAACGACGAGCAGCTGCCAGCTCCCCATCATCGTAACTCCGCACTGCAGCACGGGCAGGGTTCGATTGGTTGAAGACATGCGCACCATCGACGTGCAGTACGCCTCAGTACACGGCGTCATCATGCCCCCATGTGGACAATCGGGGTTAAGTGCTTTGCCCAAGGACACAACGCGGGAGTCCAAACTCAAGAGGCGATATGTAATGTCAGTACTACTGAGTGTAACATTAAGATACATGATATGTTGTGAACTTTCGGTTTTAACTCATACGCAAAGTCGAGTGTCCTGTTTGGTATCCCTGTCCCCTTGCTTTCGGATGCTTCCGGATGCTTCCGGTGCCCTTGATGAGCCCTCACTCACAGACTCCCAACAAACACTCGAAAACTCTCCACCACCAACTGTTCTCCTATACTGGTGGCTGGTCAAGCAGAGTTCCCTCACATAACGACTCTGGCATTAGGCGGGAAAATAGGATCTCGAAATGTACCGACATGAGTAACGGCTCTGGCACCAGACCTTGAGTTGAGATCTCAATATCTTTCGACAAGGTGGAGCGAGAGTTGAAATATCCCGACAGTGTTCCCGGGTCGTTGACCGTCGGTACGAACTTAAAAAAACGAGATCAAATTACTTCCTTAAGGCAATAGTAAACAAAACATTTCCGAAACGTTCGTTTATTATTATTATTTCAAAGAATTATACGTTTTACGAAAGTAATACTGTACAATAATAATAATACACGAAGTTTTTTCGTGCGCATGACAACTCGATTCACATATGCTATAAAGAGCACACTCCGCCAAAAGATATTTGACCACCACATTCACACTTCTGAACTCAGAGTGTCAACACCTACTAACTGAAATGGAAAACCTGGAATTACCAGCTCGTTTAGTCAAATACATCTCAGCTCTGGGCGTCTCTTGCCCCATCTCCTGGACCATCCAGGAAATGGGCGAGAACGTCCATCTGAATCTTGAATTCAAGATTGAACCTGCGGAATCAACCAAGACACCACCCTCCTCGGGGAGAGCTAGCACCTTTGGTGAGAGGATCCCATCCCCTCTCGCACTGGTCCTCACCCGGGGAGGCCTGGAGGCCCTGAAAAGAGAAGGAGAAGCCAGAAGAGCCCGTCCACCAAGCGGAGGGATTCCCGACGCTTGGGGGCATTCTTGGAGATGAAGAAAGAGAAAGGTGAGGAAAAGAAAGAGCCAGAGGCAGCCACCACTTACCCTCCTACTCCCACAGACAGCCCCATCCAAATGCCGGCTTCCCAGTCGGTATTGTCGGATGTGGAAGAGTCTGTGGAGACTGAGGTGGAAATGGAAGCTGCCCTCTCGCCTCTTCCTGATCCCCACTCGCCTCTTCCTTCTATACCAGAATGCCAGGACGCGGACGACAGGATAGAGAACATCTTACGGGAACACGAAATACAAGGGGACCTTCACAGACAAGAGATGGACAGGAAATACCAAGCATGCCTCCAACAAATCGAAGAAGCCAAAAAACTAATAGACGCCAGAAACCTACAACAACAAAAGACTCAGCAATCACCCACAACCACTCCAGACTCGGCTAGGACCAGACCCTACAAAACTCAGCAACCACCATCAGGCAGCCCACCAACAACACCAACTACTACTGTCTCTCCTTCCAAACCTCCACCTCTGAAAAAGAAGCAGAAAAGACACAAGCGCCGCTAACAACCCGCAACTTCTCCTCCTTTACCACGGTCTGACACTTTCAAATTCTACAACTAATGAGGGTCGAAAGGGGCTTGCTCCCCATATCGTCCCTGTGCGCCTTCGGCGCGCAAAACCATTTGATTTGGTCAAGATATTTGAAACATAAGACCATTTTTGAATAATGAAAATTGTTTCATCAAATGGTCGGTCAACTTTTTTTTTTAAATTAGCGACTTTCAGAAAAAAAAAAAAAAAAATCATTCGTTTATTTTTTCCAGGAATTATCTCCTAGGGGCGCGGTGGCTCATTAGGTAGAGGCACAGGCTGCAAGTCGAGAGGCCCTCGGTTCGAATCCCACCTGCGGCAAACGCGTTGTGTCCTTGGGCAAGACACTTCACCCCCATTGCCCTCGTGGGGGCACGGTGACGTTGTGTACTAAGGTGTACTGCACGTCGATGGTGCACTTGTCTTCAACCAATACTAACTCTGCGTGTGTAGAGTTAGTATGCTGGGGAGCTGACAGTTGCTCGACGTTGCTCGGTGGCTCTCTCCGGGTACTCCGGCTTCCTCCGCCCGTAAACTGTCGAGGTCATGATTAGCCATTGTGCAAAATATGTGAAATAATAAATTATCTCCTGGGCTATTATATTAATGGAAAGGGTAATGTCTGTGTTATATGTCACGAGGCGCATACTGTTGATATAATGAACAGATAAAAGATACAGAATATTAAAAGATGGTTTTCTTATTCTTAAGTGGCGTACATAGAGGTCTCCACGCCCACTTTAGCCATATATGGAGACCTCAATGTACGCCTGTATGTGAGTAAGTTTAATACAATTTATGACATATTTGAAACTCTATCATCTGATTAATTGTTGGAAAGGGCTCTCTAAGCCCTTTCCAGCAAGTAATCAGATGGTAGGTTTGATCTGCACATATCAGAAGTTCAGAACGTACAAATAATCACCATTAAATAGATGACTATAGACGCTTTCGGCAGCGAAAGTGTAAAATAGAGAATAACTGTCAAACGTTCAAACTGATTGGGAAACATTGTAAAAAGTCAGCTTTTGTATTTTCATACTACTCCACAGGAAATTTGCCCAAAGTATGTAAATTGATGCGCACATCGATGAATACACCTTACCTAGCATTTCAAAATTTCAAACTGTATATTGAATTCCCATACCATTACTGTTAAATTTACTGGCAACTTTAGAAAATTACGGGTATCTAACTTTCCTGTAAATCTAAATCGTCAGCCATGTATTCAAAGATATTCATTATGGATCCATTTTCTCCCGTGGGGGGTCCCGGAAAGTGGAACAGTAAACAAGTTCTGCTTCACTGGTAAAGTGGGACCCAAAGTGGGAGTACTCGAAAGAAAGCAGCATAGGTATAAACGATCATTGGCTAAACTTGACTCCATCCTTATGTTGAGATCATGAGATAGCCAAATATACCGAAAGTGGCCTTAAATACTGATAGATGAATCCATTCCATCAGCACTTCAATTTTGGGGTCATTTTGCAGGTTTGTCTCTGTACAGGACATAGGTGAATGCAGGAAATGTGAGTTGCAACCCCCTTTCACAAAACTATTTTAAGGACTTATGCTCTTGTGCACAATGCTCACTAGTCTCCACTCAAATTTTGTAAGGAATTCGAAGGTGCTGTGACCTGGAACCAGTCTAGGCCTTAAATAGTTCATCGCCTTTGTTTGGAATCACTGGTCTGGTATATTTCACTTGGTCGGAAAAGCGATCCTATGGTTCGCTTTTCTAGCTAATTGATATATTCCAGACGACTGGTCGAAAAAATACCGAAACCATTCATTTTCTTTGAATCAAAGCACGAAATGTTGCTCAATCTAGACTTGATGTAACCCTTTACCTAACATGAAAAGCAGACGACACTTGCAAAAAAAAAATTCTTCTGGGACGGGTCGGTCCGCTAGTGACATATATTTAATCATTTACCCAATGTAAGGGGCAAAACAGGCCAGAGCTATTCACAAAAATCACCATTCAATTCTCATTATGTTTTTCATATTTTTTCTCTCCAAAACATAGCTTATGACCCCTCATTGGAACGAGCTCATTGAGATCGTTCCAATGAAGGGTCATAAGCAATGTTTTTGACATTTTCATATTCGTCCTGTTCATTCTTAACTATGATTCTTACACAGTCGCTGTGATCAACCAGAAAACCTAGCTCATTTCTGAGATTTTCCTTTAGTTGACCATGCGCGTTCATGCAATACTCTGTTGGAAAGACCGTAATAGCTCTTTCCCACGGCGTTTTATCTAACGACGCATAGTGTTAGCTGCAGCACGTGCAACTATAGAGAAGAGTTTCTATGATCTTCGATCGCAGAACATTAAAAACGTAATGGACGTGACAACCGTTACTCATTCCCAGTTCCTTATTCGAACTTCTGATAAGGAACTGGGAATAAATAACGATTGTCACGTTCCCAAAACGTATATCTAGTTTTTTGTCCGAACAAAAATGGCTTACACGTTGTTAAATACATATACTCGGTCTACGAAGTGTGTGCTGAGTCTGAGACTTAAAATTAACCCTTTGAACCCAAGAGTTCGGGTTTTCCGGCCCAGGAGCATGCATAATTTCATTAAGTAGGTTACCTGCCAATAGTCCAGGCACATTAGACATAAAAATGAGAAAGTAAGGAAAAAAAATCGGAGAAAGCTGATTTTTTTATATGTTTCCGGGACACACACTGCGGATAAAGTGTGAAAAGTCCCCGCGAATCCGAGTTGAGCTTTTTTAGTTATAGCGTTTTTTTGATGAAAAAAAAAATTAAAAAAAAAAATTCGACCCAGCTCCATATTTCTCATTCTTATTCGCCTTAGTAGGGTGAGAATCATAAATATCGTGCTGAATTATATTGAGAATACATATCCCCAACAGAAAATGCCAACTTTGTACCAATCCTCACACTCAGTGGTGAAATATTCACGAAAATGTACAAAATTACGAAAAAAAATTTATTGTTTTCATACACACAACGGTACACAACGTCCATTAAATCAAATCTACGACTACTTTGGGAGTTAAATTATATATCAAAAATTGCAGAAAAGCAGTGGCTTTATAATGATATATAACAATAGTCATTTATTCCATAATGAACTGGTGAAACGTGTGAAATATTAACCATACCCCCTAAACTCAAATTCAAACGGCATCGACTTTTCTCTTTCAAATACCCTATTATAGCATCATTGTTTGCACAAACTGAATGTGAGAAACAGGGACTGAACGTTTGTCCAGTGACGTTTGACCAACCACTTTATATCAAAGCAGTGGAGATTGTGTCTTCGTCAGATAAGTTGACAAAAGTTTTCGTTAGACTCGGCGGCTTCCATATGATTATGTCATATTTAGGGGCAATTGGTTCGATCATGGCTGGTAGCGGCTTGGATGAACTTTGGGGGACTGTTTATGCTGGTGGGTCAATCCATCATTTGATCAGTGGTCATGCATATTCAAGAGCAGTTCGTGCCCATTTGCTAACACAAATTGCCATTACAAAACTTGTGTTTGAAGAAAGCCGAACACTAGATAACATAGACTGCACAGAAGTCAATGAAATATTCTGTGGACTTGCCAGAGGTGACTGTACAACAGCTGACGCTGTCAATCAAGAAAGTGTCAACCATCTACTGTCAAAATTACACGAACTGCTCCAGAATGCGTCCGTAGGACGCACAGGAAAGCTTTGGGTACAATACTACGAGCAAATAGGTCTTCTCCAGTTGTTCTTGAGAGCAGAGCGCACAGGCGACTGGGAACTCCACACATATTGTGTTCGCAATATGATTCCAGTATTTCACGCAGGTGGTCATTTTGCATACGCAAAAAGTTCTCATCTCTATTTGCAGCAGATGAATGAGCTAACAGAAATAATGCAACAGGATGATTTGAAGTTGTTCACTGAGAAAGGTTACTTTACCATAAGGCGCTCAGATAAATTCTGGGACGGGATATATTCTGATCAGACCATAGAGCAGTGTTTAATGAGAATGTTCAAGCTCCCTGGTGGTCTCACACATGGCAGGGGAATAACCGATAGCACTGTTGCGAAATGGGTACATGGACTACCTCTTTGCCTTCCGATATGTAATGCTCTCGAAAATTTTGTTCATGTTCACACTGGTCATGGCGAACAACATCGGGATCTCCGTCAAAGTTCACAATTGACTGATGCCAATGATATCACCAAATTATTGAACTGGCTCAGAGTGCATTCCCCCTTTCAGAATAGAGATCCACTACAATTAGTCTCTATAGCGACCGGGCTTGTGGCCGACGAAACTGTGAACTGTGACCAAGTTCGCAAAATTGGTGAATGTTGCGTATCGAATGTTGTAAGCAAAACGTTCAACAGCATCAAACTACGACGTGTTGACACTGTGAAGTCTTTCGCATCGATGGCAAATAGCATCAAAGTCCGTGGAAGTAAGGTAGTGATTGACCTCACAATTCTGTTCAACCGCATCACATGTGTTATTCAGTCACAAGCAGAGATGGAAGAGTATCTCAAATATGAACTCGCCCCGAAACCACCAGCATTGTTTGATTCTGCTGGAATGAGGAAGACACAGAAAAGCACGCTCGGTAAGATCCTCAAAACATACGGTTCCGAGCAAACTAAAATCCCAGAACATTCTCTGTTTGTTGTAGATGGTGGATTTTTATTGAAGGCAGTTGTATGGCCTAAACAGTCGTCATATAAGGACATATGTACATCATATTCCAATTATCTAGTGAGACATTTTGGGGCGAACGTCGTGGTTGTTTTTGATGGTTATGCTTGTACAATGTCGACAAAGGGCATGGAACAAGCCCGTAGATCTAAAGACAGGTATTCCATTGATATCAATATCTCACCCGAGTTACCAGCCACCACACCCCAATCCGATTTCCTTGCAAATGCCAAGAACAAAACCCAACTGATCGATCTTCTAATGCAGGAGCTATCTGCTATCAATATTCAGTCCAAGCAGGCCGAGGCTGATGCTGATGTACTGATAGCCGAAACTGCACTTGACATCGCTCAAGATGACAACAATGTTGTCGTTGTGGGAACAGACACAGACTTGTTAGTCATTCTTACCTCTCGAGTTCAACCGGGATGTAATATTCACATGATGTATTCCATTACCCCAAACTTACTAGTTTCAGTTAGTGAAATAGCAACCAAAATGGGTGACCATAGAAGCAACCTCCTTGTAGCACATTCTATAAGTGGTTGTGACACTACTTCTGCACTCTTTCGAGTTGGTAAGAAGAAAGTATTCAGTACAATTGTCTCCGATGTTACTAGCAACTCACAACAGTATGTCAACACAATTTTGGCGGATGACAGTACACCAAGTGCAGTAGCCGCTGCCGGGGAACAACTTCTCCTGATCTTATACGGGAGTAAAACTGTTTCCTCTCTCGACCAATATAGATATGTCACTTACAAGCGTTATGTAGCAAAATCTAAACTGAATAAACCCATCGACCTAGCCTCACTCCCACCAAGCAGCGATGCTGCACACCAACATGTCTACAGATGTTATCTCCAGGTTCAACAATGGCTGGGCACTTCGCTTCCGCCGACGGATTGGGGGTGGTCGCTAGACAATGGACTTCTTGTACCGACTGCAGCCACAAAGCCATGAGCCCCCGATAACCTACTGAATCTGATCAGTTGTGGTTGCAAGAGTGCTTGTATAAAAAGGTGTGGGTGTAAGAAGGCAGGACTCTCTTACTCAGGTTTGTGTAATTGCAGTTCGGATTCTTGTAACAACCACAGAAACACTGCCCTGTCGGAAATTTCTGAGTTCGATGAATAATATGTATATAGGTCATGTCATTTCTGTATATAGCGTTGATAATAGTCAATGTAACTTAATCCATGTTGATTGATTTGTACATTCTGTAAATATTATTTATTGATTTTTGTACATTCTGTAAATATTATTTATTGATCTAATGCTGCTAGACACAGACGTGTCTGTTCGGTCCCAAGCCCGAAAATAGTTGAGTTCTCATGCTGACGAATTTTATGCCAAAAGGGGAACTCGGCCAGAAGCAGAGGGGGTCTTCCATAATGTCTATTTTGTAAGCAATGATAAAAGTCTTCAAATGGTGGTGGATTTTTTATCGTCTGTCCAACTAACATCCCGTTCTGTACTACGACCCTTTGGGCAAATCCGTTAGGAAAATCGTCATTTTTTGCGTAAATCCGATACTTTTTTGTGAATTTTCAATAATTTTTCGCAGAAATTGTCAGAGAATGCACATTTTCCTCTAGGTAAATGTATATTAGACATTATGTAGCTCGAAATACGCGTAAACAAAAAATACAGTTGGATCAATTCGAGGTTACAAAGTTCGTGCGATTTTTTTTTATTTTTTTCAAACGCTTTTTCGAAAAAAGGCTGTAGAAAAAAAAAGCTCAACTGGGATTTTAGGGGACTTTTGTCTAATCGTTCAGTGACATGTACTCGACATTCCCTGAAAAAATCAGCTTTCTCCGATTTTTTTCCCTAGTGAAACCTAATGTTCTTGGGCTACAAGTGAATGTGTGGGGAGAACCAATCAAAATTTTCAATGTCGAGCCCCAAGGCTGTCCGTTGGAAATATTAATTAGTCTACCCTCAAATAATGAATATGGACTCTTTCAGTTGCTGTCATTGTACTGACATGCAGTATACTCAATGGTTGAAAGGGTTAAGGCTCTAGGGTTTTATAACAAATAATTTTCATAAATAATTGAGCTTTGTTTTCAATCTTAATGGAAGTGAGAGGGTGAGAAACCGATCAAAAAGTACAATGTAGGACAATTCCTTAACATAATCCAGTCTAACTTTGATGCCTGTACCACGTGATTTATGTTATACATATAGCCGTTGAGCGCTCCCACCCCCACCCCCCACCCCCCACACACACACACAAACACACACACTGTGTATTTGTTTACGCGTTGAAAAATACGAGAAATTGAATTCATAGCTTATTTCCTCATTTCACAAATCTACACAAGTAATTTCAATAAATTACTTCCTAGCAAAAATTATTGCACCATTCTATTGAATTCTCTTGGTAGTAATTCGTTCTCGAAGCATAAATTGCAGGGCCTTTGTGACACTTTTCTGACAATTCGATTTGGGCAAATGCAATACATGTGCTGAACTTTGCAACGTTCAACTATAAACCACGAATACTGTTTACTAAAGAATATAACTGAGAACATAAAACAGTGCACACTGATGCATTATTCAACGAAACAATGTTTTATGGAAATTATTATTTTCTAGCGGAATTTACTTTGAGATTCTCTTTCCGGGTCAGATACGCATGTGTGTGGTATTGAAATCGACTCTAGGCGAATTATCCCTTCTGATGTCGAGAAGGCCTCACAAGGTAGATCTTTGTTTCTCGGGACATTTTTTGGTAAAATTGCATGTGGGCGGTCGGTTTATTATTTTATTTTTTTATTTTTGTAATTATTTCTTTTGCCAGAAAAAAGTTCATCTTCGTGATTTGCTTTATGTTTTAGGCCTCATAATCTACAGAATAGCATGAGTGGCGGTTTTATTTCGTCCCTTGAGTGCAAGAATGCTTTGCAATGCTAAAGCATTGCAAAGCCTTGTTGCACCCAAGGGACAAATTTATCAATATTATTAACTTGGGTAAAATATCAGACATAAACCATTTAATTTTTATTTTCTGAGTTTGCATTGGTTATAAAAAGATATCATGCGGCAGCCAAAAGGACCATGTGGGAGGGCCTGAGAAACAGATTTTTAACTTTTTTTAGGCCTAAAGAGAGATCTCAGAGTCAAAGAAATTGTGTTTTTTGTCTCGAATTTCAAACTTTCCCCCTCTAATGAGATGGAGACACCCCCTCTTGTTGTGCTCGCCCACATCTTGTTGTTGCAGGGCTCAGATGATGCATCGACTCATATTCTGTATGCCCTCCTAGATATTACTCTTGCCCCCCCCCCCCCCCCCCCCTAACTTTGATATCCTGGCTACTCACCTGCCGGTAATACATTTGGGGCTGGAAGCTAGTTGTGTAGGGTGAAATAGACGGTTCGTCCCGTGACCCTATCTGTCGTAATTTTTAGGTGTCTATCGGAAACGTTGTTGGTGGCTCGAACGCCAACATTTTCCCGGAAGCCGCTAATTTGAAAAAGTCGACCTTTTGACGGAACTACAATTCTCATTTTGCAAAAATTCCATTACGTTTCAAATATCCTTTGTATGAAAGCGCTCGTTATAAATATATGACAATCGAAAGGTCATGTACACGAAACGATTTCGTGTATTTGTTATTATTTTAAAGAATTACTTTCGTAAAACATGTCATCAAACATGTAACAAGGCCACCACAAGGCGTGGGCTATGTCCCGCAACCGAGCAAGCTCTTACATTGCACATGTGAAAGACTACAAAACTGCAAAGTGAAAATTATATACCAGATTTGGTCTTGATTCGATAACCCAACTGAAGTTATCATCGGGACAAATTTTCGAAGTTGAAAAATCAGAAAAGGGGACATAACTTGGCCAAAAGTGGTCGGATCGAACCCAAATTCGAACTTGACCAGAGTGTTCTGGGAATAAACCCATATACCAACTTTGATTGTGATTAGATAACCCGACCTGAAGTTATCATCTGGACAACCAATTTTCGAAGTTGAAAAATCTGAATAAGGACCATAACTCAGCCAGAGTTAGTCGGACCAAACCCAAATTAGAACTTGACCAGCGTATCCTTTTGACAAACTCATGTACCAAATTTGGTTTCGATTCGATCAACCAACTAAAGTTATCGTCCGGACAACTAATTTTCGAAGTCGAAAAAAAATTGGAAAAAGGGTCATAACGCAAACAAAACACGCACGCATGCAGCTGATTACCATAGTCCTCCGTCAAAATAACGGGGAACAATTAAGGAAGCACCGGGTACAACCCGGTGCTTCATTAATTAAAAGTTTGCTGACGATGATTTTTATTACCTGTTAAACGCATGCATGGACATCAAAGCCCACCCCTTCATTACGATCAATCCGCGGCGAGCCAGCGGCTGTACTGTACCGGAATTGTTTTAACCCTTTACCCAACGAATCGTCCGCACCCACCGGCGTAATATGCAAATTCAGCAGTTCAAAAAATATTATTTTTCAAAAAATTTCAACAAAACCATATCATGTGACCCCTCATTGGAACGAGCTCGTCGAACTCGTTCCAACGGGGAGTCACATGATATGGTTTTGTTGAAATTTATTGAAAAATTTGAAAAAATATTTAAAATAATAAATTTTGATATCGTCTGCGTTGGGTAAAGGGTTAAAGAGTATATGAAGTTCGGTCCCAATTTCGTACCAAAGGTGATCATCCCAGGAACACTGTCGTAAAATTTTATATCACGCTCCACGACGTCGATAAATTTTGACTAGCTACTTTCGGGCCTGCACATTTCCGAAAATTAAGCTCAACCCTTTGGTACTTTTGTACGTATTATGCCGTATGAAATCAAACAGCGCGTTGATACTTTTGTATGTCTTAAGACGTACGAAATCAAACAGCGTCTTGATACTTTGTGGTCATTTGTCTTGCTATTATTTTTCGATTTTTTAAAGTTTTCAGTTCCTGTTTTCTCCTGAGTGACAACTGTTGAGCCAAATATTATCGCAGCTTAAAATACTAATATAATACTGCTGTAAAGACTATCAGGGCTTTCAAAAAATGAGGATACCAGAGCAAAAGCCAACACTTCCCTTGCTTATATTTCATATTTAGTCAAACACAAATAATATTTTGTTTATATAAATTTGTTTGATTACAAATTATTGGAGAGTGCCTGTGGGCACTCTCCAATAATTTGTAATAAAACGTGCATTGAATAACAAATTCAGGCCACCAAAAATAATCTAGCCCTCAACCAGATAATCACTAATGTGAAATATCTTGCTATTTGTACTTTCCGACGTTTGACGTCGCATTTTGAAAAACGTTGAAGAAACTGAATTCCCTGTGACTTTTGAACGTCAGATTAATTAAAGTTTCAAAGGGTTAACGAACATTTTATCACGACATTGAAAGCCGTAAATGCTTGAATTGTCATACTTGATCTGTTCATCGACTTTGTCTTGGAGAATGTTTTCAAAACGATGTCTCGGAATAGTATATGGAACCTGCAAGTATAGGTTACATTTGTCAATGACAATAACAATTAATACCACCATCAAATTCGCCATAATCAACTTTCTACTAGGCAATTCAATACTGTGGGGATGAATGCAAATCAATTAGAATGAGCTTTCTGTTAACATGAATTGAAAACGGGCTTCTTCGGGGGAACTTTTGACTTGTTAATTCCAGGAAATCGATATTGTCAGTTGTGCTTATGGTGATATAATCATTTCTAATACCATGGGTGATAAATCGATTATGATCCTAATAAAATAAACAGCTTGTTGAATGGAGTAGCAAAGGTAATTAAGGAAATTCCATTATCAAAACGAATGCTGTGTGTTTAGAATTATAGGTGGAATCTGAGATTTACTGCATTGCTTTTGTTTATTGGTATCACAGCAGTAAATATTTTTCCATAGGCGACCATTATAACGCTCAAGCGAAAAAAAATATGATCGCCTCACTTTAATTTCGGCATTCAAATATCTTTGTCAACTATAGCCCTTCAGACAACTTTTTCTGACCCGAAAAGAGGGGGTCATGCAACAAATAGGAGAGAAAACCTGACCGGAAGGGAAGTACCGGTCACGTGCACCTATTTTCCAGGGAATTCCCAATAAAACCACACTAAAAGTCAATTGTATTTTTGAGGTCCAATAGTCATCTAATCACCCTCTTTATTCATCTGGAATATTCAACAATAATGCAAGATGTCATTAGAATGTTTCAAATGTTTATTTCAACAATATATTTTCCCAAGGCAGCTTTTTTTTTTAGAGATTGCATCACTTCCGAGCAACATTTCGAGGCGAGCAACTCTAATTCAAATATTTACTGCAGCGATACCTATAATCATCCCCAACCATCCCAAAGTTACATTTTACCACTTCAATAATATAAAACAGTCATTTCTGCATTAGAATTCAACTTTTGGCTTCTGTTGAGTAAAAAACATGGCAAATTTGTTCTTTTAAAGAAAAGTGTCCAAACTTTGTCAAATGGGCTTAAAAACTCTATTGCCATAGCCTGCAACATAATATGTATGCTGAGAGGGATAAAAATTCACAGCTTTCTTTGAAAACTACCCTGATCCCCAAATACGATTAAAATCTGCATCAATACATCATATTTGGAGAAGAATCTGTCTCATTCCTCCACATGGCATGAACAAATAGTGTTCCAACCCCCTCAAAACAATATGAATATCAATTTTTGTTTCGAAAATTGAGGTTCCAGCTATAAATTTCACCAATATCAAAGGACAGTGCATTTTTATTCCAACAATTAATGTCAAATTTTCTTCTTCCTGCTGATGTGATAAATATAGCCCTGAATGCGGCCTCTCGGTATCCCCCTCTTCATAAAAAAACTATGATATGATTCCTAAATTAATTGATGTTGACACAAAACAAACCTCTTTTGATATGAAATTCTCATTTGTGATAATTTATATATTACATTGTGTCTTCTGAAGACATTTCACATTGAGTTTGATGAATATTTGGCAACGTTTCCAAGAAAACGCCACAGTTTTCTCAACTGAGGCACCTTGAGTCCTTTGTATGGCACTGACAAAACATAAAATACATTTTTCTTCCAACAGTATGACCAGTACCGCTACTGTGGCATCTCATAACACTATTAAAATTCCTAAAACCATCAATTATTGATTCTATAGTACAATGCTTGTGCTGCAAGTCCCCATAAATGCACTTTCACAAATTTAGTTTGAAGCCCCACAGACATCCATTCTGATAAAAAGAGTGAAATTGTAGAAAATATGTTTCCAAAGAGGATGAATCAGATATTGCTTCTGGAATAGAGTGGGCTTTGGTGTTTATTATATTTGCGAGAGTGTTGTGATGGGGAGGGGGGAGGTGAGGCTGAAAAATAGTGAACTGACAATTATTGAAAATGTTGAGCCAGGCAAGTGAAAAGCAAGAAAAAAAAAACCTTGTCTGATAGAGACAGTCAGACAGAAAAACTTGCATCACACATTTTAGAAGTCTACATAAGAGAGAACTGAATGACATACAAAGAAAAATATAACGAGCAGAGCCAGGAAAAGGTTGTCAAATAGAAAAAAGCACAGTGAACCAAGAGCGCTGGGGTCACAAGACAAATCATAAGAAACTGAAAACGTTTGATATTAAATTCAGTCTTCACAAACATACTGTACAGTCTTTGCAAATGTTTCCCATCAGCTGAGAGGTTCAGTATGGGTGTGTGTGTGTGGGGGGGGGGGGGGGGTGTTCAAGCAGTGAACAATTTTCACAACTGTCATTGTAGCTTTGTGCTGTACCATAGCAACCGTGGCGGCGCTAGTACTGAACTACAATATTGGTAGCTATGCACAAATGCCATCTATTCACATTTGCTACTAAATTGTTATTTTTTTACAATGTAGCCCCTCCCCCCTCCACCTCAAATTGCTGTTTCAAAATACTCTCTCAATGAAGGAATTGTTTTCTAACATCTTTACGAGCATAATATAGACACCCATTTCTAAATACCCGTGACAGAAGCACAGTATAGGTTTTCAGGCTGTGCATTTGAATGGTGATTTGGCAAGGGTTGGAAGATTGGAATCCCTCCTGTCCCAAGTGCTTTGAGGCGGAACCATGGTTTAAATAAATATGTTAATTGGGTAAGATAGGCTGTTAGTTGGCAGTTGCCAGAGGTTATAGTGTGCTCCTGGAGACTACTCTTGCTCAAGATGTGAATTTGCTTGTATTAACAACCTTAGTCTGGTAATGTATAGCCTTTGTTGCTTTGTTACTGACTGTGTCAAAAATATAACTTTTCTAAACAATTAAACAGTATTGTAAGGTGTATGGTCCCCCAATGAACATTTAAATGTGAAATAAGGTAAAAAAATAAAAATTAAATCAGGCTTGTTGCTGACTGTGTCAAAAATATAACTTTTCAAAACAATTAAACGGTGTTGTAATGTGTGTGGTCCCCCAATGAACATTTAAAAGTGAAATAAGGTAAAACAATAAAAATTAAATCAGGCCTCAAAAAGGCAAAAAACATATTTTCTGTAATCATCCCCAACCATCCCAAAGTTACATTTTACCACTTCCATGATATAAGAGCCATTTCTGCATTAGAATTCAACTTTTGGCTTGTGTTGAGTCAAACACATGGCAAATGTGTTCTTTTAAAGAGAAGTGTCCAGACTTTGTCAAATGGGTTTAATAACTCGCATTGACCCCAAAAGATTTTTGTAGCCTGTAACCTAATGGGTATGCCGAGAGGGATAAGAATTCACAGTTTTCTTTGAAAACTACCCCGATCCCCAAGTAAAATTAAAATCTGCATCAGTACGTCATATTTGGAGAAGAATCTGTCTCATTTAACCACATGGCATGAGACATAGTGTCCCAAACCCCTGAAAACAATATGAATATCAATTTTTGTTTCGAAAATTGATGTTCCAGCTATAAATTTCACCAATATCAAAGGATAGTGCCTTTTTATTCCAACAATTAATGTCAAATTTTCTTCTTCCTACTGATGTGATAAAATATAGCCCTGAATGTGCCCCCGGTGTGCCCCTCTTCATCAAAAACTATAATATGATTCCTAAATTAATTGATGTTGACACAAAACAAACCTCTTCTGATATTAAATTCTCCTTTGTGATAATTTATAAATTACATTATGTCTTCTGAAGACATTTCTCATTGAGTTTGATGAATATTTTGCAATTTTTCCAAGAAAAAGCCACAGTTTTCTCAGTTGAGGCACCTTGAGTCATTTGTATGGCACTGACAAAACATAAAACACATTTTTCTTCGAACAGTATGACCAGTACCGCAACCGTGGCATCTCATAACACTGTTAAAATGCCTAAAACCACCAATTATTGATTCTATAGCGCAATGCTTGTTCTGCAAGTCCCCATAAATGCACTTTCACAAATTTATTTTGAAGCCCCACATACATCCATTCTGACAAAAAGAGTGAAATTGTAGAAAATATGTTCCAAAGATGATGAATCAACATTTCAAGGCGGGCAACTCTAATTCAAATAATTACTGTAGCGATACCTAAAGAAGTATATGTGACCATTTATTTTTACGGTAAGTACCTTTGTTCGCCACAAGAAAATCATGTACTATGTTTTATTCAAGAGAAACCAGAATTGTGTCGTGTTGTTGTCAACCATTGATTAAATGGTGTTAATTGAATCACTGATAATTTTCGTTGCATCGAAATTATCTTCTTTGATTTTGTGTTCTCTATTGGATATTCGGGAACTATACGTTTACAGGTATGACGATACTAAATATTCGAATAAGAGTTACCCGATATGAAAAGTTGCAATCGGAAATGATGCAGTCTCAGAAACTGAGCCGCCTTGCGAAAATATATTGTTTCAATAAACGTGTGAGGCATTCTACTGACATCTTGTGTTAAATTGTTGAATATTCAAGATAAATAAAGAGGGCGATTTGATGACTTTTTAGACCTAAAAATACAATTGACTATTGGTGTGTTTTTGTTGAGAATTCCCTGAAAAATATATGCACCTGACTGGTACTTCCCTTCCTGTCAATGTTTCTTTCTTATTATTGGATGAATCAGAATGATCAGCCGATCTCGTTCCAATCAACGGGGCCGTAGGTGGGTGTGTGGCCATACGCAATGTTTGGAGACAAAAACTGAAAATCAATCATATCACCGACAGTTAACTTAACGCTTCGATCCTGAGCAGAGGTAACTGCGTTGTGTTCCTGCGCAAGGCACTTAACCCTTTACCCAACGTAACGGGTAAAACCGGCCAGCGCTATTCTCAAAAATCGCCAATTGATTTTCATTATTTTTTTATTTTTTGTATCAAAAACATAGGTTCTGGCCCCTCGTTGGAACGAGCTCGTTCCAATGAGGGGTTATAACCTATGTTTTTGAGACAAAAATGAAAAAAATTAGTTATTCAAGAATTTTTTTTGCAAGTGTCGTCTGCTTTTCATGTTAGGTAAAGGGTTAATTAATTTGTTATTGGTCGGTTTTCCTTGGGTGTTATTGTTCGAAATGAGATTTCAATAACCAGTTAGGTCTAAATGCTTTCACACTAGTATGAATGTTTTCTCACAAATGTAAAATCATACAGGTATGTCTTGGAGCACAATAGAACTGAACTCGGACCGCGTGGCCAGAGAATTCGTTGTACAATACACCCCCAGCAATGTCAAACAGGAAGTCGCACTGGCCCACTCAAAGTGATTTGCGTAGGAACAAACCAAGGCTACATTCAATGAAATACTTATAACAAGCTATTAATTGAATAGAGAGTAATCGTTTGACTGGACTGGTTAAAAAAGTTCTCTGAAGTGCTTTACTTGACAAAGATATTTGCATGTCAAAATTAAAGTGATGCGATCATATTTGTTTTCGCCAGAACGTTATAATGGTCGCCGGTGGGAAAATATTTATTACAGTAATACCTACAGAGCGTATCTCTGTTTAACCCTTTACCCAACGTAAAACCGGCCAGCGCTATTCTCAAAAATTGCCAAGTAATTTTCATTATTTTTTTCATTTTTTGTCTCAAAAACATAGGTTATGGCCCTTCGATGGAACAAGCTCGTCGAGCTCGTTCCAACGAGGGGTCATAACCTATGTTTTTGAGACAAAAAATGAAAAAATTAGTTATTCAAGAATTTTGTTTGCAAGTGTCGTCTGCTTTTCATGTTAGGAAAGGGTTAATGATTCGGAAGAAGTGATGTCCCTGAAAAGCATTGAAGATTCGATTCGACGTCGACATTGATTGCCCTGGTCCGGGATCGGCATAGAATCGGGTTCTTGATTCATATATACTCGAATCGGGTAACTCGTGTTTTTTCACGAAGGGCCTATGGCAAATAAACGTTTGTTACCGACAGAATCATACCTCTGAAATGAAAGAAGAGTTGGCGGTTCCGTTTTCGTTCAATCGGCTTATTGGCATGGTTGTCTCCCTCACATTGTCAGTGTATTGCATTGTTGCAGCAGTACACATGTGGAGCGGGGGATTCCCGCGCTCCAGTTTATAAGTACTGTTGTAGCAATGCAACTTGTGACCGTTGCTCTAATACCACCTGTGGAACGCACAGGCGGCCAGGATATCGTTCCTTGAATGCAACAAGGTGTCATCTGCAATGCTTTTTGCATTGTAAATGGCGCTTTGTTTTGTTGCCCTAAAGGGACGATATGCACGGTAATTAGGTAAAATAACAAATGATTTCACGAAAATTGTTTCGCACTATTTCCGATTTGATTCAGATTCGATGTCGACATCAGACCCACGATTCGATTCGGAATTTGATTCGAGGACAGTAAGTTCGATTCGCAGGATCCCAGAAGAAGTGTTCATGGTATTAGGAACGGAAATACGGAATTGAGTTCAGGGTGGTAAAGCAAGTCGTGAATTGAGAAACAACAACCAAGAAATGTACTTATTCTGCATCCAACAATGAGCGTCAAGCGGTGGAGATAATATGAGGAAGAGATAAGATCCACCACCAGCATGCGCGCCGATGTGTTTTAGAGCAAACGTTGAACAGCTTAGGATGGACCAGTGTCAGTTTGTCTATCTTTCTACTCAAAATATGCGAATGATCACCCCTACCCATCGACATGTGTGTACAACCCGGGCCATTCCATATTGAATAATTTTAAGGATGGAGGAAACTTAGTACCGCAGAGAATCACCGAGTAACGAAGAGTAACTGTCGGGCTCTCCGGTTTACTATCCTGGCACAAGTAGGATTAGCATTGGCTGAAGGAAAGTGTCTGTTCGCGTGTAGCACGGTGATCATGGATGTACAACATGTGGACGCTACACTTGCCTTTAGTCAAAGCAAGCCCAGCTTGCGGCGGGGCAGTAAACTGGATAGAGGTGATAGGTATTCGCCAAGGATAAGTGATCTTTCAGGAAATTCCTTCTTTCTTTACCCGTAAAATGTACCGACATGACATGACCTAGGTTATTGTTAAACCCAAATAAAACAAAACAAAACAAACAATAAAACCCCCAAACAACACACAGTACACATTTAACTTGTATAAACAAATCTGTAGAGGGTTAGAAGTGATCTATAGTCAACTGTGAGTGGTAGAATATTTGTGGTCGGATGTTAGAAAATTAGCTTCACCTTCTCACCTCCCTTTGATCTGTGAATAACAAACGGGTCGCAGAAAATCGACCCCCTCGCCCTTGGTTCTAAAACAGAGAGTTTCGTCGTTGTAGTACATTCACGCAAAAGCAATTGTAACGCAGTTTGAGTGAAGGAGAACGCCTTATACACACGCATTTGCCGAAAACTGTGCCAAGTTGGGGAGGGCACCGAGTCTTAACCCTTTACCTAACGTAACGGCCAAAACCGGCCAGCGCTATTCTCAAAAATCCCCAATTAATTTTCATTATTTTTTTCATTTTTTGTCTCAAAAACATAGGTTATGACCCCTCGTTGGAACGAGCTCGTCGAGCTCGTTCCAACGAGGGGTCATAACCTATGTTTTTGAGACAAAAAATGAAAAAAATTAGTTATTCAAGAATTATTTTTGCAAGTGTCGTCTGCTTTCTACGTTAGGTAAAGGGTTAACTTAGAGGGGGGGGGGGGCTATACTAAAAAACCTCCAACAGAAAAATAAAGATGCAAAGCATTGTCTCGTGTCACTGAGCTTTTCCATCAGAAAAAGCCATTTGCGTCGCCGACGCAAGGATTCTGTGAGAAATAACGATATATATTATATTAGGCGTATACCCGCCAAATGAAGGGTTGTGTTGCTGAAGCGAAAATAAACCAAATTTGATGTGCAAAAAATGCGAGTAGAAGCAGTTTATATGATAAAATGATATGGTTGCATCAAAGTTCATGGCATATTGAATCCATTTATTGGATTGTGTGTGTGACTATCGTAATATCATAAGTTTGCAACTATCAAGTGTCATTCGTTTATGTTTGGGAAACACCATTATAGTAAACTAACACCTCTCCATATCCGTCCTTTGAATATCCCGTCTTCCGAAGAGAGACAGATAACTAAAACCGCTCACCCTCCTATCAATTGAACGTTGTATGTTACTGATATTGCCAACAGAAAGTTCTTTCCATTTCTATATAACAATGTTTTTTTAATGTACAAAAATTGCGTTGTTCGAAGTGATGGAGGAAACTTTATGTTCTTATCAGTGCTCAGACGACAGTCGCTGGCTGTTCGAACGTAAACCTTGCCACCTTATCAATGCCCTGTCCGCTTGGGACTCTTAGGATTGCTTCCTCCTCGCAGGGTTAACTGCACCGTCAGTCGGGCTTAACACGTATAATGTTCTGCTTGTGTGACTCTATCAGCGTTCTCACAGTTCAATCACAATTCAGTCGGCGTCTACCACAGTATACGAAAACTTTGCGCTTTGCCCGTTTCTCACGGGGTTAAGTTATTCTTCGCCTCCAGACATATACTTAACAAAGTTTACATAATAATATTCTGCAAAGTGTTCTCAACATCACCAATTCTCGCACCGCCTAAAACTATTTCAACTCGCGAGCTATTCAAGCGCTTATTCAAGCTCTTAATACGGTTTCTAGACCTCAATGTTACAGCTTTTACTTCTTTGGCTACTACTATGCCACTGCGGTTCGCAACCGTTAACAAACTACTATCGGTTCCTTACAACCCTCACAGGGTTAAGACAATACGCGGACTTTCAATCTCGGTGCATATGACCCTCGACGGCCAAGGCTAAATTCGGACCTTCTCTGAGTGCCCTCAGGCCGACTGCCCCTCAGAATTATGCTTCACTCTTTATACATTCGGAACGCAAAGTTTAAACATATTAATTCTGATTTAACGAGTGCTTTGTAATTCGATATGGATAGAGATATTAATGCGAATTTTGTTTGAGGTAAATTCTTTTGACGTTTCGGAGACAGGATAGATGCGTAATATGGGTGTGTGTCCAGAACATGAGTGGTGCACTGGTTTCCAACAATTAGATTTTAACTGGCTTTAATTACCCAGATAATGATAACCGAAGAGAATATTGTCCCTCTTAGTACTGAACTGTTGTCAGATAGCCCATGTGGCATTCAACCAGTGCGTCATAATGGACATTAAATTTCACACTTCATGCAGAAGCTCTTGAATTAACGTTAGTTTGACAAATCTGTTTTCAGGGTCCGTCACATTCCTATCTTTACGCTTTACATTTAACCCAGGCAGAAATATTATGGAAAATATCTACAGCTTTAAACAAGAAAATCGAAAATTTTAGCTATGACCTTGACACCCGTCAACCCAAAATCAGCGGAGCTGAGTGCATATGAACCCAGTTGGGTTCATTTTCACTCAGCCTAGTTGATTTGGGATGATTTTTAACTCAACTGATTTTAGAGTGTACTATATCTAGTTTGCATGTTCAATAATACAACTATTAATTATAATTTGGATGCAAGGTCAAACATAAAATTATCAATTATAATACTGACGCATCCCATCAGGTGCACATTCGCCCATCTTTCTTACTGTCCAGTCGATGGTTCAGTAAACAAATCCACTTTTTTTGGTCCCACGCATGGTATCTCTTGTTGTCCGCAAACAATATTTGTTCGGAGCCTCGCTGTGAGGTGAACCATGAACGAGCGCCAATTCTGCATGTGTGCACAGCACTCCGATTGTAAACTCGGAAAAATAATTTCAACCCGATCGCGAATGGGTCAAACTCTTTATTCTGCTTTCCTAATCTGAGAGCTATAAAATGTCAGCTGTCTAAAATGCCCCCCCCCCCCACTCCTCCAGACAAAAAACAAAAAAAAACATAAAAAAACAAAAAAAAGAAGAAAGAAAACAGAAAAAACAACAACAACAACAAAGGAAAAGAAAAAAAGGCAATACAAAAACAAAAAGAAAATACATCCCACGTTCTATTTTTGCCTGTTCTCTTTTTTGAGTCCAAATATGGTTATTGTAATATTCTAGTTATGAAATCTCGAACCACTAGTATCTATGTTTCGCGACCAGATCGCCGTCTCATCGAGAAAGATGCTATTTTGCGGGCTCAGTACTGTACTGTACTATTATACTACTGTCTCTCTGCTGATCTTTGGGGCAACTGTTCAAAGTATCTAAATGTTTCACGTGTAATGGAAACTGTTAAAACAAATTAGGATTAATTAGATCTTTACTTCTCGGTTCATTATTTTATTGCAGCAAACATAGAACTAAATTGAAAATCCGCCACTTGTAGAAAGTGCTCGTTGACAGTTAATAAATGCACTGATCTCTCAAGCCAGATTCTCCGAGTTTACACTCAAGCTCGTAAAACACCAGAGGGGACAAAGTCATACATAACTTGTCACCACAAGAGAGATGACGAACGTACTTCGGGTGGAGTATCTGCACGAATAGCCGCATTCTGGAGTGAATACTTTAAACCGCTGGATTTTTCAGAATTGTACTTTCTATTTAACCCTTTACCTAACACGAAAAGCAGACGACACTTGCAAAAAATAATCTTGAATAAGTAATTTTTTTCATTTTTTGTCTCAAAAACATAGGTTATGACCCCTCATTGGAATGAGCTCGACGAGCTCGTTCCAATGAGGGGTCATAACCTATGTTTTTGAGACAAAAAATGAAAATAAAATGAAAATTAATTGGCGATTTTTGAGGATAGCGCTGGCCGATTTTGGCCGTTACGTTGGGTAAAGGAAATAAGTAATTGAAATGAACCATAAGCATCTTCAGAGATGTGGCAAATTGCCAACTGGCAAATTGCCACGCCTTTGAAAATGCTAATGATTCCCTTCCGTCATTTATATTCACTTGTAGAAAATACAATTCTGGAAAATACAATTGTAAACATTTTATAGTATTTGTCCCTGTATAGGGGATAAGACAGAACACAATGAGGGTGGAGTACGGGGACTGGTATCAGCGATCCGAGTTGGAGTGTTCTTGTATTGCTCGTCTTATTTGCTCGAACGACTCTAGTCTTATCGAGCACATAAGACAAAGAGTAATTGCTCAAAAGTGTGACTCTTCTTACGACTCTTATGCTCATCTGTGTATTGGCGGATGCCTCTGACATGGTGATGTAGTACTGGGGGATACTTTTTGAGGATACCTCCAGTGGTAAGAGAGTGGTGGATCGGCCCAGAGTGGTCAGTGGAAGGACCGAAGATGAACTAGTAGGTGAGAGATGGATTGTGCCAGATTCATGGAGGCAAAGGTCGAAGGGAATCGACCCCATACTCACGTGACCCAATTTCGTCACGTTTGGTTATTTTGATAGCCCTCGTTTGCCTCTATTTTCTGACGCCATCCCTATAGTGATACGTGGTCTTAGTGCGCATGTGCTGCACGCATTGTTAGCAGTGTTCACGTTGGCACGTTTTTTTGTGGTGCCAAGTGGAATTTTTGTTGAGTACCAAATAATTTTTTTTTTTATTTTTTGTGTCAAATTTTTGATTTTGATGCCAAAAGTAATCTGATCGTAAACCAGAGCAAATTAACAATGTATCATCTCTTGATAGCAAGAAGGAGCAATCTGCAATACTAAATCATTGCAGATGATGCTTTGTTTCAATGAAAGTACGATGTTTTAATTTAGCTTTACCTGTCTCTTTTAAGTATTTTAGTTGCAAAAATCCAAAAATGATGAAAATATAGATAAAAACTAAAATTTATTAACATTTACAAAATAATTTCATGATTAAATTACACGCTGTGTATTCACCCCAAATAAACTAGGACAAATAATCTATTATCTTCCAGAATGATTATAAAAAAACGATTGAGTAAGACAAAAAAGATTAAGTAACAAAGAAATGTTTTGAAAAGATTCAGATTAAATGGATAAACTGTTTACAAACAAAGAACAATACCTATCTGTTACCTTTTGATTACTTGACACATTTAATTTAACGTCAAATCTGACCCGCATGTGTCATCAGACAGCGATTTTAACGAAAATGACGTACGGGAATAATAAAACACAAAGCCTTATAAACCAACCAAATGAATATTTTGCGTGTCATATTTTGATGTCAAATGCTGTATATTTGGTGACAAAAGAAATATTTTATTGCAATTGGCACCAACAGTGTGGACACTAGTCGTCAGGATGACACGTGTTTCAGTCATCTTGGTATTTTCGTCCATTTTGTATACTGGAGACCGCCAGCTTGAATTTTATGGTGGCACGCGGTTGCTATGTGGCTTAATGACCTACAATAGGGCGAGAGTGTGTTCAATTGAATACGTGTAAATCGAATTACCAAAAGAGACCCGAAAATTACTCCAAATTACAAAAATCACCCGAAGCCACTGAAAAGGACTCGAATTTCTCCAACATCCCACTTCTGAGCACAAGGATCAGACTGCTTCATTTCCCGTGACCTGAATCTGGACAGAACCGCACAGCCACATACGTTTGAATGGGTTAAGAATTATCGCACGAGATTGCTTTGGCCCAGGATATCGTGATATCCTTCGGCTCTCGTGATATCCTGGGCCAAAGCAACCCCGTGCGATAATTCTTAACCCATTCAAACGTATGTGTGGTTCTGTATTTATCACACCCCTCCTATGTAATAACCAGACTACACGAAAATTGAACTAAAAGCACTTTTCAACTGGATAATTGATGCGTTTCCTTCGTTGTTACGAGACACCACTGTTAGGTGGCGGGGGTACCAACCCTAATTTGCTTTTTAATTTCTACGGCATTCAATTGGTCGAAACCAATTGACGCTGATCGGTGTCAAGGTCACGATGATCGAAATTCAACTATTGACGAAACTGCAGGGAATAACACAACAAACACTTTTAAAATAGCTAATAAGTTTAGCATACTCCATCATTATGTTACCAGTTGTAGAAAGTATTTGTCAAGGAACAAACAGTCAAAATGTTTTTATTTTGTTGACTTTTGACTCGAATCTCATTGTTTAAATATACCGGGTAAGCAAATCTAAATGAGGAACTTGGAATTTCCAGGCGATCTCGCCTCCGGTGCAACCGACCAACGATGACGTGGTTTATTAAGAGGGGTTCCTTCTCGGTTTACGTTGGAAACGAAATCTAACGTGTTTTGTATCACCACATGTGCGATACAACTGTATTTTATCGTACAGGCAGAACAATGGAAATCCCGTGAGTTTGTTTTTACATCATTAATAGGTTTGTGATAAACAGAATTATCTTCCTGGTGTATGACGAAGGCATATTATATTTCTTAGGCGCTGGGCGCCACAACTATCTTCCGATAGATATTCTCCAAAAAAGATCTTCCACAAAGTATCCTCCAAAAAAGTATCCCCCAGTAGTACATCACTATGCCATAGGTATCTTCGAATACACAGATGAGCATAAGAGTCGAATGCGGAGTCACTCGTTCGAGTAATTGCTCAATAGCTCATTTGCTCGATGAGGTTCGAATCTTTCGAGTAATCTGATGTATCTAGTAAGTTTTTAGAAGTGTTAACAAGTATGTACTAATCATGGAAGGTAGTTAGCGTTCTATACGACTATAGTATTGGGTAACAATAGTAGAAGCTAATCATAGGACAGATGCCGGTGACTATGGGTATGTCAGTGCAACGGAATACAGTGACCTTCTAGAACACTACAGTTTACTGAAGTTGCTGGCCTATTATGGAATTTCTGCCGATATAAAAAGAAGAATATAAAAAAAGGAATTCTGGTTTTCTCTCATCGCTTCAGTTCTACCCCAAAAAGTATAAAACCGATGCACACAGTACCGGATACTGATTACTTATCTGACCACCAAAGAGTAGAGACATGAATTTTCATTGCTGCCAATTCCGTGGAAATACATTTTCTCAAAAATTCAGTATGAAGATGATTACTGTCCCATGAGACAATCGGAAAAAACAGAGAACACTGAACGGCCGGACAGAAATAGAAAACCAGTGCGATTTCTGTCTCACGCTGACCGACGTAAAGCGAAGACCGTGATCAAGACAGCTAATGATTTGATAGAATATATATGCCATTTTGCCGGGAACGTATTGGATTATAATGTGCCAATGACGAAATCCGATAGATCTCGGCTGATTCCATACGAGCACAGGATTAGGAGGAAAGCCGTACCAAGGAATAAACTATCTTATCGAATTAAGGTTAGCACTAGCCAGAACAGATCAGAAAAGCTAAATATAGTAACAATAAGCTAAAAGTGTTCCAACTGAATGGCTCTTCGGGGCAGCTGCAGTATATTCCAAAACAAACGAATAGAGTTGGGTAGGCAGACAATAACAGAGCTTGTAGATACAAAGATAGAAGTAGAGCAGCGGATTCCGAAGAAATCCGAACTAGTAAAATAGTTTCCGGGGCGTTTGGGGTAATTATATTTACTCGTATTCAATCAATACCACCCTCAGAACACAACCCTTCCCAACAGAAGCCCCCGAGGCTCATAGCAACCACGAGCTGCCATAGAAACAAAGGTGGCGGCCTCTTGGTGGCCTCCAGTAAGCAAAATGGACGGTCGAAACGCGTGTCACCCTATAACACGCGCTGCTCATGTGCACTGACACCATGTATCACTGTGGAGATGACGGCCCAATACAGCCGCTCAAGTAAGCTACCACAACAACCAAACACGACATAACTAGGTCACGTGAATATGACGTCACGTCCCCTCCACCTTTCCCTCCACCCAATCGGCCCCAATTCACACGTCTCCTGGCACGTCCCTTCCCCGGTCTCATGCAGGGTCTCCCAATTGATCCGGCCAATGTGGCCCGATCCATTCCTGTCCAACTACTTCCCTTCCTCTACCCCTGCGGGGTCCCCATGAGATCCGGTCAATGGGTGCCCGATCCATACCTCTCCTACTACTACTTAATGTTATACAGCACTTGTACAGGACGTGCCTTGATAAAGACGTTTTGGATAATAGTGAGCAGGAAAAGTTATTTATTATACGCTAAACGACAAATTATCGAAGAAATTGCGGAAGGAAAGAAATCGTATCCCCCAATGTGAAGATATAGAATTTTTCTCTTTCACTGTATCAATCAAAAAGGCGGCTTTCAAAGCATCACTTCAAGGTGAATACGAGTCAAATTATCACTGGAAATGATCAATTTGTTCTAGACACGTATAATGAAAAGAAAATCTAGTGTGTTTGAGTGGATACCGATCATTTTCAGCAATAATTCAGCACGTATTCACCTTGAATTGGTGCATGAAACCCGCTGGTCCAAACATGGCCTGAAAGTCCGTAATATAAGTTTTTTGGTTTGGTACGTCCTTTCAAAGGACGTACCAAACCAAAAACTTATATTACGGACTTTCAGGCCATGTTTGGACTAGAAACCCGCCAACTGAATCAGATCGCAAGACGCTATCTGTTCCGAGTATCGATCAAATCACTTCCGCGTACCAACGATTCAATGCGCTGTTTACTTTCATGTATCAATTCATGGTTGAAACGAGTGGAATTATCAGATTCTTATAAAAAGCATATAATAAAAAGAAAATCTAGTGTTTTTGAGTGGATGCTGAAAATTATCTCACTTGTGACCGAGACAAAAGGTTGTTTTCGCTCGCGCAAGCGCTCGCTAAAAATAAACATTTGTATCGGTCACTCACGAGATAATTTTCGGTATCCACTCAAAAACACAAGATATCCAAGATAAGTACTTGTTTCTGATCGTCAGGGTTCGTCTGCCTGAAAAGGGTATACGAGTTGAAAAAACAACTCATGGAACCATTGCAATATAATAATGAAACACCTTCACATCTTTCTCGGTTCTAGGAACTGAAAATAATGCGTGAGTTGCACGATAAGCATTGTAGCTGATATCTGAAGCCATATCTTTGAATGTTGTTGCGCGGTGTCAGTCTAATCGGAGAGATTGGGAAGAATGGGGCAAGGGATGTCATCAAGCAGTTTGTCTCCGAGTGTTGGGAGGAGAGGAGAATCATGGGAATAGGGAGGCAGTTGGGAGTATAAGGGTAACCAAGGCCTTCTCGTCCGAGAACCGCGACAAATCAGCAGCTGGCCAAAGTGTTATTATTATTAGTCTTTGAGCATTTGCAGGCCGACAACCAGGAAGCATTCGAAGTAATAATGTCTAACGTGTGAGGTGCTGTAGCGTACAGGTAATTATAGATTTATTCGCAAAGTAAGGTTGTGAACAACTCACTCTAGTTATCAGCAACAGGATCTGCATCATATCCTTTACGGTATCATCATCATCAAGTTCATTCTCCTTGAGCAAACGGGTTAAAATTTGGCTGACAGGAAAGACTGACGTTTAATCCCTTGAAATATACATCGTGATAGCGTCGTTCAATCTGAGACAGTCTAATAATGGTGAAACTCTATAAAAAAAACATCCCCGATAATTAGTTCAAAACCTTGATTAAAGGAAGACCGCAATGTCAGTGGAATCCGACGACATGATGGGAAGTGTTGTCTACAGAAGGACATTTTTAATCAAAAAATTTCATTGTGCTTTCAGACACCTCGGTGAAGACTGCTGTACGTAATTGAAATGTACACGAACCAAAAAGAATATTCAGAATGTGCCATTAGGCACAAACGTACCGTGCGCTCTGAAACATGTTCTGTCAGACTAGGATCACACGACCTTCCTTTGTTGAAAGCCAGTGGCGAAACACACGAAGCCACGCCTACAAAGCATACAGTCTCCAGCAGAACACGTTTCAGAAATATCAAAGAACTAGTGTTCAACAGTTTTAAATCTACACGAAAAGGTGTCCTCTGAAACATTTTTGTTTAGAAAAAAGAACGTTTTTTTCCTCTCTCGGTTAAATAATTTTAGAACAGTTTTCATCTTAACCCTTTACCTAACGAAACTATCAAAACCGGTCAGCGCTATTCTCAAAAATCGCCAATTAATTTTCATTATTTTTTTTAATTTTCTGTCTCAAAAACATAGGTTATGTATGGCTCCTCGTTGGAACGAGCTCGTCGAGCTCGTTCCAATGAAGGGTTATAACCTATGTTTTTGAGACAAAAACGAAAAAAAAACAGTTATTCAAGATTTTGTTTTGCAAGTGTCGTCTGCTTTTCATGTTAGGTAAAGGGTTAATTAATTTGTTATTGGTCGTTTTCCTTGGGTGTTATTGTTCGAAATGAGATTTCAATAACCAGTTAGACCTAAATGCTTTCACACTAGTATGAATGTTTTCTCACAAATGTAAAATCATACAGGTATGTCTCGGGGTTCAATAGAACTGAACTCGGACCGCGTGGCCAGAGAATCCGTTGTACAATACATCCCCCAGCAATGTCAAACAGGAAGTCGCACTGGCCCACTCAAAGTGATTTGTGTAGGTACAAACCAAGGCTACATTCAATGAAATTCTTATAACAAGCCATTAATTGAATAGAGAGTAATCGTTTGACTGGACTGGTTGCGTGAACTAATTCATAAGAGGTGAGGGTCGTTGCACAAACACGAGTGCGCGAATGCGCACGAGTGTTTTACAATATAGTCCCTCGCCTCGAATGAATTATTTCACGTAACCAGTCCAGGCAAGCGGTTACTCTGTTTATTACTTTCCACTATTAACGATAATTATATTATTTAACCCTATACCTAACGTAACGGCCAGCGCTATTCTCCAAAATCGCCTATTAATTTTCATTATTTTTTCATTTTTTGTCTCTTAAACATAGGTTTTGACTCCTCATTGGAACGAGCTCGTTCCAATGAGGGGTCATAACCTATGTTTTTGAGACAAAAAACTGAAAATAATAGCTATTCAAGAATTTTTTTTGCAAGTGTCGTCTACTTTCATATTAGGTAAAAGGTTACAAAAAAACAATGAAGTCCCCATTACATCCACGGCAAAGCGTCTTCGTTTGCGCGCAAGGATAGATGACACAATTGTTGATTGCATAATTCACTTGTGAAATTATCGTTTATAATCAAACCCGGAAATCCCAGTAAATCACACTTTGGAAAGTAATAAAAATAGAATATGTTTTCATTTTTGGAATTCACTTTAAAAGGTTTCCACAAACCAGTATAAATATTTCCATTAGTTCCTTGAATCCAGCACCATATGTAAAATGTAACCAACCAACCATGTGTATGTAGTGTGTGAAATGGCAGTTACCAATTTTTATAACCAGAAAGTGTGACTTGCCCTGTGCATTGCACAGGGTTAGTCATACTTTCTGGTTATAAAAATATTTAATATTAACCGAGTAACTAACCCTGTGCACTGTACAGCTTTAGTAGAAATTTCATCTAAATCAACTCTCTTCTCAAAGTAATTTCCAAAACCGGCCAATACTATATTCTCAAAAAACATTCAAACTCACTTAAAAAAAACCCTCATTGGTTTTTTTAGTGAATTCCAAAAATGAAAACATATTCTATTTTCAATTAATAGCTTGTTTTATATAGAAATTTACAAATTAGTATTTTCAGAGATTGTTTTAACTATCTTTCCCGGCAAATCCGGAATTAAATGTTAATTAGTGTTAATATCTTGATGTTTGCTGTTATAAACAAGTTCTGCTTTATAATAAAATAGGACACACCCAACGGCTTGGGTGGAATTCCTATAAAGTAGGAAGCACTTATATGAACGATTGGCTAAAGTCGACTTCATCTCTATGTTACGGTCACGAGATAGCCAAAGATACTGAAAGGGACCTTAGACACCAATAATTAAATGGATGAATGGTGTAGCTTTGCATATGGATGGGGTGGTGAGTACGGAAGGTTATGCGAGGACAGGTGCGGACAGTGAATTTTGATCGGATCGCGACGTTGTCGCGGCCTGGTCGAGGTTATCTTTCCGCTTCGCTGTTCACGGACGTGACAACCGTTACTTATTCCAAGTTCCTTATTCAACATTCAGTATCAACCGATACACCGATTGTATCGGTTGATAACGTGTGTCGAATAATGGACTGGGAATAAATAACGGCTATCACGCCCATCCCTCCCCGCTTTTCTCTTCTATGGAATATACTCAACTGGAAAGTAAACGCGGGAACAGTGAAACGGATAGACCATTTTTCGTTTGTGTTTCGTGACTTGGTCTTCATTTCAGAATAATTGTGCTCCCTATATGAGGAACGATCTTTAAGAATGTCCTTCAGATCCACCAGTCAGAATCTTCTGATGTTTGGTACACAGTATATTCGTGGAAGTAGGTCAGATCCAAGTTAATGTTTATATTCAAATCAAGTCCCCGGTTTGATGTTTGGGTTTCCAAGGGAGCCTGAAATTTAACTTAGTGCAATGAGGGGGATTATTTTTTCAAAAATCTTCTCCAGAAGCACCAGTCAAAATGTTTGGATACTTGGAATACAACATCCTTAGAGGTGTCAGATTCGAATTTGTTCAAATCAACTCCCAATGTTAATATTTGGTTTCCTATGGGAACCCATATTTTAACTTGGTGCAATATGGGATTTTTCTGTAAAAAAATTTTTCTCGTGAAACCCCAGTCAGAATCTTCAGGTATGTGGTAAACACTATGCTTTCGAGAGACAGGTTGTAAAAACCAAGATCTAACATCTCGATCTACAAGAAAATATGCCACTGTTATTACAACAGCACTGAAGGGGTGAGTATATCAATACGTAGACAAATATATATTTTGACACCAACAGTAATGTGTTTGCGGTCGCCCTTTCAAACGCTGCCCCTTCTTATGAATGTTATAAGAGAAATATATAAAATATAATACTCGCAGCACAGTGAGAACGGCGCGGAAGAAGTCGACAACAGCACTACCTCTGTCAGCTCTCGAAGACACCTATAAATATATTTAAAATATACGGGAGGGGTGAGTTGGAAACTTTGACAGCACACTATGGTCCTTTTCATCATCTATACCATTTAACAGTGGTTTATTTGTGAACTTAATTGAAATTGTAATGTGGAGAAAGTACTTACTGATTGTAATATCTATAACTCGTGCCAACATAATATATGTACAGTTTTGTGAGTAAAAGGACATCGCATTACATCAATAGCAGTCTGAGCTCAAACTTCCCGAAAGTGCGTAAAGAAACACCACTTAACGGCGTCGAATTCCGCACAGAGGTAGATGGTTTCAAAATGGCAGAGCGAATTTCCAAAAATCATTCAACGCTGAGCGGCCAACGCCATTTTGCGGCCAAGTCTGATGTTGATTTTGATCATATTGCCTAAATGTCGAAAAGGAAATGTTAGAAATGAACGAAGGTATAAAACTGGCATCACTGGCAACGCGAGTCAAAAGTTTAACCCTTTATCCAACGCAGACGATATCAAAATTTATTATTTTAAAAATATTTTTTTAAATTTTTCAAAAAAAATCAACAAAACCATAGCATGTGACCCCACGTTAGAACGAGCTCGACGAGCTCGTTCCAACGAGGGATCACATGATATGGTTTTCTTGAAATTTTTCGAAAAATAATATTTTTTCAACTGCCGAATCTGCATATTACGCGGGCGGATGCGGGCGATTCGTTGTGTAAAGGGTTAATTTCAAAATGGAAGTTAACAATTTCAAATGAAAGAAAACAGTTTCATAGATGTATAATGGGTCTATGCTGGAAACTGAAATTACAAAGGTAGAGTTTTTAACACTTTCGCTGCTGAAAGCGACTATAGTCACCTCATTTATGATGACTATATGTACGTTCTGGTATACGCAGATCAAACCTACAATCTGATTAATTGTTGGAAAGGGCTCAGAGAGATCTTTCCAACAATTAATCAGATGATAGAGTTTCGAGTATGTCATAAATCTTATTAAATGTCCTTGCATGCAGGCGTGCATAGAGGTCCTCCATTTATGGCTAAAGTGCGCGTTGCAGTAAAAGGGTTAAAGAAATATGAGAAAAATAGTGTAAACTTTGAAGTGACGAAAACCGTCAAAATAAATCGAAAAACACAAAAAAACATCTATCTCCTATTTTTTGAGCTTTAAAACATGTTGTAATTTCAAAAAATCGGACGCATTTTAATTTTTAACCTTATGATCCCTTTATGGGGTCACCTCATAGTTTGATTATAACGGTTGGAATTTCCAAGGATCTGACCAGATTTTTAGATATGGTTTTTATTGGAGATTATAATCGATTAATCGAAAAGCAAAAAAAAAATCCGTCATCTGTCTCCTATTTTTTTAGCTTTAAAACATGTTGTAATTTCAAAAAATCGGACGCATTTTAATTTTTAACCTTATGATCCCTTTATGGCGTCACCTCATAGTTTGATCATGACGGTTAGAATTTCCAAGGATCTTACCAGATTTTTAGATATGGTTTTTATTGGAAATTATAATCCCCAAATTTCAAAAGACTGAGGCTCAAAATGAGGTTGAAAACAAAAGATCAAGCAAGTGACGTAAAACTGGTATCGCTGCCAAAATATGTGACAGTGCACAACGTGTCACATTGTGCATTTGCTCATAAACACATATCGGCACATCCGGCGTGTGCCTATGTGCTACCTGTAATGTGTACACATGACATAAACGCATCTAGGGAAGTCAGAATACTTTATGAGTAGATGGGGGATTCTGCAGGAATCCAAGGCAAATAAAACAATTATCGGGGCTATTTTGGTTAATTAGATTCACTCTCGTATAAAGGAACGAACGCGCCTTTTATTGGAGAAAAACCCAAAATGCGGTTTTGCTAAGTCCGTTTCGGTGATTTAGGGTTGATTTTGGTGGTTTGGAGGGATTGTCGTGTTGTTTCTGGTAATTCTACGAATCGGGAAAATACTCTTGCACAAAAAAACATACCCTCCGAAATACCCCTGTCCTTTTGTAGGCCTTTCAGGCTGAAAACAACCAGGTGCTACCATAGAAACCAAGATGGCGGCCTCCAGTATACAAAATGGACGACGGAAACATGTATCACCCTAACAAAACGCACAGCGCATGCGCACTAACACCACGTATCACTATGGTAATGACGTCACAGCATGACCACTCACGCTGGTTACCATGACAACTAAATGTGTGTGGCGCGACTGGGTCACGTGACATGACGTCACGTCCGGAGTCACACACCGGGGTCATCAAACCTAGACTTGTCCGGGTACATGATATACCATAACAACAATGACCCCCCCCCCCCCCCCCCCCCCCCATTCTAAACGATCCATCCGGATACTACTCAAAAGCTGTCGCATCTTTTTATTATATAACCCGTCTGAAGAACTATTGGTCCTAATTCCAGCTCGCAGCACCCTTTCCCTTATAAAGCTACTCCCCTGCGGCTGTCCTCCTTCTAGATCTCCAGTCTCTGTAGAGTGATTCTCCATTATAAGTCCATTTGATAAGGTGCCCTTATGAAAAAAAGTCTTACAGATGGAACTGCGAGTTATTTCATTTTCATGGGATTGCGTACAAAACGAGCGATGCGTTCAATTGTTGACCGACTTAACTGGTTGAGTGCTACAAGCCACTATCAGGGCTTTCCAAAGAAATGAAAGTGGTGAACACTAGCCAAGGAAAGCAGTGCTAGCTTGCTGAGGTAGCAACACCCCTCCGTACTGGTAAAGTAGTCTTACTTTATTGGTATCTTGGGAACCGGTAAAAAATGCTTGGGGGTGCTAGTTATCCTTGTGCTGTGCACGGAAGTGTGCTCCCTCGTGCGCGCATGTGAATACACATCGGCCCGCGCGCATGAGGGAGTGCAAGCGTGCATGACAGAAGGGGAGCTGAAATAGATGGCCGGGTCGTGCATGACTCCTTTAATCACGGTGAACCTCCCGTCTAATCTAACCTGGGTACTCCTATTATTACTTCCCTTCTTCTTTCATCTCGTCTTCATCCATCAGCGTTTTCTTCTCCCTTTCCCATTTCTTTTTACAGTTAAGTATCTGATTTATTTCCTTCATATCTAGTTTAAACCTATGCTTATGCTGGAACACTGTACGCCTTACTCGCCATAAATATATTCACGTAAGTTTGATATGTTATATGGAGACAGCTTATACAAGCTTTATGTTTATGCTGAATCCATTTTCTCCGGTTATATCATTGTTTTTAATGTAGTTTCAGTTTCATCAAATAATGTAATTATATAACTATGGAAATAAAATAACGTTTAAACTAAAACAAAATAAGAGTACCAGAGCAAAAGCCCACATTGTTTTATTTTCAGTCAAACACAAATAATATTTTGTTTATGTAAAATTATTTTATTACAATTTATTCAGGTAGAATGCTTGTGGGCTCTGTCCAATAATTTGTACGAAGCCAAATTTTGAATAAGAAATTCGCACCGCAAAGAATAATCTAGCCCTCAACCAGTTAATATAGCACCTTGAAATGGCGTAGAACTTTGATAACGCACCCCGTCCTTGCTATTTAATCCTCTGAACACTGCTGTCAAAATACTGTAATTTCAAAGAGCGAATTATCCCATGATGCAACTTGGAATTTCACCAATGCAATCTTGTATGACAGAACTCAAGTTTGAATTGGTTAACCCTTTACCTAATATTAAAATCAGAAGACACTTGCAAAACAATTCTTGAATAACTATTTTTTTCATTTTTTGTCTCAAAAAACATAGGTTATGACCCCTCGTTGGAACGAGCTCGTTCCAACGAGGGGTCATAACCTATGTTTTTGAGACAAAAAATGAAAAAAAAATAATGAAAATTAATTGGCCATTTTTGAGAATAGCGCTGGCCGGTTTTGATAGTTACGTTAAGTAAAGGGTTGAATTCCTATTTACACTTCGGAGTATATATTCTGTTTGAAATTTCGACATTTTTACATGAGTGCGAAGAGGGTTAACCGTATATTCAGACAGTTTTTCTTAATGTTTTCCTCACATATTAATCACAAAATGAACAGTTTCATCAGCACCTTCATATGGCTGTGGGCATTATCTTCTTTGTGTCCCTTTGTTTGTAAAATGAGTTTTTACTTTTGTAAAATATTGAAAACCAATATATTTTGTGGAGATTGTCTCCCATGTGCCGATAAACTGTATCATATAGCGTGTGGTCTGACAGTGAAACATTTGAATAAGGTTAAATTCACTTAATGGGGTACTAAATCTCGTAATAATTTTACTTCTCCTGTCATAACAAAAGTTAACAATGTCGAGCAGATCTGGTGGAAAGTCCCTGTCTGTTTACTCACCTACAGCATTCGACATTGTAGCAACTCTCCGGTTGAAAATAAACCAAAACACTGCGATTATATGGCATCTCAGATGCTATTTTCTATCGTTTTTTTTTCTTTTTTTCAGTCTTGATTTCGCAACATTTTCTTTATGAAATCTCGATCAACTGATATAAATGTGTTACGATCCCAAGACCACTTTTGTACGGGTATGAGTGCCATTGAGGTGCAATATTCCAAATTGTTAAACGGTTATAACAGTTCAACTAAACGCTTATAACAGTTTAGCTAAACTTCTAAAACAGTTTACTAAGCTGTTAAGGCAGTTTGATAAATACAATATTATCGCTACAGTGAAGTGATCTGGGTCGTATTATCACGTCGAGTTGAAAAGGCATGTGGCAGCTCGTTTGATCCGGCGATCTGACCTCTTCAACGAGTCGTGACGCGACGACCCAGATCACTTCACTGTAGCGATAAAAAGTTTATTATATGATTTATAGTTCAAGATCGCATGCCAACGCTAGCATTTACAATTCCCCCAACCTTTTTTCGGTAAACTGATTGAAATAAAAAAGAACTATTTTTGCTTACACTTATTTTTGTAACAGGTGTATACTTCCGTGAATCCCCCGATACGCATAAATACGATAAAAATATATCATGACCACGATAAGAAAACACATATCGCCGCTCGAGTGCACCCATTCCAGCTCGGAATAAAGCACTCTCTGCGACCGGAACAGCTAATTATGCGACATTCGAACGCACCCGCAAATAAATAGTCTCTCATACTATCATGACTATAGTGATACGGAATCGGATTCCACACTGTGGATTTTCCGGGGACCAGGAAAAGATCGCCAAACAGTAGTGATATTTAGCGGTTAGTTATACAAAAAACAGTTTAGCTAAACTACCATAACAGTTTACTGGCGAGGATCGAATTGAGGACCTCTCGGTTTGGAGTCCAAAACCCCAACCACTGAGACACGAGGGCAATCGAGAGTGCCTTACACAAGGACAATATCTTACGTAGGAATACAGGGCGGCCGCCGTGGACTTGTCTCTTTCCACGGGGTGGGCAGTATTTCCCCGGACACAATAATATTAGATTGCAAATACTAATTATAGGAATAATCATCAAAAAATTAATTAATGAAGCACCGGATATAATCCGGTGCCTCATTAACTAAAGTTTTGCTGATGATGCTGTTTATTACCTGGTAAACGCATGCGTGTACATCACTGTCCATGCGTGGATTACGACCGGTTCACGTCGACTGTACTGTAAAAAACTTGAATAAACTGTAAAAACAGTTTAACCAATCTGGCAGCGTATATTAACTCCATTTTATACCATGATTACCTATTCTACAAAATATAAAAAGCCTGTGATATAAATTTTAGCTTTACACACCAGCCGTTGTGAACACGCCAGCATTGGGATTTCATTAGTTAAATTTTACACCTACAGTAGAACTACATCCAAGTTGACATATGGTGACGTCGACCTGAAAGCAAACTTGTCTAAATTTACCGCACGTCGCCTGACGAAGAGTGAAATGAAACTGGCAATTATTTATTACGTTTTTAAATGGGTTTACCTCATAAGGTGCCAAAAATTAACGAACATGCATTGTCTCATGTTAATAAAGCACCCGCAGCTGGAAATAGTATGTTATTATGTTACTAAAACGAAAAAGGCTCCGTTTCTTTTCCCATTTCGTCCGGCAATAAAAATGACAGCGGAAGTACCGCCCACCGATGCTCGTGTAAACAAAAACAGATTCGCACGTATGTACGTCTGCTGTTCAGTAAAACTGACAAAAAATAATAGCGATTCTTAATAATCTGACGGCCATGGTATAAATAAAATATACCCAAAGTATCTTGGTGTACCAAATGTTCACCACTTGTGGTGAAGTGGTGTTAACTGCGCGCCAAAGGCTCGCGGTTAACACCACTTCACCACTCGTGGTGAACATTTGGTCACCAAGCTACTATGGGTATATTCTATATGTACTTTAATACGTTAAATTGTAATAACAGTTTACTGGTCAGGATCGAATCGAGGACCTCTCGGTTTAAGGTCCAATACTCCAACCACCCAGGCGCGCGGCAACTGGGGGTGTCCTGCCCAAGGACAATATCTTACGGAGGAATACTATCAGTTTGATATGTATATACAGTAATGCGATTACAAACCCGGACAGACAATATCGTCAGGATCGCAACCGAGTCGCGATCCAGTCAAAATTGCCTGTCAGTCTTCCTAACGCTAAAGTTTCCTACCCATCGAAAAATATGGGAGGACGTTGGATCTCGTATGCTATTTTTGTTTCTGTTTTTTCGTGCGGTAATCATTTCGCAGTATTTTATTTGTGATATCCTGACCCACTGGTGTCAATACGCCTCTGCCAGATCCAAGATCTAATCGAGAGAGAGACCACCTTTTTATCTTATTGAATTTTAATGGAACTCGAGCACCTTAACACATTAATCGTTCCCAGTCAACATTTTCTCGATAAAAGAAGGCGGTCTTCTTCTCCATTTAACGTAATTTACGAGGTGGGATTTATATGGGGTCTTGTAAATAACCGACATGTTAAATGAAGCCTCGTGTCTTTCCAGCGTCGCCGACAACAGACATTCCCATTTACTCTGATTCACACACATTGGGTCTACACCCCCTCCCTCCGCCCAGCGACGAGCATTTCCGTCGACGTTGTCACAAGTGCACATATACGCGGAGTAATTTAATCTTAAGATTTGCTCACCAACTTGCCCAACAGGCAATAGCAATGTATAGCACTTTCTAATAATCGTATAGCAATGTTCAGTTCCGAAAAAATAGTAAAAAAAATCTATAATTCCATAGATGTATTGTCCATCTGACATATATAACGTAATGATTGTTGAAAAATCTGGCCAAAATGACTCATAATGTGGTTGGCAATCAAAATCCTCTCATATATGAGATTATAATTCATCCTCTTCTATTTATTTAACCCTTTGAACTCTGGTGGTATCTTTCAAGTATCGTGTTCCTGGACCGTAGAATGACCTCTCGGGTTGTAGGTGTTAAGCACTTTTAATTTATTTAAACCACGATTTTCAAGGACTTTATAATGCCCACATTGTTGCGTTTGGCCTTCACACCATTCCCTTTTAAATCATATTATTGCACGAAATTATTAGTACAGGCCAAAACACCCCAAACCAAAACATCATCCAAACAAAATTAGTCAAAACGTCCCGTATTGTCCCCCTGCATTTGTCAAAACGTCCTTGGCATTGGTCACTGCTAACTCAGAGATGGTGCGACTCAATATTAAACTACTTTCATTGCCTGGTCAGAACAGTTAAAAAATATTTTTTTTTAACTTGGGAGACGTTTTAAACAGAGTGAGATAATTAAAAATTAAAAAAAAACAAAGATCCTTCCCATTCAAAGGACATTCAACGATATTTACAATCAATATTGCTGTTCTTTGGGGGACGTTTTAACCATTGTGAAAAGATGTTTTGTTGATTGCCGTATTTTAGCTGACATATTGTAGTTAAACGGAATGCAAGTAGTTTTCAGGGAGGTGGTGGAAAAATTCAATACTTTTCAAGCACAGAAACATTTCAAGCATGCTATAATGAAAGAGCCGAAATATGAACACTTTCATTTGTGTTAGATTGGTATCGTTTCTTGTTTGTATTTCTGATATTCAACACCACTAAACACGTAAAAATGCGCCGTAAATTTCGATGTGATACCGCTTAAATGACCCCCCCCCCCCCCCCCCCCTGGACATGTGATATTTTTAGGTGACAGAAGCCAATAGATCTGCTCTTCCGGGTGCCTGAGGTGTCATATCGAATATTGTCCAAAAACAACCCCGAACAATCGACCTGTTGTTCTAACAGGCGGCAAAAAATCGGGTTATGCTCTCCAAAGTATATCATGTATTACCGTTGGAGATGTATAACCAATATCCAAAGCAAGTGGAGTGTGCAAGGCCTCGGTTTGAATTGGGAAAGCTGACAAGTCGCTTCACAAGAGATCTGAATTAGAAGGCACATGGAGAGAAAAAATGAGCAACAGACGTCTGAAACTAGGGATGCTGAAGTAAGGGCACAGGAAGCATCCAGTGGCAAGGAGGGGGTGTAGTACCAAAAGGGACACTCGACTGTGGGTGTGAGTTAAGACGGGAAGTCTAGAACGTATCATAACTTGTAATGTTGCATCTGTTTCCACTCAAAGCTTCAGACACCACCCGCTGATTGTATTGCTTCTTCCTTTTGGGGATTATCGACCAAACTCCGTCATTATACCAACAGTACGTGGAGAGAGTATTATCACTAAGTCACCCGCAGAGTGGAGATTCCACCCAAACAATAATTGCAAATTTCTTGCAAAGAATAACAAGCACAGGCAAAGTTTCAATCAATGGACCTCCGGGTTAAACCCGGAGGTCCATTGGCGGAAACTTTGCTTGTGTTTTTTGTCCATATGTACAAAATGTGAAAGTTATAGTTTGAATGATAACTCCACTCCGCAGATGATTTAGTTACAGTCCACTCTCCACGTACCTGTTATCTTCCTGATACCTGGTTAGCGCACGTGCAATACGTACGAAACGAATACTCTAGGGTTTCACAGTTACAGTTCTTGGAAAGTAAAGTACTTTTTCACCAGTACATTTCTGGTGAAAAATACAAGCACTGTCCCCAACCTCACGTTTGTGGGGTCAGCTGCCCCTTCCCCTGCCAACCTACTTCTGGTTCCCTAGCGTAGTAGTAGTGAAAGAAACAATTTGGGGAGTAATGTGTAAACGATTAAAAGCCAACTTGTATAAAAAATAGAAACAAAAAGACTCAAAGATAATGCGGCAGAGCTAACTATTATTATTCCAGGGTGGAGAGCGGGGACTATGTGTACCGGTATTCAAACCAATATCGATACCGGGGTAATTACAAAAATATCGGTTTAACGTCATTATTTATTTACCACAATTTAATTTTCAAGATATCTGGAGTTTTTTAAATGTAGCTCAGAATGAATAATAATCGCTTTACCCAACAAGGAATCGTCCGCATGTGCCCACGTAATATACAAATTCAGTAGTTAAAAAAATAATTTTAAAAAATTTCGACAAAACTTTATCATATGACCCCTCATTGGAACGAGCTCAGTGAGCTCGTTCCAATGAGGGGTCACATGATATTGTTTTCTAAAAATTTTTGGAAAAATTTGATAAACTAATATTTGAAATAATACATTTTGATATCGTCTGCGTGGTGTAAAGGTGTTTCGAACCGCATCATCAAGGCATGCTGATTGCTGATTCGTTCCGACTGTGATGCTCAAGTCTCGTTTGTGGTACTTATGTTCAGATATCTGAACAGTTTTCGATATACCGGTATACCGCGGTGCAGCCCTAGACTGAGTGTGCGTATCGTTTTGACATCTCCGATGTTTATTGAGAACATCTGAAGATCGTTGACTTAATGGAAAATATGTTCTTTTGAAGCAACGAGGCGTCAATCGCAAATGAGCTTGATGCCTTTCTGTTTAGTGATTGAAAATAACCGATGAACAAAATGAGCCCCGGTACCTATTTTGTCATTTAGCCATGCACAAAATGCAACACCAGTATATTTGTTAAAGACCTATTCTTATTTTTTTTTTGTTTAGCGCGCGTGTGCGCGTTATATCTGGGACGCTTTTTGACACAGTTCACAGTGTATCACATCTACGAGGAAGGTTGAATTGAGCTGACAAAAAATGAACCTCTGCAAAAATATGAAACGAATATTTGTAATTCTCCTTTATTTAGTTTTGTTTTATTTTCATTTTCGTGCATTGTTTTTAAACTATACAAGCAACGCAATATGTAATGCATAAATATACGTTCATGCCCTCTGCTAAAGTGTTTTAGCAACATTGAAACGAAAAATATCCGATTGGAAAGTCCGACCCACTTTTTTTGGCAGGTGACATTGAATATCCAGTCGCACTAAAATAAGACCGTAGGTAGAAAACAATGAGACAGGTCGTACTAAAATAATACCGCTGGTAGAAAAGTGACCGCATGCAAAGTACAAGGGTAAGAGTCCCCATAAGAACACTATCTGGTTATATGGGGTATACCAAATATATATTCGAAGCTTGGTAACGATATTTTTAATTTTAACCCTACATGTAATTTCTTTTTTAAAACCATTTTTTTTTGTTTTGATACAACCACCCTCGATTATATTTGATAACGATGCACGTCTGAATAGTTTCCCCCAAGTCGCGAAATGTCTGTAGCCTACATCTAAGTATTCTGCATTGTTTATCTAAAGTTTAGCAACCCCACCCTCGTCCAATAATTATTTAAAAATAATTTTCGAGGACCCCCACTGGCAGTACTTGGAGATAGGCCGGGGTAGTTCCTATCAAAACCACTTTGGTTTTGTCCCAAGTCGAGTTTCGTACCGGCACGATCCATCCAAAAAGCTGATCTTTTTGCGTGTGTTGGGGAGGGGGGGGGGGGGTCCTTTTCAAATGCTACCGAAGGAAGATATTAAACCCCATAGCTTGAACCCTGTCCATTATACTTGATCTTATTTTAAACTAATTGCTTGTGAATCACCGGTCACAATACTTTGAGATGTGGAATTTACTTCCTTTTCGTGAAAGAGATTCAACTTTGTTCACGTAATGTTTCTTGTTTTTTGTTCTAATCCGGAGAGGTTGCCTATGGAACACACAAAATAAGGGTGTTCCATAGGCATTTTCTCCCGCGCTTATGCTTGAACCAAATGTTTTCTTGTTAAAAATCTCGCTTGGGAAGGCAGCTCAGATATACATCGTTCAACTAAAATGAAGATATTTTCTCTAAAGGAGCCCATTTTAGATACATTTTCCCTAACCTGGTTTTAAATAACATCAGTGGTTGAACTGATATAGTGATATTTTTATGTTGTTGTGGCATCCTTTTTGGGCAAAATAACTTGGGGGGGGGGGGGGGGGGGGGTTAATAATGCACTTTGCCCAACCACCGAATATTCTTGAAGTAAAACTCTTGTAACGGGTGCTTAAATACGACCACGGGAAGATCTCAAATGAATCTTCAATGCCTCCAGCCATGTGACAATCAAAAGAACATCGTCATAGAGTTTCTTCCGCAGCGAATGTCATGATGAATTTAGAGTTCACTTCCTTTGTTTGTAAATGTTAAGTAGAAAAGAAATGTTGCCCGACAGCTTGGAATAGTTCACTAATGATATTCTCGATCAAATAACAAAAACAACAAAAAATCTCATCAAAAGAAGGTGATCCATTTGACATGTGTATTTGCCCCCAGACATTGCGTACGACACCTCACTGGAACAAAATAGCCGATATCGTTCCAATCAACGGGGGCGTAGGTGGGTGTGTGGCCATACGCAATGTTTGGAGACAAAAACTGAGAATCAATCATATGACCGACAGTTAACTTAACGCTTCGATCCTGAGCAGAGGTAACTGCGTTGTGTCCCTGCGCAAGGCACTTAACCCTTTACCCAACGTAACGGCCAAAACCGGCCAGCGCTATTCTCAAAAATCGCCAATTAATTTTCATTTTATTTTCATTTTTTGTCTCAAAAACATAGGTTATGACCCCTCATTGGAACGAGCTCGTCGAGCTCGTTCCAATGAGGGGTCATAACCTATGTTTTTGAGACAAAAAATTTTAAAAATTACTTATTCAAGAATTTTTTTTTGCAAGTGTCGTCGGTTTAAAGTATTCACTCCAGAATGCGGCTATTCGTGCAGATACTCCACCCGAAGTACGTCCGTCATCTCTCTTGTGGTGACAAGTTATGTTTGACTTTGTCCCCTCGGGTGTTTTACGAGTTTGAGTGTAAACTCGGAGAATCTGGCTTGAGAGATCAGTGCATTTATTAACTGTCAACGAGCACTTTCTACAAGTGGCGGATTTTCAATTTAGTTCTATGTATGCTGCAATAAAATAATGAACCTAGAAGTAAAGATATAATTAATCCTAATTTGTTTTATCAGAGTTTCTATTACACGTGAAACATTTAGATACTTTGAACAGTTGCCATAAAGGTCAGCAGACAGACAGTAGTAAAATAGTACAGTACAGTACTGAGCCCGGAAAATAGCATCTTTCTCGATGAGACAACAATCTGGTCGCGAAACATAGATACTAGTGGTTCGAGATTTCATAACTAAAATATTACAATAACCATGTCTGGACTCAAAAAAGAGAAACAGGCAAAAATAGAACATGAGATGTATTTTCTTTTGTTTTTGTATTGCCGTTTTTCTTTTCCTTTGTTGTTGTTTTTTTTTCTGTTTTCTTTCTTCTTTTTTTTTGTTTTTTTTTCTTGGGGAGTGGGGGGGGGGGGGGGGGGCATTTTAGACAGCTGACATTCCATAGCTCTCAGATTGGGAAAGCAGAATAAAGAGTTTGACCCATTCGCGATCGGGTTGAAATTATTTTCCGAGTTTACAATCGGAGTGCTGAGCACACACGCAGAATTGGCGCTCGTTCATGGTTCACCTCACAGTCGGCCAGCGCTATTCTCAAAAATCTCCTGTTAATTTTCATTATTTTTTTATCTTTTGTCGAGCTCGTTCCAACGAGGGGTCATAACCTATGTTTTTGAGACAAAAAATTATAAAAATTAGTTATTCAAGAATTTTGTTTGCAAGTGTCGCCTGCTTTTCATGTTAGGTAAAGGGTTAATCCCGATTGCCCACATGAGGACTCGGTGGCGCTGTGTACTAAACACAAACGGGCATAGACACAAATAAAATGTCGCCACATAATCTACTACCAGAGGCTATGAAATTTCTAACGGAATTTCTAGCTGAAAATCTTGGTCGGGATTGGGGTATGAGTGCATCCCCTGTCGCCACGTCTCTTGTTATCCGTTATGTTTAGAGGCAAAGAATTAAAATGTCCAGTCAACCTTTTACCCAACGCTCAGAATATAAAAGTTTGTTATTTTAATTCCTTTTTAAAAAATGTTTAAACAAATTTAAGCGTTAAGTATATCATGTGACCCCCTAATTGGAACGAGCTCGATGAGCTCGTTCCATTGAGGGGTCACATAATATAGCTTTGTTGAATTTTTTCGCTCACTTCGTAAATTACGTGGGAAGATGAGGTTGATCCGTTAGGTGAAGGGTAATCAAGTAAACTCTTGCAAGTGTCGCATTCTCCTCTACTATCCTCCAGTATTCTAGTCTAAAGGTTTACAGTTTCTATTTATATTTCATAAAGCTAATCGTCACTTTCTTTATCTCAATTGATTAGAAATACTTCACTCGGCGAGTACCACTCAAGCATTTCCGGATAAGATTTAATGACGAGATTCTTGACTTGTTATTGATACTTAACCTATACAAATAATCACACCTTTTTTCTGTCAAATAGTTTCCGAACCTTTAGTACATGGATGTTTTTGCCACCATTTATCGAATTAAAACGCACTTCACGTGCCCCTAATTGATGCTATTATCAAAGAAACACCGTAAACAGCTTTCATCTTAAAGTAGGTTAAATATCTCTTAGCCGGTTAATGATTTGCAATCACATGTATCAACGAGAAGGACCAAAAGACATCCACTGAAATCCCTTATTGATGTGAATATGATAACTCACCACAGGTGACAACAGAAGGAAATTTTTTTCACCCACCACGAACCCCACAGGAGCAATATTTTATCCGAGCACGTACTCCTCTCAGTGGTGTGGTGTCTTCCCACTAGACCAATTCCCTTTAGACCAACTCCCACTAGGCCAATTCCCAAGAGACTAATTCCCAAAAGACCAATTCCCCTTAGACCAACTATTTACTGTTATTAAATAGCATATGTACATGGAGCGACAATATTGACCATATCTGCTCTAAAGCCTGGACTCGCTGAGACCTACTGAGGAAGCAGAAATTCAATCTCGATCGCAGCGTCCTAGAAAAAATATTCTTTGCCTTCGTTAGGCCTCTACTTGAATACGCTGATGCTGTCTGGGATAATTGTTCAGCTGCTCATCAAATCGCCAAGCTAGAGAAAGTACAGATCGCGGTCAAATCGGATCATCTCATGGTCAAATCGAATCATCATGTGGTCAAATCGAATCATCACAGCACTTCTTATTGGAATGTTCACTGTAGTAGTAGTAATAGTTTATTCAAGCAAAATAACATCTACAGAGAAGCAGATTGCATAAAGAGTTAATAGAGATATGATATGACTATAATAAACAAATTATAAACGAAACAGCTATTTTTGTATAGTAAATAAAGCTAATGTATCATATGTATAAGTATGTAATGTCAAAACCCCAGGTCAGTTTAATGACCTATTATTTTGCAATTATTGTTTCTCTTTTCCGGAAGAACAGCAGGATTATGTTGCAGAAGGTGTGACATAATGAGGCCGTATTATTTTTCATAATAAATTCAAACCGATCTTGTTTGCATGCATTTGAGAAGTCTGCATTATTCCGGTTAATTATTGCAAACAACTGTCTCCTGATGTTTGTATAGGCCGGCCAGTCCATAACAAAATGCATTTCGGATTCCACATCGCCGGCGTCCTTACAAACATCAGAAGCATTGCAAATCCTATCTTCTAAAGGTATTGGCGGCTGTGCATGTCTCCCCTTTTCAATTGCCAAATTATGATTACTAATCCGTAATCTTATAAACATACTTTGCGCATCTCTTGTTTTTGAGTAAGCTAAATAGGGCTCGAATTTAATGTCATTTTTGAAGGCGCGATAAGTGCGCAATTTATTTTTACCGTTCTTTTTGTTGCCATTGTTAAGGCATTCATTAAAATAGAGTGTGTAATCATTTGTTAAATTTTCAAGAAATTTACTGGATTTATTATCGTGCATTGCAGACGATGGTATATTGTAACCTTCCAATATTTGACGGAATCCGCTATATTCCGTCGTTAATTATGCTCTTCCAGTAAATCACGGAGCAATGTACCTGGAGTTGCAAAGTGAAGCCTAACCATGAATTTGAACTTTTTGACGATGCATTCGAGGGATAGTGGGACTCTGCCAAGTTCAGCTCGAACGGCATGGTTGGAAGAACTTTTATTAACACCGAGTATCATTTTACAGAACTTGATGTGTACAGCCTCAGCAGGCAGTCTATCCCACTTTGTATCCCATAATTCACTACCATACAGCAATGTGGGTTTTATTAATTAATCAAATAATTTGGACGTCACAGCAGTGGACGGGAGATGTTTGCTCTTAAAAGAATTGGAAATACTGTAAAGTGCGTTCATCCTTTTTAGTTTTATAGCATTTTGTGCCTCTCCAAATTTCCCATTAGCGGAAAACGTTATACCCAGATAAGAATAGCTTGGTACAATCCCCAACGTTTTGTCAGCCAATGTAAAAACTGGGGAACCTTGTACCTTTAGGGGGGCTAACAATAAGCACTTAGTTTTCTCGGTATTTACCCCCAGATGGTTATTCTTCACGTACATTTCTAAATTTTCTAAACATGTTTGTGACCCGTTAGGCGTACTTGAAAACATAATTAAGTCGTCTGCAAACAAAAGATGACTTATGTACTTATTATTCACAACTATATGGTCGCATTCTCTAGAAACGATTTTACGAATGTCATCTATAAATATTATAAATAGGGTCGGGGAGATCGCACAGCCTTGCCTAACCCCGATTGTGGATAGTAAGCTTAGTAAGATAGTAGCTTGAGGAGTACAAGGACTGTAAAATTCCAAGTATCTTACCAGTTACACCGCATTTATGTAACTTGTTAAACAGCAATGGTCGGTAGACTGTGTCAAAGGCTTTCCTGAAATCAACAAAAGCTGCATATAGAGGCCTTTTTTCTCGTTTGCACTGGTTGAAAATATTTTTGAGAACAAATGCACTGTCGCCCGTGGTACGGTGTTCACGGAATCCAAACTGGTTGTCACTTATAAGCCGGTTATATTCGAAGAAATCATTTATCCGGTTATTTATAACCTTGTTTAATAATTTCCCGACGGCAGAGCTAACGACAATGGCTCTGTAGTTGTTAGGGTCGTGCCTGTTACCCTTTTTGTACAGTAGGGTTTGGGTGGACTTGCTCCATTCAGTTGGATAATGACCAGATTCGAGGACATGGTTAAACAACTTGACTGTTTCGTCTAGCATGTAGGGAATTGCAGTATGTAGGAGTTCGTTGGATATATTTGTCGGGGCCTGGTGACTTTTTATTTTGTATTTGTCGGAGTGCTTTTCTGATTTCCGCCGGGGATATTACGTCACAGTTTATTATTTGGGTCAAGGTTCGAGATGAATCAGTCGGCATGCTTGCCGTTTCAGCGCTGTGTGCAGGGGAAAAGAGTTTTTCAAAGAAATGAACAGCGGTGTCGGGATCCAGACTATTAACGTCACTCCTATCAGATCGAAATTGTTTTATAATTTTCCAGCAACTAGCTGGCTCCTTACATTGTAAGTCGTCCAGTTGGTCACATAGTTTTTTTATAAAACATTTTTGATTTGTATTTCACTTCAGTCTTATAAGCCTTCTTCCCAGTGAAGAATTTAGCAATAAGTGATCTGTCAGTGTGATTAAGCCTCATATCTTTTATAATGCTTTCCATTGTATGTTTCATGTCTTTGCAACTGTGAGCAAACCATTTTTTTGTGGGGGGGGGGGGGGGGGGGGTGTTTTTCGGCTAGTCAACTGGACTCGTCGAGAAGCAAAGTTATTGATAGATTGAGGAATACTCCTCCAGTCAGCAGCAGCCTTCTCTGTGCCCTTCTGGATGGATGAGTATGGCTTCATTCGATAGTGTGAAATATTTGAGATTATATCTGGTCGTGTTAGAATCAGTCTTGCACGTGTAGCGCTCTGTTCTGTCCACCTTGAGGGGATTGGATTTCGGGTGTACTGATACTTGCTCGTCTCGCTGTTATCAAGAAGATCGATACATTAGAGGTGTAGTACAAATTGGCAATGATCCGAGAAAACGGTCGGCGCTTTGATACAGAAGTAATCACGATCCGAAAAGTACTCTTCTGATATTATGATATAGTCGACAATACTTGCGCCGTTGTACTGGTGTGAGGTAAAGTTACCTAGTCTATCCCAGAGGCAGCGGCCATTCAAAATTCTTAGTTTTCCAAATTGGCATAGCTCTAATAAATGTTTTTCGAGGGCGTTTTATATTCTGTCAAGATTTTCCCTGTCTTTTATGCAATCTACAGTGTATGACTCCGGCAAGGGAATGTATTTGTTGTTGTCACCCACAATATAATCCGGCTGTCCTCCAGTTCGAGCGATGAAATCCCCTCCTAAAATTAACATATCCCCGGGACTACTGCTCAGTTACTGCTGCTCTAAATCCGCAAATGCGGAAACATTAGGACTAGGTTTCGATTTCCAATAACTAGAATTACTGGGAGGAATACACACAGATACAAAAACGATCTTCGATGATTAATTAAACATTTTACCATCAAATTCAACCCAGAGAGCAATGTCGCCAATATATCTAATATTACAAAGGAATTCATCATATTTAGAGTTGAAATAAAAACAAATTCCATCCATCTTGCGTGAGGATTTGCCCCGACAGAGATCGGCACGCGTGTAACCTGGTAGATCTAATTAGGTCCTGTATAATAGAGCTCGAAACAATTAACCAACTCTCAAATCGGGTGTTCTCCTGTTTGGATCGGAACATTTCACGGAACACGAAAACAAAAACACTTTTGACACGGTTCTGCGTTTCATCATGAAGTCGAACCGTTTCAACTACTAATTCTAAATCTTTGGGTTGACCTAGAGTTCCGTTCCGCCTAAATGTGGCCGTGTTGACTTCAACTATTTGGGTATTGTTTACTGAGTAACTGAAACCTTTCTCGTGGTATGTTATGTAGTAGATAAGCAGGGTAACCTACCCAGAGAATTAACCGCCAAGCAATGACTGATTTTCCCGACTAATCGCGACGTGAATTACTGGTGACCGCTCTGTCGATCGAGTCTCGACCTGCCAGATCATTGGAATCATGGCATTGACAAACTGACCCTACTCTCCTCATTTACTTCACTCTCAATCTTTTTTTCTTCATCTCTTTAACCCTTTACCTAACGTAACGGCCAAAACCGGCCAGCGCTATTCTCAAAAATCGCCAATTAATTTTCATTATTTTTTTCATTTTTCGTCTCAAAAACATAGGTTATGACCCCTCGTTGGAACGAGCTCGTCGAGCTCGTTCCAACGAGGGGGTCATAACCTATGTTTTTGAGACAAAAAATGAAAAAAAATAGTTATTCAAAAATTATTTTTGCAAGTGTCGTCTGCTTTTCAGGTTAGGTAAAGGGTTAACCAGTTTGAAAATTCAAGTACCTCTATTGTATCACTCTAAACCATAAATTATTATCTTGTAACTTTACACGTTTAGGAGATGACTTACATAAGCCTTAGGCTTGATGTCGAATCTTGTTATTACAGTTAACTATACAAAAGTACAATACCTTCTATTGTTCGTTTATATTTTATAAATTATATTTGTTCTACGTAAGAACAACCATTTTTCAATTTTTCAATAAATATTGTTTAAACTGAAATACAAATCACAGCCGCAATGATCATTACTGGGGCAACTGTCAGTTGTACTATGTCTTTGCTTTATTCCGAAACTCGTTGGGACTCTCTTCAAGAAAGACGTCGCAAACACAAGCTATTACAGTACTTCAAAATGTTTTACCACATGACGCCCTCATATATTGCCAACAAAGTTCCCCCGATCGTCTCATTGTCAAATCTATCGCTGAACCTCCGGTCGTGTCGTAACCACAGAGTTTCTTTCTGTCACACCCGGTTGTATCAGTCTTCTCTTATCCCGAGCGTCACAGACCATTGGAACAAGCTGCCTTTATCTATCCGCGAGAACTCATCACTGATAAATTTCAAGACATTCCTAAATGTTGGAAATCAGCAACCACCTATATTTTACAGTGGCGCGAAATCACGCGCAGTCCAAATATATCACTGCAGGTTGCGGTTGTCTTGTAGTAACCTTAATTCTCATTTATACGACAATCTTCAGTCACCTACCCCCTCCGGTCAGTGCGAGACGTGCGAGGCACCAGAGAATTTTTTTCTGCATTGTCCAATGTACTCAAATGTCCGTAATAGTATTATCAACCTTATCCCATTTATTATAAACGTATCGACACTTCTTTTTGGATCTGAATTCTTGAATAATCAGAAAAAAAACGTTTTGTTTTTGAAGTGGTGCATGACTTCATTTCGTCAAGTGGGCGTTTCCGTTGACTACTGAGGATCAAATTACCACGTACGATTACTAATATATGGCGATTTTACCCCCGATCCTATACGCCTACTCTCCTTCCCATTTTCTTCGCATGGACCTCACCAAGGCTGCTTCCGTCACATTTCTAACTAACGGTGCTTCTGCTGCTTACGCACGAGTGTCTTGAATGTGAGGGCAATGTATTGTACTTGCAAGCTGGCATCCCCTGTTTTCCATTGCGCCACTTCTTTGTACTTTCTTTTCACGGTTTCCTTCATCCACATGCAATGTTTAAAAAATATCATGTATAGCCGCCTGGTCGTTTGACTCCCTATGCTTATCTTTCTACGAATAGAATTGCCACCAACTTTCTCACCGGTTTTGTCCCTGACGGGGGTGTCGTGTCCTTGCATTCTCGATTACCTGTTTGTGCCGAGTACGATGCTTTCAAATCAAATGAGATGATCTCGCAGGTGTTTGCTCCCAGCTCTACATTATAAGGGCCTCTAAGCCCTCACTGTGTGTACGCATGCGGTGCTCCGGCTTAAAAAATATTAACTAAAAATGTTAGGAGACGTATTTGGTTATATGCTGAAGGGAACTACGAATGATTAAACAATGCATACAGACACCCAAACTGGGAAAGTTTGTTTAATCATGCATGTCTTGACACTATAGTTTCTAATTTCACCGATCTTCTACTCGACCTAGCATCTAAATTTATTCCCAACAAAGTAATAACCTCACCAACTAATAAGCCTAAATGGATGCATAATCAGGTACGATTACTAATCAGGCAGAGAAAACGACTATATAGGGCAGCAAAGCGTTCTGGCCTTCCCAATGACTGGGTGAAATATAAAAGAAAACACAATGACACTGTATCAGCAGTTAGGAAAGCCAAAGCTGCATACCTGTCCAAAGTCCAATCAACATTAGGTTACCCAGAGACACCATAGTCAGAATAGTGGAAAACCTTAAAATCATTCATCTGCAAAAAAATATATCGGGGATCCCGACCATAAATCATTTGAACAAACTCTATTCAACCAATCTCGGAAAAGGCAGAAGTGGTCAACGAATACTTGTTCTATTTTAACGTTGGATGACTCTAATGCATCTTTGCCTGATTCACCTCAACCTGTCCCACAAACATTGGACTGTATCACACTACAAATTAGTGAACTCCAAGAAGCAATCGAGATTCTTAAAATATCGAAGGCGTCCGGTCCTGACCTTATCAGCCCATGGCCCTTAAGGGAATGCAGAGGCTCATTAAGTAAACCACTCACGACCATTTTTAATAAATTATTGAACAACCACTACTTTCCACAATCAAGGAAAAAAGCCAACGTGATCCCAGTATTGAAAAATAATCCCTCTAATGTAGTCTCCAATTATCGCCCAATATCAATGATTAGTTGTGCTGACAAATTATTTGAAAAATGTGTGTTATGGCATTTTTTATCTGATAATAATACACTAAGCCAGTTCCAGTCTGGCTTTTCCCCAGGTGACTCAACGGTTTTATAACTGACTGACCTTTATGATGGATTTTGTCGTGCTCATGCCGATGGGAAAGAAATTAGAGTTGTGTTTTGCGACATCAGCAAGGCATTTGATAAGGTCTGACATCTTGGTCTTATTCACAAGCTTAAAAGGATAGGAATGTCTGGTGACCTGCATCTGTTCATTGAATCTTATCTTTCAGACCGGTATCATCGGGTTTTAGTGGTATCGGCGGCATCTCTTTGGAAACCAATAACTTCTGGTGTACCACTATGATCGATCCTTGGCCCTCTGTTATCCTTAACTCTTTTGGCGCGGAATTTCCCGAGAAACAGAATTCTCAGCGCATAATATTTTTCAGGAATTTTACCAAAATACGGTTTATTAGACAAAAGAGTTATAATTCTTAAAAACGTTCCAGGGATCAGAAAGAGTGTTTTTTCAGAATTCGATAATGATTTTTTTTATATATTTTATGTATATATTGCCTCACATTATAGTAGGAATTTGTGGGGCCAGTCTTTACTGACTTCTGTATTTCTACAGTCAAAATAACACAGTAGGATCTAAAGTATTAGAGACAATGTGAAATTAATGAAAATGGCTCACTAAAATTGGCACACAAAGCTCTAGGCCTACTTAATTCAAAAGACAAGTCTGTGCTGTCTTGTGAAGTGTGTATGTCTGTGCTGCCATGTGTAGTTTGTGTGTCTGCTGGGCAAATCGCCCAGAAACCTGGTCCGAAACGTCCACAAAATGATCCGAACCGTCCAATAATCTGGTCCGAATCGGCCAGAAATATGGTCCGAATCGTCCATAGATCTGGGCCGAAGCGTCCTTTATAAAAATCTGGTCCGAATCATGAAACTACTTTTGTGATGCCCAGTCTTATTATTTTAAAGATGGTCTTTTCAGTAAAACTGCATTGGCATACTATCTTTGTCCTTTTTTGCACAGCGCTGCTGTATTTTCTTGTTGTGGCTACTAACACAGTTGGTAATAATAACAATAAATGCTACACGCTATTTGTGAAAAAATAAAAATGAACGCAGCAATTTCCGTAACTCCTCGGATAAATTCCGGAAAACAACGACCCCATAAATATATCTTCCAATCAAAGCAATGATAAAATTATCTTTCAATCAGAGCACTGGAAAATAATATCTTCCAATCAAAACGCAGATAAAAATAGTTATCTCGAAATTTGGTTGTCCCCTATTCTTTGCCAGTCAATGTAAGCCCACAGCACTTTAGGCCTAATGCATCACTTTCGCTCGCTTTTAGGTTTGCCTAAATTTCATATTATTGTTTTCTCTTCGCGGGAAGTGAACTCACGTGAAATTAAATTTTTCGCGGGAAGTGAACTGACGAGACTTGATAATGAATCAAGGATTTTATTTGGAGATTCGGGCCCAAACAGAGCTTTTGAATGATCTTATGGAAACTACAGGTTCTACTTTAAACTTTCATTCTGATCTCGCGTGATTCAGTATTGAATATCTATACAATGTGAGAGTCTACATATTCCATCGTACCGCTTAGAATCATTCTCTTATTAAGGAATAATATTGGCCGTGGCTCCATAGCAACGAGGGTGCTTCCTTGACAACGAGCTTACTGTTGGGTTGAAACTTCATACTTAAGTCCACTAATTTGTCAGAAACTAAATCAAAAATTTGACAACCAGTTCGCGCGATCTCCATGACAACCATGGCTCTCCCATAGCGACGAGTTAATTACTGGGTCTATTTTGACGAACTTTTATATACATTTCAACAGTATGGCGGATGTGGCCCAAAACTAAACAAACCACCTGAAAACCACATCATACGGTATCCATAGCAATCAGAGCGTTCTTCCTTAGCAACGACTTAACCGTTAATAGATTTCGATGTGCTTCCACCGTTATGAATTTTACGTGTTGAGAAATTAAACATTAAATGTACCAGTGGTGTCACGTGAGTTCCTTGGCACCGGAGGTATGTCCTTAGCAACTGTCTACCCACGGTTTTCATTCTGATCAAATTTCATATGTAGGCACAGAACTTATCCAGAAACCTAACAAAACACTTGGCAAGGAAGTCACGTCATCTACATAGCAACCACTGTTAATACCTAGCAACGGTTAAGTAATTGGTAGAGTTTGAAGTCATTTCATATTTATGGCCAGAGCTGGACCAAAAATTAATCTACCAGTGCATTAATAATGTCACGTGAGTTCCTTAGCAACATAATTCTGTCCTTAGCAACAGCCTACCCACGGGTTTAATTGAAATGAAATTTTATATTTATACACACAACTTATTCAGAGACTGAACAAATCACTCGATAATCAAATCACGTAGCCCCGTAGCAATCACCTGTTCCCTTACACGTTAGCCTAACTAATGGGGGATTGTTGTGCTATTTCAAAATTAGGTCTGTGAGTGGGCCAGAAAAAAAACTAACAGTGCAACAACGTCATTTTATCTCCACCCCATTTCCATTGCAATAGAATAAATATTTACTCGATTTCTACTAAATTTTATATGTTGTATCTTGAGTTACATAAAAACAAATAAACCACGCGGCAAACTGGCCTGGCTCTATTTTATTTAAAGATACAGAATTTTATCATTCAAAGCCTTTTCTGTGATATGAATCAAGGCAAACGCAATTTTGGGAATACCTTAAACATTTGAAACCTTCTCCTTAGGGGTACAAAAATAGGAACATAACCGGTACATCTATCCTGGTGATTCTGGTGTATAATCTTACCAAACGGAACTTCTTCGTGTTTATGTTTTCATACCCGCTCTACTGTGTCCCACAACTACTTGGTAATAATTAGATAATAACGAGTTCAATGGCACAAAATAACCTCATCTTCACGAAACTGAGTATAAAAGACCTGTTGCGAGCGCGGTGGCTCAGTGGTAGACTGTTGGACTTCTATGCTAGAGGGCCCGAGTTCGATTCCCGTCCGGGACGACCTGCGTTGTGTCCTTGGGCAAGGCACTTTATCCCGGTTGCCTACATGTGGGCGCGATGACGCCGTGTACTAAGGCGTACTGCACGTCGATGGTGCACATGTCTTCGACCGCTATAAGCCTGCTTGAGCGGAGCTTGAACAGAGCTAGAATGTTGAGGAGCTGACAGTTGCTCGTCGATGCTCGGTGGTTCTCTCCGGGTACTCCGGCTTCCTTCACCCGTAAAACTGTCACGGTCACGATTAGCCATTGTGCATAAGTATGCGACCCTAAAAACGCCAATAAATAAATAAATAAATAAATAAATATAAATAAATAAATAAATAGATAAATAAAAGATCGGTTCCTATTTATGTTTTGAATTACTTTTAGGTGACTCCTGTCCATAAACGCCTGTAATTCGAAACTAGAGAAACGGTTTTCTTTAAACGTTCGTGATGCCGTTGAAACTGGGGCATGAAACCTTTTATACGCGATTGTAAAAATAAAAAAATAACTGCCCTTAACTAAATTGTTTGTTGCGGATCGGGGTCATTTACGTCATTTGAAGACTTTTGTGTGGTCCGCGTGACAAGGCGTCAACTTCTTGTCATAAACTGATTCTTTGATCTGGCAGATCCCGACGATTAAACCATACAATTTCTGTTGTAGTTTGAATAAATATCTCAGCCATTAATATTTCATCATTAACCATTTGAAAACGACAGCCCACCTTTCCGGCCCATGAACATGATACGTCATAATTTAATTAAGTAGCATTGCTTCTAAGTGAATGTGTGGAGTAGACCAATCAATATGTTCAATGTGCAGGCCAACGGCTGCACGTTGAAAATATTAATACGTCTATCCCCAAATATCCCCAAATAACGAATATGGACTCTTCCAACTCCTGTTGTTGGTCATACATGGATACACCAGGATTCAAAAAGGCAAAACAAAAAAGTTAATTATGTCCCAACGTTTTCAAACCTTCCTTTAAACTACTACTAATGTTCACATGGGTGCGCGGTGGCTCATTGTTGAAAACAGTGGACTTCGGATAAAGCGGTTGTATGTTTGTGTTCTCACCCTCGTCATCTTCGGCGTGTCCTTGGTTCAAAACATTAACTCCCAATTTCCAATTTCCCAAGCAAGAACACCGTGAGGCAGTGTGCAAAGGCGTGCAACGTGCCACTGGCACATACACATTAACCTATTCAATCACTGCGTGTGTGGTGTTAGTAAGCCACAGAGTCACACAGTTATTCGCCGCTTAACGACGATTCTCTCCAGTTACTTTGGCTTCCTCCAACCATTAGACTGTCGGACACGATATGGCACTGGCTGTAAATAAATAAATAAATAAATAAATAAATAAATAAATAAATAAATAAATGTGTTATTTATGGAGGTGAAAGTCCAGAGTCTGGGAAAACAGTTAACCTTTCATGCCAATTGGCACTCGATGATTACTTTTTGAAGGCAAAATGATTCAGAATGTAAGGAATAAATTTAGCACATTGATCCAAGAAATAATAGGGTGATACGACATGAACCAGTTCTAGGGATTTTAGGCACGAAAGTGTAAGGTCGGCCTTTGTCAGCAAACATGCGAAGTCGTCCCTCCCCACCCCCACCCCCACCCCCACACTCTAAAATCGGTTTGGTTACAAATTAACTCAAATCAAACAGTTGATTTGGGTTGATTTTTAACCCAACTGATTTTAGAGTGCGTGACTTGTGGTTTGGATAAATTGAAAGAGAATTGCGATTCTTGCGTTTTATGTCGAATGACCATCTTTTGCTCCTTGTTTAACGTGGTGTCGAGAGCGCGATGCAATTAATGTTGAACTATAAAGTATCGAGAAATGACATGATATGCGCGGCTACGGTAATGAAGGAGTTTGTTCGTCTTAACATGTTTATCGATTCTTCACAAATAATGCGAATTGCAATTACAGAACGATTGACATAGTTGAAATAATTCAACTTCGTATTCTTTGGAACTGCCAAGTAAACAATGTTACTGAAATCTTCTTCTTTAGAGATTTCCCAAGATCATTATATAAAGTCAATAATGAACCTCTTGAAGTCACGTCAACCTACTGGAATAAGTTGTAAAGGGATTCTTTTTTATTAAACGAGACATGGAGGTTCTTCTTGAATCATCAGTTCTAATTCTCAAACGTCTTGGGAACAATGATATTCTAGTTAAGGTTTTTGAAATTTCATACTCCTACTCTCCAGGGATTAAGCCGTTCCCGGTAGAATTCTATGAAAATCTCAGCGCGGAGACATTTAGGCTACATTCCTGTTCATGGTTCTTTTCACCACTTCACTAGAATTGATATGCTGGGGTTAAACTTTAGAAACAACAGAATGAGTGGATTAATATCTGCTGCTTTACCTGCATTTCACTTCATTCATGTCCCTTGTCAGTACTGGAACATAATTGATTCACTGTTGGGGGAACAACCATCAGGCCTTATTCAAATATCAATATTGAACAACTCGAGGAGACTAAATCTAAAATAGACACTTTTAAAAACCTTATTTGTTTTAAAAGTATTTGCGAGCAAACTATGCAACTTATATTAACGTCTCCCCTTGACCCAATAGCGCAGGTGTGTGGAAGGACCATTGAAGTGGGAACTGCGAGGCCGCGCTCTTCTCGAATACCACGAAGGGATCTCAAGCCTGCACACAGTGTGTCTCTCTCCGCACGGAGGACAGCCACTTCACGACCCCACCGATAGGTCGATACCCTGGAACAGCATCACCCCCCCCCCCCCCAACTGATGCTGACAAAGATTGTTTGGACACCTCGAGAACTTTGCAGGGATCGATCGCTGGACCTCTGGCATGAGAGACCAGTGCGCTTTTCCATTTGGCCACACTTGGTTGACCGGCGACCTCGCGATATGAGTGATACAGACGTTTGTTCGAGTCACAAGGTCGGGTGTATAGGTCACGAAAATTAATAAATTAGTTAACTCCAATAAGCCTAGGAGATCAGAGTGACTTTATTACACATCATATACTACTCAGGCGATTTTACCTTACAGGTGATTCTGATCAATGTGAAAGACGGCCCGGAGAAACTTGGAAATTCTAGTCGATTCTAAATCGCCCAGTTCATTCACATCGATTCGATTTGAGTCGCGCTGATTAGAAAAGTTTCGAATCATCGAGATGTTCCAAGAATCCAAACAATCGTGTACCCTCGAACTCTTCTTCTATCATTAGGTCTCCTGTATAGGAGACCTGATGATAGAAGAAGAGGCCGAGAAGGTTTCACTTCCGGAACCACTTTGAATCCGTTTCTGGAATATTCCGCATTTTGACTGACTTGCGCAAACAATTATTCTCAACAATCCACGACTCTAAGAAGGAACATTATCTGAAACTTGCAAAGCGGCCAATGGATTCGAGATTCGATTTGATTATTTTCTAAATCCTTTGTCCGATTCGATTCAAGATTCAATTCAATCCGAAATTGGAGATTTTGCAGGGCTTTATAATCGTCTGACATTTTAAGTAGACGTCACTGGACTAGAAACAAGTGCTCAGATTTTACGATTCTCCCTGTTCACTGAGAGAATGTGAGAACTATCACCACGACATGCTGAGGACATAAACTTTCGATACGAGACACAAATTTACTGTTGCTATTTTGCTTTGACAATCAAAACTAGTCGCATTATATTCCATTTAAATTCAATTGTTTCAAACTTGGCATATTTCTTTACTCGTCGTGTGAGAGCAGGCCTCTCTAGTAGAAGTTGTTAACAAGTTGTCTCGATTCACTGTTTCCCTCCATTGTTTATTTAAGCTCTATTCACTAAGTTAATAAGCCATCTCATTACGACCCAGTAGAAGCTTACTTTAATGTTTATATCAAGTAAACTTGTTATGACATGGCACATTTATTGTATTGTACATATAGCCTTGATCACAAGTAAGAATTCAGTTATAGGTTGGATTTCCAAACGTTACTCTGCTTCATTGTTTTGGGAAATCCCATGAGCTATTGCTGTAAAATTGTTCGGATAATCAACAAGTCCCGCTATTAGAAATGTTGATTGCTGTGAGATATTTGGAATACCAGATTCGCAATTAAATTGTTATCTTTAATTTGTCTCCGAGTCGTCAGTTGAAGTCAAGAGTTACACAACAGACACCGACAGTTAATCCCCACGGTTATAGAACCGTCAGTACCAGAACACCTCTTGCACTACACCTCGACAGAGTAGACTCGATTTCAGATTTCTTGGTCTTGTTTACCAGCTTTGTTCAGTTAAAATATTCTCCGTGGCAGGGTTAAAGAGGGATGAAGGGGGAAGCAATCAGTCAAAACGTCCCGAAAGCTCACATATACGCGATGACACAAGTGCATACCGGTTAAACCCATTCACGCGCGTGTGTCGTTCTGTGTATGCGTGAAGGGAAATAATAACCAGATGAAACGAAACCTCAAATTAGAAAGTAGGCTTAGTAATAATTCAATCTTACAACCCCTCCAGGGCTGTTGGGTTGCATTTATACTGATACATCCTACAACAGTGGTTATGTGCTCCATTGGATATCGGAACAGACTTTCAATCAGAATGGTGTGAGTTCGATCCTAACCAGCGCTTGCTCTTGTTCACAGAACAGTATAACAATACAAGTTATTACACGAGTTAATTGATCCAGGTTGTCAAACTGATAAAACCAGATCAGCCAGATCGAACACGATGCGTAGACATCGTGTTTGATCTGATAGATTCGGTCCAGTCAATGAGATTGATTAGATTTTGTTATTATATAATTGGTTTTCCTTTCAGAGCAGGTGTGGGACGGAAAAATCTCAGGAACATATGATGATTTTTAACCCTTTACCTAACATGAAAAGCAGACGACACTTGAAAACAAAATTATTGAATAACTAAGTTTTCATGTTTTTGTCTCAAAAACATGGGTTATGACCCCTCTTTGGAACGAGCTCGTTCCAAAGAGGGGTCATAACCTATGTTTTTGAGACAAAAAAAAATGAAAAAAATAATTAAAATTAATTGGCGATTTTTGTGAAAAGCGCTGGCCGGCTTTTGCCGTTGCGTTGGATAAAGGGTTAACTTTCGATATGTTAGACCACCCAGCCACCCACCCCTTTCACCATTTTTTTTTCCATTTTTGAGATTTTTTTTTCCAATTTCTAACACCCGCCACCTCCCCCTTTGATTGATATTCACGGTTCTACTCGGCATTCAGTTTGAAATTGTTTACGTGGTGGTCTATTATGATATACCATTTTCTCCAGCATTATTTGTCCACCATCTTCACAGGAAGTTGATTAGCATGATGTATTAAAAAACGTCTGCAAAATATGGCGAGTTTTCTGCCAGTCTGTGGTCTATGTACCCATATCCTCACAGTATTGGTGATTTACTGTTTGGACCACGGGACAAGGAAATCGAGTGATGACAGTTGATGAGATTTTGAAAAAAAATGATTTTATTTTCGTGGATCCTAACTTCCAAATTTGAACATAGAGTTGTCTCTGCTTGTATCCATGTTAAACAAACATGGACTATGAGGTACCAAACTAGACCAATGTATTAATCAGGTTGCCCAGGTTATGTACCACTAAATATATTTGACAGTCTTTTTGGAAATCTGTGCGCGTCAATGACGTCACTTAGGCCACGTTTGGCATAGGCATAATAATGATTTGGAAGGGCTGAGACTCTCGTTTTCTGACGAGACAAAATTGATGAGCAAAATACAGCGGAGTTTGAAACCTGTTTGTTCAGACACAAGTTGGGAATAACTACGGTGGATTAATGCCCCGCACAACGAAAGTCACTAACTCTCCTCCGTTTATATTTCGGTTTATGTTCCGTCCCGATGGATTATGATGGCTAAAATGATTCTCCAGTAAATTCAGAATAAATTCGTTCATTCAGCTGTAGATCGTGTGGTGAAGGCCAACATGATTCTTGAACTCGTGGTCGAAAGAGCTAACTCTCTACGTCCTCTCAATTCATTAATAATCAACAACTTTATCCCTTTCTGGTACAATGGTAAGTTCACGAATCACGTCTTGTTTTCCACGTCGTGGTTTTAAATTTCTCATTCTCGGCGAATGAAGTCGCAAGTCTGAAAATAACGATACTTTACGACATAACAGTCTGACTACTTTAGTTTTATCGTGCATTGGTGTATGCTCAAAAGTTTAGAAAAGGATTTTAATATTCAGTATGGGAAATGTTGGGTTATCCTAAGGCCGATGTGTCTGCATACACATTAACCACTTGAGAATATTATCAGATAGGCTTTCGTGGGAAGTTCTGAATTAGTTTTGGATGTAAAGGAATAAACTCACTCGTGTGTGCAGCTACCTTTCGGTCCCCTTTTGGAATTACTGACAGCCATTGGATTTCAAAAGTGTCGTTTGTACGGTGCGTTAACCTTCTACTCAACTCAGACTATATTGAAATTTATTATTGTAAATTTCAATTTTTTTCAAAACAGTTCAACAAAACCATATCATGTGACCCCTCCCATTGCTTGGCGAGCTCGTTGAAATGAGGGGGCCACATGTTATGAATTTGTTGACATTTTTTGAAATATATTTCTTTTCCAACTTCTGAATTTGTTTATTACGGGCGTATGCGGTAAATGGTTAACGTGTATATATAATTCTTTGTATGCGTAAGATCCTAACAGAGCCTTATGTGTTCTCATGGTTGTGACGTAATGTGTCCAAAGGGTGGTATGGTTGCAGAAATCACAAAATATTTTCAAATTTTAAACGTAGACATGGCAGTCGTCAACCACATTCGATGTGCAGAAATATTTCACCTTAACACCAATAAATAAATAAATAAATAATAACCAGATTGGGACGTATTTTATCTGTAAGTCGGACTATTTCTAACATTATAATTACATTATACTATATATTATAACTATATACTTACTACAACAATTTCGAACCTGCTAAGTCGTAATGGTGCTTCATTATTCACACTTAATCAGTATGGATATCGTTGTTTACAAATATAGTCTTCCCTTTACTTATGCGATCTCTGTCCACCTAAGGTGGGTTGACAACTGTTTCCAACAAGGCCCTGCAGCTCTCTACAGGTCACCTTAGTTCAACCAGTATTTATATATTTCAGAACATATTAAAGATCTGAATTAAATATTAACAAGTCTATATATGAACTGAAGTGGATTCAGCAATAAGCTTGGAGCTAAAATGAGAATGTCGCCAAAACATTCTTTAACACTTTACCCAACGTAACGTCCAACGTTATTCTAAAAAATCGCCAATTAATTTGCATTATTTTTTTCATTTTTGTCTAAAACACATATGTTATGACCCCTCATTGGAACGAGCTCGCCGAGCTCGTTCCAACGAGGGGTCATAACCTATGTTTTTGAGACAAAAAATGAAAAAAATTAGTTATTCAATTTTTTTTGCATGTGTCGTCTGCTTTTCTTGTTAGGTAAAGGGTTAACACAACATATTTTTACAGCTGATACAGGAGTATTGTTTCGTGTTCATTTAAAACTAAGAGGCATCACGCTGGTAACTGTTAGTTTGAAACAAAAATCTAGTGATACGTGGATTCATTTAATTTTCGGGCGTCAAAGCACCATTCATCAGAAACACATACAACTACATTATATATATATAATGACAATGATTATACCATGACCCCTCTCCGAATGATTTCCACACAGTTCGCAGAATCCTCACTCTAGCCATAATTTATTTATTGGTGTTTAAGGTCACATACTTATGCACATTGGCAAATCGTGACCGTGACAGTTTTACGGTTGGAGGAAGCCGGAGTACCAGGAGAGAACCACCGAGCATCGACGAGCAACTGTCAGCTCCTCAACATTCTAACTCTGTTCAAGTTCCGCTAAAGCAGTGTTACAGCGGTTGAGGTCATGTGCACCATCGACGTGCAGTGCGCCTTAGTACACTGCGTCATCGTGTCACCATGTAGGCAACCGGGATAAAGTGTCTTGCCCAAGGACACAACGCGGTTCGTCCCGGACGGGGATCAAACTCGGGACCTCTAGCACAGAAGGCCAACAGTCTACCACTGAGCCACCGCGCTCCCTCACTGTAGCCATAACATCATTATCTTTGCAGTATATTTAGCAACACAAAAAGATGAAAACAAGGAAAATCCCTGAAGTTTTCGCGTGCTTGATGCAAGCTTGGCTGCGAAACAGGCTATGAATTTCTAGTTTCTCCGTGTCTCGTACGATGTCTTCTAATGGAATACATCGCTCTTTGAGTGCAACAAGGCTCCATCTGCAATGCTAGTGCACTGCAGATGGCGCCTTGTTGTAATCAAGGGGACGACATGTTCTATCTCCGATAGCGCTCAGAGCAAGTGAATTATTCTTTGAAGAAAACGCTGCGACCTGCATGGGGCATCAATTAATGAAATTATAGATTACATACCACGTTTGGTGAAACTTTGAGTTGTTTGAATCCTCAAAATGTCTCCTAATGGTGCCATTTGTGGCATAATTAAAAAAAACTTCTCACGGGGAGGCACAGGCCTGGGCCTCCCCTGGAGAAATGTAGAAGAAAACAAAAACAATACGAGCGCGTCACCACCTCCGTACCTTCCCCAACTCAAGATTTCGAGCATCAGAATATGTCTGCGGCCTAAAAATGCTTGAACACCTCAAAAGATCTTATGCCGCTCCTAATATAGAGGCGCCTGGACAAATGTATTCCTTTGGAGGGAGGTTTAGTAACAATTAAAACCAAAAGTCCTTTCGAGCTGTAAGAGTAAAGGTTTAAATTATTACTGAACCTACACATTTGCCATCTTATCATTCAGTGACAAATATAAAAAAACACGCTAAAATGTTAGCATACCGCGTGGGAATGGTTGGCGTCGCAAGTATTAAACATTAACTGATATGTTCACGAGACCTGTTACAAAGTCTGACGCGTCCACTTGTTTTAAACAGGCAAAAACAAATGGAAGGAAAAATGCCACGTCAAGAGTTCGAAACGCTAAAAGTTAAATTTATCACGAAAAAAGGAGAACCTTACTGCTGTAGTTTCACGATGAACGGATAAAGAACTCTATCAGAATGGCATTTTTTGTGTAGCTACAGCTGCGTTGCGATAACAACATCCTAACAATAATTAAGACCTTGTCTAAAACAGAACTATTAATGTAAAGCCTTCAAGAAGAAAACAAATACAAAGTATTTGGAATTAAACGAAGCCAGAAAAGCTTTCAACAACTAATGGTGTTTATATTGGAACCATTTAACCGACCATTAATCTCAATATCGAATATCTTTTAAATATTATTGTCTGAAAGCTGTTGTAAAAATTTTGTGATACACCGTTACATGACAACTGCTGAACTGACAAACGAAATTAAGATAAATTTTCTTTGATTCTCAGGCAATCCCTTATTGAAATTAAACCACCTCATTGGACGCTTTTATTTCCTTGCAGAATCTTCCAATATTGCTACAAACGCGGGAGACTCAAAACATTTTACGTTTTACGTGAAATCCGTATGGCATAACTAATGAAGTGGGAGCGCGGCGGCTCAGTAGTTACGGAATTGGACTCCAGTCCGAAAGGTCCATGATTCGACCCCCCGCCAGGGGTAACTGCGTTGTGTCCTAAGGCAAGGCACTTCATCCCGATTGCCCATGTAGGGGCACGGTTGGCGCTGTGTACTAAGACGTACAGCACGTCGATGGTGCACTTGTCTTTAACCATTTCTAACACTGCTTGTGTGGTTAGTCAGTTGGGGAGTCTGATAATTGTTCTCCGTTGCTCGGGGGTTCTCTATGGGTACCCCGGCTTCCTCCATTCGTAAAACTGCTCGATACGAGGTGATCCTGGCTTTCGAAAGTGTCGTTAAACCCCAATAAATAAATAAATAAACAAATAAATAAATAAATAAATAAATAAATAAATAAATAAAAGAAGTCTACATCCTATGGCTTTGAAGTTATTTCTAGGGAAGTCTTGGCTGCCTATACAGGCAGCCAAGACTTACCTTGAAACCACTGAAAGGTACTTAGAATGTAACTAGCAAGTTTCCCCATAGACAACGGGTTGGGGCACCTGTTATGTTACAGTAAAAAGTCGGAATTAGAAATAAATGAGTCAATTTGTATAAGTATGCACTTTCTATATATTCTGTGTGTGGAAAGACGGTGTATAGCCTCTCAGTCCATGCTCATTATATGCAAGAAAAAAATGGCAATTAAAAAGAAAACCCTTCCGCTCTCACTGAATTGACAAAAAAGAAATTGCCTGAGAATCAGTTAAGTTATTTCTTGTGGCCTAAGGCCTGTATATATATATATCTTATCAATGATTTGTGGTGCCAGGATGTATTAAATTCTCTACCAAATGAGGTTATAACCGCTATATTAATTTTGTACTCCATTAAAGTGAGGAAAAGGGGCGCGGAGAAGAATCCTTCGTTCATTTGAATATCAGTGTCCTGTGTATACATTTTCCTGCACAATTTTCGCGAGTTATCTCCCCTCTATCCGAAACTCACAAATTTGGATATAGAATGGATGGATGTTATGTCACTACAATGTAAAATCCCCCCCCCCCCCCCCCCAACACCAAATACCAGAACGAACAGTTCGATTCTGACAAATACATGACAAGCCTCTCATAGTGTTCCTCAATGGCATTCAAGACCAAAACCAAAATGATCCGAGGTGTTGATGAAAACATTTATCTGAATCGATAATTTCTTATTTATGAACCCAGATGGTTCGAAGCGACATGGGTGGCTGTCGACATGGCGCCAGTAATGGTCGGCTGTATATCATGTATCCCTAACTCCTTCTTCGTATTGGACCTATCTATTGATGACATGCGACATCATAAGTCACCTAACCAGCGACATCATTTAGGCTGTAATGGTAGCCTACCAAAGCGACTATATTGTAGCATCACTACCATAGATACGTGGTGTTTGTACTCATGCACAGAGCGTATTCTTTGGGTGACAAGCGTTTTCGTCGTCCATTTCGTTGCTTGGAAGACGACATCACAGACCGTGAAATTGGAATAATAGGGCTCCAAAAATAATGCGGTCGTATAAATTCCCCTTTTTATTTTACTTATATTTGTCATCTATTTCTTTTATGTCTGCTCTGGACAACCTTGGGGTTATTTCACCCTTCATGGTGGCTCCTTGCAAATGACTTGGGTGAGATGTGAGAGATGGCAAAGAAAGGCTAAATTAAATAGTATGTGAAATGGAAACTTTCCCATATTAAGCAAGAGTGTCCAACCGATGATCGGAACCGGAAACCACAATTGGCCGATTGTGGGCAATCGGATTACAACAGCAACGGCTCCTAGAGCATCGGTTCAACAGATTGTTGCCAAGCATTTTGTGATGATTCATAAACCGCATTTTATTGTCTTTTGCAATTGTTCAATTGTTAATGTAAAATGATGTCAATGATACCAGTAGCAGGAGATGTGGAGATCGTGCCAATTCAGGGGGATCTCATGGAGGACCCACAGGGGACCGTTGGAGGGAGTAGTAGGAGATGTGGAGATCGTGCCAAAATAAGCTAAAGAGACAAGAGAGTAATTGCTCCATGAACAATTGCTCGAACGACTCGAAGCTCATCGAGCAAATGAGCCTTAGAGCAATTGCTCGATCGAGTGACTCGCACATACTGCTCGAAAGACTCAACAAATCCCATCGAGCAAATGAGCTAACGAGCAATTGCTCGTTCGAGTGTCTCTTCGAACGACTCTTAGACTCATTTCAGAAAAAGGGATTCCAAAAAGGGATTCTTAAAAAGGGATTCCGTAAGTAGGGCTTTTTCCCAAATAAGCCAAAGAGCCAAGAGAGTAATTGCTCCATGAACAATTGCTCGAACGACTCGAAGCTCATCGAGCAAATGAGCCTTAGAGCAATTGCTCGATCGAGTGACTCGCACATACTGCTCGAACGACTCGAAGTTCATCGAGCAAATGAGCTAACGAGTAATTGCTCGTTCGAGTGACTCGCACTTACCGATCTTAGCCTCATTTCAGAAAAAGGGATTCCATAGCCACAGGCGTTTTCAAAAAAGGGATTCCACAAATGGGATTCCACAAAAGGGATTCCATAAGTAGGATTCCGTCTTACCTCGAGTGACTCGCACATACTTCTCGAATGACTCGAATCCCAACGAACAAATGAGCTATCTAGCAATTGCTCGTTCGAGTGACTCGCACATACGACTCTTAGCCTCATTTCAGAAAAAGGGATTCCATGGCCACAGGCGTTTTCAAAAAAGGGATTCCACAAATGGGATTCCAAAAAGGGATTCCATAAGTGAGATTCCGTATTACCTCGAGTGACTCGCACATACTGCTCGAATGACTCGAATCCCAACGAGCAAATGAGCTAACGAGTAATTGCTCGTTCGAGTGACTCGCACATACGACTCTTAGCCTCATTTCAGAAAAAAAGGATTCCACAAATGGGATTCCACAAATGGGATTCCGTAAGTGGGATTCCGTTTTACCCCGAGTGACTCGCACAAAGTGCTCGAACGACTCGAATCCCAACGAGCAAATGAGCTATCGAGCAATTGCTCGTTCGAGTGACTCGCACATGCGACTCTTAGCCTCATTTCGGTATTTGAGGATACCTATGACCGGCTATTGTATTATTTGAGGCTACCTATTGAGGATATTTTCTGGAGAATCCCTTTTTTGTCGTATGAGGCCATGAGGGCCATGAAAAAATTCCCCAGTAAGGTCTAATTTACTGTCCCCCTTAACCTCATTTCTTTTGAGTGCATGAGGTTCATAAAAAACTCCCTCAGTGAGGCCTAATTTACTATCCCTCTTGGGCCTCGTCTCGGTATTTAACAGCCATAGCCCCTGGGGCCCCAATTTCAGCATCCCCTTTTGGAAAACGTTTGGCTTTTTTAGTCGTATGAGGCCATGAAGGCTATGTGAAAGGTATGGCGGTCCTATTGCACTACGTGCTGCAAAATATTCTTGAACAATCCATATCACATATAGTCGAGTTTTTTTAGTGATTTGAGGACTGGTGGGAAGTAGTGGGGTCTGGTGGGGACTATTTGGGACTGGTGGGGACTAGCAGGCTAATTGTCGTAAAAACCTGTGGTTTCTACAACCGGATCTCCACACATCTCCCACTACTCCCTTCAACGGTCCCCTGCGGGGTCCTCCATGAGACCCCCCTGAATTGGCACGATCTCCACATCTCCTACTACTCCCTTCAACGGTCCACTGCGGGGTCCTCCATGAGATCCCCCTGAATTGGCACGATCTCCACATCTCCTACTACTCCCCTCATCGGTCCCCTGCGGGGTCCTCCATGAGATCCCCTGAATTGGCACGATCTCCACATCTCCTACTACTCCCTTAAACGGTCCCCTGCGGGGTCCTCCATGAGATCCCCCTGAATTGGCACGATCTCCACATCTCCTACTACTCCCTTCAACGGTCCCCTGCGGGGTCCTCCATGAGATCCCCCTGAATTGGCACGATCTCCACATCTCCTACTACTGATACCATTCAATAAAGTTGAAAAACCACCACAATGTATATTCTTAATCTCCCTAGACACTCCTATACGGGATATACAAGTTAAGCGACACGTAAAGCTTACGATTGAGTGCACTTGCGGCAATCGCCAGTTCATACCGAAAAAGTGAAGGTTGGACTACATTGACTCAGGTCGCAGTAAAATTACCAGTCATGCACACTTGGGTGGTAAAGGTGGCTCTAATACAATTACTAGTTGCGCGCACTTTGGTGGTAAACGTGGCTCTGAGAGCCACGTCTATCGCCCAGTTGTGCGCGACTGGTAATTTTACTGGACCTGGGTCAACGGAGTTTAACACCGTGAAATATTTTCAATTTAATATAGTTCTTTCGAGTCTCGACTTATCTTGTAGTGAACGGACTGTAAACCCGTAAAATAAGTTCAATTTAATGTAGTTTTTTGGGCCTCGACTTGTCTAATAATGCACGGTATTACAATCGGAATCGGCATCGGAATCGGCCGATTGTGAGCTCAAATAACCTATAATCGGTCAGCGGCCATTTTTGGAAGTGTTTGTATTTTTAAGTCTTTATTTTGAACTAACCGGGTAAATTACACACACCATAAACCCCCATATAGCCCCAAACCGCCACTTTTATATTGCACTGAAGCAGGTGCTCCCTTGTGTTATCTTTTTTATTACTCTTGTATGAAGACTGAATTTTCCCTGGCAGTGGTTCTACATCACTGCTGGCTGCCTGTATAGGCAGCCAGCAGTGATGTAGAACCACTGACAAGTCATCAATAACTATGTAAGCAGAAAAAGGCCATAAATACTTTAAAATTAATCTGAGGACCCAAGGGTTAAGAAGCGTTAAAAGAAGTTCGTGCTCTAGGCACACCGAGGCGATACTGAAGCAACCTCACTGTTAATTTTATATATGTGTAAGGACCGAATCGTGGTGTAGCCCATTTCTACTGCAATTTATATACCTTATAAGTTGGAGTTGAACGATACACCTAAACAAATTTTTTTTTTAAAGTATGTCGGATACTAGCTCTGGAACTGTGATTTTATTGTTTGAAATCATCAGTTTCTGGGAACGCCTTTTTTCTTCGACTGAATGCTATCATCCCTGACCTCTATCGCCATGAAAATCGACTTTCGATAAAGTTATTTTTCCCTTGAAATTATTAGGTGAGCGGGGAAGGTACAATTTAGAAGCAAGCAGTTGTTAAAAAAAACAACTAGAACATTAGTAGGCATTAAATCCAAGTTTCCATTTGTTACATTTAATAAACGAATACAACATACAGCTCTTGGGGCTGACTGTTGTTTTCGTTCATTAAAAGTAACAAAGGGAAACTTGGGTTTTCTTTTCGTCATCACACCTACCCACACTAAGCGTCCACTTTGACTCTCTGTTTGCAATTTCCCCAATTAGTTTGAACACTTGACTGTTATTCTCTGTTGAAATCTGTTGAAACTCATTTAAAAATAAGACGGCGCTTTCACCTTCTGTTGATGTTCTGTGGCCTTTTTCTGTTCATTGTATCAACACTGTGCGCATCATGACATATAACAGACACACTGCCATTTACATTAATATAAAAGTCCAGGAAGTAAGCTTTGCCATTTTTTTTTCCAGGAAAGCATATAAACTTCCAAATTATTGTAAGAACACAGCCGCTAAACAAAGAGCCCAAGTAAACAGTTATTTGGTTGCTTCTTATAAGCTTGCCATAAAAAGACAAGTTTCCTTTTGTAGCTTTTAATAAACGAAAACAACAGACATATCCGAGAAATGTCTGTTGCTTTCGTTTGTTAAAAGTAACAAAAGGAAACTTCTCTTTATTTTGTACTGATGTCACAGGTCTTTTCCCAACAATTGCACACTTCTTAATTGGACCTTCCTCGTCAGTCTAATAATTTCAGGGGAGACAACTTTAACAATAATAGATTTTTATCACGAGATTAGCCAGGAATGCATAAGCTATGTTAATTCCTGTTCAGTGTATTTATAGTTGAATTACACCTCAAGAGGTGAGGACTGACTCATTCCGAAGCGAATCAGTACAAAATAGTTAAGACTCGAAACGACCTGGGACCCAACAGTCTGAAGGGCGTCGTTAGGGAATGTGTGTGTGAAGGTGTGTATGTGTCTGTGCGTGTGTCACAGACGGATGGACGGACGGACGGACGGATGGACGGACGGATTGACGGTCGGATGAGATTAAACACCCCTAGGCGCGTAGCCAGGTATTATATTGGGTGGGGGGGGGGGGGGATCATTTGGGGTATCCAAGCAGTTGTATGCTATAAGCATATTACGAAGATCGAAGCCATGAGTATGGGAAAGGTATGGAGGCGGTGTTCCACCCACTTTGATTGAGCAGGGGAGAATATATTTCAAAAAATGTCTTCGGGCACACCCAAAATATTCCCCCAATTGCTCTGTTGGAGACATTTTGAAGCCCGAAAGAAAGGAAAGCGTCACTTGTCATCTGTAGTTTTATATTAGCTGACGTCCCAAGCAGATCGTAGAATTCAGGAATTTTTGTGTGACCGTTGTGATTTTTGTATACTCACCTTTTCCAAGCCCACCCCTCCCAACGGTTACGCGACTGTATTCCTATTCTCCGATCTCCGCCTACATTCGGTCAGTCACGGAACCGTTTATTATATAAAAGTGTTCCCCTTGTTTAAACCTCTTGGAGTTCTGGGTCTATTCTCTACTCTCACCTGGGAACATCAATTTGTCGAGAATTGAACAATCTTTCAACACTGCACAGCTGTTATGATATGGAAACGTCTAAGTGACATGCGAATTTTTTAAAAGTCGAAATTTCTTTTTTTTTTATCTTAAAATTTCGAGATTTTATGTCCAAATTTGACTTCGAAATAAAAAGACAAAATTTCGAGATTTTAACTCGAAATTCGAGGTAAAATCCGAAATTTCGAGATAAAAAACCGAAATATTCAAATTTCAACAAAGACAAAATTCGACTTAAAATCTCGGAATGTTGCAATCCGAAACTCTTGAGATGAAAAGTCGAAATTTCGACATAAAATTTCGAAATTTCGATATGAAATTTCGAAATTTAGTCTTTCAGTTTCTAAATTTCGAATAAAAAAGGCGGTGGCGCGGTGGCGTTGCGGCAACCGGTTCTCGTCAGATCACCGAAGTTAAGCAACGTCGAGCCCGGTTAGTCCTTGGATGGGTGACCGCCTGAGCGATCGATTCGGACTCCCGCGTTGTGTCCTTGGGCAAGACACTTAACCCCGATTGTCCAAATGGGGGCACGATGACACCGTGTACAAAGGCGTACTGCACGTCGATGGTACACATGTCTTCAACCAATCTAACCCTGCCTCTGCTACAGTGCTGAGTTACGATGTTGGGGAGCTGGCAGCTGCTCGTCGTTGCTCGGTGGTTCTCTCCGGGTACTCCGGCTTCCTCCACCCGTAAAACTGTCACGGTCATGATTAGCCATTGTGCATAAGTATATGACCTTAAACACCAATAAATAAATAATAAAAAAGGCGAAATTTCTACTTTTGAAAAAAATCCACATATCTCTTAGACGCTATCATGAAGAGGTTTGTCGGGATATGGTTAAATCGATCGGCTTTTCGTTCAGTGGGTGATCAGATGATGAATAGCTGAACTTCAAAGAACAAACAAAACAGAATTCGTTTTAAACTGCTGCAAATAATTGTGCAGACCGAACACGTCGTTATCTTTCGTGGTTATCTGTAAAAAGTCTCGAATGTCTATCCAACACAATAAATCATTTAAAGTAATGTACCGTCCTTCTGAAAACGATCTTATTATTCTCTACAAAATCCATTACCGGATCTATAAAGCCAGTTCTTTATCTTTGAAACAATATTTTATCACCTATTTCAACAGTATCGGTGTAGAGTGTGGAGTTATAAAAGATTAATATCGAACTCGTCGCCTATTGTGCACTTGCACTTAATCTTGCGTTCAGATTGCATACCGTTCTTTCAAATAAGGGATTTTTCAAAATTTGATGACCCATCGAGAGGCGCGTAGCCAGGATTCTACATGTATAATAGGTGCCCTAGCGTTTTTTTTTTTTTTTTTTTTTTTTGGGGGGGGGGCATGATATTTGAAAAGCCGTTGTGGGAGAGGGCTGTAGTTGTGAGTAGGCCCCCATCCCCCCCCCCCCCCTCCCCGAGAAAAATTAGCAAAATTCAGTGCTCCATTGGCGAATCTGAGGCATTTCTAACCCGTGTAGCCCTATATTTTAGACCATTTTAGGTTCTGTGTTGTGTCCAAGTTGTATTGGGCCAATGTTTTTGGGGCAGCGAAAGTTTTAGGGAGGCCAAGGCACTCATGTCTCCCTCCATGGCTATGCCACTGCACATCGACAGGGACATGACTGGATGGCAATGGTTCGGTGGGTGTGCCCCCTCTGCATTTCGGTACCCCCTCTCCCACATCTGCCGAAAATCCAACTTTTTAGAAAACCATTTGCACCCACTTGATTGAAAAGTCTCCAACAGCCATCTATGAATTTCCAACGGCTGAAGGAATTCGAACACGCCTTTTCCCCTTGTTTTCGGAATACATGACCTTTGGGTTCTAGAGTTGAAAATCGTCTCTTATATGGAACAAGACGCTTATTGCACCCAAGAGACGAAACATCATTTATTACAAGCCTGTTCTGTGAAATCTCCATCCACAGAGCAACACTATACGATGTGCAAAATGAAAATCCGCGCCGCACACATGTGCCGAACGGAAATCGTTGGCCGACTAATTTTAAATAAAAGCGAAATTTCAGTGGAATTTTTACAAATCGTGCACCGCAATTACGATTGGATTCGCTAGCGATAGCTAAAATAGTAACTCGACTTCCCCTCGCAAATTTGGTTGGCGATAAAAATCGTGCACCGCAATTACGATTGGATTCGCTAGCGACAGCTAAAATAGTAACTCGACTTCCCCTCGCAAATTTGGTTGGCGATAAAATGTGTTCTTTTTGTTGATAATTCGTCCCCCGAGTTCCAATGTGTTCTATGTGCTTAATGGCACACACATTGAGCTGAGAGGACAACTTGTCAAATGAATTGCTGGGCGTCCTTCTAATAATTCATTTTATAGACGTGAAGGCATGTAATAAAAACAGAACGAAACGCGCGTGTGAATGGGTTAATCGATATGACACTCGTGCCATGTCGATTAACCCATTCACACACGCGTGTCTTTCGGCGCATTGACCCAGCTGAAAGATCCCATGAAATGTGGTTAAAAAGTCACCAAATGTCTATTAGAAATGGTGGGGTGACACTCTCCCCCAATAATTGTTCCTCTCCGAGCATTTTCGCCAGGACTGCAGATCAAGATATCAATTCTCTCTTGCTAGTAATCATGTACTTTCTTAACCCTTTCAGCACAGGCGCCCTGAGAGGTATCATTTCATTCACTACTGCCAACGGCAAATTGTCGAAACCATCCTGTTTTGTTGGGAGGTTCAGTAACAACTTAATCCAACATCTCTGTCAAGCTGTTGGATTAAATTATTACCGAGCCTCGCTTCAGATGTTTTGTTCTACATATCGTCTGCTCCTCCACTACCAATTATTTCTTCACGCAAGCATTTATGCGCACCGAGTTGAACGGGTTAAACGACTAGATCTGATACTTGTCCTTGTGTCACACAAACAGTCGTTCATGGAAATGGGGCCCAGCATGGCAAATTGCGAGTACCACAAAAGTACGTTTTAATTAAAGAAGTAGTTCCGTCACGACTACTGTATGTATATTTCATGTATTCACTAACATACGACACGATGTGATCCTCGCTTTTAAAAGTGTCGATAAGCCCCTATAAAACAAAACGAACAAATTCACTGATAAATTTCCAACGAGTTTCTGAGTTTTTTTTAACTATAATCACGACTGATTAATATTCCAAACTAACTCATCAAAACATGACTTCGGCGATGACATGCCTTAATAGGGCCCTGCGAAGCTTCAAGATTGAATCTTGGGGTTTAACGACACTTTCGACAGCCAGGGACACCTCATGCAGGAATGTGAGTGGGTATATACGTCAAACAACTCTTAACCCTTTACCCAACGTAACAGTCAAATACGGCTAGCGCTATTCTCAAAAGTCGCCAATTCATTTTCATTATTGTTTCATTTGTTTGTCTCAAAAACATAGGTTATGACCCCCTCATTGGAACGAGCTCGTCGAGCTCGTTCCAATGAAGGGTCATAACCTAAGTTTTTGAGATAAAAAATGAAAAAAAAATAGTTATTCAAGAATTTTTTTTTGCAAGTGTCGTCTGCTTTTCATGTTAGGTAAAGGGTTAAAACATTCTCACTTGTTTGTATTAGCAAATAACCCAATGGGGAAGTTGTTTGTTTAATGTTAGATAAAGGGTTAACGTGTGAAGCAACGGTGTCACAAATTATGAACATGTCTATGGTAGTAATAGACTCCCCAATTCAGCCTGCGAGTTTACATTGACTTTACATTGAACTGCTTCTAGTGTCATTTCTCATCTTGACTATCTGTATATGCTACTTTTCATTTCCTTTCCTTTTCCTCTGTTTGTGTTGTACCCTGTTTCAGTGTCTTATCCTGCTTTATTACCTATTTGCTTATATTTATTCCGGGGTCAATTGGAAGACAGCCAGTGTGGCTACGTTGTACCCTAACAATATACACATAGGAATGTTGAAATATGATTGCCATGAAATTATTGTATACTCATATAGATGTATATTGTTAAATAAATTCAGTTCAGTTAAAAAAAAATTCTTAAGTTGGTATTTGGTTCAATTCTTAAACGGCTGTCCGATTCGTTTTCCTTCGAATCTTTTCACTATAATTTCGCTTGGTATCAGTCATATTAGTCGCCTCACTAAACGTATAGCTGAGATAGAAATTGCACATAAATAATGCTGGAAATAAAGACTGGGTGTAATTTCCGCTTTCTTAACATAAAAAGCAACCGAAAAGCATAAGAAACACCACTCTCGCGCTGACTCTTTATCCTGGCTTTTTACTCTAGAACATAGGTTCGACCCAAGGAACGAAAAAAACGGCATCTCTATCACAGATAAGATGGATCGCGCCATGTTTACCCATCTAGTCACAGTCTGTTCGCGCGTTCTCTTTCCTTTAGGGGGTGACAGGTAGACAGCCAAGCTGGCTATGCCACTTCCCACGGTATGCTATTTGTTACTCTTGTATAATGATTATTTTTGTTAACATCTTACATATATGTATACCCTGAGTAAAGAGTCTGAATCCGTACCTATTCCACCATCCATGCTAATTCCAGTTCCACTGGTCACTACCGCTGCTGAAAGTAAATATAAAGTTCCCAAGCAATATCGACGATGAGCTCGCGTTTGCTAGCGGCTAGCCCCTTCCTGTGCCCAGTACAGAATACTCGCACCCGTTCTGGTTTTGAACAAAATTCCTTACTGGGTCACATTCCAACTACATCATCAAGGCATGCCTTCGACGAAGGCATGCCTTGTTGATGTAGTTGGATCATTTTATCAGTCGGGACTTATCAGTTGGGACGCCTGTATTCGATTCGAGGATCGAACCGATTTTGAATAATAGACTCGATTCGATTCGTGGTTCCATTCGAATGGAAAATATGTGATTCGCAGGGCCATATGCCTTGATGATGTAGTTGGAACATTATTCAGTCGACGCATGCGCTTTCACAGTCAGGGCAAATCAGCTTTACACTCACTTCCATCAGGTCATCTTTGCGACGCCCCTGGTAGTTGCTATAGTTCAAGGAGACTCTATCCATAATCTCTCAGTACATATCGGCAACACGAGGGGTATGAAATTTGTTTATCAATAATTTCTCTGTTACAGTTTTAGCGCACATCCGATACTTATTCCAGTGTATGGAACTCTGATCACAGAAGCCGACAGATCGGATCGCGACATAGTCGCGATGCTCTCAAAATAATCTTTCCGCCTTCCACCTAGCAGCACTTTAGAATATCAGCCGCCTAAAAAAAAAGTTTCGCGTGGCTGACAATTTTCATCATTGGAATACATTTAAAGGAAAGTTAGCGCCCCTTAATTTTCTGAAACTGTCGGTAACTTTACCACTAAGGGTATAGGGATTTCATATAAAAATTGAAATTTCGAAATGTTAGCGAAGTTGCATCATGGATGTACGTATCATTTCTCAAACTTCAGGCATTTTCTAGTAGAGTAGAATAAAACTTCGGGTGCTGGCTTTTTTCGATTTCTTCTCCAATTCGTTTGAGCGTTTGGCTACTATTCCCTGCTGAAACCCATTTAAAAATGAGAAAACGGCGCGCATCGTAATATATAATACATACATGGAAAATATGCAGTGTTTTTGAGTGGATACCGAAAATCATCTCATGAGTGACGAAGACAAATGTTTATTGTCGTTTGCGGTTGCGCGAGCGAAAATTACCATTTGTCTCAGTGACACGTGAGATAATTTTCGGTATCAACTGACAAACACTAGATTTTTCTTTTTATTATACGCTTTTTATAAGAAGCTGATAATTCCATTTGTTTCAACCTTGAATTGATGCATGAAAGTAAACAGCGCAATGACTCATTGATACGCGGAAGTGATTTGATCGATACTCGGAACAGATAGCGTCTTGCAATTTGATTTAGCTGGCGAGTTTCTTGTCCAAACATTGCCTGAAAGTCCGTAATATAAGCTTTTGGTTTGGTACGTCCTTTGAAAAGGACGTACCAAACCAAAAACTTATATTACGGACTTCCAAGCCATGTTTGGACTAGCGGGTTTCATGCATCAATTCAAGGTGAATACGTGTTGAATTATTGCTGGAAATGGTCGATATCTACTCCAAAACACTAGATTTTCCTTTCATTATACCTTTCTAGAACAAGTTGATCATTCCCAGAGATAATTTGGCAGGTATTCACCTTGAAGTGATGTTTTGAAAGCCGCCATTTTGTTTGATACCGTGAAAGTGATAATTTCTCTGTCTTCACAGTGAGGGATACGATGTTTATCTTTTCGCAATTTCTTCGATAATCTATCGTTTATCGTATAATAAATTGTCCTTTCCTTTAATATTAAAGTCAAGGAGATGAGATAATTTTTTTTCTGGAGGGTATAAATCTTGCAAATTACTTTAAAACCACGTTTGCTAAACAAAGAGCCAAATTTGACATGTTGGTAAGTGTGATACTGATTGATATTCTTAACGACGAATTATCTGTGAAGTGGCTGCTTCTAATTATCTTGCCATAAAATGCTAAATTTGCTTTTGTAACTTTTAACAAACGAAAACAACAAACAGCTCCAAGAGCTAAAAGTAACAAAACTCAGCTTCGCATTATTTTCTAGTGAGGTCATGGGTATTTTCTCCACACTAACTTGCTTCTTAAAAGGACCTTCCTTGCCCGCCTTATAATTTCAAGGGAGATAACTTTATCGAAAGTCGATTTTCATTTATGTCGGTGATTACAAAGAATTAGAGATCCTATTTTCGTTTGTCTGTTGCGAATCGGTCTTGATTTTTACCTCTTTGGACACTGGTGGTATCTTCCATGTGAGTTCAATGGCACAAATAGGAAGAATCCACATTCATTATTTGGAGGTAGACCAATTAATATTTACAACCTGTAGCCTCGGGGCAGCATGTTGAAAATATTGATTGGTCTACCCCCCACACTCACTTGGCAGGCATCTTACCTAATGAAATCATGACGTATTATGTCCATGGGCCGGAAAAGCGGCCTCTCGTGTTCAAAAGGTTAATATATTATTTATGGAATCTCGACCCACTGGCTTACAGTCATAAGGGTCGAACGAGGCTCTTCTGTACCAATTCCATCTCTTCCATGTCAGGTAGCTACCAAACTGTATAACTAATAATATGGTGGACACTCGCAACTGCGAGGGCGGTGTGTGTAATATATGCCTGCAGTCGCCATTATTAACAGCTGACTACCGCTGTGATGTTGACGAGATGGCTAAACCGAAAGAATCTGAACATGCAGAGATGTCTCCAGTGTTCACAAATATTTAATGCGTTCATTTGTTTTTTTCATCAAGGATCACAATTGAGCGACAGCGATGTTAAATGAGTTTATCTTCCATCAATCATATCAAGTTCTCAGGCCACCAGTTGACGCAGTTATGGCCTGGAACCAGTCTAGCCTTCAAATTGAATATTTCAGTTACTTGCAAAAACGAACCAATGATTCGCTTTTCCGACCAACTGATATAATCTAGAATATTGAATGCGAAAAATGTCATAATGATTTATTCTTTTCTGTGAATCAGAGCTAGAAATCATCGTCCCCTGAGTTCCAATGTGTTCTCTGTGCCTACTGGCACAGAGAACACATTGGAACTCAGGGGACGAAATGTTGCTCACTCGAAACTTGATTTGATCGACATTTTGATGACATTACAATCAGAAATAAAGCCTCACCACAACCATAATTTTATGATTAAACCGGGAAGTTCCACAAATTATGTTAATATCTTTATGTTTTCAAGGGGGCATAATTACTCATTCATTTGTTAGAATATCTATAAATGGGTCAGGAAAGAATGCTGGTATATCTTTATAAGTAAAGGCACATCACATTACATCAACGGTCGTCTGCGCGCAAATTTCTACATAAAGGGAGGTTAACAAACAGCACACAATAGCGTCGATTTCGAACAAAATTAGACTGGTGGCCTGAGAGCGTGTAGTCATACGTGGTCTCCAGTACAAGAGAAAACATCAAAACGACGTACAACTCTGCATTGTGGGTAGCAACTCACACCATGCACGTGCTAACTATGGGAGGGACATTTACGAACGCTTTATCGACCAAGAAAGTACTCAGATACTTCAATTTGTAGCCTTGCTGAGATCATTGTGATGGACAACACTGTATTATGCCAATAAAGGTAATACATTGAATATGCATAGCGCACTCGGAAATCATTTATTTAACGCTCAACTGATATGGAAACTCCATTAATAATGTTGTTTTTTAATCCACTGAATTATTCATGGTAACAACTCTGTGAATTGGCTTGCATCCAAGGAAATAGTTCATTGTTTTAATGACATGTTGATTACTTTTTGGGATGGGGGAAAACTGTAAGATTCATATAATCCATCCAATGATGTGATGTATGAGATGGAAAAATCTCACCCGAGGGGACAGAATTTTGGGCCGGCAAGAGGCTTGACGAGTGTGCGGCCAAAGGTTTCCTATCCCGACGGCGAGATGTTTCGACATAAACCAAAACCATGGTCTGTAGTCGTAGGTTAATTTGTTTTTCGCTGTCTTTCATCAAGAGTGCAGTCCATTGGTCCCTGAAATGTGCTGAGTGATCGTAGCTACGTCAACCTGTACGCTTATTTTCATTCGCTTCGATGAATTCTAGCGTGTCTTTAGACGCGAAACGAGAAGTTGTGGCCATTGTTTTTGTTTCAGTTCCAGGCGATTTTGAATAGTTCCGTAATCAAATATGTAAATTTGTAACGTGATGTGTGTGAGAAAGTAGTCACGTGGGTTATATGAGATGGGGAAATAGAGATCTTCCTGTTTTTCCGGCACCTATTGTTTCGGTCAACAACAACAATCATGGCGGAGTGAGACAAGCTTTTCATCGTGGTAGAAAAATTTGTTATTTCGTGAGCTTCAGTGGTTCGACTTAAATTTTCCGGTGGTTATATGACGTATACTTCTATCTTTGTTTAAATAATTAGCTGTTTTGTTACTTAATCTACTGAGGAGGCGTTGCTGATCCGTTTTGTTGGAGTCGGTATTTCGTGTCGCCTTCATTCGTTGTATTCAACACTGGCTTGCCTAACAAATAGTTGTCTAGATCGATGTCGAGTGCAAAACGAAGTCAACCGTTTAGTTCAACGTCTAGAGCCGATGAGAGCATGAACAGTGACAGTAGAACCAAGCTTCCTAAAGGAAAGAAAGGTGACCCCCCCCCCCCCCCGAGGCCTAAATGAGGAAAAGTTCGAGTCAGTCCTCCATCAAGTCATTCGCGGCAACTTCTGATAAGGTACATTCCGACAAGACAAAGGTAAAGCGGTCTGATAGTCAGCATTTTGAATAAATTTTAACAGCCATCAACGAGAAGCTGGAGAATCTAGTGACTGTACAACATCTTGATGAAGCCTTGAAACCACTTGTCACCGATTTATTTATTTATTTATTGATGTTTAAGGTCACATATTTATGCACAATGGCTAATCATGACCGTGACAGTTTTACGGGTGGAGGAAGCCGAAGTACCCGGAGAGAACCACCGAGCAACGACGAGCAGCTGCCAGCTCCCCAACATCGTAACTCCGCACTGCAGCACAGGCAGGGTTAGATTGGTTGAAGACATGCGTACCATCGACGTGCAGTACGCCTTAGTACACGGCGTCATCGTGCCCCCACGCGGGCAATGGAGATGAAGTGCCTTGCCCAAGGACACAACGCGGTTGCCGCAGGTGGGATTCGAACCGAGGACCTCTCGGCTTGCAGCCTGCACCTCTACCTACTGAGCCACCGCGCTCCCCACTTGTCACCGAGGAATCACTAAATACCCTAATCACCCAAATGACATGTGATTTTGACAAGAAAATAGCTCAGATGGATCAGGCATTCGAATCAAAGTTCCTTGATCTGAATTCTGAAAATGAGAACTTGAAGAAAGAGCTCTCAGAACTGAAAGAGAAAGAGAGTAGCAGCTGTATCAAAATTTCTAAGTTAGACCAGGAGATACTTGTGCTCAAACAACAACAGAATCAGTTGGAGCAATATTCTAGAAAGGATAGTGTTAGAATAATTGGCTTGGAGGGTGATAGTGCTGGGGAATCTCTCGGGGATTGTGCTCAGAAAGTGGTGGATATGTGTAAAAAACATCTAAAAGTTCCAGTCGAGGTGAAGGATATTAGTATTTCTCATAGGCTAGGGGTTTTCAATAAAAACCAAAAGAGTCCAAGGACTATGATTATCAAGTTTATCACTAGGAAAACTAAAACAGATGTGGTTAAAGCTAGAAAAGTGCTTAAGGGAAGTGGCATCATAATCAGGGAGGACCTTACTCAGTATAATCAAAAACTTCTGAGAGAAGCTAAGGATAAATCAACAGTGTCAGATTCATGGTCCTCTGATGGGAAGATATTCATTAAATATTCTTCTGATGGGTCCAAAAAGATTATCGAATCACTCGCTGATATATGACTTCCCTATCGCTACACTTCTGATACCAAATGAAACTGTACGTCCTGATTGATTCAAAGCTTTACTATAATTCCTACCTGACAGCTATCTATTGCTTACTTATGCCCCAACTCAGAAGGTGTGATTTATTTGTAACATATGACAATCATTTGGTTTGGGACAATGATTACTTGCTTTCCTACAATACCTAGCTAACTGATTACTTAAGTGACCCCCCCCCCCCCCCACACACACACACACACACACAACCAAAATTGTTCTGCTTACTCATGCCCCAACTCACAAGATGTGATTTATTTGTAACATATGACAATCATTTGGTTTGGGACAATGATTACTTGCTTTCCTACAATACCTTGCTAACTGCTTACTTAAGTGCCCCCCCCCCCCCCCCACACACACACCCAACCAAAATTGTTCTGGTCCATTGGTTCACAGCTTCAATCAGATGGTATGAGGCTGTGAGCCATTGGATCAGAATAATGTACATATATACTAAAATACCTCACACTCATCCAACCAAAATTATTCTGATCCATTGGTTCACAGCTTCAATCAGATGGTATGAGGCTGTGAACCATTGGATCAGAATAATGCACATATGTACGAAAATACCTATTGAATTGCTTACTTATGCCCTTGAAGCTGATCCAATGGTTCACAACTTCAATCAGATGGTATGAAGCTGTGGGCCATTGGATCAGAATAATGCACATATGTACTAAAATATCTAGTGAATTGCTTACTTATGCCCCCCCCCCCCCTCCAAAAAAAAAAGAGAAAGCACATTGTGTGATTAATTTGTAGCAGATAACAATTTGTTGCTTTAGGGCATTGGGGTCACTTGGTGAAGCCGTATGGTCAGAATGACTTTAACCTGTGCTAACATACTTGATGAATTGCTTACTCATGCCCCCACCAACCCACATGGTATCTTTTATCTGTTGCAGAAGACACTCATTTGGTTTGGGGCACTGATCCAATATTTTGCTACAATACCCAGTTAGCTGCTTACTTAAGCCCCCACCCAACCAAAATGTATGGATTATTTGTAACTGATGACAATCAGTTGGGATGAAGCTGTAACAACCCGTTGGTATGGAACTGTGAACCATTGGACCAGAATAATGCACACATGTACTAACATACCTAGTGAACTGCTAACTTATCCCCCCCCCCCCCAAAAAAAAAGCACATTGTGTGATTCATTTGTAACAGATAACAATTAGTTGGTTTAGGGCACTGGGGTCACTTGGTGAAGCCATATGATCAGAACGACTTAAACCTGTGTAGCATGGTGTCAGAATGAATTAAACCTATTTTAACATACTTGATGAATAGCTTACTTCTGCCCCCAACCACTCACAAGGTGTAGTCTATTTGTAACAGATGATCAGAGTGAGTTATACCTGTGCTTACATACTTGATAAATTGCTTACTTATGCCCCTACCCAACCACCCACATGGTGTGGTCTATCTGTAACAGATGATCAGAGTGAGTTACACCAGTGCTTACATACTTGATGAATAGCTTACTTCTGCCCCCAACCACCCACAAGGTGTAGTCTATTTGTAACAGATAATCAGAGTGAGTTATACCTGTGCTTACATACTTGATAAATTGCTTACTTATGCCCCTACCCAACTACCCACATAGTGTGGTCTATTTGTAACAGATGATCAGAGTGAGCTATACCTGTGCTTACATACTTGATAAATTGCTTACTTATGCCCCAACCCAGCCACCCACAAGGTGTGGTCTATTTATAACAGATGATCAGAGTGAGTTATTTATAGCTGTGCTTACATACTTGATAAATTGCTTACTTATGCCCCTACCCAACCACCAAACAAGACTTATTTTTAACAGATGGCAATTAGTTGGGTTGAAGCTTAATGATCATTTGTTGAAGCCTTATGCTCTGAAAGATTCACCCCTCCCCCACCAACAAGGTGTGATTCATTTGTAACCGATGACACATTTGAAGCATGGCAGTAACTTGATGATGGAAATGCTAATTGAGCTAGTGATTTCCGTACTTATCCTCCACCTAGTACTACTTGTAACAAATGACAATCAGTATAAACAAACCTAGTAAACTACTTACTTATGCCCACACCCACCTATAAGGTGTGATTTACTTGTAAGAGCTGCCAATCATGTGGTTTGAAGCAGTGTGATTAATTGGCGAAGCCATGTGATGAAATTGATTTAAACCTGTGCTAATATACTTGATGAATTACTAAATAATGAGCCCACCCACCCACAATGTGTGGTTTATTTGCACAGAAAGCAAGGTACTGAATTACCTTCTCGTCCCCCTGATCAGTGAATGATACAAACCTATGTCATCAAAGTAAGAGCAAGCTACTGAATTACCTTCTTGTCCCCCTGATCAATGAATGATACAAACCTATGTCAAAGTAAGAGCTGCCAATCATGTGGTTCGAAGCACTGTGATCACTTTGCGAAGCCATGTGATAAAACTGATTTAAACCTGTGCTAATATACTTGATGAATTGCTAAATAATGACCCCACCCACCCACCCACAATGTGTGGTTTATTTGTACAGAAAGCAAGCTACTGAATTACCTTCTTGTCCCCCGATCAATAAATGATACAAACCTCTGTTATCACAGTTAGGGAAACATTTACTTAGCCCCCCCCCCCCCCCCCCCCACCCTTCCTCTCCACCACGTACAGAATCTGTGTATCTGTAATGGACAACTAGTTGGATTGAAATAATGTGATCACTTGGTGAAGCCTTATGGTCAGAATGAATTCAACCTGTCCTATGATGCACTGTGAATTGTTTCACTTATGCGGTTATGTGGCATTTCTGTAACGGACGGGTGATAATATAATTTATTGGGTTGAAGCAGTGAAACCAGAATTGACCAGTATGATACAAACCTGCCCTATCATACCTGGTGAATTGCTTAATTAGGCCGCCACTCACCAACAACGTGTGGTTTATTTGTAACAGGTCGTTCACTTTTGTCCCCAGAATGCTGCTTCAGGCTAAATCTGCTTTATGTTGTTATGGATTCAAACTTACTGTTATAGGTGACACATTTTAAAAACAATCCATGTATTATTGGATTTCATCCAAGGAACAAGACATAAGTTTATTAATAACGAAAAAGAAAATTGTATTGCTGACACATTTCAAAAGCATTTCATGTAGCATTGTATTTGTTCCAAGGAACTAGACAAACGTTAGTGAAAAACGGAAAACATTTATTATCCTATGTTCCGTGACGCATATCATTTGCCTCACAAAGCTCACATTTTTTCTTATTACTTCGGGAACACATTCTCGTAACTTGCCTGTATTTTATACTAACACCTGACTCAACTCGCTCCTATTCAATAAATGGGGTCAAATTACGTTCTGATTCGCAGATTCAAAGTAAAAAATTGGATAACATATTATTAGCAGACACGGGACTTTACGGCTCTGCAGATTGAAGACTATAGTGGCTGCACTTTTCGGGGGCTATAAATATACCTTTTTCTGTAAACTATATCTTTCGGTTGGTGAATCAGTCTCGTATCAAAACATATTGATACCGTCCCATAATATGATGGTAAATAGGTCACTATCTCAATAAATATTTTCTTGAAACACACGAGGCCGCATGGTCAAGTAAAATGGTGTGTATCGATGAGGTAAGATATACAGTTGTATTCAAAATGTTTGTCTCGGTGAACAAGATAGATTTGAATACGTACCCTGTGCCACAGAACACACCAACCTTAAAAATTCATTGTAGTATCAATTTACTTATTTATGTCAACAGTTTATTAAAAAAAAAAAAAAAAAAAAAAAAAAAAAACTTCGGTTTGAATGGTCTACACCGTCCGTTATTCACCTTTGCGCATTAATTAAGGTTTTGTGTGAGTCGCGGGAGGTTTGGTTTCGGGATGAGTGGCATGCCGTTTTCTCTGCCGTCAAGGATTTGCACTATATTGGATTTTGTCATTCTTATTGGTTCCAAATGGCCAAGAATTGTTCATAAATACAGATGTACAAAGTCGTAGTTTATTATTTGTGTTGATCTTGGACGGCATCGAGGGTAGCCTGTCGCCTGATTTTGTGTTGATCTTGGACGGTATCGAGGGTAGTCTGTTGCCTGGTTTTCGGGCCAGATTTCCATTACTTACATAGCACCTTGCACTATTATTTTCTCCCCTAAAAATACCCGTGGTTTGATTTTCTGCCTTTAAACAAACACAGGTTGAATACATAAAAAATACCACTTTCGTTCTCTGAGAAAATAAGGAATGTGTTATACTGCCATGAAATTCAATACCCTGTTTTTGCCGTTGTTGCTCATAGCGTTAATTCGACTTGTATATACCAAACGTTACCACGACCAAAGTACAATGAAACCTTTTTCACCTAATACTAGTAAGTATACTTTCTGTCCCACTTCTGCCATTTTCAGAATTCGTTCATACCAGCACCAATAAGAATAAATTTCCAAGCTCAGCGTATGATTCTTTATCCTTCACTCTTATAAAATTTGCTTATACTGTACCATGTACAGCAATTTCTACGACTGTGATACTGGGTAAGTTCTCCATAAAAAATGGCGGGTAGCATAACCTTGGACGAGATCCAGACGGGGGCAGAATATGATTTTATTAATCAGTTCAACAGCAGAATATCAACCGGAGACGTCGAAGGCACCCCCTTCCAATACCTTAGAGGGGAGTGTGAATATTATTCACCGGATAACCTCCGCACTCAGTGTGCAGGTATGAATAATGCATTCTCCATCTTCCATATCAATTGTCAAAGTATTTGCGCTCATTGGGACTCACTGAATGAACTTATGCTCAACATGCAGGAATATGGCCATAGTTTTGATCTTATTGGTTTAACTGAGATTTTTCAAGTCCACCCAGCTACGTCTTATACGATAAATGGATATCAACCACTTCTCAGCAAATGTCGCCCTTCTGGAGACGACGGTCGAGGTGGAGTCGCCATCTTTATTAAAGAAGGTATTGACTTCAGAATTCGTGACGATTTATCAGTGTTCATTCCCCATGTCTTCGAATCTCTATTCATCGAAGTCAGGGTCAATAAGACTGAAAAGGTCATTGGAATTATTTATAGACCGAATACCCCACCAAAGGCGGACATGGATATCTTTATGACAAAAATAAACCTAATAACTGATATATTAAATAACGAAAATACACTTTCATATATTATGGGTGATTTTAATATTGACCTATTGAAAATCGAATCTCATAAAAAAACCGAAGAATTTATAAATTCAATGTTCAGTCAAGTGTTTCTCCCACTTATAACTAAACCGACCAGAGTAACAAGTTATTCGGCGACCACCATTGATCACATTTACTCAAATAATATCTTATCCACATCATCATCTGGCATAGTCCTGACTGACGTAGCTGATCACTTTGGTATCTTTTATATAGAAAACAAAGAAAATAAAGTTATTCCAACCCCGAAATATCGAAGAATAATTAATCCAGAAAACATTGAACATTTCAAATCACTGCTGTCGGAATGTGATTTCTCTTCCGTAATGGAGTTGCGCTGTCCAAACGAAGCCTATAACACACTCATGGAAATTTATCAGAGTGCATTCGACGTGGCTTTTCCTAGGACAAAAATTATCCCGAACAATAATAAACTTGAACATAAGCCATGGATGTCTAAGTGTCTCCTTATTTCGTCAAAAATAAAAGAAAATTTTACCACAAGAAGCTGAGATCTCCCACAGATCAAAATATCCAAAATTATAAAAATTACTGCAGAATATTCAACCGTGCCAAGAAACAATGTAAAGCAATTTATTATAAAAAGATCCTTGCAGAAAACAAAAACGATATGCGTAAAACGTGGAAAATCCTCAACGAAACTATAAATAAGGTAAGACATGTGTCTAAACTTCCTTCCTTCTTTGTCCAAAATAACAAAGAAATATCTGACCCATGCGAAATCGCAAGGGAATTTAATGATTTTTTATAAATATAGGAGCTATCACCTGTGAACAATTAAAAACAAGCAATACTTCGGATTACATGAATGGACAATTCCAGAATAATTTATTTCTAGAACCCACCTCAACGTTTGAAATTATTAACGTTGTAAAATCAATGAAATCCAAAGCAAGCCCTGACTGCGATAACATCAGCTCGGATCTTCTGAAACAAACAGTAAATATCATTGCGACCCCCTTGACACACTTAATCAATAACTCATTCACTGATGGCATAGTGCTGGACAAAATGAAAATTGCTAAAGTGACCCCCATTTATAAACCTGGGGACGTACATAAATTCACGAACTACAGACCAATTATTGTCCTGCCAACATTTTCCAAAGTTCTAGAAAAACTTCTGGCGGTCAGAATCATTAGTTTCCTAGACAGATTTGAAATCTTATACCAACATCAATATGGATTTAGAAAAAAACATTCTACAGTCCATCCAGTTCTTCAACTTCTAAAACAAGTCGCTGAGGAAAATAACAAACACACCAAAGACCTCACATTAGCGGTTTTCCTGGATTTAACAAAGGCATTTGATACTATAAACCACGAAATTTTAATTAAGAAATTAGATTATTATGGGGTGAGGGGAGTCATCAATGCCCGGTTCAAAAATTACGTATCAAATAGAAAACAATTTGTTGCTTTTGGTGAAAATAAATCTGATCTGGCGCAAATAACGTGTGGAGTCCCACAAGGCTCGATATTAGGTCCCATTTTATTTTTATTATACATTAACGACATTTGTAATTCCACTTCCCTAAAAATCCTTTCATTTGCAGACGACACTACTTCGTATTCCTCAGGCCCTAACGTGAATAACTTGACAAGTTATATGAACAGGGAATTACGTAAATTATCCGAGTGGTGTTCCACTAACAAAACAAAATATATCGCATTTAACCCAACTATGAAGAAAATAGAAACTTTGCGAGAAAACGTCTGTATTGACAGTGAGAAAATAACAAGAGTGGGTGTTGAACAAATCGAAAAATCTGTGAAATTTCTTGATGATAAGCTATCATATAAAGTCCATATATCTGAACTATGCTCAAAGATCGCGCGAGCAAATTATGCCCTAAGTAAGGTCAAATCCATTCTCCCACATGCTGCCTTGAGAACTCTTTACTTTGCCCTTGTTCACAGTCACTTGATCTACGGAATTCATGTTTGGGGTAACTCAAAAGCCATCAATAAATTATTCTTAATGCAAAAAAGATCCATACGAATAATTAATAATAAAAGATTCAATGCCCACACCGACCCTCTGTTTTTTAGGGACCGTATCCTCAAGGTTAGTGATTTATTTACACTTCATGCTGCATTGTTCATCTACGACTGGAAAACATTAAACCTTCCAGCCTCATTTGATGATTACTTCACGTACGTTGACAGTCATACGCACAGAAATACGAGACAGTCTACGCTTCTACACGTAAGCAGAACTAGATCTCGATCACTAGAGATGTTTCCATTGTACTCGTACCCAAAATTGTGGAACGAATTAGATACGGAACTTCGTCAATTCGATAATAGAAATTTGTTCAAAAAAAATTTGGCTTTCAAGCTCTTAGTTTCATATTCTGACTGCGTTGAATGTAGCAACCCTTACTGTCCAGACTGCTCTCTGTAAAGTATAAATCAATGGGCGGGTTCTTTGACATACCTGATCAAGGAAACCGCTTGTGGGACTTAGTCAAAAATAATTGGTGCCTATTTAATGTCTGCCGTACCTGAAGCTTAAGTTGAGTGTCGTTTTTGCCTTTGTCTGGTATCTCGTGTAACTTGGCTTCCCTGCCCTTTTTATATTTGTAAATTCGAAGGTGACTAGATAATAAACCATTTCTATTTGTAACGAGCTCCTTTTATACTAACCCTTCTATAAAGGCGGTGCATATTTGTGCTAACGACATGTGACCCAACTTTCAGATTTCTCAAATGAGAATGTCTTTCCAATTTGAGAAATAGGAACACCAACAATGGCTTCCATCTTGAGTTGCCCCTCATAAACTGGAGCTGGTGCCATGATTGTCAAAATCTGTCGGCCTATGGTACATAGCGCCGTTCAAATCATTGTTGTACTCAAAATTAATTACTTCGTTACTCAGCTCTTATCTGCAGATATCAGTCAAATTGACCTATTATTATTGTGAAAATCTCGTTTAGTTGGTAGGGTAAGCCAGGTTTTTTGAAAATACTTCTCTTACCAGTTCACAGTCGCCTACTTTATTTTCAATTTGCTGTACTTCAGTCTTAAGTTTTGAGGGTTCAAAGGGAAGACGTAGCCTGGTATGAATTAAATAAAATTTAATGTAAATTAGTTCTTGTTTTTAGGCTGATGGCAGGTAGACAGCCAATCTGGCTATGCCATCTCCCAGCAGCACATATTATATGTTTTTCTTTATATCAAACGTATTATTCTGTATTATACAAATGCTACTGAATAAAGCATCTATCTATCTGTCTATCTATCGGTTGAACGTGTGATAATCCGCCACATCAAAGCAAAGCCGACTATAGTTTGTTTCATTACTGTGGGTTATTATTTGAGAGTTATAAGATGATTGTTAGTAGGGAAAAAGAAGAAAAAGAGTGAGCAAATCTGAATAAAACTTTAATATTTTAAAAATAAATAAAATAATATACATTAACATGACAAGCTGAAGATTTAAATTTGACATGGATACTACAGATTGTAAAAATTCCATTATTTTAAAAATATATAAATTAACATGAGAGCTGTGAGAGTATAAAAATATGAATTAACATGACAAATTGAAGATTTTATACGAAAAACCAGTAAGATAAGATACAGAATCCAAATATTCCATAAGACTTATGCTCCTCTCATCGTATAACCTTTGTCTGTACCGGAGCCGGTTATCGATAGATCTGTATTTCTTTTTTTCGTGGCATGAGAACACCCCCCCCCCCCCCCCCCCCATTGATAAGCTGAGTGATGCTGGTCTCATGAAAGGCTTGCTCTTTCCGAATGAAGTCGATCATTCGGAATATATTTGGATGCGAGCCGGCAAGAAAAAGCTGCAGCTTGCGTTGCCAGCCCTCCACGTGGTTTGTCGATCTGGGTCCATTGGTACCATAATGATTCTACATCTGACGGCCATGAGTACCCTCCACCCCATATTCCATAACATGGTCACAGAATTTGGTGATGTTGTTGAGTGCTGTATCAGTTTCTGGAATCTCTTCCATTGTTAGGAACCATGCGTCGCTAATATCATTGACTGGAACTAAAGGCAAGGGTATGGCACGTTTGATGATTGTACAAAAAGGAGCAGGGAACTGGAGAATAATTGGTCATTTCCGCCATGATGATGGGGAGGGGCGGTGTGGGTCCAACATGGTGTATGGAAGTATCAGTCTTGTTCCGAGAGCATATATCAACGTCAGTTTTTGCCAAGGTACAATTTTGGTATCGGAATTTCTTTTTGTTTGCTTTGATCGCTTTTAATGGTTTCACCGATTTCACGGGAATTTCCCATCGCCTGCCTTCTGATCAGTGTTCACGCTGTCGGATGCTTATTGTACAAAACAATTTGATCTGGCGTTGGCTAAAAGTTTGGCAGTGGAAAGCCATTGCGGCATTGAAGAGCACCATCAATGACAAAACAAACTAAAAATATTTTATTACTTTTGTCCAAAAGGTGGTGGAATTTGTGTTTGGGCAAACATTCAACGTTAATCGTCAGTGAGGGGTAATGGGTCATTTTTTTCTTGATTGAAACATTGTGTGTTATCAACTTTACAAAAGACTGCATTTAATTAGACAAATGCTTCATACCATCACAAGTGACTCGCGACGGTATGAAGTATTTATCCAATTAAATACTGCTTTTGTGAGGACTCGCGACCCGCTACGCTCAGTGTATTAACTATAATTATTCGATTAATCTGTTGTTATCAAAGTGCAAAACCAGGTATGTGTACCGACATCATTCAGCCTGACCATAAATTGAATTAGTACCATAATATAACTTGGGTGACCGCCCTATTCGCATAACGAGGTTTTCGTCAGACCTTGCGTGTTCTCTCGGATATTTTCCGTGACCAATTGTCCGTTCTCTCTTGAAATTATTTCTAGTTCATTTTTCAAAACTAGATCAATTTATTTGGATCAAACAGCGAATTACACCCCCCCCCCCTCCCATACCACTACCTATTTATCGTTTTGCAGCAAAAAACTTTGCCTGGCCCTAAAATATCCAGAATGTTTAAAAGTGTGTCACCGGAGAGTTTCGGTCCAGCATGAACACTGCTTCTGATCACCAAACCGCAATGGATTAATGTTCAATGGAACTCACTAACAACATCGGACATATTTAGTTCACCATCAAATTATTAGACGTCGCAGCTGTTGATTAATAGGCACGTGTCTATATTTGTGCCAATGATGTGTATTGCACATTGATCTGCGCAAAACTGGATTTCTGGAATGCTTATTAATCACACACAAAGACATGTCTCACCTGCCGCCATCTTGAGGGCGGGGAGGGGGATTTTGGCTATAAATAGACAATGCTCATTAACAAAATATTCTTGAAAGTTCTCAATTGCCGACGCCTATCATTCGCCGATGGCGTTTTAGCCTTTTACCTAACAAAAAAACAGACGACATGAAAAACAGACGACACTTGTAAACAAAATTATTGAATAACTAATTTTTTTCACTTCTGTGCCAAAAACACAGCTTATCTCCCCTCACTGGAACGAGCCATTACATTGGGTAAAGGGCTAAATAATATGCTTTTATGTATGCGAAAAATGAATATGTTGATGTTGTGTACATTTTTGGAGGCATTGCAAATTGAATGTCTCCAACATATTTTAGTTGTTATTGACAAAAAAAGTACCGATATGGGAATTTTGATGCTCTGTTACCAGTTTTCGTGCCAGGTAAATACCATAACATTTTATAAATTAAAAGCTCTTACCATGTGAATACAGTCACCGCGTAACAGCTTTCAAGTCCTAAATCCACGCCGATGGGGTGAGTTATTGTATTGTTTGACTGGAAGCCATCTTGAGCAGGGTAGGTTAAATTGCGGTGTTTTTCGCTGACTTTCCTGCAATCCAGTCGATTAGAGATCAGTCACATTTTATCGGCATGGTTTTCGTAGGTGATACTTTTACAACAGCAGAGCATATTTTAAGTGTTCCCCACATAGGCTACATTATATAGAGAGTAATCTGACTGGACTTGTTACGTGAAATAATTCATGAGAGGTGAGGGACGTTGTACAAACACGAGTGCCCGAATGCGCACGAGTGTTTTACAATATAGTCCCTCGCCTCGAATGAATTATTTCACGTAACCAGTCCAGTCAAGAGATTACTCTGTTTATTACTTTTCATTATTAACGATAATTATATTATTTAAAACTTTACCTAACGTAACGGCCAAAACCGGCCAGCGCTATTCTAAAAAAATCGCGAATTAATTTTCATTATTTTTTTCATTTTTTTGTCTCTAAAACATAAGTTATGACCCCTCATTGAAACAAGCTCATCGAGCTCGTTCCAATAAGGGGTCAATACCTTTGTTTTTGAGACAAAAAAAGAAAATAATAGTTATTAGAAGAATTTTTTGGCAAGTGTCGTCTGCTTTTCATTTTTCATCTTTTGTAAAGGGTTAAAAAAAACCAAAAAACAATGAAGTCCACATTACATCCAAGGCGCAACCAGTCCACTCAAGCGGTTACTCTGTTTATTACTTTTCATTATTAACGATAATTATATTATTTAACCCTTTACCTAACGTAACGGCCAGCGCTTTTCTCAACAATCGCCAATTAATTTTCATTATGTTTTCATTTTTTGTCTCTAAAACATAGGTTATGGCCCCTCATTGGAACGAGCTCGTCGAGCTCGTTCCAATGAGTGGTCATAACGTATATTTTTGAGACAAAAAAAAATGAAAATGATAGCTATTCAAGAATATTTTGTCGTCTGCTTTTCATATTATGTAAAGGATTAAAAAAACAAAAAACAATGAAGTCCCCAATACATCCACGGCAAAGCGTCTTCGGTTGCGCGCACGGATACATGACACACTTGTTGATTGCATAATTCACTTGTGAAGTTATCGTTTATAATCAAACCCGAAAATCCCAGTAAATCACACTTTGGAAAGTAACTAAAATGTATCGCTCTTTCTGTCAAACAAAGACATTTTGACAATGCAATGGACTTTTACATGTTCCATTGTGATCAATATCGAAACTGCAACAAAAGAACTAATTTCAGTTATTTCTAACATAATTTTCCACGTTAGTACACCAATCTTAGTGCCCTAGCCTTGTTTCAGATCGGTGTGAAAAACTGGGTTTTACCTCGAAAAACACCGGGGTCATAATGTACAGTACAGCCGTCGTGGACTAGTTGTAATTCACGCGTGGGCAGTGATGCCCGCTCATGCGTTTACGAGGTAATAAAGATCATCAGCAGCAAATTTTAGAGGATTATTCCTATAATTAGTGTTTGGAAACTAATATTACTGTGTTCGTAGAAATATTGCACACACTTGGAAAGTTACCGATCCACGGCGGTCTTACATTAGGCCACGAGTCAGGGTAGAGTTTTACGGATACGTCGATCTGCCCCAGCTGTGTCTGCTTCCGCCCTGGGATAGATATTTTACGTCACCAGACGTAAAGAAGACTACCTCTTCTGCACGAGAGATACTATGTTGGAATATTTCACCTGCGCAGGATAATTCAATGTCGGATTGGAGTGGTACGGATCCGGGTCACGTTCCTCCCGAAATATGTTCCATACATGTTGGAAACAAACGAGAATTTTACTTATTTTTGTCAGTGAAGTTCGTAATAACAATATAATCTTAATATTTGTTACAGTCCCGGAGCCTCCAGATACACGTAAACTCACCCGCGAAGAAATGACCCCGAAATCACATCGGTAGCACCTCATAACAAGTACTATGATACATCGTAGATTGTTTCAAATACTCCACGAAACAGGAGCGGGTACATATAGTTAGCTATCAAAGCTTGAATAGATGCGTTTACAGGTGTGATGACCTGCAACCTTGACGATAAACAGTCTGCCAAGTGGGTCCGCTATGCCCTTTCGCGCAGTACACTTAAACGAAAAATACACATTCGGAGGAAGACATATATCTTTTTCAAGTCCTAAGTGGAACCTTTAGTGTCATTATCAAGGGTGTTTGACATCCGATCTTCCGGGGGAATATCTGGCGGTAGAGTTACCGTGTGAAGACGTCTTTTCCATTGCAATGCGTGTTGGTACGCATGCACAGGGCGTATTGTTATGAAGACACGCGTTCTCGTTGTCCATTTTGTTTTCTATGATGGCCCATGGCTACAGTGGGAATGGGAGATATTAAAACAATGTGGGAGAGTTTTAGGGATGTGATCCAGTGGGGATACGTCGACTTTCCAAAGACGGCACGACAATCATCTCGAAGGCTGCCCCCATCTTGTTTATCTTGCAAGGATAGTCAAACAACACAGGCACAATTCAGCCGGACCTATTCTTAGACCTAGGAAGTGGCATCATATCATAGTTACTTGACCAATTGCATCATTCTTGGTTGTCATTGTACCCTGCTTGAGTGGCCATGTTGAGCCGTCATCCTCATAGCATATACGTGGTGTCAATACGCATGCACAGCGCGTTGTTGAAGTGACACGTGTATCCATCGTCCATTTTGTTTACTAGAGGCCATCATCTTGGTTTCTATGGAGACACATGGTTGCTCTGGGCCTGGAATGATTTTCAATGTTTCGAGGGTGTGTCGATTGAATAGGAGTTAATCTAATTACTCCAATAGACCCGGCAATCACTCCAAATCACCATAATTTGTTCCTCGTCATACAAAAACTTTGCTTAAAACTACCTCATTATGCCAGGTAACTCCAAATTTCCTGATTTCTTTCGACGAATAAAGGCGAACCATTTCAACGTAAACCAATTGGTTGCGCTGGGAACCCATCAATGGGGGCAACTCCAGCATGGTTCATATCAGCCGGGATCGGCATCATATCAGCCGAGTTTGAAGTTATATCAGCCAAGTTTGATAATGGACAATTCCGAGAAAGAAAATCATATCTTATAAATACGAACGGGATATTATTAAACAGTTCGTTTCTGGGTGTTGAGGCAGAGGTGGGAGAGGCAGTGGCTTTTGGAGCACATGGGTAATCAACGCCTTCTTTTCCATGAAACTCGGCAAAACAGCGATAGGCTGAAGTGTATTTTTATATCTACGTATGTTATCAAACAGGGTACTGGCTGGTAGTTTCCTCTCTTTCAAAGACAGCGGCTTTCTTTAACCCTCGACACTCTAATGTCAAGAACACCCAAGTTTTCAGCAGCAAATGTTTCCCACAATGCAACTGAGAAATTAAAAAAGTTATATCTTGTTTGACAGAGCTCATTGAGCTCTCTCAAATAAGATATAATTTGTTAAATTTATCATGCCGCCTGAGCAATATGGAGTCAGCGACGAAAAAAGTGAAATACTTCCAGAGTACTAGGAGTTATGTGACTATTTACTTTAATATTATTAGCAAAAGCTTAACTCGATGGAAACAACCTCGTATAAGCTTACAGCTTACTGTTGGATCCACACTTTCTATAACTGTTATAAATGTATATATTTGACAAATGGAAATAAATATTGTTTAAACTAAAAGCTTAGCTTGGAGGTTTGCAAAGAAGGCCAATGAAGGTAGTTGGGATATTAGTCAGTCGGGATTAATGTTAGAAAATTGAAGACTTTTTTGAAATTTATTTATGAATAAATAAAATATAGATCTAGTAGTCGTGACGCAAATTGTTATTTAATTAACACGTCATTCTTGACTTATATTGCCATGGACATCGACTTTCGATAAAGTTATTTACCTTAAAATTATTAGATGCGCAATGAAGATTCAATTTAGATGCAAGTTATTGTTACGAAAACACCTATGTCCTATGGCATCTGTAGAAAATGAATAAAGTTTCCTTCTGTTACTTTTAATGAACGAAAACGACAGACAGCTCCCGGAGCTATCTGTTGTTTTCGTTTATTAAAAGTAAACAAGACGAAAATTGGCTTTTGTGGCAAGCTAATTAAAGGCAATTAGTTCTCAGAAAATCCGTCATTAACAATATCTTTCAAAATAACACCCCACAGCATTAAGCGTCCACTTTGCCTCTTTGTTTAGCGAATGTGTTTTACCGTAATTTGCAAGTTTTTTTCCCCATGAAAAAAAAATTAGCAAAATCTCACCTCCTAGACGTTTTTTATTGGAAATGACAATGTCTGTATTATATGTCGCGATGCTCACACTGCTGGTATAATAATAACAACACTTTGGCCGGCCGCTGATTTCTCGCAGTTCTCAGGCGAGAAGGCCTTGGTTACCCCTATGCTCCCAACTGACTCCCTATTCCCACGCTTCTTCTCTCCCCCCAACACTCGGAGACGAACTACTTGATGGCATTTCTTGCCCCATTGTTCCCAATCTTTCCGATAAGCATATTAACCCTCGCCTTTGAGTCAGTCACTAACCACATGTTCTTCATTCGCCCATCAAACTTCTCCATTAGACTCCCATTGAATATTATTCTTTTAGACTGGTATTTTTGGCATTCTAAAAGAAAGTGTTGCTGGTATAATGAAGAGAAAAAAAGTTACACGAGATCAAAGGATGGTGAAAACGCAACAGAGAGTAATAGCCACATGTTCAAACTCACCGTGGAAAAACATTGTAAACAGTCAGCTACAGTACGGCCGCCGTGGACTGGTCACAATCCACGGAGTGGGCAGTATTTCCACGGACGCAATAATATTAGATTAAAAACACTAATTATAGGAATGATCATCAAACTTTTAATTAATGAAGCACCGGGTACAACCTGGTTAATTAATTAAAATTTTGCTGGTGATGATTCTTATTACCTCGTAAACGTATGTGTGGACATCACTACCCACGCGTGGATTACTACCAGTGCACGGTGGCTGTATTGTATTGTATTTTGGTTGCCTGTTGACCCTATCACAGTTTCCCATCAAAACCATTGTCAAAGTTGCCTGTTAACACTGTTAAATGTTTTGGATGGTTTGTCAAAGAGATTGGCGAAATTTTCATGTGCTTTTGTAAAAAAACATCAATCCTAAACGCAACTCTGATTGGTTGCTTCCCATCAAAGTCCATCGAAGTTTGACGAAAAAGTAGGACGGAGTTCTATTCCATCACAGTTCGTCAACGTTTTTGATCAAAGTATTCTTTGACCGTTGACACTGTCAAAAATTGTTCCAAAACTTTGGGAAGGTTTTCTTGGACAAAGAAAACTTTGATAGTATCAACAGGCCTTTAGTGTTCCATTCACCGAGAGCTTCGGGGAATTAAAAGGCGCTAACTTTCCCGCAAATCTCTCCCAATGACGGAAATTGTTATCCATGCACCATCTGGTACTCCAAATTGGTAATTTTTGTGTATTCAAGAATAACAATCAGATACTACCGACCTCCATTTCTATGACCAACTGTACGTGTGACACATGTATCGAGTCTAGTCTTTTAACCCTTTACCAAACGTAACGGCTAAAACTATTGACAAAAATCCCCTTTCAATTTGCATTATTGTTGTTAATTTTGTATCTCAAATGACATAGCTTATGACCCGTTATTGGGACGAGCTCGTCTGCTGTGTTCGTTTATTCAAGAATTTTACTTGCAAGTGTCGTCTGCCTTTCGTGTAAGGTAAAAAAGTTAAGAAATTACATGATTATATGCAACAGATAATCGATATGGATATCTTGGACTTCAATCCTGACGAAAAAAACATGACTAGAAAACAATATTGGGTGGGGTACACACACACCTCTAATCCAGGGCTGGGGCCAGTTACATAGTAAAGGAATTAATTACAATTCCATCCCATCCCAAATTCACAATTACAATTACCCTAAAATATCATTTACAGTTACTTTTTTCATGTAATTAATTACATTGACAATTATTTTTTAAGGTATATGGAGAAATCAGACATGGAACAATAATATGTGGTTTTATTTTTTACTACGGGAAATGCGCAACAGCACATATAACATAGACAACTAATATATAAGTACCAACAAATGACGAATTTCAATTTGTGAAACTGCAATGTCTATGCATTATTCACATATTACCATTACATTGGATCATTGTCAGTTATGATAAGTGTTATTTCTTATTAAATACTGTATAATCAGGATAGGTTACACGAATGCATTGATCCTTTACCAAACGTAATGGTAAAAACCGACCAGCGCTATTCTCAAAATTCGCCAATTAATTTTCATTATTGTTTTCATTTTTTGTCTCAAAAACATAGGTTATGACCCCTGGTTGGAACGATCTCGTCGAGCTCGTTCCAACTAGGGTCATAACCTATGTTTTTGAGACAAAAATAGTTACTAAAAATTGTTTTTGCAAGTGTCGTCTGCTTTCCAAGTTAGGTAAAAGGTTAAAACATTCACACTTATTTGTATAAGCAAAGAACCCACTGGCGAAGTTGTTTGTTTAATAGCAATTGTTCAGCTTAACAGCTGCTACAAACAAAACACACAATCAGTGACTAAGCTTATTTTTACACTTCGAATGTAGAGAATGCGCCTAGTGATATGATTGATTTGTTTGCTCAAATGCCTTTATAGCTGGAGGCACAAGGAAATTACGAAACTTTGAAATTATGTGAATGAAACTGTCTTCAACTGTTGTATGGATGAAGGAAAATATAAATCAGTACCCAAACTGAAATCTAAAAAATTAAACAATATCTCTTTTACGCTGAGACATTAATAATAGTATAATGTTCTTTTATAGAATTGGAAGTTTTCACATCAGCACATAACAATGGTATCAAGCTCAGAAAAGTTTGTATAAATCAATTATACAGTGCTTACCTTGAGATGTGTGACGAAATTTGATGTCAGCTGAGTTGACCCAGATGTGGTCGACGAATAGAGTTTACACTTTGCCTTCATTGACTCTAACCTGTTGAAGTCAGGGGTAATTCGAAATTTTTGTGAACAACAAAGTTGATTTTTGACATGATCAGTTTGAGAATATGGATCCCTTTCCTGCGTGGCCCTTTTATACTTAGTATCTGAGTAGGCCATATCATATGATTAGGAGGAAGGGCATGAATGAATGAAAGGTTTTAGCGCGTCAAGGGCGCGCAGGGACGATGTGGGATTTACAAATCCCTTGCGACCCGGTTAACCTTACTTTATTTCACTTGGATCACACAGGCCTAGCTTTCCTATTGCCTCAAATGGGGTCTGAGGGGTATGCACGCGGTTAGAATTCCCGGCAGTTTACGTTGGGGTGATAGAGTGTCAATACTCAATCCCTCAACGCCACTAAGATTATTGGAGAGTGGGCTCTATTCGGTTCCAGCTCGACGATGGTAGAGGTTTGAGTCCCACCATGGCGGCGAGCCAGAATATAATGTTGTGCGATGGGAAATAGAGGAAGGGCAGTACTTCACATACAGATTTATACCCACAAGCCGAGTGTCACATGGGGAGCTTCTCACTCCACTCTTTTGTTCCCAGTATAATTGTGAAACTGCGAAGATCAAAGAATAACCGACTATAGTCTTTATCAAATATGTAAGTGGGATGAGTGAGAACAACAATTTGCAAATGCGCTAACATAAAATTTATTACATACAAAAAATAAAAAATACATTGAAAATTTCAAACATCTTGGACAATTTACAAATTACATACAAAAAATAGAAAATGCATCGAAAATTTCAAATATCTTGGACAATTTACAAATTACATAAAAACTATAAAATACATCGAAAATTTCAAACATCTTGAACAATTTATGAACATCATGGAAAATACAATAACAATTTCAAACATGTTGAACAATATTTTAACAGTAAATACATGGAAAATACAAAATAATATAAAACATAACAGTTTACTCCCTCGTCTGACCTGTGATTCAATGTTTAACAATTCTACTAAACTAACGGGCACACCTTGCCCTCAACAAACGCGTGTAGAGTATACATCTGCTGAAAGATAGATGGGCATTTATCAAAGGTGCCGTCGCAGAATATCGACTCTGCCTCTGCTAAAAGTTCCAAGTTAGTATATGTTGCAAAGATGAGAATTTTGTTGTGGTCACCATCGTCTATAAGGAGGAAGTTCTGCCCATCTGATGTTTTATTGTAGTTGTCTGGAAGTTGAATATCTTGTCTTCGTTTCGGAAAGGATGGCAAGGTTTGGGCTCTTGCTCTATACAGAGATGCCTTGACGCTGCAGAAGGTCGGAATTTTGGCGATTATCTCAGGGTCAGTCTCATCTGCTCTCAAATCTGGAAAAAAATGTAGACAAACATCTGATGATATGTGCATATTGTTTAAATCATTGAAGACGATATAGCATTATACTCTCTCTCTCTCTCTCTCTCTCTCTCTCTTTCTCTCTATCTATCTCTCGCTCTCGCGCGCGCTCTCTCTCTCCCATTGAAGAAATGCTTTCATCGTGCAAAACCGCCTTTGAACCCCAGAAACTCCCACCGACAGAGAGAGCGGAATATTTCCACAGCCTTCGTGTCCATTTACAAGTAGTGACACGAATGTATCTAGGGGAGGTCGATCTTGAGTCTAGGAAGTGGGATTGGAAGCTACGCGGTTCAGAGTTTACTCCTATTATGACTGACATTGAGGCAGCACCGGGCAGTCTGCTGAAGTTTGTAAGGTGCAACTGCAAAATGACATCAAAGACTCCTTGCAAAAACAACCTGTGCTCATGCCGGAAAAATGGTCTAAAGTGCGTTATTGCTTCCTTTCAACAAATCTCGTTCTTGACTCATTACTTTAATGCATACCATTGTATTGCGCACTCTGCATGACAGTCATGTTGTAGTTTATTATATGTATGCATCATACTTTTTCATGAATAAATATTGTTTAAACTAATAAGCTGTTGACCGTTACCCCGAGGTGCCTTTTGACTTCGGGGTTCACAGAATCAGCACTAACAACCAGTTATGTGTTTTATACATTTAGAAGTTATTACTTGGTTGGTTCCATCGGCCGAGATATCAGACCATGGTAACTTAAATGTAATATCAGCCTGAGACCGAAGTTACCTAGGGCTGTTATCTCGACCGATAGGAAATTAACCAAGTAATATTTATTTATTGGGGTTTAACGACACTTTCAACAGCCCAGATCACTTTCTGTCGGACTGTTTTACTGCTAAAGGAAGCCAGGTTGCCCGGAGAGAACCACCGAGCAACGACAAGCAACTATCAGACTCCCAAAGTACTAACTCCACACAAGTAGAGTCAGCGTTGGCTGAAGACAAGTGCACCATCGGCGTACAATACGTCTCAGTACACAGCGGCACCATGCACCCACACAGGCAATCGGGATTAAGTGCATTACCCAAGGACACAGCGCAGTTACCCCTTTCGGGGACCGACCCGTGTACCTTTCGATTTAAAGCCCAATGCCGTAACCACTCAGCTACCGCGCTCCCTAACCAAGTTATAACCTCGTTATTTATTCAAGACTAACTGCCCTATTCAATTTAACCATAAAAAAACAAGAGGTCCCAAAAGAATGGAAAGAAAGCAAAGTGACATTTATTCACAAAAAGGGGGAAAAGGACGTTTTGGATAATTATCGAGGGATCTCTGTCAGTAGCAACACTGGAAATGTTTTCTGTAAAGTCCTGTATGGGAGATTAGAGGAGGTGATTGAGACGAAGAGTTTTTTGGGAGAGATTCAGAATGTCTTCATGAAGGGATGGAGAGTCACTGACCATCTTTTCACGCTATCCCAAATGATAGAATCCGCGAAAGCGAAAAGGATAAAGATGTTTATGGCCTTTTTGGATGTTAAAAAGGCGTACGACAGAGTATGGAGGAATGGTATGGGCGAAAGTTTGAGGCTCTGGGCTTGGGAGGCGAGTTTGTTGGAATTCTGAAAGCATTATATAAAGATGTACAGAGTGAACATAGCCTGGATAACATAACAATAAAACGTGTGACCATGGAGATAGACCTAAAACAGGGGTGTATCCTTTCACCAATTCTTTTTGCATTGTGCATCAAACGTTTAGGAGATGAACTCCTGAGTACCGGCGAGGGGGTAGCAGTTGGGGACTTGAAGAACTAGGGCTATTTTTTTTGCAGACGATATGGTGCTAGTGTCAGAAAGCGAAGAAGGGCAAGTGAAAATGCTGGAAATTCTTGTGAAATATGGGAATAAATGGAGACTCGAACTAAATGAAAGCAAAAGCAAAGTTATACTTGTGGGCCGTAAAGTGGACCCTACTCGAAGGTGGACGGCGGGAGAGTTCTGTATTCCAGAAGGTAGCAGCAAACTTCTTAGTTAGGAGAGACAGGTTACCACGAGTATCTGGGGGTAAACATAAACATCACAGGAAGAGGTATCTACCGAAACCACACAAATAAATTGGATCTGAAAGGAAGGCGAATCCTTAACCAAATAAAACTTATAGGGAGAAACAGTTTCAATAAGGGAAATGGTGGGTCTGCCAAGTATAACATATGGTACGGAAGTGGTACCCCTAAACCAAACGGCTGTAAAGAGCTTGGAAACCCGACACAACGACGCAATCCGATGGATAACAGGGTCGAGTAATGCCGCAGCACTAGAAGCAATTCAGGGGCGAGCTTGGGTGGATGAGGATCAAGGGCAGGATAGATTTATTGAAACTCTGTTATCTCAATTATTTGGTTAATCTCCCCGACAGCCGATGGTGTAAAGTAGTGTTCAAAGAGTTTTGTCAACTCAAATACCAAGATTGGGTGGATGGTTCAAGTGAGAGAGTTTATAGAGAACTACGGACCTAGACATAGGGGCAGCGGAGGGTAAAAAAATCGTCAGAGAAAGAGTCATGGAGGGTGGTAAACTTAATTGGCGAGAGGGGGGGGGGGGGGAGAAATCAAAGAGATCTTTGGGTGGCCTGCGTGATAAAGAGAAGCCTGGTTTTGAAGAGTACCTTGATGGCACTTTTGGGGGGTCACTGTTGTTCAAGCTGAGGTCGCGGTCCCCGGAGCTGAGGGGAAAAATTGGGAAAAACAGTGAAAAGGAGTCCCAGATGTGTAATTTATGCGTGGTGGAGACCTTGAAACACTTTCTACTAGAATGCCCAAAATACCAGTCTAAAAGAACAAGATTCACTGGGAGTGTAATGGGGAAGTGGATTGGGAGAATGAAGGACATGTGGTTAGTGAGTGATTCTGAGGAGAGGGTTAATGTGCTTTTGAGAGATTGGGAAGGATGGGGCAAGGAGTGTCATCAAGCAGTTCGTCTCCGAGTTTTGGGAGGAGAGAAGAAGCGTGGGAATGGGGAAGCACTTGGGAGTACAGGGGCAACCAAGACCTTCTCACCCGAGGACCACGACAAATCAGCGGCCGGCCAAAGTGTTATTATTCTAACAGTTTTGTTGTTCCTCATTCTTTTCACCAAGTACGATATTTTCTCTTCCTCCACTTCAACGTGTCTCTGCTTCTGACTTTTAATTTTAGCTTGCGTTGAATTTTCTATACAACTCTCTACTTCCCTATCTTCCACCACCCAATCATAACGCACTGCTATCAATAATAGAATCTTTTCAAGTGTGCATTAACGCCTTGAACACTGATGGAATTCATGTCAACTCAATGGCAGCAATTGGAAGAGGCCATGCTCAATATTTGGGGGTGGGTGTGGCGGAGACCAATTCATATTTTGAACGTGCCGCCCCAGGGGCTGCACGTTCAACATATTGATTAGTCTATCCCACACATGCACTTAGCACCAATCCTACCTAATCACATTATGGAATTTCATGTTCCTGTGCCGGAAAGACCCTCTCGGTTTCAAATGGTTAATGAGCTTCCGCACAAAGGAGATGACAATTGTGCTGAACTAATAAAACCGTAGTTGGTCGGGTAGAAATAACGAAATCGTAAGGCGGGGATTGTTTAGTATTTGATTTAATTTGAACGTTGTATTTGCATATAAAGCAAAGTATGAAAAATTGGAACTCATCAACCCCTCCGCGTCAGGAATAACAACACAAATTTTCAAATACCAGAGACAGCAGTGAAACCCCACCCCACTCCCCTCTCAGGAAAAAAAATACAAAATCGAGGGGAGTGAGAAAATGGGAGGTGTGTGGGGGGGGGGGGGGGGCAAAGGATGAAAGAAATGCCACCAGAATCATACGTTAAGGATTATGGTTGTTTGAGTATTCACCCAAATAGTGCTGTTCTTCGTCTTGCCACGGCTTTAATACTAATTTTTGATCAGAGTTTTCTCTTTAGCTATGTTCAGTTTTCATGCTGGCAAGAAATGGTTCAGTGTCAAGTGGAGTTTTTTAGTCAGCACCAAGTTAATTATTTTGGTTCCAAATGAAAGTGTTTAGTGCCAAATGGAAGCTGATTGTCAAGGAGAATAAATTAACCATGTGTCGTTCCTTGAGTGCAACACTCATTGAAGATAGCGCGTTTTGTCACTCGAAGTGTGATATTTTATTTTATCATATGACTATGACATTTTTACCCTAAATATCACTACTGTTTGACGATGTTTTCCAAACTGTTGTATCACACCGAGTGAGATTTTTCCGGATCAAAAGTCCATATCACACTCTTACGGAAATCAAAAATCCATATCACACTCCCACGGAAATATCCGAGAGTTTCCGTGAATAGTTTTCGTAACTAGGGAAGTCGTTATTGTTTCGTCTGCTATTTTGTAACCGACTTTTCACCGCATATTAAGTAAAATGGCAGATTTGGGTGAATTTGACATCGAAACAATGTCATATGATAAACATATCATCATAACAGTGTGTTGATCCGTGTCGTCGCATCACGTCTCGTTGAGGTGACCAGATTTTCGGATCACACTCGCTGCCTGCGGCAGCGAGTGTGATCCGAAAATCTGGCCACCTCAACTCGACGTGATACTACGACACGGATCAACACACTGTTATATTATCTATTTAGTGTTACTCTGCTGTTGTAAGTATTTTAGTTGCAAAAAAACACACAAATGATAAAAATATGAATAATACAAAAGTAAAAGGCTGTTATAATAACGTTTACAAAATAATTTCCTGATTATTATTTACTCACTGTTCACTCCAAATAAACTAATAACAAATAATTATATATTCCAGAATAATTATAAGAAAAATTAAGCAAATATGTTAGTGAAACTGGCGCCATTGTCACCCAACAGCGTAAATACTAGCTATGATAGTTGTATATTAATACTAGCATGATGTATATTAATACCATAGCTTTTGTAATGTCCCCATGACAACTAGTCTACAGGTTCTGTGTCGCACTAAAGAGTAAGTGTACATCAGTGAGCACAGTTCAAGGATTCAGATATATTTTTTTTTCTGCATTATTGGAAACATATCACCTTGAATTTGATATAATCACGCATCACCGAACTCTTGCTTCTAATTAATGTACACGATGCCTCAAGATATTCCCGATGTGAGAAATACCAATAGATTATTTATTGAATCCAAACGAATATTTCGTATTAAGTATAAATAGATTGCTTTGGTGTCAGACTGTCCGTACTCAATCGTTCACGCCAGCAAAGAGCCCAAGGCAGACTATACTTGCCGATGAAGGCCTATCTTGTCCACAAAACCACAAGCGCCTAACTATACTTGCCTGAAAAATAACAACAAGAAACATCAACTCTCAGCCTCTTCCACCTTTTCACCGCTCAAACATGATGCTGACGACGCTGTCTCAAATTAACGGAATTATATCATACTGTAAACGAGGGTCGGAAGGGGCTTGCCTCAAAACGTGCATGCGCGCCTTCGGCGCGCAAAAAACATATTCATTCAGACTGTCCGTAACTGAGCGTTTGCTGACTGGAGAAACGGATGGTGCCGACCTACAAGAATGTCAAAGATCTTTTCGCTGTTCTGAGGGTGTGTTCGCTTGATTAGAGTTAATCTAATTACTCAAATAGGCCCGACAATAACTCCAAATCTCCATCATTTGTTACCCGTCATACAAAAACTCGACTTAAAACTAACTCATTGTGCCAGGTGACGCCAAATGTCATGATTTCGTTAGGCGAAAAACGGCGAACCATTTCCACGTAAACCACTTGGTTGCGTCTTGAACCGCATCAATAGGGACAACTCTAGCACGGTTCATATCAGCCGGGATCGGCATCATATCAGCCGAGTTTGAAGTCATATCAGCCAAGCTTGATAATGAAAAATTCTGGGAAAAAAATCATATCTTACAAATACGAACGGGATATCATTAAACAGTTCGTTTCTGAGTGTTGGGACAGAGGTGGGAGAGGCAGTGTCTTTCTGGAGCACAAGGGCAGTCAAAGGCTTCTTTTCAATGAAACTCGACAAAACAGCGATAGTCTGAAGTGTATTTTTATATCTACGTATGTTATCAAACAGGGAATTGGCTGGTAGTTTCCTCTCTTACAAAGATGGCGGCTTTCTTTAACCCTCTGAACTCTAATGTCAAAACACCCGAGTTTTCAGCAGCAAATGTCTCCCACAATACAACTGAGAAATTAAAAAAAGTTATATCTTGTTTGACAGAGCTCATTGAGCTCCGCCAAACAGGATATAATTGTTTAAATTTATCATATCGCCTGAGCAATATGGAGTCAGCGACGAAAAATTTGAAATACTTCCAGAGTACTAGGACTGATGTGACTATATATTTTAATATTATTATCAAAAGCTTAGCTTGGAGGTTTGCGAAAAAGACCAATGAAGGTAGTTGGAATATTAGTCACTCGGGATTAATGTTAGAAAACTCAAGACTTTTTTTAAATTTATTAATGAATAAATAAGATATAGGTCTAGTAGTCGTGACGCAAATTGTTATTTAATTAACACGTCCTCCCTGACTTATATCGTCATGGACATCAACTTTCGATAAAGTTATTCCCCTTGAAATTATTAGATGCGCAATGAAGATTCCATTTAGATGCAAGTTATTGTTAAGAAAACACCTATGTCCAATGACGTCTGTAGAAAATGAATACAAGTTTGTTCTGTTGCTTTTAATGAACGAAAACGACAGACAGCTCCCGGAGCTGTCTGTTGTTTTCGTTTATTAAAGAAAACGAGGAAAATTGTTTTTTTGTGGCAATTTAATTAAAGGCAAATAGTTCTCAGATAATCGGATGCGCGGTGGCGTTGTGGTAACCGGTTCTCGTCAGATCACCGAAGTTAAGCAACGTCGAGCCCGGTTAGTCCTCGGGTGGGTGACCTTCTGAGCGATCGATTCGGACTCACGCGTTGTGTCCTTGGGCAAGGCACTTAACCCCGATTGTTCACATGGGACACGATGACGTCATGTACTAAGACGTACTACACGTCGATGATGCGCATGTCTTGGGGAGCTGGCAGCTGCTCGTCGTTGCTCGGTGGTTATCTCCGGGTACTTAGGCTTGCTCCACCCGTAAAACTATCACGGTGTTGATTAGCCGTTGTGCATAAGTATGTGACCTTAAACACCAAAAATTAATAATAATAAATTCTCAGATAATCCGCCATAAAGAATATCTTTCAAAATACCACCTCACAGCGTTAAGCGTCCACTTTGCCTCTTTGTTTAGCGAATGTGTTTTACAGTAATTATCAAGTTTTTTTCCCATGAAAAAAATTAGCAGATCTCACCTCCAGGACGTTTTGTAATAGAAAGAACACAATGCCTGTATTATATGCCACGATACTCACACTGTTGGTATAATGAAGAGAAAAAGAGTTACACGACATCAAAGGATGGTGAAAATGCAACAGAGAGTAATAGCCAAAAGTTCAAGCTCATCGTGGGAAAACGTCGTAAACAGCCAGCTGATGTATTTTGTGCTGTCTGTGAAAAATGATCGATGTTTGTGAAATGATGCTCACATCGATGTTATAAATTCGCAAACATTTTGAAATTTCAGTCTTTATATGAAATTCTGATACTCTTAAAGCCTGTTAATACTATCAAAGTTTCCCATCAAAAACTTCTTCAAAGTTGCCTGGTGACACTACTGAGGTTTTGTGATGGTTTGTAAAAGAGGTTGGCGGAATTTGCACGTTCTTTGGTTTTGTAGACAACATCAGTCCTACTCTCAACTCTGACTGGTTGATTACCATCAATGTTTGAAGAAAAGTAGGACTGAGTTTTATTCCAGGAAAGTTTGTCAACGTTTTTGATCAATGTTTTCTTGGAAAGCTGACATTGTCAAAAATTGTTCAAAAACTTTGTCAAAGTTTTCTTGGACAAAGAGAACTTGGATAGTGTCAACAGGCCTTCAGTGTTTCGTTCACTGAGAGCTTCGGTCAATTAAAGGGAGGTAACTTTCCCGTAAATCTCTTCCAATCGTACTGGTACTCCAAATTGGTCATTTTTTGTATTCAACAACCCCAATCAGATAATACAGACCTCCATTTGTATGACCAACTGTACGTGTGACACAGGTATCGAATCCAGTCTTTTAACCCTTCACCCAACATAACGACCAAAATCGGCCAGCGCTATTCACAAAAATCCCCATTCAATTTTCTTTTTTTCTGTGTAAAAAACATAGCTTATAAGCTCTCATTGGATCGAGCTCGTCTGTTATTTTCGATTATTATTCAAGAATTTGATTTGCAAGTGTCGCCTGCCTTTCGCGTCAGGTAAAAAGTTAAGAAAGTACATGATTAGATGCAAGAGAGAATCGATATCAATATCTTAGACTTCAATTCTGACGAAAAAAACATGACTAGAAAGAAATATTGGGAGGTGGGGTCACACACACCTCTAAACCCTCCCAAGCGTCGCCCCTGTCTTAACTCTCCAAAGAAAAAAAGAACTTGAGCATCAACCTGTCCAAATCAGAAAGTTGTATTGCTGGATATCAAACAAATGAACACTCACGATGAAAAGAGTTTTATTATATGACTATGTATGGCTATGTAATTTAACCGCTAAATATCACTACTGTATGACATTTTTTCCTGGTCCCCGGAAAATACGCAGTGTGGAATCCTATTTCGTATCACTGTAGTATGACTGACTGTTTACGGGTGCGTTCGAATTCGCATAATTAGCTGTTCCGGTCGGAGAGAGTACTTTACTCCGAGCTGGAATGGGTGCGCACGAACGGCGGTCCGGTTTTTTCTTATCGTATTCATGATATTTTTTATCGTATTCGCGCGCACCCGTTACAAAAGTAAGTGTAAACAAAAATAGTTCTTTTTCACTTCAATCCAATTTACCAAACAAAGGGTGGGGTAATTATTAATGCTAGCGTTGGCATACGATCTTGAATTATAAATCATATAATAAACCTTTTATCGCTATAGAGTGAAGTGATCTGGGTCGTCGCATCAGGTCTCGTTGAGGAGGTCAGATCGACGGATCAAACGAGCTGCTTGCAGCAGCTCGTTTGATCCGGCAATCTGACCTCCTCAACTCGACGTGATACTTCGACCCAGATCACTTCACTGTTGCGATAATATTTATATATCTTTCCTGTCCTAATATCAGTTTATTACTGAATTCTATCATGTTGTGAAAATTATTGCAAGAAAACATAAAATAATAATAAAATGTGCCTTTAGTCTGTGCATTACTAAACTGGATAATTGCCAATTGAAATTGCAGGTAATAGTTTATGTATATCCATCACCGGACTTGGTGTGAGAGCTTTTATAGGTCAGAAGAAAAGGCCTATGGTGGCGCTGTGTGCTGAGGCGTACTGCACGTCGATGGTGCACTTGTCTTCAACCAATGCTAACCCTGCTTGTGCGAAGTTAGTACGTCCTGGAGTTTAGCAGTTGCACGCCGATCCTCGGTGGTTCTCTCAGGGTACTCAGGCTTCCTCCACCCGTAAAACTGCTCGACACGAGTTGACCCTGGCTGTCGAAAGCGTCGTTAAAACTGCGGTAAATAAATAAATAAATAAATAAATAAATAAATAAATAAATAAATAAATAAATAAATAAATAAATAATGTTTCCAGCAAGCTAGCATTGTCATTAGTTACAGTTGTAACGGAAACAATAAATGTATCATTGGTGAATTTGTATCCTATGGTTTGGCGATAAAGCTTTGCAAATATTATATTGTCCATCTCTGCAGTTTTCAATATATACGACAGTGAGTACTGGAAGAATCGATGACGCCTCGAAGAAGTTTGAATTGTTGGAGATTGTGGGGCACTGGGAGCCGTACTGGGGACAAATTCCCCTTCTGTGTCATACGGAGGAAGCTAGCGACCAAATAATTCATTCTGGTGAACTCCAATTCCATTTCTGGGGCGTCAATCCATGTGATGAGACCACTTTCAACCTAAAATTGTTCTGATTGTACCAGGGTTTGAAGGCTAATTTCGGAAAATGTGAATACACGGTTATGTCTCTTGTTTGATCTGCATACTGCAGTCTAATCATGGTTTGGTCTGTATTGTTTTCGATCTTTGCATCTTTCGGTCCGAATCCCTCCGGTTGGAAGGTGGTTGAAGCAGATAATGTATTGCAGGAAAGCCTCTAAATTACCACCAGTGTATAGTCCCAGATTTATAAACTCACTGTATAAACAGGTAACACATATATGGATAAATGTGTCGGACGCAAGGTTCACCTGTGCCCGCGGTTCCACCACCTCTGTTCAACGCTTGTTTGCAAGGATTCTTAGAACCCTTTCGAACAAAATGTCATAGAACCTCTTCACCGTCAGCTCAATGGTACAAATTGGATCGTTTGGGGCGAGTTAGACTTGCCGTAACACTGCAAGTTCATTTATTCTTCACCTAACGTAAAAGCCATAGACGGTCAGCGTTATTCACAAAAAAAAACATCATTCAATTTTATCTTTGAAACAGAGCATGTGACCCTCATTGAAACGACCTGAAGCTCATTCCAATGAGAAGTCATAAGCTATGTCTTTGTGGCCATTTTGTCAAAAAAATCTTTTGTCAGTGTCGTTCTCGGGCCGTATTCGTCACTGCTATGGGTTATTTGTGGGCTATTTGTTAACCCACATTTCGTTGAGTTTGCAAGTAGACTAACTTTTATTTAATGTGACGTCCCTTTACTCACAAAATATAGATAATTTTTCATGCTCCAGATATAGATATTCTATTCAAGAAGTATTTAATGTATTATTATTTTTTTTCTTATTTATTGGGGTTTAACGACCTTTTTGGCATCCAAGGTCTCCTCGTGTCAAACAGTTATACGGGTGGAGGAAGCAGGAGTACCCGGGGAGAACCACCGAGCACTGGTGAGTAACTGTCAGAGTTCCCTACCTACTAAATGCCCACAAACAGGGTTAGCATTGGTTGAGGAAAAGTGCACTATCAATTTGCAGTACGCCATAGCGCCAGCGTGCCCCCCACGTGGGCAAACGGGATTAACTGCCTTGCCCAAGGCCGCTGGTGGAGAACGAACCCTAGACCACTCGGTTTGAAGTCCACTGCGGTAACCACTGAGCCATTGCGCTCTGAGTTTTTAATTGACCTCGACTATACTGAGATATTAACACAATTTGTGGAACTACTAGGCATAATGTGACGAGTCCTCATTCATAATATTTTGTGAACAAAGACGTTTTCAAAGTTTCGGTGAATGTCTTGAGAAACATTCATTGAGTTGACTCAAAGAGAATGACAGTTCGTGGTGTTTTCAAATTGTCGGTTCGCTTTTACGACCAGCTGAAATATTCCACCCGCTTTGGTCTAAGGAGAGGTGATAGACTATTTAAGGGCTATACTGGTTCCAGGTCAAAAAAGCACCTGGTTCGTTTAGAGATTTGACTACTGGCTTGAGATCTTGGTTAATTTTCCGTGTTTTTCCTGCACATAAAAATAGTAAAATATGTGGCTTTTTCGTTACTCTTCCACCTTGCCAGTCTGTATTTATGGATATTCTTGTCAGTTCATGAACATACGTCGCGATTTTGAAGCAACCAAATTATAGCTGTCACTCGTCCAAGCGTTTCGATATTAAATGAACCCGAATCATTTGTAGGATAAAAGAGAGAGATGTCCGTCAGTATGAGGTGGAAGATTTACTTTCAGCAAACACGTTTTCCTGAACTAGAAAATGCTGACCATCGCTGACAACTGCAGTCATTGAAAGAAATATTTAGGAAAGTCAGCTCCCATCAATGTTCTGAAGTTGTCAGTAAATTAAACCCAAGGACATTTTCCTGTAGAGTAGTATAAAAATACAGAAGCTAGCCTTGTTACAGTGTATTTCCCAATCGACCAAAACTATAAAACTTTTAAAGTTGTATTTTCTAGAATTGTATTTTCTAATTTTGACTTTAAATGAGTTGAAATGAATCATTAGCATTTTCAAAGATGTGGCAAATTGTCACATCTTTGAAAATGCTAATGGTTCATTTTAATCAGTTATGTTAATAAGTAGAAAATACAATTCTAGAAAATACAATTGTAAAAGTTTTATAGTATTGGCTCCAGTTTGAACATTTGACCATTATTCTCAATTTAAAACCATTTAAAGATAAGGAACGGCGCTTTTACAAACTTTTGATGTTCTGTAACCATTTTGCGGTTCATTATATCAACAGTGTGCGCTTCGTGACACACAGACACTATCCTTTCCATTAATACAAAAGTCTGGGAGGTAATATTTGCCAATTTCTTTCCTGGGAAGAATAAAAACTTATTCTCTAACTGTAAAAACACATTCTCCAAACAAAGAACCAAAGTGGGCAGTTACGTAGCTGCTTCTAATTAGCTTGCCATGAAAAGACTAGTTTTTCTTTGTAATTTTATAAATGAAGACAACAGACAGTTCCGAAAACTGTTTTTTTTCGTTTATTAAAACTAACAAAACGATACTTCGCTTTATTTTCTACTGATGTCATAGGCGTTTTCTCAACAATTATATGCTTTTTTATTGGACGGTCCTCGCCCGTCTAATAATTTTAAGGGAGATAACTTTATCGAATGTATATTTTCATAATAATTTCGGTTAAGAATTATAAGTTTTTCTTTAAATGGAGAAGTGAATACGGGGAAATGCGTGTATTGGAATCGTTTTCGAGTTGAGGTGGTGTGGGTTTGAGAGCAAGTGGCTTTTATGAATGCAGGTGATTCACTCAGCTCTTTTGTGATGAAAGAAAAAGTCTGAATTATTGTTTGTCAACAGACACATGTTTGTGAACCAGACAACAGTGAAATCCATCCACACACTTCCCCGAGTATAAAATATTCATCGATATGATGAGGTCAGGGATTTTGTTTGAAAGGCGATTCGCTAAATTTAGCCTCGAAATACGGAATTTGCTTACCCAATATTTAATGTTTTGTTCTAGTGACACGAAACGTGGATATCGTCCCTTGAGTTGAACAAGGAGCCATCTGCAATGCTAAAGTATTGCAGATGACGCCTTGTTAAACTGAGGGAACGCAATGTAGTTTACTCTTTCGATATTGTGTTCCTTAACGATATCACCTTTCGTAATACTACCTGCCGTAAAAAAATGGAATTTATTTTCTGCCTTTGGTCGAAGCACAACTAAATATTACTCTACAGAGCTGAAGAGTTAAATAATTAAATATTACATTCAACTGTTTCCTGCATACTATGTTATCTACTAAAAAAAAGTTGAACGTTATTCCCGGAGGTGCTTTTTGCCTTTAGGGGTTTAAAGAAACAATATTAACAACCCACATGTGTTTTTTATATATACTGAGTCAAAAAAGAAAGTATAATAAAATTTGAGGAACAATTTGTTTAGTATTATCGACTTTAATCCCAAACAAATTATTGTAAATTCATATTTCGAGACTAGCTGTATGAATTTGCATAATTTCATGTTCTGACTGTTGCCAGCGTCACGTCAGGACGTCGCAATTCAGACATGGGTGAAATGAAAAGTTCACACATGCAGTCATTAGCGTGTATGTCCACCGTTTGCCTCTTGGATGGCAAGACATCGACGGCTCATGAACCTGATAAGTCTCTGGATGTCACCCTGTGGTATTGCGTTCCACTCCTGCCTTAGAACATTACGTAAACCGCCTAACGTCTGAATATCATGAAGTCGTACCCGACGGCCCAATTGATTCCAAAGATGCTCGATTGGCGACAAATCTGGCGAAAGAGGAGGCCAGGGAAGAAGTTCGATGCTCTGCTCCTCAAGAAAGACACGACAGATAAGCGCCACGTGACATCGGGCATTGTCTTGCTGGAATAACTGCAATCCGACGTTAGCGTTGAACAACGGGACAACAACAGCGTTAAGAATGCCGTCCCTATATCGCTGTCCATTCAGATTACCATCGATGAAGCTCAACTGCGTTCGATGTTGCAAGGAAATTCCTGCCCACAGCATTAAACTACCCCCGCCGAAACGGTCGCATTGCCGCAGGCAAGCATCAGAAAACCGTTCTCCTCGTCGGCCATACACTCTTGCCCTACCACCAGCGCGCCGTAGACAAAATCGTGATTCATCACTAAAAAGAATCGTACTCCAACGCTGCTGAGTCCAGCGAACACGCTGGCGTACCCAGTCCATTCTGGCGGTACGATGACGTCGGATGAGGATTGGTCCGTGGAATGGACGCCTACTTCAGATGCCGTATTCAGCGAGTCTGTTGCGGACAGTTTGTTCACTGATTCTATTGTTAGTTCTACCAGGAGTAATTGCTGCTGTCATCCTCACCGGAAGGAAGCGATCCACCAAGTGAGACGGCCTGATGTGTCGGTCTTGTACAGAGGTCGTAACTCTCGGTCGACCTGAACGCGGTAGGTTGGCAGTAGATCCAGTGGTTCTGTACCTTCAAATGAGACGGTAAATAGTGGCCACAGTGACTCCGAACTCAGCAGCGAGGTCATCTGGATGTATCCCAGCCTCGTCAATACCTATGGCACGCAACCTTTGATTTTCGGTTAACCTTGGCATTTTTTTAAAATGCCGGAAGACAAAAACTGGCTTGTTTTCTCAATAACCCAGGCTCTCTAGCACAACATAACACAAAGAAAATCGTCGGTCACCCATTCAATTTGACATTCTCGGGTAGCACGTGCTATTTTGAAATCCGTGGGAAACTTGTATACGGTTGGGTGGACAACAACAACATGTCATTAAACTCTTTGCGCGACTTCTTGTCCACAAACATGTAACATTAGAACTATTATATTTCATCCTGTATGCTATTTTTTCACATTTGTTTCTATTATATTTTCTATTTTGACTCAGTATATTTAGAGATTCTTACTTGGTTAGTTTCATATCGACCGAGATATCAGACCAAGATAACATAATATCAGCCGAAGTTACCGAGGGCTGTTATCTCGACCGATTTGAAATTAACCAAGTACTATTTATCTGTTGGGGTTTAACGACATTTTCGATAGCCAGGGTCACTTCCTGTCGGACAGTTTTAGGGACGGACGAAGCCAGATTGCCCGGAGAGAACCACCGAGCAACGACCAGCAACTGTCAGACTTCCAACGTACCAACTCCACACAAGCAGGGACAGGATTGAAGTGCAGTACTTCTCAGCCTCAGTACACCATCGACGTGCAGTACGCCTCAGTACACAGCGCCACCATGCACCCACAAAGGCAATCGGGATTAAGTGCATTACCCAAGGACACAGCGCAGTTACCCTGGCGGGGACCAACCCGTGTACCTTTCGGTTTGAAGTCCAATGCCGTAAACACTCAGCCACCGCGTTCCCTAACCAAGTTATAACCTCTTTACTTATTCTAACAGTTTTGTTGTTCCCCATTTTTTCACCAAGTTCGATCTTTTCTCTTTTTCCACTTCAACGAGTCTCCGCTTCTGACCTGTAATTTTAGCATGCGTTGAATTTTTTATACAAATCTCTACTTCCCACTCTTTCTCCACCCAATCATAATTAACTCCAATTGTCCACATGTGGGCACGATGACGCCGTGTACTAAGGCGTACTGCACGTCGATGGTGCGCATGTCTTCAACCAATCTAACCCTGCCTGTGCTACAGTGCTGAGTTACGAAGTTGGAGAGCTGGCAGCTGCTCGTCGTTGCTCGGTGGTTCTCTCCGGGTACTCCGACTTCCTCCAGCCGCAAAACTGTCACGGTCATGATTATCCATTGTGCATAAGTATGTGACCTTAAACACCAATAAATGAATAAATAAATATATCATGTTCCTGGGCCGGAAAAAGGGCCTCTCGGGTTCAAATGGTTAATGAGCTTTCGTACAAAGGAGATGATAATTGTGATGAACTGATATAACCGTAGTTGGTCGGGTAGAAATAACAGAATCATAAGGCGGGGATTGTTGAGTATTTGATTTAATTTAAACATTTTATTTGCATATAGAGCAAAGTATATCGGTTTTACACTTAGGAACCCCTCCACTTCAGGAATAACAAGAACACTATTCAAATACCAGTGAAAGCAGTGAAACCCCACCCCATTCCCCTCTCAGGAAACAAAACAAATACAAAAGCGAGAGGAATGGGGAAAAAATGGGAGGGGGAGGGGGGCTCAGGATAAAAAAAATGCCACCAGAATCACATACGTTAAGGATTACGGTTGTTTGAGTATTCACCCAAATGGTTCAGTTGTTCGTCTTGCCACGCCTATAATACTAATTTTGGTCAGAGTTTTCTCTTTAGCTATGGTCAGTGTTCATGCTGGTTAGAAATAGTTTGTTGTCAAGAGGAGTTTTTAGTCAGTGCCAAGTTAATTATTTTGGTTCCAAATGAAAGAGTTTAGTGCCAAATGGAATCTGACTGTAAATGAAAACAAATTAACTATGCATCGTTCCTTGGGTGCAACACTCATTGCAGATGGCGTCTTTTTTCACTCAAAGTACGATATTTTATTTTAGTGTTACTCAGCTGTTGTAAATCTTTTAGTTGCACAATAAAACACAAATGATAAAAATATGGATAATACAAAAGTAAAAGGCTTTTATTAACGTTTACAAAATATGTTCATGATTATTATTTACTTACTGGTCATTCCAAATACACTAGTAACAAATAATTATTATCCTCCTGAATAATTATTAAAAAATACAAACAAACCAAAAAATACAAAAAAAAAAAAATACAAATTAAAAAAAAAAAAAAATAAAAAAAATATTAAGTAACAAAGAAATGTTTGGATAAGAATCATATTAAATGGATAAATGTTAACTGGTAGAGTGCTCAATTATTTTTGGCCATGAAATCTTGTACACTTTTCTTCGCCTTGTTACAATTTATGGGAGAGTGCACTCTCCCATAAATTGTAACAAGGCAAACCCTTACAGACTAAATAATATCACTTGAAAGATAATACAAAGCACATCCACTGAATATGAGTCTTCAGGCTGAAGTATCTGCACTTGAGAATAAAGCCCAAATATGGGCTTTCAGCACTCTATCAGTTAACAAACAAACAACAATGATTATACCTGGGTATAGATTACTCGATGGGCGTGAATTCTGACCCCCATACGGCGATTTTATCGAAAACGACGCACTGAAATAATAAACCATAAAGTCTTTGAGATCTACAGAAGTATATTTTTGGTGCCAGATTTTGGTGCCGAATGTCGTACTTTTGGTTCCAAACGAAATATTTTAGTGCAATTGGCACCAGCGTGAATACTGGCTATGATAGTATGATGTATATTAATACCTTAGCTTCTGCATTGTCCCCTTGACAACTAGTCTGCAGATTCTGTGTCGTTGTAAAGAGTAAGTGTTCATCAGTGGGCACAGTTCAAGGATTCAGACGGATTTTTTTCTGCTTTATTAGTAACATATTACGATGTATTTGATATAATCACGCATAACGGAAACTCTTGCTTCTAATTAATATACATGATGCCTCAAGACATTCTCGGTGTGAGAAATACCAATAGATCATTTATTGAATCCAAACGAATATATAGTATTAGATATGAATAGATTGCTTTGGGGTCAGACGGTCCGTAACTGAACGTTTGCCGACTGGATATACGGATGTAGCCGATCTGCAAGAATGTCAAAGATCCATTCCTTCATGTACTTTGATTGACACGTCTAGTGCCATAACAATACACACGAAACCCAAAAGGAAGTCCTTATTCCTGTCGAAGAGCAATGAAGAGACAGGTTAACCAAAGCAAATTGTTTCCTTGAGGCGGTCTTTCAGCGACAGTCTGCAAATCGTGGCGGTATTCTTCCCACATAACAACCACTGACCCATTCCCAACTGCACTCTAAAATCTGTTGGATTAACAATTAAACTAAATCAACTGGATTGAGTGAATGTAAATCTAATTGTGTTCATATTCACTCAACCCAGTTGATTTGGGTTGATTTTTAACCCAGCTGATTTTAGAGTGTGGAATTAACGTCGATTTTGGCATGATGTAGTGATTGTACGCAATACAGCTGACTACAGGCACATAATAACAAATCACTCAACAGAGAGTGGAGGTGACACTTTTGGTCGATAGGGTTATAAAGAAAAATGCATTTGCGCAACGATCAACAAACTTACACTTTGAGCAAGTGAAGGCAGTCTCCATATGAAAGGGTTATTTCTGTTCCCTATTTGGGCGTCATTTGCGTTATCACCCAACATGTTTTTAGTAAGTTGCAACGAGATCAGACAGAGCACAACAACTGTTACTGCCGCGATAACATGCGGTGGCTGTAAATACCATGGTCATGGCTGTGGGCTTGTCACCATGTGTTTTGTTTGCGCCAAAATGGATTTCTAGATATGGTTTTATTGGAAAATATAACTGCATACTCTCAATAAATAGTTGGAAATAAAAAGATCTCTAAAAGGAGGTTAATTATACACTGTTTTAGATAAAGGCCGAAGATTTGAATAGTAAGTTAAATATCTCGCAGATTCATCAAGGTCAATATGCATTCCAAATTTCATGAGTGTAGGTCAAAAGGATGTACCCTAAAATTGGATAAGACGAAAAAAAGAAAGAAAAAGGCTGACGATCGGTATATACATATTATCTCTACAGTGAAGTGATCTGGATCGTAGTATCACATCGAGTTGAGTAGGTCAGATCACCGGATCAAACGAGCTACCGCCGGCAGCGAGTTTGATCCGGCGATCTAACCTCTTCAACGAGAAAGTGATGCGACGTCCCAGATCACGTCACTGTAGCGATAAAAGGTTTATTATATGACTTATAGTTCAACATCGCATGCCAACGCCAGCATTAACAATCTCCCCACCCTTTTTGGTAAATTGGATTGAAGTAAAAAAGAACTATTTTTGTTTACACTTATTTTTATAACAGGTGCACACTTCCGCGGAATCCCCAGATGCGAACGAATACGATAACAAAATATCACGAATACGATAAAGAACCCGGACCGCCGTTCGACCGCACCCATTCCAGCGCGGAATAAAGTACTCTCTGCGACCGAAACAGTTAATTATGCGACTTCGAACGTACCCGTAAATAGTCCGTCATACTATAGTGATCCGGAATCGTTTTCCGGGAAGCAGGAAAAGATCGTAAAACCGTACTGATATTTAGCGGTTAAATTACAAAGTCATATAATAAAAGTCATTTCATCTTCGTTGAATGACGTAATAAACAATAGAACACTCACCTATTTAACGTGAAGTGGTTAACGTCTACCACTATTTTGATGAATAAACAGCGGAAAATTCACTCTAATTGTTAGCCTTTGCCTCCTAAGAACCCACCCACACCGATGAACCAAAACTCCTTATTTTTTAAGACAGACGATTTCTCGAGGTAGTGAAAAATGATGCGTGCTTCAACGCTCAGGCCCATCTTGGAGTCTTAGGTGGTTATGGTTTGGCACCGTTGTGTATTTTTTCTATTAACCCAATGATGACTGACCGGAATCATATAAGTAAAATATTGTCATATACGGCATCTGAAGTCTAACATGCCGCGTGGTTATGAAAAGCTTTAATTCAAATTTAACTTTGATTTGTTTTTTCAAATTATAATTCAAGTTTGTAGGACGTGGTTGTGTTTATATCTCAAGTACCTTTATTTTTGAGTTAACCTTTTACCAACAGAGTCACCGCATCAGTCTGTGATGTGAAGTTAATGAATAGCGGGTGATTTGGGCTACTCTATGGGTATATTCGCTTGTTTCTGCAATTTGTTGTGCTTACCATGTATCATAACTTCTTTCATAAAAGAGGAGCGTCCCTTTATCATACTGTGCAAAGTAATATTTTCCCAGCACGATATTTATCCTGTGAACCCTGATGGTAACCTTCCATGTCAGTTCAAAGGCACCAATTGGAGGAGTCCATATCCGTTGCTTTGGTAAACCAATTGATATTTTTCAACGTGCAGCCTTTGGACCGCACGTTGACAATAATTATTGGCCCACCAAACACAATCAATAAGCAACCACCCACTTTATGACTACAGGCCGTACAACAGCCCTGGGACGGAAAAAGGGATTTCGGATAAAAAGTGTTAAAAAGATCGAACAACGTGTTTGACTTTTTCATCTCCAAAATAAACGCCTTACCCAAAAATGGATCTGGCTTGTGCAACCTGCTCATAGCTTTCTCTTAGATGAATAAAAAAAAAAAATTTCAATAAAATACATTTAGGACTGTCTTATTAACTTGTTTTAGAGAAAGAGAGTTGAAATTTAAGAAAAATTGGATTTATCGATTTTTTTTGTCTTTTGTGTCTTCTATGTAACAACGATAAATGTTTTAACCCTTTACCTACGGTGAAAAGCAGACGACACTTGCAAAAATAATTCTTGAATAACTAATTTTTTTCATTTTTTGTCTCAAAAACATAGGTTATGACCCCTCGTTGGAACGAGCTCGTCGAGCTCGTTCCAACGAGGGGTCATAACCTATGTTTTTGAGACAAAAAATGAAAAAATAGTGAAAATTAATTGGCGATTTTTGAGAATAGCTCTGGCCGGTTTTGGCCGTTACGTTGGGTAAAGGGTTAATACAGGTATGCCAAACTGAACCCATACAAACTGTTCTATTGTGTTATCTCGGAAACAAACATTGAAGCGCAGATCTACCTGCTTTGTGCTGATTAATTAAAACATCATGGTATGCGTGTAGGAGAAACATTGTTGGTTAAACCGCCATCAGTAAAACTGCATTTATGAAGGGGTGATGCATTTGTCTCGTTTATGCATTTTTAATTTTCTTTTTTCCAATACATGAATATTGTCTAGCCCATTTAACCATTCACCTAACACGAAAGGCAGACGACACTTGCAAATAAAATTCTTGAATAACTATTTTATTTTCAATTTTTGCGTCCAAATTATAGCTTTTGACCTCTCATTGGAACGAGCTCAACGAGGGGTCATAAGCTATGTTTTTGAGACAAAAATGAAAAATATAACGAAAATTGAATGGTGATATTCGTTTGAATGGTGATATTCGTGAATAGCGCTGGCCGGTTTTGACCGTTACGTTGGTTAAAGAGATATACAATCGCCAACTGCAACTATATACACTTTTTACAATGTTACCGACTGTAATACAAAGAAGGCACCGAGAAACCTGAGACAATTGATTGGAGGAAATAATGGCACAAGGTTCGTATTCCATCTTTGATCCACTTAATGGTAACCTTCAACGCCACAAACAGTAGAGAACTTGGAGAATATGTTTTCCCAAGTAAGTGAAAATGTTTTTTTAACAAACGGAAGCTTACAGTAGTATCAGAAGACTGCATTCTTCACACTACAATCCAATAGAAATCTCTTTTCCACATTCCCAGAGGTCCATAGAATCCAGAGAGAAAGCTGGTTATAGCAAATGGCGTAGCGGCATACGAACTCATGCCGAGGGATTTCCATTCACCACCAACCGTGGAGCGAGATTCTACCGAACATGAACATCACGGTGGCTGAGTGGTGTGCGTGGTTTAGTCTAGTTTAGTTAGGCGGTTGGTGCCGAGGACACTCTCTCGGAGTGGGTTCGAATCCGCCGATTTGCTATTTGCATAGCTTTCAGTATTGCGATCACAGACGTGGGAACAGGAATTACTCTGTCCACTTTGCTCCCCATAGCACTGACCAGAACACTAAAAGGGGGAGTATGGGAGTCAGGAATCAACAATCCGAGTCAGTAAAACTCTGAGATGGGGTGTTGAATAATGTCTCGCGTACTCTACCTGAGTTGTGCTTTGTATTTGTACCACAATTAAACTTGGATTAACCCTTTACCTAACATGAAAAGCAGACGACACTTGTAAAAAAATCTTGAATAACTATTATATTTTTTTCATTTTTTATCATCAAAAACATAGGTTATGAACCCTCTTTGAAACGAGCTCGACGAGCTCGTTCCAAAGAGGGGGTCATAATCTATGTTTTTGACACAAATAATGAAAAAATAATGAAAATTAATTGGCGATTTTTATGAATGGGGATGGCCGGTTTTGAACATTACGTTGGGTAAAGGGTTAAGAGAATTGAGCTCAGACGTTTAAAGGAAAATATCACATTGGGTTGTCTGTTTCCCTTCTTGCTTGATACTTTTGTTTGTGCCGAAGCATTTCATGTACATCATGACGTCAATCAGATGCGCAACGATCAACCAGACGCGTTCTGACATATCGTTTTTACATGCAAGCCGGATTCCACTCGTGGTTTTTGTAATAAATATTTCATTGCATGTAATGTATCTGTTAACATTGAATACACGCAAAATTCGTGGCATAATATAACAATAACTTGATTTTTGAGGGCATTATGGTTCATTAGCGGCCCTGCAGCAATGATGAACAGCCCGAGGGTTTATTAAAGGCCCGAGACGAAGTCGAGGGCCGTTAATAAGCCCAAGGGCTGTTCATCATTGCTGCAGGGCCGCTAATGAATCGTGATGCCTGACAACAATCATGCTATTACTATTATTACCACTCCATGTTACAGCTAACCGAACGAGGGAATTGCTGGAAGAAATAATTACTAAAGTCGGTTCGATATTTCTGTTTCGATCGTGCGTTCGACTTCAGTTCAGAAATACAAAGGGACGTCATCCGAATGTGAGTAATTCATTAGACCATGGAATCTAAAAATAGCCGGGCCGCGGGCCGCTAATGGCTATTTATACCATCTTCGCCCGCGGCCCGGCTCCGTCGAATGACGTCACTGAAATTATAGAGTTTTAACGGCCCCTCCAAAATCATGTTAATCGACTAGTAACTTATAGATTGAATGGTAACAATATTCATTCTCATATGCTATTTTCGTTTGTGTTTCTTGCCTCCCTCTTGATTTCGAAAAGTTTTATTTGTGAAATCTAAACTCAGTGGGAGAAGTGGTGTTCTGATCAGATCGCGATCTGATCGAAGTATTGTATGTATTCCCTTTGGGTCGAGCCCGGAGGGCTCGTTTTACTGAGGTGCCAGAAGCCATGATTGTGGAAAAAATAAAGTTGATCGGTTTTATTTTTCGCAGGTTATAGTTGTTTGGAAAAGATTCAATGTTAACCTTATCTGTTAATATAACAAAAACATTAGTTTGGAGGGCGCAACGTTTTATTAACGGCCACAGAGGAATGAATAACAGCCCCAAGGTGTATTACAGGTCCGAAGTCTAGGACCATTAATAAACCAGAGGGCTGTTATTCACTCCTCAAGGGCCGTTAACTGGTTGAGGACTAGATTATTTTTGGTGGTTTGAATTTGCTCATCAAAATTTGTTTTATTACAAATTATTGGGGAGTGTCCACATACACTCTCCAATAATTTCTAATAGAGCAAATTTGCATAAACAAGATATCATTTGCATTTGATTGAATATGGAACATGAGCGTGGAAATGTTGGCTTTTTCACTGGTACCCTCATTTTTGAAAGCCCTGATAGTGGCTTCTAGCACTCAGCCAGTTAGTAAGTTAGGACGCCAGACAAAATCGTGTTATTACTATTATTACCGTGACCGGACCGGAAGCGGGTGGTGTTCTGTTAATGAATTTTGTTTTCATTAACGACCGCCGCTCGCTTCCGATTGCATGACGTCATGAATTACTGGGTTTTACTGCCCCGCTAAACTCCCTTAATATACTAGAGAACGTCCACTGAAGTGGTAATAATAGTAAATTATAATTCTCGTTCTACCATTTCACAACACGCTTTTATGGAGAATTTGTAATGACTCACTCTTTGATATGAAATGTCTGAACCTCATTCACTAAAAAATCAATCTGTGCCGAGTTCAAGTTAATTTTACTGAACAAGCTCCAGAAATTCCATATCAAATTGTCACCAATTTGAGCTATTGTCTATGACATAATGCATAACTTAATCCTTCTCTTAATTAACGACAAAATCAGACCCGCGCTATGCACATAAATCGCCAACCCAATTTTATTATTTTTTAATTTTTACCTCGAAAATAAGTGAAAATGTTTGCTTAGGACCGCTCAATGGAACAATCTCGACAGGTTGTTTTCGAGACAAAAAAGAAAAAAGCATAGTTATTCGGGAAATGTGATAGTCGTGGTAAAGAACGAAATAAATAACAGAAAACGGGGAAGATTAAATCAGTTCAATTATACTTTTAAATCAACTCAGTCGTGATATTTCGACGTCGCTTTTACGTCTGACATTACATGTTCATTGGACGTGTTGAGAACGATATTTCCGTAATGAGCTATTTGAGCGTGATTATGTGGTAAAATCGAAATCTTTTATGGTAAAAAAATATGAGCTAGATGCTGTGATTTTCTTTTCTGAGCTTTCTTCTTCGATGGCCCGATAAGAGACTGGTAGACAAAACAGAGATTCAGAATTTGGATAGGGCACTTTTCATGTAAATGTGAGGAAACATGGGTATTTAACGAAAGTCTTACGAAAATAATTAAAGATCACTACGTAGCGTCATTTAGTGTCACCCTTCCATTATAATTACATCAGTAGCTACAAGGGCTGACCTGAATATGTTAAGCCAAACATAATTAACTACAGACAGCGGGATGCCCGCCATTTTGATGTCGCTAACATGAACACTCTTACATTATAATTATAACCATAGCTACAAGGGATGGCCAGAATATGTTATGCCTGGCGTAATTAACCACAGACTGTGGGAACGATCATGGCAACACTTGTTCCAGTCGCGTAAGGACAAAAATGACAGCTGAAACTGAAAAATAGTGGATACCGATCAGTCATTTGTATCCTGATGTATAAAAGAAATAGCTGTTTATGACCGCACGATGAAATTGACGGCTTTCGAAGTGACAGAGATGTATTCTCGCGGTGAACGGACGCTATAATTATCACTGATCACCCCCCCCCCCCCCACCGCCGCGCATACAATCTTGTGCCATTAGAAGCAATTATCAGAGGATCACACCCTTTACTTAACACCACTAGAAGACTACACCTACACAAAATGTCTTGAATAATTATAATGTTTCATTCTTTGCTTGCACCTAATGACCACCTAATTGGGACGAGCTGTACGGGGTGGTTTCAATAAGGGGTCATAATCTATGTGGTTGAGGCGAAAGTCCAAACAAAATTCTTGAATAACAAATTTGTTACATTTGTACGTCAAAAACATTGGTTATGACCCATCATTGGAACGTGCTGAATGAGTTCGTTCCAATGATAGGTCAAAGCTATGTTTTTGAGACAACCAGTTAAAAAATAATGAAAATTGAATAGTGATTTTTGTGAATAGCGCTGGATAGTCTTTCAGGGAAAATTGGTTAATATTTTCAACTTGCTGTGGGTTAGATATATTAATTGACCTCTAACCAACAAATTCATCTGTCACATTACCATAATGTGCAATTTAAATCTTGCCCCTTTCATACTCCAAAAGTGAGCTGTTGTGATGAATAATTTAAATTAATGTTATTAATTTCTAAATACTCCTTGTCAAAATATTGCAGATCATCGCTCACTAAAACTCCCTCAGCGGAAAAGACGTTCCTTAGCTACCGCTCATCGATTCATTCTGTTAATGCACTTTTCCAACTTAAAAGGTGGAATTTTTTATACAATTGATGGCACCGTTGCCTTCAGCAACAATGCTCTTTACCAAGTCGACGAAAGAGAGAAATTTGCAAGAGATCTCACAGTTTTTTTTATTGAAACTTCATGGTCCACACCGTTTTGTCAGGAACATGTACTGGCTCAAAACGTTTATCCATACTTGACATAAAATAGATAAGAATTTACTTCATGCGCAATTATATTTGTTCATTGGGTATTAACGACATTTTCAACAGTAATGGTTATATCCAGTCTGCAAATACCATAATAATTTTAACCCTTTACTAACATGAAAAGCAGACGACACTTGCAAACACAATTCTTGAATAACTAATGTTTTTTTCATTTTTTGTCTCAAAAATATAGGTTAAGACCCCTCATTGGAACGAGTTCGACGAACTCGATCCAAAGAGGGGTCATAACCTATGTTTTTGAGACAAAAAATGAAAAAAATAATGAAAATTAATTGGCGATTTTTGTGAATAGCGCTGGCCGCTTTTTGCCGTTACGTTGGGTAAAGGGTTAATGATGATCGAGTGGTTCTTTATTTATTGGTTTGATTGTTGGGATTTACCGAAACTTGTAACAGACAGGGTCACATCGTTTCGGACAGTTTTACGGACGGTGGAAGCTGGAGTACTCGAGAGAGCCTCTGAGCGGCGGCGAACAATTGTCAGACTCCCCAACCTTTCAACTCTGCACAAGCAGGGTTAGCAGCAATTGGATGCACGTCCCCCTTCGACAGGTAGTACGCCTTAGTACAGAGCGTCACCCTACTGCCACGTGGACAATCGGGATTAAGTGTCTCCCCCAAGAACGCAACGCAGTTCAGGATCAAACCGTCGACCCACCCCGGTTTAAATTTCAATGCTCTAACCACCAAGCCACCGCCCCGTATTTATTTATCTATTTATAACGACTCCCTGAACAGCCATAGATTATCGCCGTGTCGGGCATATTAGCAGTTACCCTTTTGAACCCTAAAGGTAGTTTTTCCGGCCTTAGAACATGATACGTCATAAATTCACCTAGTTGGATGACGGCTCAGTGAATGTGTGTGTTAATCAATCCATACTTTCAACGTGCAGCCCGAAGGCTGCACGTTGAAAATATTGAATGGATTACCAGGTAATGATTATGGACTCTTCCAATTGCCGTCGTCATTGAACTGGGTTGAAAGACACCACCAGGGTTAAAAAAGTTAAGGAAGACGGTGCATTTATAGGGTAGTAAGCTACTTTCATACTATTCAGCATTCGAATCAAGCACAAAAATAGCCTGTGTCTAGGTTGAAATGGTTTAAAGGCATGTGTACGATGATCACTTCACTGGTCTCAGTACACTAATCACTAATAAAATAAGAGCGCCATGGGTCTTTGTTCGGAGGGGGGGGGGGGGTATCCTTTGAATGTCCAACCGCACCCCTCCCCCATACATCGGGCTGCTGAATATCCAACTTTTGTGAAAGCCATTTTCCACCTGCTACTGAATTTCTGACAGGAGGAGAAGTCCGAAGGAACACTCTCTCCTTGCATTCTAAATATACCACATTGAAGTTCTGGAGTTGGAATTGTTGATTCTAGATAGAAAATCTCATGAAATATGGTTAAAAATCATTAAATGTCTGTAAGAAACGATTACAGCCTCAGAACAGCCACAGATAAAATTCCCCGTTTGAGGCTTAAAATTTCTAACTGTGGACAATTTTCGCCGGGATTGGGAAGAAACAGCCCCCTAACCCCAACCAATTCCTCCGCGGTCGCCAGGTCCCTGAACACACGGAAAGTGGCACTTCTAAGCGTAGGACCCACAACCACTTGATTAGAAATCCTACACGCTAACCATGTACTACCACAGTACAGCAAAGGGCAACCCGTCTATTACCTCACTTGCTTGACCTGTAAAAACACACAACTTAAGTTAAGCAAATGTGGATTCACGACCCAAACGTCTACTGAAGTAACAAATATGAATAAGGATGAATTTCCACTAATACGGCGCAACGAGCTGTACTGTTTGGTATACATGTTGTACCTTAATCTAAAGTGTCTGAAGACAACAACAGACAAAACTAAAAAAAAAAATCACTTGCAGAAAACAAAACAAACATTCTTGAATAACAAATCATTTTCCCTAAAGCAAACCTCAGGACGACTCCCACTGGGGTTAGCTCGTTCCACTAGAGGCAACATGAGCTAAGTTTTTTTAGGTGCAACTCGAGAAATATGAAGGACGCAGGACTGAAATGCATACCCACGCGTCTGAGAGCATATCCTGAATTTTGTAGCCATGCGTACCTGACCTTTGACCTGTGGCGCTTGCATCAAAGAGTGAATAACCATGAGGTTTCTTCATACCGTTTTAAAGTTGAGTTATTCCAACTGAAACAGTTAAGTGACAAAGGCGAAATTTGTAATTTCTGATCCCGTGGCGTTGACCTTTTATCTGGGACTGTCCAGAGTAACTGGTGTTCAGATCTTGCCATACTTTAAGCTTTCGAGCCACCGGTCCAATTCTTTAAGGAATCCGACGCTCTAGGGCTATTTGTTTACTCACTTTTTAAGGTGTTTGCGCGTAGCAAAGCGCTGATTAAATGTGATGCCCCTTTACTCTCAATGATATCTACATAATCTTTCGTACCTCAGTCATAGATATTCCAGTCAACAAGTATTTCGCCTTGAAACATCAAGATATTAACCCTTTACCTAACATGAAAAGCAGACGACACTTGTAAAAAAAATTCTTGAATAACTAATCTTTTCCACATTTTGTCTCAAAAACATAGGTTATGACCCCTCATTGGAACGAGCTCGACGAGCTCGTTCCAATGAGGTGTCATAACCTATGTTTTTGAGACAAAAAATAATGAAAAATAATTGTCGATTTTTTAGGTAAGCTCTGTCCGGTTTTGGACGTTACGTTGGGTAAAGGGTTAACAGAATAGGTGATACTATGGGGCGTTATCATAAAACTACGGCTAAGGTGAGTCTTCATTCCAAATGTTAATGTCTTCAAAAATCGGTCAAATCAAGTCTCGATTGAGCAATATCTCTTGCGCTGATTCGCCAAAATGTTGTTTGTTAGACTAATCGTCTGGAATATATCAGTTGGTTGGAAAAGCGAATCGGAGGTTGTCTTTTCTGACCAACTGCATGAACTATATCAGACGAGTGAATCTACACTTGGGCGCTAGATTGGTTCCAGGCCATAACCGCGACGAATTCCTTATATAATTTGACTGGTTGCTGGAGCTAGACCCAAGCTCTCAGGTCGCCAGTCTAATTCTGTAAGACATTTGACGCTGTTATTGACGGGAACCAGCCTAGCTCTCCAATAGTTCATCGCCTACGGTTTGTCGACCAACTGATATATTACGGGTGATTGAATCTGAAAACTTTCACAAAGATTCATTTTCTGTGAAACAAAGCTTGAAATGTTGCTCAATCGAGACTAGATTTGATCGATATTTTGATGACGTTACAGTCAGAAAAAAACACTCAACACAGACGCTGTGTTATGATTACGCCGGGTAGTTCCACAAATTATGTTAATACATTGATGTTTCCAGGGGAAAAACAAATACTTATTGGTCCGAATAATGACGAATATCTATATCTGCGACAGAAAAGAATACCTGTATATCTTTGTAGGTAAGGGCACATCAAATTACATGAAATTTCCACAAAAAAGCGGACAAACAAAAAACCCATAATAGCGTCGCATTCAGAACAGAACTGAGCAGAGTGTGCGTTTGACCACACCTAAATGAAATCTGGTGAGAAAAGTCTAAATCTAAAGTGAAAGCAAACACGATACAAATGGATGCTAGCGGAAGCCCCAACTATGCTCGTCCTCCCAACGGCTTAGATATTGAAATTTGAATCGCGATGTTTGTTAACAGCGCTTACCAGATACGGCCTTTACATTGAGTGATTTGTTTTTCAAATCACTGAATGTGAAGCATGTACTGGGTTAAAAACATATGCGTTTGTTCATTAGGAGTGTTTTAATCCCCGTAGTATTGATGGGGCGGGTGTAGATAACAGAATAAGACGAGACACTACGAGGGCGGAATGTAGGTGGCTGGAATCTACGCCGAAGGCACGCGTAAAATACAGCAACATCTCCACTAAAGGTCCGGTTGATTCCTACCTTCCGCAATCTAGTGTTGTGCTGTTTTCTGTATTTATACTACGATTAAACTTGAATTAAGTAAATGAAGGTGATAGAAAAAAACAACAACAACAAAAAATTGAAGAAAAAACATCCCCTTCGGCGGTCTGACAAAGTTGTTGCTAGTGTTCAACCGATGATCGGAATTGGCTACCCCAATCGGTCGATTGTGGGCAATTGGATGATAACGGCAACGGCTCCTGGAACATCGGTTCATCCGATTGTTTCCAAGCTTTTTTTGTGATGATTCACTAACCACATTTTATTATCTTCTGCAATTGTTCAACTGTTAATGTAAAATGATGTCAATGATACATGTACCATTCAATAAAATTGAAAAACCACCACAATGTGTATTCTTGATTTCTCTGGACACCCCTTTACGGAATAGACAAGTTAAGCGTCACCTGAAGCTTACAATTGAGCGTACTTGCCGCAATCGCCAGTTCATACCGGAAAAGTGGAGGCTGCACTCCATTGACTCAGGTTGCAATAAAATCACCAGTCGATCGTAGTTGGGCGGTATACGTGGGTCTGAGTCACGTATACTGCCCAAGTGTGCGCGACTGGTGATTTTACTGCTACCCGAGTCGACGACGTTTAACACTGTGAAATATGTTCAGTTTAATGTCGTTCTTTCAAGCCTCGACTCTTCTATTCAGTGCACGGTATTACAATCGGAATCGGCATCGGAATCGGCCGATTGTGAGCTCAAATAACTGGTAATCGGTCAGCAGCCATTTCTGGTAATCGGTTGAACACTAGTTGTTGCTTGAAACTATTTTGCGTCGAAGCATTCCATTCACGTGATAATGTCTCCCAGACGCGTAATGTCTAATAAAATGTGTTCTCACATGACGTTTTTACGCGCCACCCAGATTTCACGCGTGGTGTATCGAGAACATATGCTCCACTGAATTGTATCGCTTAACGATGAATACACGGAGCGATCTTGGTATAATGTTGATTAACTGTGTCTCTGTATTTGGCTACACTTTAACCCCGTGTTCTGGACTTTTATTGCCATACACAGTACTCTCTATAGAAAGTGGGCGACCCAATCATGCATTCCAAGTGTAAACTACTTATACTTTAATCCAGGAACACGAATTAATTCTCAACGGCATTATTGTGCACTGTGCTTCTGCTCGTCGGTAGCCAAATTCTCCTTCACGCAAATATTTATGTATTCCCTATTCAAAAATTTGAAACGCCAGATTTCATCATTGCCTTCAAATAAGACTATCCCTGTTTGTCAGAGGTTAGTACGTTGGGAAATTCGATTGTTACTCGCCCTTCTTCAGTGGTTCTCTCCGGGTCATCCACCAGTAAACCTGTCCGTCACTTTATGATCCTGGCTGTTGAAGCGTCGATGGACCATATTAACCAAACATACCATTCTATACCTGACCAGACATTATTGAAGAACAGTTCTCAAGAGACAGGCATGTTTTTTGAGTTCAGAATTAAAAAAGAGTAACTACAAGAGAACATGAAACCAATAAACTATTGTAATTAATTCATCCATCACTGAAAAGGGAAATTACAGTTAATGAACTGTTGTCAGGTAGTCCAGCAGTAAACATCATCTCACTGGTATAGACCCGTCTTCGGGTAAAGTGTTCCAGCGATCAAAGCCCCAAAAATACTATCTGGAAGAGAATGGGACTACTTGACCAATCAAAATCCTAGAATGTCAATGATGATGTACCAATTTAGGTTAATGACCCCACACACACCATATGACTTGGTACGCTAAGAATTCTGTACCGGTAACACAAACCGCAAGTACAACACCTCTATAAGGTTTAATGATGACAAAACTTCGATGATTAAGGGGTTAATTATGATTTCATTTCATCATTGTATTGAACATGGTATTTGCCAACGAATCTCTAAAGTCTGTATGGTAGCTTCATCGATTGATCGATGTAATGCTAGCAGACGAAAACAGAAAGGGGATAGTATTAGCATAAGAGTTGAAAATCTAATTGGAACTTCGAAGAAGTAACATCTGAAGTTAGTTACTGAAGTGAACGCACACACTGCAACACTTTGCCATTTCAAATTGTTTAGCATGGATGGGTTACAAAGTTTGTTGTGAGGGCTGAATTGCAGGTGAGTTGCTATAAATTATTAAATTACTATTTAACCCTTTTCACCCAATTTACCTACATTTGTGCTTATTGGAACAAATATTAAACGCTGATCACAATAATAATAATAATAATAATAATAATAATAATAATAATAATAATAATAATAATAATAATAATAAACAAACAAACAAACAACAACAACAACAAAACACGAAAAAAACAAAACAAATTGTTTGCGATGATCAGTACTAATAAAATCGTTCAGCCCTGTGGGGATGTGCGATTAAAATATTCTGATTTCCAAACTAATGCAAAATTTTCAATTCTATACGAAGAACATGATTTTGGGTTGGCTTACGTTCATATCGGACCCACGATATTTATTTATTTATTGGGATTTAAAGACACTTTCGACCAACAGGGTCACCTGCTGTCGAACAGTTTTACGGGTGGAGGAATCCGGAGTACTCGGAGAGAGAACAACCGAGCTATGGCTAGCAACTGCCAGTCTCCCCAACGTACTAATTCCACACAAGCAGAGGTTGAAGAGAAGTACACAATCGACGTGCAGTACGCCTTAGTACATAGCGCCAACGCCCCCACCCCACCCCGCACACACACATGAGCAATCGGGAATAAGTGTCTTGCTCAAGGACACAACGCAGTTAACCCTGGTCCGGATTGAATCGAGGACCTTCATTTTGAAGTCCAATTCCGTAACCACTGAGCCAACGCGCTCCCATCAGACACACGCGAATCATTGGCAACCGGACTTAGAGGTTATTACTTGGTGAGTTTCATATCGGCCGAACTATCAGCCTGAGGTAACTTCATATCAGCCTGAGATCAAAGATCGGAGGCTGATATGAAGTTTCCGAGGGCTGATATCTCGGCCGATATGAAACAAATAGCGTAATAACCTCTTTATTTATTAACCCTTTACCCAACGAATCGGCCGCATCCGCTCGCGTAATATGCAAATTCAGCAGTTGAAAAAATATTATTTTTCAAAAGATTTCAACAAAACCATATCATGTGACCCCTCGTTGGAACGAGCTCGACGAGCTCGTTCCAACGAGGGGGCCATATGATATGGTTTTGTTGAAATTCCTTGAAAAATTTCAAAAAATGATATTTAAAATAATAAATTTTGATATCGTCTACGTTGGGTAAAGGGTTAAACAAAAAAAAAATCACAAAATTTTCTCTGATCTGTTTCTGACAGTGCTATTGTTTCTCGTTCTTTTCACAAAGTCCGATGTTTCCTCTTCTCCTACTTCAGCAATCAGGACGCTTGGTATCCCATCAGGTGAAGCTACGGCGCTCGGATAGCTGAATCTCTTCTCCCACTCAGTGTCTTAGTTTGTGTTCAACTTTCTGTACTATCCGTTGTTTTCGATGAAAATGATTCTGAGTTGGCTTCCGTTCATATCGGACCAACAAGAATCATTAGCAACCTGACTAAGAGGTCATTACCTGGTGCGTTTCATATCGACAGAGATATCAGCCGGAGGTAATTTCATATCAGCCTGAGATCGAAAATATGAAACAAACAAAGTAACAACCGCTTTATTTGTCAAACCAAAAAAATACAAAATGTTCGTTGTTACAAAAAGTCCGAAGTTTCCTCTTCTCCTACCTCAGCTACCTGAACGTCTCGGCATTCCCTCCGGGGAACCAGCGACGTTCGGATAGCTGAATATTTTCTCCCACTTCAACGAGTCTCCGTTTACCACCCAGAGTCTTAGTTTGTGTTCAATTTTTTGCACAACTCTCTTCCTCTCACCATAGTATTACACCTAATCTTTACTTATTGCCAACATTAATTCCCCACCTTACAAAACAATTGACTCCAAACTACTACTCCATTACGCTGGCAACGCCAAATGTCCCGATTGCGTTCGACGAATAACGGCGAAGAATGTCAATAAACTGGTAACGCGTCGAGCGGGACAACTGTAGCTTGATTCATATCAGCCGAGATCGGCGCCAAATCAACCGAGTTAGATAATGGGTAATTCTGGGACAGAAAATCATAAAAAATCTAATATAAAATAAATATTATTATCACGAGGGCGCTTATAAATAGCGCGAAAGATAACTATTGTTTAATGTCGGATATTAAACCCAGTGTTGCAAGAAAATTTTATTATTTGTATAAAAATCATAATGCCCAGATGCCGCTTATTATGCCACAAAGCTACAATGAAACTGACGTGCAGCACGACAGGCATTAGTCCTATGGACGACAGAGCTGTAATTTTATTTTTAGGAATGGTACGGACCTATTATGCAAATTTACTAATTATTTATATTTATTGATGCTTTTCGCCACATCAGCAGCCAGGGCCAAATCGTGGCGATAAAAAGCAAGTAGTGTAAAATAAGTCAGTATTTTCGATGACGAAAATGAAAACGAGTCGTAAAAGAGTGTCGATGAAATGTGAGGAATAAAAAACAGCAGTGAAAACAGTTGTGAGAAAATGGGACCAATTGTTCATTGCATGCTCTGCTGTGTAAATTAACCTGGTGAATAGATGAGAGGTTAAAAGAATAAAAATAAAAACAATTTAAAATTTATTAAAAAGGTTGATTTCTTTCAGAAAAGACAGATTCTTGCAATAATTTGTGTTACAAAACAGGTCTTGAAGAGACGCAACATTAAAATACTTCCGCCTGACATGATTAAAATTAGCTCAATGTAAAATAATGTGTTCCACTGTCAACACCTGCTGCCAAGGAGCACTTTCTAGTCGCATATTACCCTCTAACAAAAAAAAAGGAATGTGCTAGTCTTGTATGACCGCTATGACATCGTGCCAGTATGAAGTGATCTTTCATACAAATGTTACTTGACGGACACATAGAGAGTAATCGCTTGACTGGACTGGCTACATGAATTAATTCATGAGAGGTGAGGGACGCCGTACAAACACGAATGCGCGAATGCGCACGAGTGTTTTACAATATAGTCCCCCGCCTCGAATGAATTATTTCACGCAAACCAGTCCAGTCAAACGATTACTCTGTTTATTACTTTTCATTATTAACGATAATTATATTATTTAACCCTTTACCTAACGTAACGGCCAAAAACGGCCAGCCCTATTCTCAAAAATCGCCAGTTAATTTTCATTACTTTTTCATTTTTTGTCTCTAAAGCATAGGTTATGACTCCTCATTAGAACGAGCTCGTCGAGCTCGTTCCAATGAGGGGTCATAACCTATAGTTTTTTAGTCAAAAAATGAAAATAATAGTTATTCAAGAATTTTTTTTGTAAGTGTCGTCTGCTTTTCATGTTAGGTAAATGGTTAAAAAAACAAAAAAACAATGAAGTCCCCATTACACCTACGGCAAAGCGTCTTCGTTTGCGCGCACGGATACATGACACAATTGTTGATTGCATAATTCAATTGTGAAGTTATCGCTTATAATCAAACCCCCCGGAAATCCCAGTAAATCACACTTTGGAAAGTAATAATTATCAGTAATAGCAGTTCGGAACCGATGGAGCTTGTTATCTTGTTATTTGCCACCCCATTCCATTCCGCCTAGGACAAAGCTTTTATGTATTTACTGATATGTGGTTTCAAATCACTGAAAAGAATTTTAAAAGTTGTAAGAGGCAAGCTTGAGGCCAGTTTTGCTGCACTGTCTGTCCTGGTGTTACTGGAAATATCAACGTGTCCAGGTAACCTGCAAAACACCATATCATATCGGTCAGACATGAGAGTAGTCAACTTCTCACGAAGTTCCAAAATGAGAGAGTTCTTTAACTTGGGGTTGAGTAAAGCTAACAAAGAGGAAAGAGAGGTGGAAAAAAATAATCTTTCCTGTACGTTCTCAATGTGTTCAAGCGCAAGCTGTAAAGCTTTAATTTCAGCTGTGAAAATAGAACTTTTATTTAGTATTCTGATTGAGGTGATCTGATCACCAGTAACAACAGCTGATGATACTTTGTCACCAGTTTTAGATCCACCCGTATAGATCCTTGTATATCCACTACACATTGACTTTATCTCATAATTTTTTTTTGTTTAAACTCCAAAGAATTTGTCTCGGACTTTTTGGCAGAAGCAGGTAGGTTTTTTAAAATGCCAAGGAGGAATATGTAGTTTAAGGTTTTCTTTTACCGAAGCATATTTAAGCATGGTGGACTCCATATGGGGCTTAATTCTAATTCCTGAGGGAGGAATATGTTTCTGAGTCTCTTAAAACATTCACCATTCTGATGGTCCAAAACACAACTAGAAGCAGGATTTGATGTATTGGCCAAAAGTTTAGATACATACTGGAGAGATAGTTTAATTAGGCGCTTCTCAAGAGAAGGCTCCTCTGCTTCAACTAGCTTTGAATCTGTTGGTGACGTTCGAAATGCACCCGGGCTGATTTGAATGTCACTATTATGAATGGCATCAAGAGGTTTGAGATACGACTTCCTTGCAGAAACGTAAATCAATCAACCATTATCTAATTTGGATCTAATAAGTGATCTATACAAATGGAGTAATGTTTTTTGGTCGGCACCCCAATCAATAATACCAACTACCTTCAGAAGGTTCAGTACCCTTTTACATTTTACCTTTTGTTGTTTTATGTGAGGAGTGAAATTCAGTTGTCAAACAATAAACCTAAGAATTTACTTCATTTGCAACATTAATGGTATTGCCACCCATTTTCAACTCCGGATCAAGATGGTGTTTCCGGAGCTTATAAAAATGAACACAATTAGTTTTAGTCTTCGAAAACCTGAAACCGTTTACTGTAGCCCATTTCTGGATTCTTTTTAAACGCAGCTGAAGTTTGCTCTCGATAGCATTCATATTTGTATTACGATAGCAGATTAAAAAAATCATCAACATTCAACGAAGAACCTACCATACTCTCAATTGCGTCGATGATACTATTAATCTTGATGGAAAAGAGGATAACGGATAAAATACTTCCTGGGGAACCTCCTACCCCTGTTCGTGTGGATCAGATAACGTCGACCCAACACGAACCTGCAATTGGCTGTCCTTTAAAAAATATCCTATGAAAAGAGGCATCGCCCTCTCAGCCCCATGTTAAAAAGATCTTTCAAAATCTCATACTTCCAGGTTGTATCGTGTGCCTTTTGCAGATCATAGAAGATGGCGACCACATGTTTTTTTTCTAGCGAAGGCATTTCTTATAAACGTTTGAAGTCTAACCAAATGATTCATAATACTTCTCTGGCGTCTAAAACCACACTGAATATCGCAAGTAGATTGTTCGATTCCAGAATCCAGACAAGTCGACCATTGATCATCCGTTCCATGGTTTTACACAGACAACTTCTAAATGCAATTGGTGGATGCTTGCTTGGGTTGCTGTGATCTTTATCAGGCTTTGGAATGGAAATAATTGTTGCTTTTCGCTAGGAAGGTGGAAGCTGGCCATTCGCCCACATTTCGTTAAAAATGACAATAAAAGTTCAAGTGAGGATTGTGGCAGATGTTTTAGAATTTAGAAGTGTATTCCATCGAGATCAGTAGCAGTATCCTTTGCTCTATCCAGAGAGAAAAGATCGTTGTTATCCTCTAAATTATTGGAGGTAAATTTAATCTTTTGGTTTTCCTGCTGTTTTTTTTAAAAATTTTAATGATTCTGGATTACAATTTTCAGACGACGAATGTTTAGAAAATGTAGAGGCCAATTTGTTTGAAATTTCTTTTTTTGATGTAATTAGTGTGTTGTTAACTTTCAGGTGTTGTCTATAGATGATTTGGTTTCTTTTCCTTTAATTGTTATAATCATTTTCCAAATTTTGTTAATGGGTGTGTGCTCGTGACGTTTTCAGACATAAGTTTCTCCAAGAACTTTTCTTTTTTTTTGCTTTATAACTCGGTTTGTTTTTGCCCGATTGATACGTAATTTGTCCAAATTATTTATAGTGGATGACTTATTAAATTCCTGTTCAGTTTTCTTGCGCTTTTTATAGCCTGTTTGCAATCATTATCAAACAATGGTTTGCTGAAACGTTTTGGATTAGGAATGACTGCATTTGCAAATAAGATTTATACGCCCATTTACACTATGTTTGGCCTTTGTTTATTTGGGGGGGGGGGGGGTCATAACTCAAGAAATCGACAGAAACAAACGATCATTCCTTATACTTAAACTTGAGGGGCAATAAATTTAAACACTCTTTACTTTGCGGAGTTAAAATAAAACCAGGTCGCATCATGCTTCCTAGTGATAACTGAATAAAAAGGCATAGTTTTCTAAAATTCGGTTTGAAATAACCATACATTTCACTGAAACATGTTCTTGTGTCATAGTTTTATTAACCAACGAATTGCGTAAGTTAAAGGAACGTCATAGGCCACGCCCACACAAAACTGCAATCTCCTTTTCCACTTGACGGGAGGGTGCTGTTATTCAAAGCAACACTGAATTAAATTTAATTCTGATTTTGACCATTTCCTGAGAAACTGAAAATACAGTTTGTGAATGTGGAGTTCGATATAAACCCAGATGACATGAAGTTGGTTGAACGTTGTCTCAGAAAGAGTTCGTTCAGGCTATTTGGAAAAGGGAAAGTTTTGTTGGCGTGAGTTTCATTTGTGGATTATTATGACCGGCCATTGTTTACGTTTTGTTTGGGTAAAACGATGAACGCAGACGATCACATATCGCGTACAATAATAATAATAATAATAATTGATTTTCTAGAGCGTAAATCCACATATAGTGCTCTAAAACGCTTGACAGAAATAAATACACTTTTTCTGAAATAAAGAGTCACATCTGTTTTGGTTGCCTCTTAGAGATGTTCAGGAGAATGCTTTAGTAAATAGGAAAGTTTTAAGATTTCTTTTGAAGACATCGGGAGTTTCTGAAATTCTGACACTAATTAGCAGGGAATTCTACAATCTGGGACCCACGATGGAGAACACACGATCATGAGCCTGATTAGATCTGCTAAGAGGTACAACTAGTTGAATTTGGTTTTTAGATCTGAGACTGCGTGATGGTTTATATACAGTGAGGAGCTTTTGCAGGTAAACTGGAGTCAGTTTGTGGATACATTTGAATACTAAGAACAATATTTTGAAATGAATTCTCTGTTTAACTGACAGCCAATATAGTTGTCTTAAAACAGGTGTTATGTGTTCAGAGCGTTTGGTACCAGTAATTATCCTAGCAGCAGTATTTCGAACTTTTTGAAGCTTCTGAATCAGGCTCTGGAAGAACCCCACTTACACTGAATTACAGTAGTCTAGTTGTGAGGCGATGAAGGAGTGCACAAGTTTTTCAAGTGCTGACTGGTTAAGATAAGGCAGCAGTCTTCCAACATTACGAAGCTGCCAGTAGCATTTTTGACATATTTTATTGATATGGATGTCTAGTTTCAAATTTGAGTCCATAATCAGTCCAATATTCCTGGCCGATTCACGTTTCATAGTGAGGTTGTTTCCAACCAGAATTGATATAATAGAGGGTGTAGGCAAGCGAACGCCGGATATCACTAAGAATTCAGTTTTAGAGTCATTCATTTTCAGTTCAAAGTCTATCATCCATTCCCGCACAAGATTTATTATGTTATTGTCACTTGGAACAGATGGGTTGAATGTGATGTACAGTTGGATGTCGTCTGCGTACAGATGATATGATATGCCATGCTTTGTAAGAAGGCGACCTAGAGAAGAAGTGTACAGAGTAAACAAGAGTGGCCCAAGAACTGAGCCCCGAGGAACACCTCACTTTTACGTCCTACTTTCCGAACCGATGTTATTGATATATATTTGTTGACTGCGACCTTCTAGATATGATGCAAACCACGATAAGACAGTTCCACATACGCCATGCTATGTCAATGTCTGCATGAGAACGTGGAATAAAAAGCATGATAAGGATTTAATTGTTTGTTAAATTTTATTTTGAAAGTCTTTTTAATATGTTGAGATAAATATTAACTACTTTTCATGTTGAAACAATATGAACGTGCGGGGTTCTTTTCCATTCACACTGTGCAACGTAATTTTTTAGATTCACATTGGGGCGTCGTTTAGAGCAGGCCCAAATGCGTTTTTTCGGTTTATTGTGTTATGAAAAATAAAGAAATAATTTAGCCAATCATGAACAGAAAAAAATGTTTAATTATTGTAAAGTAACTCTGTAGTGAAATGTTCTATTTGGTCAGCACTTTCTTCGAATTTCTCCCGTATGAGGCGTTGAGAACAAAGCGATGAGATTGTGTCCCGGTTAGTCTTTTTAAACTTCCACTGGGCACTCTCTCATCGTCGGCCGCAGTTACACCCTTTAACACAATCAGAAAGTGATCACTCCCGCACAAGTCATCTTCTACCTTCCAAGAAAAATCGAGGAAGATAGAAGGGCATTCAATTGTAAGATCAACTGATTTTTACGAACCAGATGCAGCATACAGATAAGTGTCTGAACCATCATTAAACAAACACAAGTCATATTTTGAAATAAACTCTTCAACTGTTTCAACCTTTTTCGAATTTCGCTCAGCTGTTTGGACTTGATATGTTTTGATCTGAGTCAGGTTCAGAGTTAGTGGAAAACTTTCGATCACGTTTCTGTTTTTTTGTTTTGTGTGTATTCCATTAATGTGTTTTTATATCTCTTCATTCCATGACTCGCGCCCTACTTCGAGCCCATCTTAGGGGATACGTTGCGGATATCGAGCAAACATCACCAAGCGCACGCAGAAAACATACTCCCCCATCGTTGATGCTAATGCATACCGCTGGGGGATTGCCTCGTCGAATATGAATAGTTCTAAGTCGTGTCGATCATTCAACCAATCATTTTGCGAAACAAATGCAATGGAAATTACCACGGATAACCGACGCAGACAGTGCAATAAACACGTATATATTAAAAAAGTTCGAAACACATTAAAGGTCAGTATTCCGTAGCAATGATGAAATTGAGTTAAAAGAAATAACTGACTGACCTATGCCTCCCGACGTGACACCCCTTTTAGGGGCTCCCGATTGGCCAGAGCGGGTGGTCCGACCATCCGTCTACTCCCGAAGTTGGGGCCAAAGCAGTGTATTGAACAGGTGTCTCCAAAATGGAGAACATCCCAGCTTGGAGACCGCCATACCCGGGGACACTGTCTGTCCTCAGCAGCCAGGATTCCTTCTTCGGGGGCCTTCGGAAAGCACCTCACGAGAGAAAAAAGGGTGCCTGTTGGATGTTAATTGCAGGATAAAACCATTTTGAACCGGGGCTGAGTATTTGTATATTCCACAGAAAACCAGCTCAATTGAGCAAACCTGCTAATTTGAAACCAGCAAACCTGCCCAATTGAGCAGGCCATTTCTATCCGCTACCTGAGGACCCACCCGACAGGTGATGGCCAAACCCATCTAGGCTATTATGCAAAAGCTGACGTTTAAATACGCATTAAGTCTAAACAAATCTAACCATAAACATTATTTTTGCCTCCCCAACACGTATTCTTATTGAATTCAAATATGCACCCCACGTAGAACATTCGACGCGTTCTGAAAAAGTTTTACGTACCAAAACATCCAATAATGTACCAGTATCGCCCTTGAAAACGGTAATTTGAGTCCATATTGCGATACATGTACAGAACCACACGTACATTTGAATAGGTTAGGCATCATCGCACGAAGGTGCGCCTTCGACTCTCGTGATATCCTATGCCAAAGTAATCTCGTGCGATAATGCCTAACCCATTCAAACGTATGTGCGGTTCTGCACTTATCACACAGCTCCCATGTAACAGGCAGTCTACACAAAAATTGAACTAAAGACACTTTTTAATTGGATATTTGCTGCCTTTCCTTCGTTGCCAACAAGACATCACTGATAGTTGGCGGGGGTACCAACTCTAATTTGCTTTTTAATTTGTACAGCATTCAATTGGTCGAAACCAATTGACACCGATCAGCGTCATGGCCACGATGATCGAACTTCAAATATTGACTAAGCTGCGGGGAATAACACAACAAAAAGTTTTTAAATAGCTAATAAGTGTAGCACACTCCATCGTTATATGGCCAGTTGTGGAAAGTATTTGTCAGGGAACAAGCAGTCGGAATGTTATTTTAATTTTGTAAATTTTTTACTCGAATCTGATTGTTTAAATATCCCGGGTGAACAAATCAACGTGTAAATGAGGAACTTTGAATTTCCGTTTACGTTCGAAACGAAATGGAACGTGTTTTGTATCACGACATGTGCGATACAACATTATTTTTATCGTACAGGCAGAATAGTGGAAATCCTGTATTTTACATTAATAGGTGTGCGATAGATCCAGACACACAGCGTTTAAAAGACCAATCTGTGATGTTCTTTGTTCGTTCTTCCAACGAAACAGCTACGGCAACATCCATGAAACAACCGAAAGAAGAAAAAAAATCATCTTTTATTGGGTTGATCATTTTTTACCTCCCGATGCCATCATAATAATTTTACTTTCCCGCGTTTCAAAGAGTAGCAGGAAAGTTTTGTCTGAGCGATTCCTATCTATTCATTGGGGCGGGCTTTGAAAGGTTGGATAACCAATGAAAATGGAGTATAATGAGGCCATTTTGAAGGTTGTAGGTTTGTATGGTATGAGAATCATTTCTAGCCTGCTCATTGACTGCTTCAGTTCTGTCTTGGTCAGTTCTTAAAAAGGCGTATTACGTGAGTGTTTGTTGATGCCATGTTTCATATATAGCGGATTGGAACATTTTTTTATACAATCACAGGCCCATGTGATTTAAAGCTAGCTGGCGTTGACATTGCCTTTGGGTGCAGATTTCTAGAGTTTTTGACAGAAATACATCTTTTTATCTTTCGTTTTTCCTGGGCGGCCAGGATCATTGACAATGGCTTATATTTGTTCATTTCAAAGACATTGGTACACACACGCCTTTGTGATATGGTGTATGTTTATAAGATAAGAAATCTGCCTATGTAGTTTGTTGGTAGAAATGAAGGCCGCTCTTCAGACTAGAGTGCATATTTCGTGTGTTTTATTCGTAGACAAATTTAGACCCATCTTTAATTTTAAGAAGCCCTTAAAAATGTTGATGGGTTGGAAACAATATCTAAGAACTGAACAAGTCATTCTAAATATGGTACTTATCTTGATCAGACCAGGGGCGTCGTAAAAATGACCGACTGGGGGTGGAGGTGCAAACCTGATTTGTACAAGCGGTGATATTCACGTCCTGAAGAACAATATTACAAATACGTCGGTCTTAGGGCCTCATGTTGAAAATGTAGATTGGCCTGCTACACAAATTCGCTGAGCAACTGTCTACTTTATGAATTTTAGGGCCCAATACTATAAAACTTTTACACTTTGATTTTCTAGAATTGTATTTTCTAGTTATGACTTTAAATGGGTTGAAATGAACCAGTAACATTTTCAAAGATGTGGCAATTTGCCAGTTGGCAAATTGCCAAATCTTTTAAAATGCTAATGATTCATTTTAGTCAGTTATATTAATAAGTAGAAAATATAATTCTAGAAAATACAATTGTAACAATTTTATCGCATCACGACCCTGGATAAGAAAAGTGGTCTTTTGGGTTCAAAGGGTTAATACGAAGATTGACTCAATATTCAGAAATTACAAGATGTAAAGGTTCCGCTCCATACTTTTCAGGCATTTCCCAATATCACATGCTATGCACTCTCTTCAAATTCGAATATTTTTAAACTGAGTTGTCTAACGCAAAACATGTATTACATGTATATTATCCAAATCCACGAAAAACATAAATCACTATCCGACGAAACAGAAATAAACAATCTGAATGTGGTTGAAATAATACATTGTTAAATACGAGGATTCAACCTGAGAAATTGCATGAAAAAACACCGAAACCAGTCATTTTCAGCCACCCAGCAGCCTCAAAAGCAGACTTTTCTAGCAACCCCCACTAACCCAGCAATGGAGCATATCATGCCCTGTTTCTAAAATGCGGAATGATTTCTATGTTTCCGTCTTCTCATTTTCTAGTTAAATGCCTGGTAACAACTTTGTCTAAAAGTGACATTTTGAAAAATAGTCAATTTTTCGAAGCCACTGTTTCCAATAATGTCCAACAGACTCCAAATCATTGATCAAAACATCAAATTCTGTTGTCCAACAAACAGCCTAACGCAATCATACAGCAGATACTAAAAATACATCCCCAGTTTACATGGCGTTAGTTTCAATATATGCCCTTAGTTTAAATTTTACCCCTGCGCAGTAGTGCGAAATTGAAGATCGGGAGAAAAAACTTCATGCAAATAAAAAATTTAGTTTCGTTTAATCCTTTACCCAACGTAACGGCCAACACTGACCAGCGCTATTCACAAAAATCGCCAATTCATTTTTATTATTTTTCATTTTTGTCTGAAAAACATAGGTTATGCCCCCTCTAGGAACGAGCTCGTCGAGCTCATTCCAATGAGGGGGTCATAACCTATGTTATTGAGACAAAAAAATGAAAAAAACTAGTTATTCAAGAATTTTGTTTGCAAGTGTCGTCTGCTATTCATGTTAGGTAAAGGGTTCAGATTGTTTCCCCTTTAATTTGGTTAATATGCAAGAAGTATGGAAATGCTAGAAAAATGAAATGTGAGCTGAAAACCCACCAACAAAAGCGCAAATTTCACAATTTATTATGAGAAACAATGAAATGTACAGTTAACCAAGGTGAGTATGACGGAGGGTGTTGTAAGGTTATGCGCAGGATTCGGAGGTTGGAATATAGGATTGTGGTTAAAACGTATTTCAATACGTTCCCATGCAGCGTGTTGTGAATTCAAGTGTTTCAGTAACGGGACACGTATGAATCGAACACATTTCTAAACTTCCATATTTTTTATTTGGTTAATCAAAACCGAAAGTATGGTTGACCTTGTTTAAAACGACAACAGCAAAAACGAACCATGCATCGTGGACCGGTAGGAAGGGGTGAGTAGCCTAAAATAATGCACGCTTTTAAGAGTAAATGTAAGCCATATTTATTTCTAAGCACCCTTAAGAGGGGTAGTCATACATTGTTCACGTGTGAACAATCGAAAAGTAAATGAACAAGTATTTCTTGAGTGTTTCCGTAGAACGTGCAGAGTTCAGTTTCTAAAGCCTCACAAAGTACATCTTCTGTTTCTGAGGCCAATTTCTGTAAAACTGCATATGGGCGGGTGATTTTTCATTTTTTTTTATTTTTATAATTATTTCTTTGCCATCAAAAGTTCATGCTCTTGGTTTGTTTTATGTTTTAGGCCTCGCAATCTACAGAATAGCATTGGTGGTGGTGACTTTCGTCCTTTGCATTGCAAAGTCTTGTTGCATTCAAGGGACACATTTATCAATTTAATTAACTTGGGTAAAATATTAAACATAAATGTTTAATTTTTATTTTTTTAAGTTTGGATTGGTTATAAAAAAAGATAGCATGTGGTAGCCAAAGGGACCATGCGGGGGAAAGGGTGGGGTGTGTGTGTGGGGGGGGGGGGGGGGCTGAGAAACATATTTTTAACTTTATTAGTCTTAACTGATTGAATTTTATTGAGATCTTTATCTGTACATAGATTTGTAGGTAAAAGTTAAAAATATAAATTTTATAGATAAGAATCATCAGCAATCATTGTTCCCGCTGTCGGTATCCAATGGGTCCAGTTACACAAAAATGTCGTTTGGCACCAAAAATAATGCAGCATTTGGCACCAAAATGTGGCAGCAAAAATATAATTTTGGAAGGTCTCAAATGCTTTACGGTTTACTATTTCAGTACGGCGTCTTCCGTGAAATCGCTGTCTGACGATACAGGCGGGACAGAATTCAAATAATCTTCAGGTGATCGGTTTAATCAAGGCCGGCTATGTTATGGGTCAACTGTATTAACAATCTACCCATTTGATCTGATTCTGATAAAAACATTTCTCTTTTATCTCGCTCAATTTATTTTATAAGCCATCTGGAAGATAACAAATTATTTGCTACTATAGTTTATTTGTAGTGAATTAAAGTCATGAAATTATTTTGTAAATGTTAATAAGAGCCTTTTTAGTTTATTTATTATTTTATTTATTGTCTACATTTTTGTCATTTGTGGGGCTTTTTGCAACTAAAATACTTAAGAGAGCTAGGTAATAGTAAATTAAAATATCGTACTTTTGATGCAACAAGGCGCCACCTGCAACGCTTTAGCACTGAAGTGACGCCACATGGTTAATTTGTTCTCATGTGCAATCAGATTCCATTTGGTACTAAAATCTTTCATTTGGCGCCAAAAACTTCATTTGAAAAAAGATCCACTTGGCACCAAAAAATGTCGGGCCAGAGTGAGTGCTGTCAGTGATGAGAATATTATTATCCCTGGTGGGTGAGGGTGTGATATGGGGAAATCTCACCCGAGGGCAAAATATTTGGGCCAGACACGAGGCTTTTCGAGTGTCTGGACCAAATATCTTGTCCCGATGGGTATCTGGGTGGGATGGAGATATCTCACCCGAAGGGCAAAATATTTGAGCCAGACACGAGGGTGAGATTTAGCACGTCCCACCCAGATACCCACCGGGGATGATTTTTCTCTCACCATTTTAGGGGTGCGACGCCGTGAATAAGATGCACTGAAGCGACCTCAAATGAAATCGTCATGTCTGCACGCGTCATTTCCAGACTTGTACTTCCATTTGACATGGCGCAATGATATCGCATGTATATTTCTCTACGATAAACTGATAGAGCAGTTTGAGGTGTGCTGAAGTCTTTCTTTGAGTCTTCTGGTTTCGATTTTTGTCTATAAATTCAGTCGTATTTACGGAAGCAAAACGGCCGTCCATTTCGTTTGTTTATACATGTGCTGACGTGATTTGCGATGATTAAATAATTCCGGTACGAAATAAATATGCAAATAGGTTGGTCACGTAGGTGGGGTGAAATAGCTGTGACGTGGGGTGAGACAGGCATATCTCTCCCAGCTGTCTCACGCGACTTTATATATATCTCAGTACCTTAGTGGTTGGAGAAAATTTGTCCATCCCTTCCAAAACAGTCTGACGTCATCAAAAGTAATTCAGGGGCGCGTGCAGCCCATTGTTGTCCACTTCTGAACAAAACTGATTTGCCTAACGAAAAGAGCTCTCATACGTTCTGTATATACCACGGGTATATACCATAAAATGAAATCCCAACGCCGGCAAGATAGAGGTTAAAGATTTGTGGCGAAATGAACATTGACACGTTCCGATGAATTGATATTATGAATTCTTCAATGTATTCGCATAACTTTTCAACGGGAATTTCGTACAACTCGCTCCACTCATAATGGCGTTCATCCCGAAATTCATATAAAATAAAAGAGTTAAGTGTCCTTTGGTTTTTTGGCCTCGGTTTTCATTTCTATCTTATTAGACAAACGTCCGTCTGCTAATATTTCCGAAACGTGACACCATGTTGTTTGTTTACAGAAGAACGTGCGATGATTGAATAGTCCTGCGCTCATTAAATATGCTAATAAGCCTGTCACGTGGGTCACGTGAGACAGATATCTATCTCACATGACCTTCTCACATGAGACACGCATAGGAAATGGGGGTGGGGGCGGGGGGGGGTGTGGGGTGGAGAAAAGTAGAAGTCCAAGCATCTGATTGCAAGTCGAGGTTCAGCACTCTGTTACATGACTCCCATTTTTCCAGAGCGTTGGTGGGTACTGGTGTTAAAGGTTGTAATAAATCTGAATAAAATAACTGACACAGCTTCGCAGTGAATTTTAGCTTAGCGATTTTTTTTTCTTCACCACCCGTTTGCAATTGGATTGTCTTTTAAATATTTCCCATTCTTTTGGAATGGAGCTAAATACCCCAAAATAAATTATATATGTTAATGACATGTTAATTGCATGCATCCTTTTGGCATCCATACGGATTAAAAATTTGTTGTTTTCATCTCTGAGGTCATTGACAGAAAAACAACTTCATTTATCAAGTCAGAGTAGAGAATAATATTACAGTTTATCATAACGGATTTAAGAAAATAGTTTCAAAAACACAACGGTAGGGATTGTAGTGACTTCAGCTAAATAAGACATTGAATTCAAAACATCCCTCTAAAAGGGATTTAGATGCTTTGCAAATGTCTTGGATCCCGTCTTTATGAGGATTCCAAATATCACAACAACAGTGCAGTCTCCGTGGACTGGTCGTATTCCGCGCGTGGGCAGTGATGTTCATCAAAATCATGACGTGATTCGGTTTATACGATTTTGACGACTTTCACACTGTATACTTTCAACCAATCAAACGCAGAGGCGGGGCAAATGATTAAATTATTAGTCTATGATTGGAGTCCTCCACAGGGAGAATATGCCTGGGTAAAGTAGTTTGTAGTTGTTTCTATCCAAATCAATTTCATTGATTTTCTAAATGTTTTAATGTGGGTAAATTTTATACCAAAACATTAACCTACAGGTACTCGGCACAAGCTGAGAACTCGAAAAAATGACATTTAATAAGGACTTTTGGATCGACTCTCTTCACCCCCCTTAATAGACTAATATATAGAACAAGGTAAACAACATTGAAATCCTCGACAAACCAACCGACCTTCGTTTCATTCGTCTCAAATCTTAACTACGTGGTGTTTTACCAAATACCCGGTGTCATTTGAAAGGTGAGACAATAAGCTTTACGCTCATGTATAACTTGGCCGTTGGGTGTTCTGGGCTTATTCATAATTACTTGGAATTTCGGGATAAAACACGAAAATCATCAGGTCGACATCGATTGCGTTCAAGTGAATAAGTAGGACATCACCTGAACTGCCTGATTTACGATCAAACCTGAAGGTTTCATGTTCCGATTGAAGCATATTCTTAAATGGCATGTTTCGTGGTGCTCAGTTTTGATCGTGAATTGAATTTAATTCACACACCATGGTCGCAAGTCTCAGATTTACATTATTCTCCGAATAACATTGACAGAGATTTTTCCAGGCCAGCCATGAATAAAGCCTAGAACGCACTCATACATCAACGCTCTCCCATTGGCTACTATTTTAGTCAACACAAAAGCGTTGATAAACTAAGTATAAATACAAGTTAATTTTTACCCTGGGCGAATAGTAGCCAATGGGAGAGCGTTGATGTATGAGTGCGTTCTAGGCTTTATTCATGGCTGGCCTGGAAAAATCTCTGTCAATGTTATTCGGAGAATAATGTAAATCTGAGACTTGCGACCATGGTGTGTGAATTAAATTCAATTCACGATCAAAACTGAGCACCACGAAACATGCCATTTAAGAATATGCTTCAATCGGAACATGAAACCTTCAGGTTTGATCGTAAATCAGGCAGTTCAGGTGATGTCCTACTTATTCACTTGAACGCAATCGATGTCGACCTGATGATTTTCGTGTTTTATCCCGAAATTCCAAGTAATTATGAATAAGCCCAGAACACCCAACAGCCAAGTTATACATTAGCGTAAAGCTTATTGTCTCACCGTTCAAATGACACCGGGTATTTGGTAAAACACCACGTAGTTAAGATTTGAGACGAATGAAACGAAGGTCGGTTGGTTTGTCGAGGATTTCAATGTTGTTTACCTTGTTCTATATATTAGTCTATTAAGGGGGGTGAAGAGAGTCGATCCAAAAATCCTTATTAAATGTCATTTTTTCGAGTTCTCAGCTTGTGCCGAGTACCTGTGCATTAACCATCAGACAGTACCGTATGGACATCATTTTCTTTTCATCAGCCCTCATTCAATAGAAACGTTCACGGCCAGCGCTATTCTAAAAAATCGCGAATTAATTTTCACTATTTTTTTTCATTTTTTGTCTCAAAAATATAGGTTATGACCCCTCATTGGAACGAGCTCGACGAGCTCGTTCCAATGAGGGGTCATAACCTATGTTTTTGAGACAAAAAATGAAAAAAAATTAGTTATTCAAGAATTTTTTTTTCCAAGTGTCGTCTGCTTTTCATGTTAGGTAAAGGGTTAAATCCGCCAGATTTTGCTTTCACTATCATCGTCGTACAGTACGCCTTAGTGACACAGCGCCATAATGACCCCAAGTGTGCACTTGAGATTAAGTGCCTGACCCAAGGGCACTACGCAGTTACCGCTAGTCAGGATCGAATCGCGGATATTTCGAGTACTATGATTACAAAAGTGGATACAAAATTTCGATCAGATCGCGACTCACAGTCGCGATCGTTCGAAAATCTCTGCACTCTTTAGTCCCTACAGCACGGTAGAATCACACCCATCAACAAAAAATGCGACAAAATGGAACATCAGATGCCATTTTTCATATACGCTAAACGATAGATTATCGAAAAAATTGCGAAAAAAATAGAAATAATACCAGTATCCCCCACTGTGAACTTGTGAAGATATAGAAATTTTCACTTTCACGGTATCGATCAAAATGGCGGCTTTCAGGGCATCACTGCAAGGTGAATACGAGTCAAATTATCGCTGGAGATGTTCAATTTGTTCTAAAAACGTATAATACAAAGATAATCTCGTGTTGTTGAGTTGATATTTCAATTTTCAGAATCGGTGTGAAATTTGTTGTAAGGGGAAAGTCATTGTTGGTTTGACGGAAGAAACGTCAACAAAAGACTCCCGGACTTTCGGACTATCCACGGCGTCACAAATCCTCTTTTACATGTTATCGATATTGAGTTGAAACTGCATTTTCAACTGAATCCGGATATCATTGGATGGGAGTTTTATCACGTGAACTGAAGGATGTAATGTCCCCAAAGATATGGAATACAGCTGTTTTTATGCATTGCAGTTGCAATCAAAAAGTGATCACTTGTAGTAACGGTGACGAAATCTTGAAATGTCTTTCTGAAAACTACGGAAACAATTTAAAAAGACTACATCAAATTTATTCCAACTCCTCTGTTTAAAACGATCAGTTTCCAGAACCACATAGGAAATATGAAACTCGGTATTTTGTTGCAATTGAACCTAATAATCTTGATTGAAAATCATACAACTTTTTTTAAAAGTTAAATCTATTCACTGTTTAATTAACATTTACTGCACGTGAAAACCCACAACAATATTAATTACTCAAATCACTTTGCCAGCACTAAACTAGAATTGTCAGCATTTGTCGACGACAGAAGTCATTTTCGTGAATCATTAATCATTTGAACCCTCGTTTCCTGAAATGAAGTCGCCTTTGTGTACACTTACAGTGAGACGGGTCAGTCCAATATCAATAAAAGGAAGGACAAGATAATAACTGCAGCCTGAGGCCGTCTGGCTACAGACTGCAGTTATTATTTTACCATCAATGCCCCGTGTATAATCCTCTTATATATATTTATTTATTAAGGTTTCACGACACGTTAACAGCTACGGTCACATCGTGTTGATGGCAGTTTTACGGGTGGAGGAAGCCAGAGTACCCGGAGAGAATCACCGAGCAACGACGAGCAGCTGCCAGCTCCCCAATATCGTAACTCCGCACTGCAGCACAGGCAGGGTTAGATTGGTTGAAGGCATGCGCACCATCGACGTGCAGTACGCCTTAGTACACGGCGTCATCTTGCCCCAATGTGGACAATCGAGGTTAAGTGCCTTGCCCAAGGACACAACGCGGGAGTCCGAATCGATCACTCAGATGGCCACCCATCCAAGTAGTAACCGGGCTCGACGTTGCTTTACTTCGGTGATCTAACAAGAACCGGTTACTGCAATACCACCGCGCCCCCTAGGCCTCTTATAATAAGACAAAAATGGGATGAAATTATGCCTTGCACCGAAAAATCGGCCTTACGAGTTCAATGGCTAAAACTACCTGTCACTTCTGATAAAATACAACTGGCGTAGATTTGCTATGTTGGAGGAGAGGATGGTGGTGTTGGGGGAGGGGGCGGGGAGGGCAAATTTGAAATTCCTTGCTTATTAATTAATAGTGGAATAGTAACATTTTATACGAATAATGTTTGAATACAAGGAATATTTTGTCGAATGTGAGGTTTTTAAAGATGTCGAGTGTGTGTAGCCCCTGAAGAATTGTTTCGTGTTGTGCTTTCCGTAGTGATGTCAATATGTTGTCAGGATTACAAGTATGAGTGTCCATGTAAGTACCTCACAGTTCCGGTAGTAGAGTGCGGCACCTGAAGCTCTCAAACAGAGCTTCCCAAAAATGATACCAAGGCTTGTAATTGTCAAAAGGGAAAAACCTTATGAACATTTGCTTGTGGTATTAATTTTCCGACAAACGAATTTACCCGTTTACCCAACGTAACGACCAAAACCGACCAGAGCTATTCGAAAAACTCGCCATTCAATTTTCTTTATTTTTTTCATTTCGTGTCTCAAAAAACATAGCTTATGTGGCCTCGTGGGAACGAGTTTGTCGAGCTCGTTCCAACTAGGTGGCATAAGGTATGTTTTTGACGCAAAAAATTAAAAAAAATAGTTCAAGAATTTTGTTTTAAAGTATCGTCTGCCTTTGGGCTTAGGTAAAGGGTCAAAGAGGAGAGGGTGTCTATAGACGATGAGCCTCAATGCATAAATACGCCAGACTGGCTTGGAAGATGTCCCTTAGATCAGATAATAGATAGGTCCGCGATCTCTATTTTTCTTCCTTTGCTCAAAAACTACCAAAACGCAAACGGAACTAAACTAATCTGCATTTTACCATTTACTGGATTCATGTATAGACCTATCAAAGATCAAGGGCGTCGAGAGGAATATCGGATCACGGGAGACTTTGGACGAAGGAGCCCGCCACCCACATGATTAGAAGCGGTGGGATAGGGCAAGGTGTTAACTTACTAGGTTGATTTCCCTCCGCGAATTACTCGTGTGGACACTAACAGATTTTGGGATTTCACAAGTAGACTATACGTATACTGAACAAATATGCATTCAAGCTATTTTGTCAACGGGAACTTGCTTAACATCGGTGGACTATGCGATATTAGGCCATTCAATGGGGAACCGGCTATGCTATTGAGCCCATACACTGCCAGTGACCGTGTATGAGCCCATACACTCCCTCTGCTGGTCGCCATTTTGTTTCCGAATTAATTTTCCCTCCTCAAGTTTTCACCCATTTTCGTGCAAATAAAATACAGTTCATTGTGGCAACATTTTCGACACAGTAACTTGATTGTCGTCTTTTAATTTATTATTTAATTCGTTTAGTGCCATGATAAATAAGCTACAGGATGTTTACTTGCCATGTATGGCGCCATGTATGTATGGCGCCATGTGAGGCTCAGCGTGATCAATATTAATCTCACTTCTCCTCACATGACGCCACACCTGGCAAGTAAACGCCCTGTAACTTACAATAGGTTTTATTCTTCGTTTGAGCCTGGAATTGGAAAACGTACGTTGACGTATTGTACATCTTTAGTCGACGCGCTGTATGTCAACGGTTCGCTCGCCTTCAATCACTGCTAATCCTGCTATTGCCAAGATGATAAATTAGAGAGTGCGATAGTTGCACAGGGTGGCTCAGTGCCTCACTTCACTCTGGCTTCCTTCACCCGTAGAATTGACCCGTAAATTTGCAAATTTTGAAATGAATCAAACAGTTAAAAGTGATGTTGCTCCCTAATAAATAAACAAACAAATATTGTACACATATTCCTTTCATGTTAAAATTATATTGATGACTAGGGGAGGGGGTGAGTAGTATATTTAGTATAATCATGTTTAAATTGTCAGAGCTTTTCCGGTCCAAAAACAAAATATGTCATACGGTCATTTAGTAGTGTGGATGCTGAGTTAAAGACTGGGGCAGACCGATCAATATTTTCAACGGGCTGCCCCGTTGAAAATATTAATCGGTCTATCCCCAAAAAATAAATATGGACTCTTCCAGTTACTACCATTGGACACTGACATAGAAGAAACCACCAGGGTTTAAAGGGGTTAAACAAATTCGAGCATTTATTCTTCAAACAACAGCTACAAACGGAAAGAAATATTGGAGAATTCATCATTACCCTGCACGTGCACTATTGCTTTCGAAAGAGAAGCCAAATATCTATAAAAAAGAACGCACGATTTAATTTTAGCATGAATTTGAACAGTTTTTTTTTTATATTATTGCGTAACTCGATAGCTATTTTGAATAATAACGGGTAAGGCAAAGCATTCGTCACGGGATTTCAATGCAAGGCATCGCAAGACATTGTCAGCATAATAACTCCTCTTTCGGGAGATGTCACGATTTAACCAAATTACTGATGGCAAAACAATGTGCTGCGATACATTATTGATTACATAATTTGGTCATATGGCACTGTTAAGGGACGATTTTCTGGCACGAAGCCATATTCATTTTAAATTGTGACGCATTGCCCCAAAAGAAAGCTACACCCAATAACGTAGCTCGTGACACACATTTGTGTCGGCAAAAGTGACTAAAATTTCTTATAACAAGCAAGTGCAGACATCGTTAACCCGAAATTGTTTTTATAATTGCTTTCGCGATTTTCTCGAATTTGGTGTCTATCAAGTATTAGCGGATAGAAATCAAAACTTTAATTCGTTTGTTGTAGCAAACAAAATGATGTATGTGACAATTGTTTCGACAGTTCGGCAGGAAGCTTGAAATGACGATGAACACAGAGGCAAAGGCGAACTGCTTCAATTTCTCGCTTTCTTTTCCTGGGGGGAAAAAAGTGAAAACAAACTTTTCAGTGTATTACACATTATCCGAAGAGTTGGTTAACCCTTTACCCAACGTAACGGCCAAAACCGGGCAGCGCTATTCTCAAAAATCGCGAATTAATTTTCACTATTTTTTTCATTTTTTGTCTCAAAAACATAGGTTATGACCCCTCATTGGAACGAGCTCGACGAGCTCGTTCCAATGAGGGGTCGTAACCTATGTTTTTGAGACAAAAAATGAAAAAAAATTAGTTATTCAAGAATTTGTTTTCCAAGTGTCGTCTGCTTTTCATGTTAGGTAAAGGGTTAAATCCGCCAGATTTTGCTTTCACTATCATCGTCGTACAGTACGCCTTAGTGACACAGCGCCATAATGACCCCAAGTGTGCACTTGAGATTAAGTGCCTGACCCAAGGGCACTACGCAGTTACCGCTAGTCAGGATCGAATCGCGGATATTTCGAGTACTATGATTACAAAAGTGGATACAAAATTTCGATCAGATCGCGACTCACAGTCGCGATCGTTCGAAAATCTCTGCACTCTTTAGTCCCTACAGCACGGTAGAATCACACCCATCAACAAAAAATGCGACAAAATGGAACATCAGATGCCTTTTTTCATGTACGCTAAACGATAGATTATCGAAAAAATTGCGGAAAGATAGAAATAGTACCAGTATCCCCCACTGTGAACTTGTGAAGATATAGAAATTTTCACTTTCACGGTATCGATCAAAATGGCGGCTTTCAAGGCATCACTGCAAGGTGAATATGAGTCAAATTATCGCTGGAGATGTTCAATTTGTTCTAAAAACGTATAATACAAAGATAATCTGGTGTTGTTGAGTTGATACCATCACTTCCACACGTATTCACCTTGCATTGATGCATGAAATCCGCCACCTGAATCAGATCGCAAGACTCTACCTGTTCGGAGTTTCGATCAAATCTCTTCCGCGTATCGTTGCTCATCAGCGTTTTACTTTCATGCATCAATTCAAGGTTGAAACGAGTGGAATTATCGATAGGAATGATCAGAGTCTTATAAAAAGCGTATAATAAAAAGAAAATTATCTAACTCGTGACTGAGAGAAATGGTTATTTTCGCTCACGCAAGCGCTCGCGAAAAATAAACATTTGTCTCGCACACTCATGAAATAATTGTCGGTATCCACTAAAAAACATTAGATATCCTCTATTTATTTGCTTTTCTTTCCCTTGACTCCAATTCGCAGTATTTTATTCACGAAATCTCGACCAAGTGTGTCGCAATCTGATGGAGCAAAAAACATTTTTATGAACACAGTACTCTGCGCTCTGATTTGTTTGTGCCGCAATGTGGTGGTATCGTGAAACGGTCAAAATAAATGTTGGGTGGGCTTTGAGTGAAGTTCTAACCAGTCAATATCATTTACTCAGTGGCTCCGCAGCTCACTTTTTATTGGAATCTGCCATTGCGAAACAGACGAGGGAGTTATACACTTTCTAAGTTGTACAAGAGAATACACATGGCCGAATAATTATGCATTGACATGTTGACAGAACATGTAAAATTACTCGAGGCATGAACAAACGTCTTAGATTCGGACGAAAAATTGAAAAACACATATTCTGATGTAGACAAAAATGACATTTTGCATCAATAAACAAGTATTTACAAGATTTCAGGTTACAAAATACCTCAACTGCAATTTTTTTTAAACGTACGGCACAAATTCAAGTCTAAAATCCAAGACATATCCTCCAATTTGGAGCTTTTTATTGTGAACAGGTATAAATACTTTATTCATATAATTGTAGGTAAAAGTGTGAACACTTGCGCAGGTAACACGCTACTAAATCTGTCAACTCAGAGAGGGATCTTAGGACTGAAAATAACAGAGGGAGTTGAGGTGTTTCTGTGTTGTCAGAGGGTTGTTCCTGCCAATGGCCTGCGCGTTCAGTATTTTCATTCTGGAGTGTGGGTGAGATGGAGTATCCTCAACTGTGTCAGGTGTATGCTACATAGCATATCCTAATTTGTTATTATGGATATGTGACGAATGTTATGTAACCCTCTCATTATTCTCGTCTACAGTTTCCTACGTCCTAGTGCCAAACGGGACAACAATCAGACATTTATGATCGCCATGTTTGCCATCACCACTGTGGATTTAAGTCAGTTTCGCATAGTCCACTCAAACGAAAATGTCTGTTGGGGAGCTAGAGTGTAACTTTATAGTCTGACAGTTGTTTGAGGGTTGAGGTATAGTAACAAACGACCATCGCCTGAGGAAAATTCTCGGGATGTTCGATCACTCTTTGTCAGCATCGATTCTGGGGCTAATGTTGTCATAGCACACCGTCTTATAGGGTGGCGAAGTAAAAAAGTTGTCCTCTGTGCGCAGAGAGACGTACTCCGCGCAGGCTAAAGATCCCTTTGTAGTTTTCGATCGAGGCCACGACGTTGCCGCTTGAAAGGTCTTCCCATACACCTTCACCATTGGGCCAAGGGGAGGGCCGCTAGTTCGAGTAAATGCCTATTTCCCGGGGTCTGCCCACACCCCTGCCTGGAGTGCACCTGGCGCCCATGAGGCAACAAAACAAATAACCACGATAATAGACGTTAACAAACAAATAGCCACACTCAACTGGTCAAAATAATGGGACACCGTTTCCCTTTTTCTCAACCTGATGTTCATGCGGGGAAATTCCTTCAGCTTCAATGAACTTGTATTATGGTGATGCAAAATTATCAAACTCAGCTCATGTATGTTTTTTCCATCGGGCAATGCTATTTCGATCCAAATTCAATTCACTTCATAAGGTCACCAAAGTCATCCAAGTGATGCAGTACAGATGTCTTGGACTGGTCGTAATCCAAGCGGGGGCCGGGATGTCCACTCATGAGTTTACCAGGTAATAAAACTCATCATCAGCAAAATGTTAATTAATGAAACACTGGGTTGTTCCGGGTGCCTCATTACTTAAATTTGATTATTCCAATAATTAGTGTTTGGAATCTGATATTATTGCGTCCGCGGAAATATTGCCCACCCATGAAAAGTGACCATTCGACGGAAACCGTACTGTAGGTGTGCGTTTTGCGAAAATAATTAGAGAATTATACTTGTGTCGTACACAAGAATCTCTTTAACCCTTTACCCAACGGAGGCGATATCAAAATTTATTATTTTGAATATCATTTTTTATTTTTTTTCAAAAAACTTCAACAAAACGATATCATGTGACCCCTCGTTGGAACGAGCTCGTTCCAACGTGGGGTCACATGATATGGTTTTGTTGAAATGTTATGAAAAATAATATTTTTTCAACTGCTGAAGTTGCATATTACGCGGGCGATTCGTTGGATACAAGGTTAAACACAAGATGCCACATCATTCATAATTTTTAGAAATGTGCAAACTGAAATGAGATTGGCGTTTCATTTCAAAATTCTTCTCTCTCACTTTCAGTGATTGCAACTGGTCTTCATTTATCTTTTCTTTGGTGTTTTTTCATTGTAGATTGTTTATGCCCTGGGTTGTGTAATTCCCTGCAATATTGAATGCATGTTGTTGGAAAGTATACGCAGCGTTCATTGCAGCACTATCAGGTTTTGAATAGAATGACTTGTGACTTTTATTGTTAATTCAATAACTATACATGATCTTTTATCACCGAATTTTTGTCGCCACTGATGTTGCTGTTTGAGACCGTTTTCTGGTTTTTGGTAGATAAATGAAATTTCTTCCTAAAAAGGTTAGATCGTGTAGACAGTTGCAAAACTGTAACTGATGTAAACAGATTTGTTTGGAATAAACACTGAATTTTGAAAAGAATGAAGGCGTCATTCAGCACCATTGTACTAGTATTGGCTCAAACATTAGTTTTGGTTCCGGAATTATATAACTTTCATGCTAACTGGACCATGAGTATATATATTTTTATGTCTGAAGCACCCAAAATGTGAAGGCATAACTATAACAAACTTACCCGAAACGCCAAGCTTTCCGGCCACCAGTCTGATTCTGTAACAAATTTGACGCTGTTGTGGGCTGGAACAAGTCTCGTTCTCTAAAACATAGGTTATGACCCCTTATTGGAACGAGCCCGTCGAGCTCGTTCCAATGAGGGGTCATAATCTATGTTTTTGAGACAAAAAATGAAAATAATAGCTATTCAAGAATTGTGTTTGCAAGTGTCGTCTGCTTTTCATAGTAGGTAAAAGGTTAAAAAAACAAAATAACAATGAAGTCCACTTTACGCCCACGACAAAGCGTCTTCGTTTGCGCGCACGGATACATGACTCAATTGTTGATTGCATAATTCACTTGTGAAGTTATCGTTCATAATCAAACCCGGAAATCCCAGTAAATCACACTTTGGAAAGTAATAAAATATCTATAACTGCGACAGGAAAGAATACCTGTATGTCTTTGTATGTAAAGGCACATATGCTTAGATTCACTCGAGGACTGGAATAGTTCAGTTGCTTGGAAAAGCAAACCTAGGGTTCGCTTTTCCAATCAAGTGATATATATCGGACGACTGAATCTAAAATTTCCTAAATATTCATTTTCTGTGGATCAATGTGAGAAATGTTGCTTAATCGAGACTTGTGTTGATCGACATTTTGATGACATCACAATGAGAAATGAAAACTAACCACAGCCGTAGTGTTATGACTATGCCGGATTAAATACTTATTAAATACTTATGGATTGTAATATTACATAGAGAGTTATTGCTTGACTGTACTGGTTACGTGAAATAATTCATGAGAGGTGAGGGACATTGTACAAACACGAGTGCGCGAATGCGCACGAGTGTTTTACAATATAGTCCCTCGCCTCGAATGAATTATCTCACGCAACCAGTCCAGTCATGCGATTACTCTGTTTATGACTTTTCATTATTAACGATAATTATATTATTCAAACCCTTTACCTAACGTAACGGCCAAATCCGACCATCGCTATTCTCAAAAATCGCCAATTAATTTTCATTATTTTTTCATTTTTTGTCTCTAAAACATAGGTTATGTCCCCTCATTGGAACGAGCTCGTTCCAATGAGGGATCATAACCTATGTTTTTGAGAGAAAAAATGAAAATAATAGCTATTCAAGAATTGTTTTTGCAAGTGTCGTCTGCTTTTCATATTAGGTAAAGGGTTAAAAAAACAACGAAGTCCACATTACACCCACGACAAAGCGTCTTCGTTTGCGCGCACGGATACATGACCCAATTGTTGATTGCATAATTCACTTGTGAAGTTATCGTTTATAATCAAACCCGGAAATCCCAGTAAATCACACTTTGGAAAGTAATAAAATATCTATAACTGCGACAGGAAAGAATACCTGTATATCTTTGTATGTAAAGGCACATTAAATTAAACAAACAGGCCATAACAGCGTCGAATAATCCGAACAGAATTAAATTGATTGCCTGAGAGCTTGCCAAGAAATATCAGGATGATAGAACGTGAAATATTTTTTTTTTTGATTTCAGGCATGAATGCAAAGATGCGAATTTTCAGGTAAAATGTATATGTTAGGGTGGGGGTGGAAGACGCGTCGCATAATCCCAACCTCTTCCATGGTGACGACTCGGCTAGCATTCTTAACTCTTCGCCTAGTACGACAAGCAGACTGCACTCTCATGAAAATGTTTTTTGGATAACTAAACATTTTCGTTTGTCGCCTCAAAAACACAGCTAATATTATCCCTCATTGGACCAAGCTCAATGAAGGCCCATAAACAATTTTGGAGACGATGGCTACTTTAACGAATATCGCTGAACAAATATAGCCGGTATGTAGGGTCTAGGGTTAAAAATGTCAAACATATTTTTTCTATCTAAGGGTTACCCGAAAAAGTTAAGTAATGTTTTTGAGTTTGCCATAGCTTCCAATGTCCATATACCTATAATACAATGATGATCAGTAAATGACAATTGTTCATTCTTTAATATTTTTAGCGTGTTTTAAGACACTTTTAGATTGTTTCAATCTGTAATATAGAATGTAAGGTAGGAAACGGAGCCATAGGGCCGCCACACTTTTTCCGAAATAGATGAACGATTTTACAACATAAATCCACCACCACTACTGGAGAATCAGTACTTGATGGCGGTGGGTGGGCTCACGACTTAAATGCAGTCACCGACAACATATATTTTTCTTTGGATTCCCGTCATTCCAATCCTGTTTGGAATTTGCAGGAAGGGCTACACAGACTCTTTAGAGTTAGGATGTGATAAATAGAGGATATCTAGTGTTTGTGAGTCGATACTGAAAATTATCTCATGGGTAACCAAGACAAATGTTTATTTTCCGTGAGCGCTTGCGCGAGCAAAAATCAACATTTGTCACGGTTACGAATGAGATAATGTTCGGTATCCACTCACAAATACTAGATTTTCTTTTTATTATACGCTTTTTATAAGAATCTGATCTTTCCTATCGATAATTCCATTCGTTTCAACCTTGAATTGAAGCATGAAAGTAAACAGCAGATGCGCATTGATACGCGGAAGTGATTTGATCGATACTCGGAACAGGTAGCGTCTTGCGATCTGATTCAGTTGGAAGGTTCCATGCATCAATTCAAGGTGAATACGCGTTGAATTATTTCTGGAAATGATCGGTATCCACTCAAAAACACTAGATTGTCTTTTCATTATACGTTTTTAGAAAAAAAAAACTGATCATTTCCAGTGATAATTTGACTCGTATTCACCTTGAAGTGATGCTTTGAAAGCCACCATTTTGATTGATACCGTGAAAGTGAAAATGTCTATATCTTCATAGTGGGGGATACGTTTTCTATCCTTCCGCAAGTTTTTCGATAATCTATCGATCAGCGTGTAACAAAAGATTACATCGCATTACTTATCTCATCTTCGCCCTTTGAAGTCGAGGAAAGTGCACAGTTTGAGCTCTGTATTTACTAAATTTCAACTCGGCCGAAACATCGAGCCGGGCCACTACGTGACAGCTCTTCAAATTCTGAATGAATATGGAATGTGTTTTCCTTGCCACTGAGCAAAAGATTCAACATTTAAATTATTGGCAATTGGGCTGGGTACATTAAATCACGATGTTAATACTGTACTCTTAAATCTGTTTGATTAAAAATCAACCCATATGAACTGGGTTGAGTACATGTAAATATGAACCCAGCTGGGTTCATATTCACTCAACGTAGTGCATTTAGGTTGATTTTTAACCCTACTGATTTTAGAGTATGCAAAAGTTAAGTATTATTTCTGTATCCGTTGAAATGTTCAACATTTACTGAATATAACCCTCTATACTTCTGTGCCATTGTTTAGTTTAAACAATATTTATTTCACAAAAAATATAAGCAGTAGCGTTGCAAATAGCACATGGTGTCATAGATTTGACACAAAGCTTGTAAGCTTCAGCAACCGTCTCCCCACAGAAGACAAAATAACTATCACACACTACACGAAGAAGGCGGGTAGTATAGTGTTTAGTACTTCTTAGCTGAGATAGTGGCAGTGTAACTGGAAGCGAATGAAATCGACCGAGGTCTAAGGCCACGAGATTATTTGAACCAATAAGCATTTTATTTCCCCCAGTATGAATCCTCGGACGCCTACACCTGTCTGGAGAACTGATTGAGAGAATCCAAATAAATTCTTACCGCCACGAAATAAATATTTGTTCTTGTTGGCATTAATGGTGAGTTTTGAAGTCCACTTTTATGGCATCGATCACCAATAAGATGTCTTAAAAAAATCGATGATAGACCGATCCATGAAGAACATTATCGTCTGAGTAAGGTATAAATGGAACATATTTCTCGATTTGCAATTCAGGAAGACCGGATATAAAATACTTTCTGTGGAACACTTAAGTCTATTTTAAGTTAAGTGTTGTTATCTGTTTAGTAGCTGACACGGGAAACAATTTTTTGTTATGACTCCTCAGACCAGATTTATTGGTCATCAGAACGAACACACCGAGCTGGTAAATTTGGTTTAGTAACTGTTATTTCTTTGTCCCTGGAAAACCTTTTGGTAGATATTTTGTTGAGCTGTATTGTATTCTATGAAAAAAAAGTCACTTTATATTTTCTGTATCAATGTACTTGTGACGATAGCCAATATATAGTGTTCAACCGATGATCGGAATCGGCTACCCCAATCGGCCGATTGTGGGCAATCGGATGATAACGAAAACGGCAACGGCTCCTGGAACATCGGTTCAACCGATTGTTGCCAAGCATTTTATTATCTTATGCAATTGTTAATGTAAAATGATGCCAATGATACCATTCAATAAAATTGAAAAACCACCACAATGTGTATTCTTAATTTTCCTGAACACCCCTTTACGGGATATACAAATTAAACGACATCTAAAGCATACAATTGAGCGTACTTGCCACAATCGCCAGTTCATACTGGAAAAGTGGAGGTTGCCCTCCATTGACTCAGGTTGCAGCAAAATCACCAGTCGCGCGCACTTGGGCGGTGTACGTGGCTCTGGAAGCCACGTATACCGCCCAAGTGTGCGTGACTGGTGATTTTACTGCTACCCGAGTCGACGACGCTTAACACTGTGAAATATATTGAGTTTAATGTAGTTCTTTCAATCCTCGACTCGTCTAATAGTGCACTGTATTACAATCGGAATCGGCATCGGAATCGGTCGATTGTGAGCTCAAATAACTAGTAATCGGTCAGCAGCCGTTTCTGGTAATCGGTTTAACACTACCAATACAACAATGACATGATTTTGGATGGCATCGGGGTCTATTAACAACCCAACATAAATGATCAGCAGCCCAACATCTTACAAGTGTCCCGAGACGTTATAATACCACAATGCACGGCAAAGTCATATTATGACTATTTTTATCACAACGTTTCGACAACTGAACTGCAGCTGCCTTCTGCTTTGTTGTCAAACAGACGTCGAACAACCACATGGCTGTCACCCGTCCCGTTTACGAAGAAGTTGGGAAACTTACAAGCTGTCAGACATTAGTTGAAACACGCTGTTTGTGAGGGAGGCCATTGTGTTTATCATAATCTCCGAATATAATCCCTGACATGAGGAAAATACTCGGAAAAGAAACCTGTTTTCACAATGTCACGAAGGATCGAATTACGAGCGAAAAGGAAGGCTGGGAACTTTCAATCGTACGGATCTCAACCACGTAATGTGTTGTACCGTTATTGAGATTCTAATTGATTAACGATCCAACACGGCGCGTGATCTTTAGAGCTTTATGCAGTTTTAAAGTTCGAGTGAAACTCCACTAATGTATTAGGAACGCACTGAAAAGTATTAATAATCTACGTTCAGTCTTATAGTAGTTTGCCCAATATTTTTCACAATAACGTTTTAGAATGTAATGTTGCGAAGTAGCGTAAGGACTGAAACTGTAGTGGTAAAGTGTAGAGCTGAAACGGTTAGCTCATTTTCGTAACCGACTAACCGAGAGCTATAACCGGATAATATCCGGTTATCCGTAGCCATTATTTGACCGAATCTGGGATCAAAACTATTGGAATTGGAAAGCAGTATTCTAGAAACTCTTCCGTAGTATGTGTACAAACGAACGTTGTCGAGTACTCGACAACGTTCGTTTGTATACATACTACGGAATAGTTTCTGCGGTTACTCAGTTCTCACGGAAATTGTCGATCATTAACGAAGTCTTGAACGCCAAAGTCGATTATTTCTCAATATATACAGCGCTGCTTCGATGTGTAATCTACATTTTAACTGTGGAATGACGACCACTGTCGATATTTTGGATAACCGGTTGACGTTTTTTTTTTAACTCGGTTAGGTAGGTAACCGGTTTTAAACCAGTTATCCGGTTAACCATTTCAGTACTAGTAAAGTGGAGGGGCAGACATAGACTTTCGATATTGACTGAGGGCTGTGTTTCCATGTAAAACACTGTAAAACATATTTCTGAAATTCTGTGTTTTTATGGCTGTTATCCCGGAGGTAGGTGACAGCTCACACCTCAAATACATGTTCTGTTGCAATCTAAACTATGAATCGTTACTTTTATCGTCATTTATTTTGGATTTGTATCCCCAGAATACTGCCCGATAAAACAGCTAATTATGCTGAATCACACCTGTATGTGCAATAATTCGTTTACCAAACACATATTTCAGTAATCTCAGCGGACATTATAGAAACTTCCTTTGTGAAATGAGAAATGGAAGAAGAAAGAAATAAACACTAATTTTGTATTTTCTTTTTTGCTTACAAAATGCAAGCTTTGCTTTTTCTGAAATTATGTCTGATTCAGTTTTTACACGGACGGCAAATATAATAATTTCACTTTGTAGAAACCTTAGTAAGCCGTTTTTAAACATTTTACAATAAGTTGTACCTGAAGGGAAGGGAAGAAGTACTACGTTTTAACCCTTTACCCAACGTAACGGCCAAAACCGGCCAGCGCTATTCTCAAAAATCGCCAATTAATTTTCATTATTTTTTTCATTTTTTGTCTCAAAAACATAGGTTATGACCCCTCGTTGGAACGAGCTCGTCGAGCTCGTTCCAACGAGGGGTCATAACCTATGTTTTTGAGACAAAAAATGAAAAAAATTAGTTATTCAAGAATTTTTTTTGCAAGTGTCGTCTGCTTTTCATGTTAGGTGAAGGGTTAAAACATAACACACTCGAGATTTAAATCATACATCATTGGAAAGAATTTGCGAAGAAATTCCTGAATTGGTGCGGCTAGTCCAAAAATAATCATTGTTTTTTTTTGGAGTAGCAAATGTTAAATATTTTCTCTACAGTGTCCTATAGTAAATTATTACACGCCTGTTCAATGAAATCTCCATCTACAGAAATACTAAACCATGCGGAAAATGAAAATCCGTTCCAGACACATGCGCTGAACGGAAATCTTTTATGGACTATATTTATAAAGAAGCGAAATTTCACTGGAGTTTTCTGCAGATCTATCACCGCAATTACAATTTGAATCGCTGGCGATAGCTGAAAATCGCCCCCGAGTTCCAGTGTGTTCTGTGTGACAGTAGGCGACGAAATAGTAAGACGGGTTCTCCACGCAAATTTGGTTGGCGATAAAATGTATTGTTCGTGTTGATAGTTGTCAAATGAATTGCTGAATGTCCTTCTAGTAATTGTTTCTACAGACGTGAAGGCATGTAATAAACACTGAAGGACACGCGCGTGTGGATGGGTTAATCGATATGGCACTTGTTCCATCGTGGAATGATAAAACTCGAGGCCTGCGGCCTCTCGTTTTATCCTTCCGCACTGGCACTCGTGCCATATCGATTAACCCAATCACACGCGCGTGTCGTTCTGTGTTTTGTTTTTTGAATAGCAAATGTTAAATATTTTCTCCACAGTGACCAATAGTAAAATTTCAACTTCGCACAACTCGGAATTTCGCGCATGTGTACCAAGGGAGTAAAATAGTTACTCATGAAATGCAATCGGTTTTAATGGGGCGGGGGAGAGGGGGGGGGGGGGGTGTAAGCAACGAACCGTGAATCTTTGATTGATTGATTGATTGATTTATTGATCAACTTTGTTCCATTGACATGGAGTACAGTTGCATAGATATTTTATAAATAAACAAGATATAAAACATGTAAAAGTCGGTTCGATTAGAAATCGTTGCGATGATTTGATTCGATTCGAGTCGATTTCCGCAGATCAGAAATTTTAGAATCGTTGTGATATTCTCCCAACCCTACTAAGTGTATCACCTGGAACTCTGCTTCTATCATCAGAGAGCTGTCTGGTGTTTTCGTTTATTAAAAGCAACTAAAAGAAACTTGGCTTTATATTCTACTGATGCCAATGTGTTTTCGCAGCAATTATTTGTTTCTGAATTTGACATTCCTCGTTCGTCTGATAATTTCATGGGAGATGCTTAAATCTAAAGTCGATTTTCATGCCGACATAAGTCAGGGACGACACTTTCCACACCGTGTTCTACCAAATTGTGTTCTGTATTTATACTACGTTTAACCCATTACCCAACGCAGACGATATCAAAATTTCTTCTTTTAAATATCATTTTTTTTTTAATTTTTCAAACAATTTCAACAAAACCATATCATGTGACACCTCGTTGGAACGAGCTCGACGAGCTCGTTCCAACGAGGGGTCACGTGATATGTTTTTGTTGAATTTTGTTTTAAAATAATATTTTTTCAACTACTGGATTTGCATATTACGCGGGCGGATAGGCCGATTCGTTGGGTAAAGGGCTAATTAAACTTGAATTAAGTTTGTTTTGTTTTATTATTGGAGTTTAATACCACTTTCAGCAGCTAGAGTCACATCGAGTCGGACAGTGTTACGTGTGGAGAAAGCCAGAGAGCCCGTACAGAACCGAGGTTAAGTGTCTGCCCAAATACACAACACTGTTACCGCTGTCAGGATCGAACGATCGACCTTTCACTTTGAAGTTCTGTGCTCTAACCGCTGCGCCACCGCGCTTCCACTCGAATTGAGTGAAGGAAGCTTAGATTTTCTAAGAGAAATACACATTCTGATGTTTGTTTGTCTTCTTGCGTGGCGCTGTTTTGTGTCAAAACATTTCGTTCACGTCAAGACGTATATCAGATTCGTAACGACCAACCAAATATGTTCTCGCATGACGTTCTTACGTCTAGTACGGATTCTAGACATGATTTATCTGGCACATTTCTCACTATCTATCTTGTATCGGATTATTTATTTATTTATTTATTAGGGTTTAACGATACTTTAACAGCCAATGTCATATCGTGTCGGTGACAGTTTTACGGGTGGAGGAAGCCGGAGTACCCGGATAGAACCACCGTGCAACGACGAGCAGCTGCCAGCTCCCCAACATCGTACTCCGCACTGCAGCACAGGCAGGGTTAGATTGGTTGAAGACATGCGCACCATCGACGTACAGTACGCCTTAGTGCACGGCGTCATCGTGCCCCCATGTGGACAATCGGGGTTAAGTGCCTTGCCTAAGGACACAACGCGAGAGTCCGAATCGATCGCTCATACGGTCACCCATCCAAGGACTAACCGGGCTCGACGTTGTTTAACTTCGGTGATCGGGCGAGAACCGGTTACCGTAACTCCATCGCGCCCCCATCTTGTATCGGATTACATTGAATACGTACAACAGTCGTGGTACAAATTTCCTCAATGGGCTATTGGATCATAATTATAAGAGAAAACGCTTTGCTGGATAGTTAACTGTCAGATTAATTCAATATTTAACCCTTTGATACTTGTGGACGTCTTATGACGTCAGAAATCAAACAACACGTTGATACTTTGTGGTCATTTGTTTTGTTATTATTTTTCGATTTTTTGAAGTTTAAACCTCAAATTCCTATTTTCTCCCGAATAGTGCTTAGTGACAACCGTTGAGCCAAATGTTATCACAGCTTAAAATACTAATATAATCCTGCTGTCACGACTTTTGAACTAGTTGAGTGCTGGAAGCCACTATCAGGGCTTTCAAAAAATGAGGAAACCAGAGCAAAAGCCAACACTTTCCTTGCTTATATTTCATATTCAGTCAAACACAAAACTTATTTTGTATATATAAATTTGTCTTATTACAAATTATTGGAGAGTGCCTGTGGGCACTCTCCAATAATTTGTAATAAAATAAGTTTTGAATAACAAATTCAGACCACCAAAAATAATCTAGTCCTCAACCAGATAATCACTAATGTGAAAAATATCTTGTTATTTGTGCTTTCTGACGTTTGACGTCGCTTTTTGAAAAACGTTGAAGAAACAGAATTCCCAGTGACGTTTGAACTTCAGGATAATTAAAGTCTCAAAGGGTTAAAGTGAAGTCCTATTATGCTAAAGAGAATGCATTACACACACTGTTCAGTGCATTGAAGTTTACGGCTGGTAAGGCTTACGAAAAGGCTACAAAACATGTACTTCTATGGGTGTACATGTGGTAAATCGGTTCGTTTGATTTCTGAGAATACTCCACAATTTACGTATTAACAGCGTGTAATTAGCGTAATGACGAAGCTCAAAAGAAAATATTTTACCTGAAAACATGCAGTGCTCAATTCAAACATCTCTCCGAAATTAGCATTGATATAATTAAAATCAGCTTTGCAACACCTGTAAGTGCTAACAGCGAAAGATGAAGGCAGAAATGATTATGATCTCGAGGGGCGTTAATTATTTAAATAGTATGTCAAGTGCACAGCTAAATTCAACTGTAACGTAAAAGATATTTGCCAGCTTCATGTTTCAGGAGTTTTGTTTTAAATTTCTGTTAACCTTTTGAAACAGAATACTCGCATTCCTAAACGGGATCACAATACGTTCTTAGTTCATAAAGTATATAGATTTTCGGTTAATTTGTAAGGCGGACAGACAAATCAATATTTTCAAATATCTGCCACAACACTGCAAGTTGAAAATAACAATTTGTCTTCCCAAACTAATGAATGCGGATTCTTCCAACTGATGCAGTTGACCTGGCGTGGAGAAAGCTATATCGTTTCAAAAGGTTAACATGAAGTACTCAAACATAATGTCTAAATGTTTAAATAAATGCAACAGTTCGCTTCTCCACGTTCTAGCAAGGTACACGTTTGTATCCGCTTTCAGGGCACCTTCAGAACCCCTACTAGTCAAAAAGCCACAGCTTGTGAAGACCAGTTTATGAAGCCGATCGGTGAGGTTATCAAGTGAAGATGCTGATGTTGTCGTGCAAACCATTATTCGAAACCTTCCAGATTACATGAACAATATGCAGTCGAAAATCGGGCCGATACGGCTCGCGCATTTTCTATGTCCGAAAACGTACAATCCTTGTGAGCGAAACTATCGTGATCATTAACATTTCAAACCCTGGTGGTATTTTCCTTTTCCGTTCTATGGTATAAAATGGGACAGTCTATATTCATTACTTGGGCAAGACCAACAAATAGTTTCAACGTTTCGCTGTATATTTAAAAACATAGATGTACACTCCTCGTAAATTTAATGACGAGTTATTTACCTTTATGATATTAGAGTGTATCATCTGACTACGTCCAACAAGAGGCCAATCGTGCTCAAAGAGGTAATGCAGACGTTTCTGTGATACATTAATTATCAAATCGGTTGAGGTTACCACTTACGGGATGCGATGGTATTTGCGAAAGGTAGATTCACCGTTAACAAACCTTACCAAAGGAGACTTAAGCTTCTAAAAGTTATTAATCTACATATGTTGGTTTTAGAAGTTTCGCCCGGCTGGAGCGTTGCGAAGGTGGGCGACAGGGGAGTTTAAACCTGATTTGTCCCGACTGTGATGGCGCAAATCCCAACTGACTAATATTCCAACGACATCATCATGGCATGCCTTCGTCGAAGGCATGCCTTGTTGATATAGTTGGAATATTAGTCACTGGGGATTAAAAAAGACTTGTTTGAAATGTATTAGTTTTTTAATCCTATTTGTTTTACAGGGATTGGCGAACAAGTTATGCAACTTATATCAACTCCTCTCCTTGGCCCAATGGCGCAGGTGTGAGGGATGACCTTCGTATCGGCAACATCGTGGCCTCGCTCTTCTCGAATACTACGAAGGGATCTTTAGCCTGCACGGAGTGTGTCTCTCTCCGCACAGAGGACATTTTACGTCCCCACCCGATAGAACCGTACGCTGTGACAGCATCAACCCCCACAATTGATGCTGACAGAGAGCGTTCGGGCACCTCGAAAACTTTGCCTGACCGGAGATCGCTCCCGGGACCTCTGGCATGAGAGACCAGCGCACTTATCCACTCGGCCACCACTCTCTAGTATTAGAGTATAAATAAAATATGTATGCAGTAGTCCTGAAGCATCTTCTTATTTAATTAACACGTACTCCCGAATGGTCATGCCAGACCCCAATAGCCCGAATCTGGTTCAACCGACTTCCACGTGTATGGCCATCCATGTGCATGACACACAAGTCCAAGTATCATATCCAGTCTTTCAAGACAGTACACGATTACTATCAAAAAAGAACTGAAAGGTTGTGTTCTCATTCTGTCACGTTTTATGAACTGAAAAGGTAACTCTATTCCTGCATCCTATTTGTATTTTACGGACGTGAATGTGTGTGAGTGCGGTTGTCTTCTCATTCCAGCACGCTTTATTGAAATGAGATCATATTACCTCTGTTGTCTATTTCCAACCATAGTTAACTATTTGGGTGGTAGGATGGGGGCTGTAGTGCTTCGCTAACTGATGCAGTCATATATATATTTATTTAATGCTCAGGCATCAATTCACGCTGAAAAATTAAATCATATTCCCCTGTCGGTCGGCAAAACGAAATATCAAAATGATATTTAGAAATCGATATTTCATCGTAGGTTCGGATGACGAATCACATGTACTTCAAAAAAGTCAGCACATCAGTAATGAATTCCAGAGTCCCAAATACAAACGAATTCGAATAATTGATAGTGACAGTGACTAAATCAATTCATTAAATCAGCGGTTTCAAAGTTTGACTTTCTCATTCACCTTCCAGCGAAAAGCCGAAATCACTTTCAAATTTCTTCAGTTCAACTTCACACGTCTTCAGTGCATTGAGTTCAAAAAAAATAAAATGACGTGTCTTGTTATTGAAAATAAGAAAGTGGTGTTTTTTGTTATTGTTCTATTTCTTCGAAACACATTGCGATTATTTCAATTCGCCAGCCTTGGTAAATCGTAAAGTTAGGGGAGAAATAAGACGGGACTACTTTTTGTGCGGATATTCACACATTCCAATGGCTGGAGTTTGGTTGTTGTAATTTTTCTATGGACGCCGGTTCGGCACATAAATTTTGCGCCTTAATGGCAAATAAAGGCCACAAATTGGAGAGTTTGTAGTCGTAGAGCATTAAATAAAAAGAAAATTCACGAAAATTTGCGTCGCTTGTGAAGACCCTCATATTTCTTTGTAGCCACTCACGAGATATTTTCGGTATTCATCAAATTTTCGTGAATATCCTCTATATATTACATTTTGCGACGTACCACATGTAAATCGACATATCAAAAATAATCATATCTAAAATGAGACCGCTCGGCTATTCCACAGAAAGTCTCTATGCTACATGCACGACAAATAATCCACTATATAATCCAGTGACCATCAGAAAATCTCTCGGCGACCCTGTTAGCAGATACAACGCGTATTTAAAGCTCTTTAGAATACTTTTAAGATTTGTAGATTACTTCACTTGGATAAAACAAACAACAAAAACATGTTTTCGTGTCTATAGCACAACCTGTCTCTGATAGCAAATAAGAATCGTTTCAGTGAACAAAAGTGATGCATCATTTATTCAAAGTGAACGTGAACGGCGGATGTACTTTAGTTAGGTAACACGTGTTGCACCTGTGCACTAACGCCGCACATAACAATATTTTAATAGTGTAAATCATGACATCTTACGCGCGCTTTTCTGGGAATCAACTCGACACCTATCATGAACTGTGGTGAAACATCACTTTTGAGTTCCCTTTCCGAAGTCAACCAATATGACCTTAACACCACATGATATACTACCGAAACTACGTAAGAGATAATATGCCATGCGTTGGAAATAATAAGTCCCACTTAAGAGATAACAAATTCTGCGTACGAGATACTAAGGCACACGCGAGAGATAATAAGGCCTACGCTTGAGATACTAAGCCATATGTAGGAGGTAGTAAGCCCCATGTGGGAGATACTAAGTCCTACGTAGAAGATACCGAGGCCAAAAAAATCAACCTGAGCCTACTACGCTTCCGAAGAAAACAAGAAAAGTGTTCCCATGTGGAGTATTTGTTAGAATTGGTGAATGTTGATGGCAACGAAACGATATGCGTGCTATAGGAGTGCTATTTGCTTTCGCTAACGATCCCATAAATATAAACGACCCCATCATTCAGAATGAGATGTACGTAATACTGTAGCTTAATGTTCTTCCCGTCGTACAAGTATCCGACCTCGTCTTCTCGTGAGTCAGTGTGGTTGCAAACTTCACTTCCGTCATATTTCTAACTGTCAATAAACGTCTCTTATAGAAACATATTTATCTTTATGAAGCAACAAAGTGACGAGAATTTCAACACTAACTGCTTTAACGGGAAAAGGCTTATACTCACCAGATGCGGTGTGCGTCTTACAGACGATGATGTTATAAGTTTCCTTCTCATCTCACAATATTGTTTCAATGTATTCTCTGTAACCCAGGGAGCACAGTGCCTCATTGATTAGAATATTGAACTTGTTATCGAAAGGTGAATAGCTCGATCCCGACCCGCGTCATCCGCGCTGTGGCCATGGGCAAGTCACTTCATTTGCCGATTTGGAAGCAAGGTGGTGTTGTGTACTAAGACGTAGCGAACGACGACGGAAAACCTGCCTTCAACAGTTGCTAACAATACTCGTTCTGGGTTAATAATTCGGAAAGTCCGGTAGTTACTCGGCATTGCTAAGTGGGTCTCTCTGGGTACGCATCCCTCCTCCACCCCCCAAAAACACGATATGACGCTGGCTGTGGAAAATGCCATTAACGCTAATAAATAAAGATCAAACAGTATCTGTAATCTGAGCCTTGGTGTGAGACACACAAAAACATTGATTATACTAGGACCAATATATCAAAATAAACAAAATATTGTTAATTAAAATTGTGATGTACAGTCTGGTCGACGTGGACTGGTCACTTCCTACGGTTGGACAATATTTCCACGGTCGCAATAATATTAGATTCCAAACACAAATCAACCAAAATTTAATTAATGAAGCCCCGGTTATAACCCGGTGCTTCATTGATTAAAAAAATGCTGCTGATGATTTTTATTACCTGGTAATAATGTCAGTTATTAGTAACTCAGACCCCAAGAAAGCTAGTGGACCAGATTTAATTAATAACGGAATCATTAGAGGCATGTCCTCAACAGTTAGCTTCCCCTCTAACTTATCTTTTTAATCTTTTCTTATCACGTAATGAGTTTCGAAATTTATGGAAGAAAGCTAGTGTTGTGCCTAGTCAGAAGAAATTATCCATTAATGGCAAGGCAAACTATCGGCCAGTCTCTCTGCCATGTTCTGTCTGTAAAATTCTAGAAAAAAGTAATTTTCAGACACATGTTTTCCTTCTTGGTGGAAAACGAATTATTAACACCCTTACAATCAGGCTTCATTCCGGGTGACAGTACAATTTACCAACTCATAGATATTGATAAATATTGCTAGTTATGTGGACACCAATAAAGAAGTCAGAATGATAATCTGTGGTATAAGTAAGGAATCCGATAGAGTATGGAATGACGAGATTAATTCATAAATTAGACTTTATTGGAATAAGAGGTAACCTACTCACGTGGTTTAAAAGCTACCTAACAAATCGCTCCCAGCATGTAATCGTAAATGGAGAGAAATCCAAAAATCAAATCACTAAAGCTGGCGTGCCACAATAATCCGTTTTAGGCTCTCTTCTATTTAATATATACAGACACTCTTCTGTTTTAGTTGTTAAAGATTTTATGTTCAATATTAGACTTTATGCCGATGATACTACGCTTTATCTAGTAATCGAAGATTTTAATCCATCAAAGACTGAATCATTGTACTTTTCAAGTAAAGTAAACTCTACGCTTCGTCCCATCTTTCCTCCTAGGACAGCAAATATAAAACACGGACACTCATAAACATCTTGGGTTGATCTTTTCAAAAATAGAACAATGGGATTCACATGCGGAGAGCCTCATAAATAAAGTCAACCCCATGATAAACTGTCTAAGAAGCATAAAATACAGACTGTCTAGACACGCAATGGAAACTCTATATAAATACTTCATTCTCCAGCTATTTGATTATGCCAATGTTGGGATGGTTGCACGGAGACTAAATCAGCACTCCTAGAAAATCTGCAATTGGATGCTCTATGAACTAAATATAATAGGGGTAACTAGGGGGACAAGTCATCATCTTATTTCCAGGGGATCGGGTTTCATATCACTCAAAGAGCGCAGACGACGTCCCAAATTAGTAGCTTTGTATAAAATCATGTTCACAAACGTGCCAAACTACATTAGGCAGCTCATTCCGCGACCTGTATCAGAATTGACCTATTACTCGCTCAGATCTCCACACTCACTAAGGGAAATTAAATGCAACACTAACAGGTTTTCAAACTCGTTTCTGCCATCAGCGGAAAAACTTTGGAACGGCCGAAGTGCTGATCTGCAGAACTGTACTTCCGTAGACCTATTTAAGAAGAAACTTGCAATTATCGACTATGTCGTTCCTGAGTTTTCTTATGTGGGTGGCAGAAGGGAAGAAGTCTTCCACACGAAGCTGCGTTTAAATTCTAATGATTTGAACGGACATGAATTCGATAGATTCATAAGTGATAATGCTTTTTGTAGCTATGGTTATTTATATGAAGACACTGAACACTATTTACTCTTGTGTCGTCTGTATACAGAATAAAAAAAAACGCTTCTAACAAAAGTTCTGCCACACCAATAATATCACTCTAATGTTATACGGTGATCCAGAGAAAACTGATTTGGAAAATGCCAGTATATTCAGTGAGGTACAAGAATATATTAGGGAAACAATGAGATTCGAGTGAATAGTTATTAGCCAGTGGAAATGAATCCATGTGTTTTGCCCTTGGATGTCGATTTTTGATAGTGCACCCCAACCCGGACACGCGTACTGTTGTCTATTATACCTTCACCTGTATACCAGAATACCTCCATACCCGATAGGTAATGGATATGTAAGAGATGGCGAGATATCGTCCCTTGAGTTCCAATCTGTTCTATGTGCCTACTGGCACATACAACACATTGGAACTCAGGGGACAATATTGTGTGGTACTTTCTTTCTAATTCATTCGATCAGTTTCCACCCAGGTACAGTTGCACTTGCACCATTGTACATGTGTGTTTCTGTAGGGCACGGCGTTAATATAGGCACTGACTGTTCTCCAAACCCCATTTCAATGATGAAATAAAAATATTGTTAAAAAGAAAAATAATCTTTTCACTTGTGAGGGTAAGCCATTGTTGCCGCTAAGAGAGCAACCGATGGCGAAACAAACAAAAAGATTTATTACTTCTAATACAAGGACGTCGTCAGCTGGCAATAAAGACGGAAGCAATATCCGGTGTACCCACTTCTTTAACTACAGGCAGAAAAGAAAGTAGGCAGATGGGGAAGTTTTTCTTTAGTGACTCTTTTAGGAGAACAAAGAGAAACATGGTTATAGTCTGTTTTTATCTTTAGTATGACTGGTTCAATAAATGAAGAATGCCGATAGTTCAATAATTTATTTTTCGAGGCACATCACTGCTTAAAATACATACATAGAACACATATACAAAGTAACAAATCATTAGGGAAAACACAAGGTACAAAAAGTATGTCATATAAAACATAAACATAATATATAAAAGATAACATTTATAAGAGATGCTGCATCCGCATAATGCATGATGTCAATGACTCCTGTGTTGGAGTGCTCCTTCCGCTGGATAAGTCTGTCCTCAATTGTTCGATATCTTTTACACTTACATATTTTACCCCCTCCATCTCCACCCGCAGTCCTGTCTGTTGTTTTTTTATCTCCATATTGCTTGTGTGTCATAAAAGACTCAACCCTTTATCGTGACTTCAGACAAAACAGTTCTTGAGGAGTTATGAGCGGCAGTCTCAAAATCAGAACTCTATTCAACATGAACACAGCGAGTCTCACAACATAAAATGCCAAGCTTCGATATGAACTGTGAACGTGTTTCTATTATTATTATTTATTGGTGCTTTACGCCACATCAGCAGCTTAGGCTATATCTTGGCGATGAAAGTGTGTATCTTAAAAAGACCATTATCCACAATGAAGTAATCTAAAAAAGTCCTTGAAATATGAAATGAGAAGAATAAAACTAAGGAGTGTGAACCTTAATGAGAAAGTGAGACTAGTTGTACAAAAATGCTGTAGAAATCAACCTATCAAATAAATATGGATAGATGAAATTTAAAAAGATAAAAACAATTTAAAATTTATTAAAAACGCTGATTACTTTAAAAAATGAGATGACTTTTTGCGGGCTCGTAGGATAAAATAAATCTCTCAAAGATCCATTACTGAGTGTTTTCATAAGAAAGAGGCCTGATCGACCAGTAGCCGAGGGGGGGGGGGGGGGGGAGGGGGGCACATCCCCCAATTTCAGTCATGCCCCCCCCCCCCCCTGTTCACCCATATAGGGAACATCAGGCAAGAAATTTACTGAATTGCTGAGTGTCCTTCTAATAATTGTTTTTTATAGACGTGAAGGCGTGTAATAAACACAGAACGACACGCGCCATCGTGTGAGAACGCACCTGAGTGGTCGTTACGTATCTGATTAACTATAAGACGTAAATGAAGATCATTGACACAAAACAGCATCCACAGTACGGCCGCCCTGGGCTGGTCACGTTGCACGGGTGGACAATATTTCCACGGACAAAATAATATTAGACTCCAAACACTAATTATAGGAATAATCGTCAAAAAATTAATTAATGGAGACACGGGAACAACCCGATGCTTCATTAATTAAAATTTTGCTGATGATGATATTTATTACCTGATAAGCGCATGCGTGGACATCACTACCTACGCGTGGATTACGACCAGTGCACGGCGACTGTACTGCAGCGAGATTGTGATATATCTTTCTTTCAAAATATGGCCCTCATTCATTTAATCCTAGTGCGGAGGGCGGGAGGGGGGGGGGGGTAGGGCGTCGGATCGTTGATTCTCGCCGGCCCTCACTCCACCATCGCTGTCTTCTGTCTTATTTTGACTATAGTGTAGACAATCTATTGAGACTTGAAATTGGCGTCATTGGTTTCTCAAAATTGCATTCAGGATGGATAAGTACCCCCCCCCCCCCACCCTCTCCCGACAGAGTCACATAACATATACGGCCAGTCGATGCTTTTCGAATTTAGTATAACACAATCTAACCTACCGGCTAGCTTGTCGTGGGGTTGCTCTGGATTCTATTTATGAAATCGTTACAAGATTGTTTTTGCTTTTAAATTTCCATCCACCAACAAACAATGACAGTAGTAGGAGAGGGATGGATCGGACCCTATTGGCCGGATCTCATGCCGGATCGCACGTGACGTCATAGTCACGTGACCCAGTGGCGCCATGTTTGGTTGTCATGATAACCCGCGTGAGCGGCCATCTTGTGACGTCATCTCCATAGTGATGAGTGGTGTGAGTACGCATGCGCAACGCGTGTTGTTAGGGTGATACGTGTTTCCGTCGTCCATTTTGTATACTGGAGGCCGCCATCTTGGTTTCTATGGTAGCACGTGGGTGCTATGTTACCCAAAGGCCTACAAGAAGACAGGGGTATGTTCAGAGGGTGTGTTCGATTGAACAGGAGTAATTTTCCGTTTCGAAGAATTACCACAAATAACCCGACAATCCCTCCAAATCACCAAAAACGACTTTATTTGCTACGGATTCCCCATTTTATCGGCTTAGCACGTAGTGTTATAGTACCAAGGGGCACAGGGGGTGCGTTTGATTGAACAGGAGTAATTTTCTGGATTGGAATTTTCCCAGAATCCTCGTTCAATTCGAAGAATTACCACAAACAACCCCCGACAAGTTGTTTTACTAGTTCGGATTTCCCACTAAATCCTCGGTTTCAATTTGTTGTCCCATAGAATTCCTTTGAGAACTACCATACTTTTGGCTTATAATAGTACCGAGGGGGCCCCGTGGGTACATTCCTTTTGACTAGAGTAATGTTCTCCCAGAAACCTTTTATGTGGATTCCATGTTTTTTTTCCAATAAATTGTATAAGAGTAACACGTAGTGCTATAGGACAAATTCCTTTGTTTCTACCTTTTGGGTTTATAAGAGTAGTTTCTAACCATTATTCAAATTACAAGTAGGGCTCATATGAAAGCCACGAAGCTAACTTCAAGTTCCACCATATACTCATGTGAGGATCTACCCATATAAGAGAATCCCTTTTCGTCGTATGAGGTTTAAGGTACCACCCCTCTTAGCCTCATTTCAGTATTTGGGGGTACCGTTTGAGGATACCTTTGGTATTGTACTACTCATTGATAACAACACATTTTTTTACATTTTAATTTATTTTATTCCAGAACAAAAACATACAACTCTCTATGAAATCTTCTATGGTATGTAGATTGTCAGATATTCATAAACAGTCTTTCTGCAGATTGGACATCTTCTCAGTGGTTTACAGCAGTCTTTGCACAGGCACAAATGGTTACATGGTCGCGGAGCGACATTTCCTTCAGCTAATAAACACACACTACATTTCGTCCTCCGTGAATCTTCTTCTTGAACTGTCGTGTCCATTTCTTTTTTGATGGCCATTTCTTCTTCTTGAACCTTTTCAACGTCCATGAATTCAGATGGTAAATTATGAATGTAATAACAGTCTGGAGAATATTTCTGTGTTCTTCTATAACATCATCTTCTGTTTCCCAGAAGCGAACAATAATACCACAATGAAAACATTAAGTTCTGCCTCATGTCCCCAAAGAAAAGAATCCAGCTTTTGTCAGTTCATTCGGGGTTTTCACACTTTCACTTTGTAACATGAATTTAAATGTCTTGAGACGATTTTCCTCCAATGCATACTTGATGTGTTTTGGTGGTCTTTGTTCTGGTGTCTTTCTTATTTTCTCTTCTCCACGTAATGACTGCTCCAGTACTGGTGGTGGATCATCACGAAAATACGTTTCGAATGAAACGCTCATTCTCTCTACAAAGTCTCTCGTATTTCTTGTTTCTTGGTTTCGTGATTGATAATCATCCAGTGCCATCTGTTTCAAAGACTGAATAATGAACATTCTTCAATTCTTTTTATCTTCATTCTTCTTTGGTTTTCTTTCTCTCTTGGGTTTGGGTTCTCCTATTTCAAGGCTTCTCTTCTTTGCAATATCCACTGCTTTGGTCACTTGTTCCCAATCTCTCGTGGTAAACTGGAACCCTACGTCGTTCTTGAACAGTTGCATCTGTAAATTGTTGTTAAGTTTGAAGACGGTTACATTTGCAGACATCCTTCTTCTTTGGCTGTCGAAACAAAAGGCTGAACACCAAGTGCACCAAGTGCACTCTTTTGTATGTTTTTTTCTTCAATACAGCGACATCTAGTGGCTGATTTCCTCTATGACGTCATTAAACAACACGTCATTATCCATTAGATCAGTCGTAAACATGTTGGATATGGTTTCCATTGGTACACCGCGACAGCGATGTTTCAAGTAAAATAGGCAGTATTGTCCGCACACGGGTAATGGTCCTTGAAGGCGTTTTGTATTATACTTCCAATATCTGGAATTCTTTTTCAGGAGATTCTCGAATGGTCTGTGTTGTGGTGGTAATCCATAGGAATCAAATTACTCACAAAGAGAGCCACCCAATGTTCTCCCTTTCTGTGGCCTGGATCCGTGTTGGCTATCAAAGCCACTGGTCTGTGATCTGGTAATCTTCTTGGTAATTTGTTTCTTGCAAATACACCCAAACATATTCTCTTCAAACAACTATCTGATCGAAGGGCGTTCTCTAACTGCAACGTGTTCAAGTTGAGTAATCGAAGATTACTTGTCTATTTTTATCCACTTCTATGATGTTCTGGAATTCTGCATACATCAGTACGTTGATTGTGGTTGTTAATGGGTTTTCAAAATGGACTTCAAGTCTCAAAGTTCCTCTTTTCACCAGATCGAAGCGTTGTCCATGTGATAGGTCTGGAGTCAGGTCGAATACGAATAGGGTGTATCCATTTATGTACTCTTCTCGGCTGATGTGGTTTCCTTCATTCTCATACATTTATCCAGTTCCTTGCAACAGGGTCGCATAACATCTGGCCACTTCTTGTTGTTCGAATCGAGGTTGTAATGGTTTGGCTGGAATCTGCTGGCCATCCACGTACAAAGCCAAGTAATTGATGTTGTAGTTCTTGAAATTATATGGATTCTTTGAAAAGTTTTCATTGAAAGCATCGTTGTCTACACATCCCACCACGATGCGTTTAGGTAGTTGGCCTAAAAATAAATTTTCTTGTGTAATGCTCAGATTTCCTTTTGGCACTGAAAACACCTTGGTTTCCACACGGTCGATAGGATATTTTGCAGTTGCTTTTGTTAGTGCTTTCTCGTGAGCCATTCGTGCGAATGATTGGAGTCTCTCTTTGCATACAAACATGGATACATCTAGAATTTTGATCTTATATGTATCGGCATCTGCCATCAATGCGAAAAAATCTTTGGCTCTGTTCATTTTAATATGAACGTTAACACCATTCAGCAAATAACGAGCTTGGAAAAACATATCCAAATGTAATCTCCCAGTCGTGTCCACGATTTTACTTTTCTCTATAAATTTCTTTCGAAGAAGAAATCCCTTGTTATCATCTATCAAATCTTCCATGTGTCCGACTGTATCCTTGTACCATAATGCATTAGTCAGTTGTGACTTCTTGGCAGCTGGTCCATAACTCAACAAAGTTTCTATGAAAGCTATGTAGTGATAAGTGTTGTTGGAAGGAGATACCAGTTTTCCTTCATGCTGATATCGATTTGATTAAATAATGAATGCATCCATAAATTGACTGGGCCCACAGTGGCATCGGGGGCAATCGATGCCCCATTGGAATCTACAACCTTTGCTTTAACATACAAGAATGTCTGTGCCAAATTCAAATAATCATCTCCTAAGCCTGCAATGTGGAATTATATTGGACCACTGTTTCCTATGGTTGCCAAAGGCCTGTGTTCTACCCATTACCCATGTTCCAGACTAGTCTGTGTCGGTGGTATGGAAAATAAGTCGAGTTCGCTGTTGACACACTCACAAGATTTTTCATTGATGAGAGACATCACGCACCAAGAAAGTCTTGGGTCTGTATAGTTCTCCTTCTTTTTGTCGATTTGCCAGTTTTGCGTGGCGCAGGCCTTCTTATACCTTTTCTGCCGAGTGGTGTTGAACCACCAACCACTTCATTCCAAGCTCCCCCACCAGCCTCTTTGACTCCTTTGATTGCTGCCTTTTTAACATTTTCCCTTCAATGACATCTTCGGCAAAGGCCGCTCCTTTTCTCGCGAGCTGTTTTCCCACGGTCCTGGCTGTAGTTTTCAATAAAGGTAACACCATATTCTTCAGCCCTCCCAATATACTTCCCAAACCATAACCTCTCTGTATTTGAGCTCCAGAAAAAGCAGGTAGACCGTTCCCAACTTGTTTCGTGTAATATTCTTCGTATAATTGGACTTACAACAGTAAGACTTGTTTATGTGAAATGAAGAGATCTACGATTCTGAAATGAAGTGTCACTGTCACTTTCCCGAACTCGAATGGTACTATGGCTCCTGTGTCGTCTCTTATATACACCCGGACGGTACTGAAATGTTTTCGTTCCACTGGTGCGTAATACACATTCTCAGAAGTTTTAGAGATAATATTCCCATATTTACCCCACGTACAGGTACGATACGAAGAAGGGGTATTCTTGTATCCCCCACGGCTTGGTCACGAACCAAGTCACAGTATACATAGAGTGAATAAAATCCTTGGATGACATCAGCAGCTCTGGAAGAATTGCAAGTTACTGATTTAAAAACACACTCATTAAATCCCAAAATATTTTGAAGAGTAGGGCTCAATGTGACCACGACTCCATCACGTACCATGATACGAACTTTACCAGTCACTTCATCCAATTTAAAATCTACCTTATCGTGACGAGGCAAGAGTAATTCTTTAACACCATTGATAGCCCGTATCACATCAGTGGGGTCCGAATAACAACCTTCCTTGAGAGTAAGTCAATAATTCTTTTTCGAAGACCAGAACACTGTAACGAAAGCTTCTTCCCCACGAATATTGAACCAAGTATTTGGATACTGAATCTCTGCCAGATCTACTTCCCATTCCCCCGTGAGATTCACTGGTTGTGATAAATGAGTGGTGTACGTAGTCAACGTGTTTTCAGGAAACGCGTTCATAGAACTATTACTTGGTAGAGTCAAATAAAACATTACTTTTTCTAAATGGTTGGATTAGGTAACAAATATCCTATACTACTACTCAAGAGAACAGTCCATAACTTGCTGTCTGTGTTCTCGAGAGTGAGATTAACAATACTGGTAATGATGATGGTGTACAAAATGATTATTTGTGAAAAATAGGTGATCTCACTCCTTGAAATTCTTTTTCCAAACAGTGGCCAAGATCCGTTCGATCCTTCTTCCATTCTGGAGAAACCTCAGAGGTTCACTTCCTTTTATAGGTGAGCTGACTCTGTTTGATCCACGAATTGAACGAAGTAGGGTATCCTAACCACTTTACGAACAGTTCTTTGTTTTTACCACGACCACGTCTCTTCAGTACGTGTTCGATTTTGTAAATAGTTTTGTGTGCAACTCGCTGAAGCTCTTCAGTGTAGAATAACCCTTTCAATATTTCCCCACTATCATCTTGTAAGATATATGTGACTGGATGACCTTTTTTGACAGATACCACTGTGAATCACTCTTCAGTCCAAATGGGCAAATAACATTTCTCAAAAGCTTTCTTAACTTTACTGATTCTCACTCTTTGTATTTTGGAGTCTTGTGTTTTATGGGTTTGCCATAAAGTTTTTGCCAAACCTCTTCTTGATTTTTAAAGTTCACGGCAATTGGGGCCATACCGATACTACAAGGATGAGAATGATTATATGATTTCATCAACGTTTGAAGTGGAAAAATAGTGTATCGTTTTGGGTAAAATATTTACACATTTTGGTTTTCAAAGTTCTATTGAATCTTTCTATTATGGAACATTTTGTTTCCACATTTTGGGTTGTGAAAAATTCTACTCCGTGTTGATTGAGAACATTCTGAAACTTTCTGTTCAGAAATTCTTTGCCTTGATCAGTTTGTAATTTTATTGGTTTACGACCTTATTTAAAAATTTTAGTAAAAGCGTTAACGATGGAGTCACCAAGTTTGTTTTCGAGAGGTATAACCGAAGCATATTTACTAAACACATCTATACATGTCAACAAAAAGTTTGTGTTTTTGTTGAATTTACTTGTGTTTGCTAAATCTACCAAGTCAGCTTGCCATTGTGCATCGATACCACTAACTATCACTTTCCTTCTAGGAAATGTACGACGAACAGATTTGTGAAGAGTGTATGTGTCTTGAGTCTCTAACCATTTCACAACTTGTTTAGTCTTTTTCTTGGACGCTCTACGAAGAGCGTCTATACCATCAAAACTTCCAGAGCTTCAGAATCATAGTATAATGCTTCCATGACTTCCATTTTTATGTGTCAACTCTTTTTATACCCTTCTTCACCCCACTTTGGCGTTTTTATTTTCTTTCGTTGTTTTGTTTCCGACTTTGTCGGGACCTGTTTCATAAAATCCCAACGTTCTTTATGACCAATCAATTCTTGGGGTATGTTACTATCTCTCAAAGCTTCGGCGATCACTTCCCATCCATTAGGTTGGAAAGATTTTCGTCTTCTAAGTAAATCGTTTAGAAGATCTGTTACGTTCGACCCTACCACTGTTTGAGCTTTGTGGACTAGTTCACCCTTCTCATTCCAAGATATATTTGGGTCATTTCTAATACGATTCAACAACAATTTTGCCTTTCTCTTCATAATCATAGGTACAGAATCGAGAATGTCTTGGTCTTTATTATCTTTCTCAAGTTCGTCTTTAATTGGACGGGGAGCCACTACCTTTTGTTGAAATGTCAAGTATCTTTGTAATACTTGATTATAATGTGTCATCTTTTCATCAGCTGAAAGAAAAGGGGCATCGAGAATATCTCTCGTTTCTCGATCCAATGATGAAACAGCCAATTCATTCGGTTGTCTTGGAGTCTCTTGCAGACGTTCCAATAATCTTGGTTCTACTAAACCCATCTTCTTTGCATATTCCATCAGCATCCAAAAATACCTCTAACAGCACCCAATAGTACAGGAGGTAGTAATGCCCCAAGAATCCCCCTTTTTGCAAGATTTGTCACTTCCTTTTGTCAGAGGTACCTTTATTTGCCACAGCCCTCACTAGTTGTTTCTGACGAACGAGTTTGGTTCTCTGAGCTTTGGTCAGAGGTACTGCCCCTTTCAAGATATTCGAGGCACAGTCACACAAACAATCAATTCTTTGTCTGCATGTTTTAGTATTGATTTGACGAGTGTGGGTTTCGATTTATTTAGAAGCTTGAGAAAAGCGATGTTGCGCTTGAGACGGTCAGACATACTTCTGACTTGAGACAGACTTGTTGCTCCCCTTTTATACTTTTCGGAGGTACACATACTGGGTTTGCTCTGGGAAAATTTGACTTCTTAATCCCATATGTTCAGGGGTATCTTGTTTGAGATCGATTAAAAGGTAACCATATGGTGTCGAAGTAGCATCTTCAAAAACTTCTCTCAGAAACTTGGAATGACCAGGATACATCTGTGCTGCCAAATGTGTGATCTGAGTACGATCCCTAGGATTTTTAAACACGATCATGTAATGACTATTGAGAGCTAAAGTCCTATGGACTTTATTTTTGTCGAATATATTTTGAACAATGTACATCACAAGAATCTTACGGTGATGACTACCTTTAGTAAATAATCTAGACACTCGAACATCTGCATCGAGCATCAGATCATCCAATATGACTAAACTATCAGATTTTAATTCTTGAGGGAGACCCTCTACAAATTCTACTTGGGATAAAGTAGTGTATAATGGTTGCCATTCACTATAACACCAGATGACGTGACTTGGAACAGGTGAAATAGTATCTTGAATGTTTTGAATAACTCGATTTACAAAGGATGATTTACCTCTACCCGTGGGACCACACAATAAACAAGTAAATGGATGCTTCCAACGAGGATCCATCTTTGTTGTTCTATGTTGATACTACTCTCCCTTTTATAACTTTGGGGAGCAGTTGCCACTGAACGTGGGTGCTGCTCTCCCTCTTATACCGTTTGGGGAGGAGTGGCCACTGAACATGGGTGCTACTCCCCCCTGTTATACCTTTTGGGAAGGAGTGGCCACTGAACTTGGGTGCTGCTTCCCCTTTCATGCCTTTTGGGAAGGTAGTCTTTTTGACCACCCTTCAAAAATATACACTACATTGGTGGCCCTCTGACTTACTGGCTGGGGACAGGTTAAGTTTGTCTGATATTTGTCAAGAAGATAAACATCAAATAACTTAAGCATCATTGCCACCTTTTTTTTCTCTTCTTTTTTAACTTTTGTTTTCTTTTTTTCTTTTTTTTTTATAAAAACAAAAACATCTCTTTACATCTTCAGAATGAGTGGTTTCTTGAAGGTCATGAATTTAATCACCAAATCCTTAATACAACATCTCTGTTCATTTGTGAGAGGTTTCTCGAACATATCTTCATACTCTTTCTGTACTGGTGGTTGATTCATTCCAGAAGTATTATGGTGCCACGGTAGATGGACATCATTCTTGTTAACTCTTGCAAGTGCTTCATTAAAACATGTTATAATCTTCTCTTCTTCAGACATCATGAGGCATACATTATGCTGAATCTGTCTTGGATGATCAACTGTACATCAATAACATTTTTCTTTCACTACAGTGTCAATATTCTCTTCCACATAATGAGCATATGCCAAACAAAGTTCATGTTGTAAGCGAACTTGCCTGAGTTCACTGTCAATTTCATCAACGATCAATGGTAGTGGTTTGGTTCTTCTCACCATGATCTTCTTCTTCTTCAAAGGTGGTTCCCTTGGTTTTTTTGAAGTCATCAGGTTTAGCAGGTTCAGGTTTAGTATCTTCAGTTAAAGCTGTTTGTTGGGTGTTGATGGCTGCATCTATTTCTTCTTTTGGGATTTCAGAGCATTCCATTCTTCTCAAGATAGCGCAATCCCAGTCTTCGTTGGATAAGGTTTCTGATCTTTATCCTCTAAGTATCTTCGAACATGTATCGTCAGTTCACCCTGGTACTGGGTGACATTAGTGTAAGTCTGCTTGCTGCCAAGTCGGAACATCTTCTCTGGTCAATGGTTAGAACGTAAATGATGCCAAGTCCATTCTTCGTCTAATCTTATATATCTTTGACTGACGTGTTTGAAAACACCACCACAGTTCTGCAAATTTTGATCGACATTTTGATTCTTGGTTGGGGTTTGTGTTTGTTTCCTATAGGATTATAGGTTAAAGTTAGAAAAATTAGAATATTAGTATAGAAAATAATGGGAAAGAAACACAGTAGGAATACATTAATCTGATTGGTTGATTAACGTCTATCTGATTGGTCAGTTTGGCGATCAAACTGCAATCTGTATCCTTAAACTGTAGGATATGGCCATCTGCATTTCATAATGACTTGGGACAAGCTACAAACCTCTGTCCAATGGAGATAAGTCAAATAGCTCGAGTGCATTCCCACCCCCTACAGTTCATACTTTTTTTCTATTTCAATCTGATATCCTGTAAGAAGTGTCCCTCTGCATTTTGTACTGAACTTGGGACAGGTCAAGTTTGTCTGATATTTGTCAAGAAGATAAACATCAAATAACTTGAGAGCATTACCACCCCACAACAGGAATTTTTTTGTTTGTTTTTTTCCAATTTTTTTTTTGTTTTTTTTTTATTTTTTTTGTTTGTTTTTTTGTTTTTTTAAATTTCTGTAAAAAGTCGAAGGAAATTTATTTTTTGTTCAACAGAGAATGATGATGATGAATTGACAACATGAATTACTCCATTGGTAGGGATAACCTAAACTTTTTTTTAACTAAATATAATTGGGTTCCAATAGGGGTAACCTAAGGGATACCAGGAATCAACATTATGAACTAAACATAAATGTTTTGTGTATTGTGAAAATAAATATAATTGGATATCATCCGGATCCAATAGGTGTAACCTGAGGGATACCAGGAATCAATATTGTAAACTAAACATACATTTTTTGAGTATTGTGAAAATAAATATAATTGGGTGTCATCCGGATCCAATAGGGGTAACCTAAGGGATACCAGGAATCAACAATGTAAACTAAACATAAATGTTTGAGTATTGGCTATGCGTAGCCTACACCAGGAGTGTACAACATGAATGACATTTGATGAAGAACAAATTTTCTTCCATAAACTATTTACTAATATGTACAAGTAATTACTTCCACCCACTCCCAAGAGAAAAGAAAAAGAAAGAAAATTTTCATCTTGGATAACCCTCTCTGTAAATATAAAAATAATATTGATTGGGATAATTTGAATAGAAGAATTATGCTTACCTCTGGATTTCTGTAAATATTGTGGAAGAATATTCACTGGTTGTTGAGAAAGAAATTAAATTGACAATGGTAAAGTCGATACACCGTCATCTTGAACAAGTCGTTTTGGATAAAAATAAGATAAGCCGTCTTTCCTCTATACGTAGGTGAACATATCGTTTCCATTAAGGCTAAAGCCTTTATTTTTTCCTGTTCCTGTTTGTTTGTTTTTGATTACTTTTAAATATGTTTCCTTTGTTAAATCATTTTGTCTTTTATTTATTCCTTTACAACTCAGTTTGTTTGATGGGCCGAAACAATAGTAAGTTTTGCTACACAATCCAATCACCCCCTCTCCTTCCCATTCAATTTTAAAAAGACCCGGGGTTCTTTTATCGAAAGCTTTCCTGTCCCTGCAGCATTGAGATGGCATCCAGTTATCTCCCCTGCAGTTAGTTTTTACATAATCTTCCATCACTGGCTTCTGAGGGTAACCATTTATAGGCTTGGCGATAGAATGATTCTTTTTTCTCTGGGCTGACTACTTCTTCAAGGGAAGATCCAGAAAGGGCTATGTATAAGCTGTCCGTGTCCGATTCACAAAGTTCAAAATCCCTACGATCAACAAAAACATCCCAAAAACCATAGTAGAACTGGAGCATACGTAACTTGGCATACTGATACACGAACAAACCAATGTGGTGGGGCAAGTCAAGTTTGATTCTGCTTTTATTCATTTCAATTTCATAAAGTTCTTCAATGAGGGTGTTCAATTTCCGAAAGGCCAGATTATTGATGAGGTTGGACACCATTATCTTCATCACAATACACTACATTCCTATGTTTTGCCTTATTAGTGACTGCCTTTCCAAAGCCCGAATGGCCTAATAGCTTCATCGTGTCAGCTACGATGGCATTACTTGGGTCAGAGTCCCCTTCCCGTCGGGCCTGTGATACTTGATCACTAAATGTTTGGAATCACGCCTTGTGCTGGTACTAGATGACTTGATAATCCGACTGACTACCAGTCCATGCTCCAAATACCATTGCAATAATGGTGTAGCCAGCAAGATTTTTTCACCAAAGTAGCTACCAATGAGACTAAGGCGAGGTTGACGCATAATGTTGTTGGCTTCAGCGTAAGCCTTCATATGTGGCCCGATATCTTCCCGACAAATATTTGTATTTTTGAAGATTGGTGTCATTTCTTCAAAATAGGGGTTCAGTTGGTCGGGTACAGAAATGTCGCACTCCACTAGGCCAAAGATACTGCCTGCGCGGATCTTCTCGAGAAGTTCGCTGGATGTCATCGAACCATCCACCGAAGTCCCAAACTTTTCCTGGAGAAAAGTCTTTAAGGCTGGATCGGTCTTCTTCTGCTGATGCCACTCACATTCCCAGATTTCTATTACATCATACCTAAGGCTCTGTAGGTACTGGGTGGTTCCCTTGGTTTTTCCCTGAGCTCAGACATTGGACTTCCCCCGTACTGCATTTTGAGTGGCCAATGTACCGTCCTTCATATTCAGATAACATTCATGACCGTGCCAGAAACATCCGTGAAACTGATAAACAGTTTTGGTATCTTTACACCAACCATCTACGGGCACTTGACGTCTACCGATCTTTCTTTCAGTATCACTGTATTCGTGTCGGATGTGGACACCGTCCCTGGTAGACATATATTCCAGCCACTGATGGGCCATCCTATCGTACTTATGGGAATATTCTGGTTTAAAGCCCGTCTCTTCCTTGAGTCTAATGTAGCAACCTGTTGGTATTTCCTGCATTAATGACCATAAGTACAATGCGTTGGCATCATAACCTACAACACCCCCACATCCCTTTGCTGCTGCGCCATACTTAAATTCTCTTATGTTGGTAATATTCGTCTCGTGATAACGATTGAATATGATAGAAGACCCCCTACAGTGTTGTCCTTGATGAGATGATGAAGATCCTTATTTTTATATACCTTCGTCGACGGTACTAAACAAATATTTTAGCATCCGTCCTGGAACGCTAATGTCATCCTTAAACATATCGATCCCCCTTTCCAAGTAAAATTGTGATTGTTTCTCAATAGCCTCTAAGAATGGCTGGACATCTCTATTATTGTACCAAATCAGGAAGTCCCTAAATGTCCTCATCCCATTTTCCTAACTAAACTTGCTGGTAGTAAGCATATTCTTCTTCGGTAATGTTTTCCTTTTTTAAAGAGCTATAAAAGGAAACACGGGGAGGTAATTCGGTTTTGTCCAATTTATCATTACAGTCAATCCATTCACAGGCAAAAAATCCTTTAGTAATGGAACACCCAAAAGCCTTGAGAAATTTATCATAACTAAATCCAGGAGCAAAGTAATTGCAAATATCCAAACATTTCAAATGATCTGTTTTCATAACCATAAAGTTGTTACTCTTTTTAACAACAAAAGACAGTGGGTCATACTTTTTCAGATAATCCATCAGTTCTCGTTTAATCACGTTCACATCATATTTTCTAGAATTAAAATCTAAGACGGACATTTCCTTCATGTAACGATCAAATTCGGCACCTATTTTTTCAAATGGGTGGGGTGTAGAATCATCTGTACCTTCCTGTGCCAAAGCATCTTGAATCATTTGCCTGAGGGATAATATGGTGGCCATGTGAATCTCTTGCATGAGAGAGTAACTTTTCAGAGAAATGTCCATTAAATAATTCATCATATTTTCAACCAATATCTGTGTGTCACCATGAGTAATAAAACATTTGGGATTATCAAAACCGGGGACATTACTACATACACTAACACTGAGGGGTTTGTGTTGAGCTTCCCAGACAAGAGTATCAGTTGATGTAGGGAGAGAAGTTTTATCAAAATAACATTCGAAATCAAATGTTGCCCTACAGGGATATGACAGTAAGTGTTCTGGAATAACAATACCTTCTTCATGTAACCTTTCAAAAATGGTCTTGGGGGTGTGATACATACCACCAACATACTTATAAGACACATCATCAGTACAAGAGAATTCATGGCGATTCAGTCTAAATTCCGTTTTCCACAATTTACCACATTTACGACAAGCGAAGGATTTATAATATTGATTAATGTCAGTGATGTAACTAAAATGGTTCTCATACAAATTGACATACATGGTATTCTCAAAATTTCTACTAGACCTATGTACAATTTTAGCCAAGACTTCATCATCTTCCAATAAAGGTTCACATACTTCAATATTCACTTCAAATATTTTTTCTGCTTTATGGAGTTCATCTAATTTCACTCCAGGAAAGTTATCTTTTGGTTCATTTGTGTATTTACTATACAGGGTCTGAGTTGTAGTATTGAAATAATGGCGCTCACTTCCGCTCCAGAGGGCGAAACATTGGAATAAACAGAGATTGCCACTATAAACAAAATGGTTGTGCTGATCACTGACAAGGGCAGCAATCGAACGATTTTCCAAAATGTACTTGGGGAGATTTTCAGGGACCCCCACCAATTGGATGATTTTTAATCTTGTTTACATAAAAGGTTACATTGGTAAATTGATGGACAGTCCATTTAGAGTTGGGTCTTTGCTGCATACCCCATTCCAAAATGTCTTCCTGTTCAAGGTCTTCAAGGAAATTCCCAAAATCTACAGCATTTTCAATAAGGGGTGGCCTATTAAGAACCCGGGCATTATTTTGTGAAGGATGATAAAATCTTAGTTCTTCTGTTTCATTATTACGTAAAATGAAGCCGTAGCTTAAATTAATTTTGATTTTTTTTTTTTTTTGAGATTGAAAGATTGTTTTATTTAATTCATAATTCATGGTAGATAAATCAGTTGTGTCTAGCCTATAATTAAAAATGTCCTGAATTTTCCTATTGGTTTTGTGATAGGTCCGAATGGTGTCCCAATTCCTACGATAAATTTCCGAAATTTCATCACTTGTTTCTGCCAAAAGGTCCTGATCAAATTCAATGGGGTCAATGTCCAAAACACTACGGGTTTTTTTTTCAGGGTCGTTGCCGGTCGTTCAGAATTCCGTTTCTTGGGAAGGCTAACAGGGAGATGGGCGGTGTTTTTATGCCTATTAAAATGTAATATTTGTTTAAATTACTGTCCACATTCCAAACATGTATATAAATCTGAGCAAGTCTTTTATGGTTGTCTAATTTATCTTTTCTAGTAAATGTTTTATAGCAGTTGTTACAGTCAAATGTCTTACCTTGTCCATGAACTGTCCGTTGATGTCTATTCCTGTTCCATCGATCCGTGAATATTTTCCCACAATCCTCGCATGAAAATCCGGAAGTCTCCATAATCCTTAGAATAATGGATGCACAAAAATAGCACACACAAAAAACACTTGAATAATCTGAGTACACAGAGATGATCCTTTTCCGTCAAGAGAGGAAAATGGAATGATGCCGACGCCACAACGTCGCTGGATTTATTTATACGTGACGGACGTTTTTGAAAACGACATGACGTTACAGCGTTTTTTTTTCTCGATATTTTCATTCTTGGTTGGGGTTTGTGTTTGTTTCCAAAAGGATTATGGTTAAAGTTGGGAAAATTAGTATAGAAAGTAATGGGAAAGAAACACAATAGGAATACATTAATCTGATTGGTCGATAATTCGGTTATTTCATTGGTCAGTTTGGAGATCCAAAAAGGAATCTTGATCCTCACATTAAAAAAAAATAAAGTTAATGAATTTATTAAAACAGTGATGGGGGTCATTTAAGGATATTACTAAAAATAGAAACTACTCTTATAAACCCAAAAGGTAGAGGCAAGGGATTCTGGGTAATGACCAAAGGAATTTGTTCTACAGCACAACGTGCTACTCTTATACAATTTATTGGAGAAAAAAAATTATGGGATCCAAATAAAAGGATTCTAGGAGAACATTACTCTAATCCAAAGGAACGTACCCATGGGGTCACTCGGTACTATTATAAGCCAAAGTATGGCGGTCCTCAAAAGAATTCTGACTAGTAAAACAACTTGTTAGGGGTTGTTTGTGGTAATTCTTCGAGGATTCTGGGAAAATTCAAAGCCAGAAAATTACTCCTATTCAATCGAACGCACCCCCGGTACCCCTTGGTACTATAGCACTGCGTGCTATTCCGACAAAATGGGGAATCCGTAGTAAATATAGTCGTTTTTGGTGATTTGGAGGGATTGTCGGGTTGATTGTGGTAATTTTACGAATCGGGACATTACTTCTCTTCAATCGAACACACCCTCCGAACATACCCCTGTCCTATAAGAAGCCTTTGGGTAACATAGCAACCACGTACTACCATAGAACCAAGATGGCGGCCTCCAGTATACAAAATGGACGACGGAAACACGTAGCAACCTAACAACACGTGCTGCGCATGCGCACTAACACCACGCATCACTATGGGGATGACGTCACAAGATGGCTGCTCACGCGGGTTACCATGACAACCAAACCTGGTGCCACTGGGTTACGTGACTATGACGTTACTTCGGGGGTCCCTCCGGGGTCCCCCCAATAAGGCCCGTTTCACCCCTCTCCTACTACTAATGACTCTGGCAGCTCAGAAAAAGAGAACAAAACAACAAACTGGAGATCAAATAAGCACGCCGTGACAAAATCCCCTTGAAACATATGTCCAACAGTTGAGAGTACTTATCTCTGTCAACGCCACCAATACACTGTGAAATCAATTGATTTGGGTTGATGTTTAACTCAACTGATTTTAGAGTGTGTGAATTCACTTAGACTTCATACCGAGGAGACAAAATGTTATAACCGTTCAAATTTGGGATAACGATGGCTGTGATCACCTTCCTTTCTAGTGATATTTCATCTAAGGGTGAAAATTTTACAAATGTCTTTGATTGTGTTTGTTGTAAGAAGCGTATAGCCTGTGTGGGCTTTATTTTGTAGGCAACTAGTTTTCAGTTTGAACAAGCACATGCACTTGCCTCCTTTGAACAATTTCTTTTTCCTGTGTCCTGTAATCAAAATACATGACTCAAATCTTCACAAAAGAACCGAAAAACGAAATAAAAAAAAATATATAAATGTTATATATTATAATAAATATTATATCCAGGGCCAAAGCACGGATCTCTATAAAACTGGATTGTTGAAACGCTCATTGGCCACATAATTATAGAAAAATGTCACCACCACGCCCATCCTAGCTGCAATAAGCAAAACAATGTTCAACTAATAAAAGTTCCCGACGCCGCACGATCTCCGATCACTTTTTAAAGCGTATACATTGTTGTATGTGAAAAATAAAAATGACCATTTGATGATGTGTTCATTCTTCGTGGCAATGCAAATTGAATTTTTACATGTTGTGGTTATTATTAAATAAAAAACAAAAACAGAAAAAAAAACATGTGACGAGTTTGAAAAGTTGATACAGTGTTATTAGTTTTAGTGCTACCAAACACAATGGCGTTGTGGTGAAGTGGTAGCCACCGAGTAAGAGCTTTCATGTCGGCGCAAACGTCATGGATTGGAATGAGTTAACGAGTAAATTGACTTGGCGACACCATAGGGGACATGATGTGTGGCGACGTTATTCGCAATCCAGTTGTAAGTTGTATAGAGATCAGTGGGTCAGAGTTCCATAACCCCCCCCCCCCCCCGCGCCTCCCTCTCCCCCTAACCCACACTGATGCCGCATCAGATCGGTTAACGCGGGGCGATGAATACCCCCCCCCCCCCCCCCGATCTGCTCTAAGGAAAACAACACTAGGTTCATGATGACGTTCTTGAAATCAGTAATGGCTTGCACACGTACATCACATCGTCGTTGGTAATAGCAGGAAGACATCGCTATACATGTTGATGTTCTCCACACGTGAAACTTGTACGTAAACTACATGGAACAGTTACAAACTGCTTGATATAAATTATCTGAGCAAAATCCTGTCTTTTTCTGATTTCCCGTTTCAAATATCAGTGAATCCGCAATCTTTCAATACACCGATGATGTCTGTCTGGACAGTACTTTACATCGATCACCCTGATGTTTGATAAAGAAGGATTTGGGTGAAACATGTTTATCTTCCTCTCTGGCGGAGCTGTTGTTGGACCTGTACAGTCGATATTTATTAATAATAACTGCAGAGGCGGCGAACGTTCTTTGAAAGTGCTGGGGCATAAATTTCAAAGATTACCGTGGTTCGGTCGGCGTGGGGGAGTTATAAAAGTACAGATGGACGATTAGCTGCTAGTCTCTCGTTATGGTGAGCAAGCTGTGGTGCTTTGACTGTTCGAATTTTTATTGGGGTTTAACGACACTTTCGAAAACCAGGGTCACCTCGTGTCGGACAGTTTTACGGGTGGCGGAATCCGGAGTTATCAAGGAGAAGCAACGAGCAGCGAGGAGCAAATGTCAGACTTTCCAACGAACTAATTCTGCGCAAGCAGGGTTAGCATTGGTTGAAGAAAAGTGCACCATCCTCGCGCAGTACACAACGTTAAAGTGCCCTCACGGGTTCCTTGCTCGAGGCCACAGCGCAGTTACCCCTTGTGATCGAACCCCGGACCTTTCGGTCTGAAGTCAAATGCGGTAACCACTGAGCCATCGCTTTCCCTGTCACTGTTTCATCTATTTCTTCTTCTTCAAATATCGTCCGCCTTCGGATTAGACGATGGTTCAACTGAAGGATACAGATTGAAGCGACCGAAGGTGAGATTCGATTCTTTCGCCAAATACCAAGTTAATCTGGATGAAACTGAGGGTAATTACATGAATGACTTATATTAACACGTTTGCATACTCCCATTTTAAGGGACTGTGTAACCGCGTGACATGCCTGTGGGAAAAGGGTTCCGGAACCTCTGAAAGAATTGAATATATGCTGTTGTGGTACGTAGAGAGTAACACGTGGGTACATGTGTCTCTCTAACATAGTTCCCGTGCGTGCGACTCCTCGTTCTATTCCAACGTTTCGACGTGGTGTTTTGTGAGGGGTTGGGCGGTGTCACTTAGACATCACACCACAGCAGAACGTATGTCACGTGGAACACCGACTACTTCAGACGACACCAACAGAAGAAGAATATAAACAGCAATCTAACCGTCCCGAAAAGGAACAATCAATGATTTCATGCTGTAACCCAATAAATACTCGCCAGACTGGATATAATTACAGATGTAGACCTCTTCAATATGAAAGAAGCAATCTTCAAAGAAGTAATACAAACACTATCAGCGCCTGCTGGACCATTCAATTACAGAAAACACTTACGACTAATTATGCCAGATTGGGAAATGTAGAGTAATAGAAAATAGAAAGCATCCGTAACAATGAATAAAGTTCAACAATCATTATTTCTTAGGGTGCATTTAATTCATCGATGTCGCCACATTTACTCAGCATCACGATAACTTTTGCAGAGAAAGGTTTCGTTTAATGGATATCTAGTTTTGTTTAATTCTTCACTCAGTCCGAAGTGGCATATTCGTGTTTTACAACTGAAGCTGTTGTTGACACATTTGTAAGAAAATAATTCAGATATATTTTGTGCAAATCATACCGCTAAAATATGGTAAAATGGGTGACAATTTGCCGGCGGTTCTTTCTCTGTAAATTGGACATAATCATTGTTATTGCTTGCGGTGTAATCATTCGAACTTCTAAAAGATGAGTGTTCATTTTCACCTGTGGGACAGCAAGGGATCCTTTCTAGTGGACGAGCCACGGTAGTCATCACGAAGCAACGCCGCGACACGGGCGCTCCCACTTCGCCCGAGAGGAAAGCACGAGAAGCGGTGCCAGATGGACTTTCCGCGGGAATGTTTTTCAAAATCAATTGTTAAAACAAGCAAGTTGGTGGCTTTCCCGGTAGTTTCAAACTTAACATATGCCTGCAGAACATGATGATGACAGAATGTCCAAACTGGAAGAAAACTTTGACCTACGCCACTAATCTTCAACCAAACTCTTTCTTTTCCAAACTAAATGCAAGTGCTATTCATGGAAATCGCCTTTCAAATTTTAATGTTTTCAGTTTTTGCTCAAAGATATAGCTGTATGAGGCCCCATTCGAATTACCCGGTTGTGCTCTTGCAATGTGAACTCATAAGCTGTCTTGAGAAGAAAAGTGAAATTTTTCAGTTCTTCAAGTGCACGTGTCGTCCTCGGTTTGCATCTAATTTATTTTAAATCTTCTATGTCTGCTTTTGCAAATGGCATCTTCCATATCAAAATATCTCGTTTTGTGGAAGAGTCCAATTATGAACTACACTCATTATTATTTAAACCCACAGCTGGGCCCTGTGAGGCTTCGCAATTCCATTCGACTTGATTAGATTCGATATCATCGGGAAGATTCAATTCAATGCAAGTAGGTTCAACTTTTTCGAATCTCGGGGGTTGGGGTTGCTGTACTTTCTATCTGATACCGTTGTCTCATAATTCGTTTTATTACTTTCCAAAGTGTGATTTACTGGGATTTCCGGGTTTGATTATAAACGATAACTTCACAAGTGAATTATGCAATCAGCAATTGTGTCATGTATCCGTGCAGGCAAACGAAGACGCTTTGCCGTGGGTGTAATGGGGACTTCATTGTTTTTTTTTTTGTTTTTTTTAACCCTTTACCTAACATAATAAGCAGACGACACTTGCAAAAAAAATTTTTTGAATAACTATTATTTTCATTTTTTTGTCTCAAAAACATAGGTTATGAACGCTCATTGGAACGAGCTCGACGAGCTCGTTCCAATGAGCGGTCATAACCAATGTTTTAGAGACCAAAAATGAAAAAATAATGAAAATTAATTGGAGATTTTTGAGAACAGCGCAGGCCGGTTTTGGCCGCTACGTTAGGTAAAGGGTTAAATAATATAATTATCGTTAATAATGAAAAGTAATAAACAGAGTAATCGCTCGACTGGACTTGTTACGTGAAATAATTCATTCGAGGCGAGGGACTATATTGTAAAACACTCGAGCGCATTCGCGCACTCGTGTTTGTACAACGTCCCTCACCTCTCATGAATTGTTTCACGTAACCAGTCCAGTCAAGCGATTACTCTCTATTTAATCAGTGGGAAATTGACTACCATAGGAAGTTATAGTGTCCTGACATCGGTTCATTGATGATACATATATATTATCAATAGTATTTATTTTTATGTACAAAATGTTTTATCAGGGTCGAATTCTTGTTTATAAGGTCATATTTCGACGATTCGAGATATATCCGTAGAAACAAGAGCGAGACTCCGGTAAAACATTGTGTACATAACATGGTGGTGATGGTAGACGTATCCTACAATTCTCAAATGTAATAACTTGCTTAACCCTTTACCAAGCACATAGACTATATCCCGCCATGTAATTTACTAAATGAGCAGTTGGGAAAAAAACGTGTTAGAAAAATTCTACAAAACCCCATATCGTGTGACCTCTCATAGGAACGAGCTCGACGAGATCGTTCCAACGAAGTGGTCATGTCATATACTTTTGCTGAATATTCTGTAAAATCTTTCTCACAAATAATTTAAATACTAAACTGTGATATCGTGTGCATTGAGAAAAGGTCTGAGTTGTGTTGTAATTTCAGATTTTATCTTAAGACACATATAAATGCTTGTCGCTTCGGATGAAACAGTATACGACTTCCTGGAACTTTTGCGATCCTCGAATAAACTTATTAAGCGCGTACACGCTCAATATTCCGAAAAGGACTGTGCGATGTAGCAGTATAATTGCGTGCTGTTACGGCTTGAATACTTCCAGTAATTAATATACAAAATCTTAAAAGCAATGTCGTTCCCTAATTTGATAATTATCCCTTTTTGATTTTTTTTTATATACTTTCGAAAGCGTGTAATGTTATGTATATAATAACGTAAACAAATAGTAAGCAAGCTCACGCTTGAATTATGCAGCACGACGAAACAGTTTTTGTATCAAAGGCACCTGATACACACCGTTTTCGATTAACTGCGGGCTCAGTGTAAACTTATCGTAAGATGAAAGCAAGAAAGGGGGAGGTGTGACGATGACGATGTGCGTAATTTGACTTTAACCCTTTACCCAACGTAACGGCCAAAACCGGCCAGCGCTATTCTCAGAAATCTCCAATCAATTTTCATTATTTTTTTCATTTTTTGTCTCAAAAACATAGGTTATGACCCCTCGTTGGAACGAGCTCGTTGAGCTCGTTCCAACGAGGGGTCATAACCTATGTTTTTGAGACAAAAAATGAAAAAAAATAGTTATTCAAGAATTATTTTTGCAAGTGTCGTCTACTTTTCATGTTAGGTAAAGGGCTAAAGCAAACAAAAATATTAATAGCACCATTACACTGAGATCATGGTGAAAACTGGAATACGTAATACTGATTCTAATTTTGACGAAACGAATCGTTACGTCAAAATTGCATTTACTGATTGTATGTTTCAGTTTGGAAATTGGACTCTATTTTCTTACTACCTTTGGGTTACAGGAATAGTCAAATTACAGACCACATGCTATTAGGAATTTGAAATTTCAAACCGAGAACGAACAATAATTAACTATTACTGTATCGCAAAGTTCGCATCCAGCCCATTGTGTGACAACATTTAATATCGTATCCGAGAACGTCAAACTGAAACTAAAATTGCCATTGATAGATGCTAGAATGTCTTTTTCTTGCTGGCCTATCAGTATATGTAATGTCTGGACAAGTTACTTCCCAGTCGCATCCGTCGACATGCTATTCGAAATTGGAGACTCGATTGGATTCTATATCCTTTGCGCTATTCGATTTGGAACTCGACTCCAGCCTGCAGTTGAGGTTTCCAAAACAATATCAGCCGTCATTTAGCGGAGACGGTTCGATATATTCATTGGTCTGTTGTTTTTTTTTTACTATTGAGCAGCGTTCAGTTTCAATGAATAAATGTAAATATAACTTTTCCATGGATCTGTGCTTGAAGGGACACAAAGGAGACAAAACGAAATACGTTTAACCCTTTACCTACCATGAAAAGCAGACGACACTTGCAAAAAAAATCTTGAATAACTATTTTTTTTTTTCATTTTTTGTCTCAAAGACATAGGTTATGACCTCTCTTTGGAACGAGCTCGTTCCAACGAGGGGTCATAACCTATGTTTCTGAGACAAATAATGAAAAAAATATATTGAAAATTAATTAGTGATTTTTGAGAATAGCGCTGGCCGGTTTTGACAGTTACGTTGGGTAAAGGGTTAAGGACACATTTTACCACTCCAAGACTTTGACGGCTCGATAAGGAAGGAAAATCAGGTGTGGTGAATTTAAGGTGCTATATAAGTGAGGGAAATTTGTATACAACTCACAGTTTGCTAAGTACCAAATATTTGACACATCATAGTGAAATCTGCTTGTGACATATTTGCGATATTTTTGGATACATTAGCTCTCTTGACAGGCAGATTTTTCGTGACAGTCATGGAAACCATGTGCCCCTTGATTTCCATGATGTTTTGGTGTACTGTCTACATGTACATGACATGTGTAGGGTATTCAGTTCTCATTTCAACACAAACCCTTGTGATTTAATCATTGAATATGGCAAATGCAAATGTAAGAAGACATTTGTCTGAAGCAGAAATGTGGAGGGTCGTGGGGATGGTGGCGCAAGGGGCTACCCATCGTCAGGTTGGTGATGCCCTTGGTGTGCACCATACGGTGATCACCAGAGCCTAGGCAAGATTTCAGCAGTATGGCACACCAGTAAGACGGCATGGTGGTGGCAGCGACAGGGCAAAATCTGCAGCTGAAGACCGGTTTTTGATCATTCCGGCCCATAGGAACAGTATGTACAGACTACGAATAATATATGCAGTCAACTCACAGAGTTGACAGAAGGCATCAGTGGTTCCATGAAGATCGCTATCGTATCCGTACTTGAACTGATAACAACATAATATTTCAGGAGAACACCTCCTGTCTAAATGTGCTTCATACATCCATGAACAATGCTAGGAAATCAAAATAATTCTTCAAAACACAGCGACAGAGTTGCGTGGGGGTAAATTCCAAAATTCTCGGCTTTGTTTTTGTTGTCAGTTTGTTTACGTCTTGGTCAAGGTCATCTGGACCGAAAAAATGCAATTCAATGCCGTCTAAAATCAAATAACGAGAAAGATCGCCTCCATACTACACACTGTTATTATGTGGAGACCGCACAGTTGCCATGTTACTTCCAAGGTATCATAACACCTGTTTGAATTTCTTAGAATTACGAGATTGTTTTTCGATGAAAATTCGTGTATTGCATGATATGCGCATGTCCGTCGGTCATGAAATCCATCTTCAATAAAAAATGCAGACAGAGTGTCGTCCTTTCTCTAAATACATTTATGTCGCTGCATCGTAAAGTGTTTTGAGTGCCTAGCTTTCTTCGTTGAGATCTGAAGCATATTTGGCCACGCGTTGTTCTCCGGAAATATTATTTTTTTATAAGTTCTGGTACGAATACGGCAGCAGATTTCCAGGAACCACTGGTGCCTGCTGTCAACTTTGTGATTTGATTGCATATATTTTTCATATTATATACATCTCAATCTTCATTTCGATGTATAATTTGTATATATTTAATTTGAATTTATGTTGTATCAGAGGTGGGAATTTCCAAAAAAACAAATTTCCCTTTATTTTTTAGCAACTCAAACACCCAAGTCACAGCCGCAGTAAAATAAAGATCCCACAGTATACCTCGCAATACAATATATTACCATTTCTATCATAAACGAATTGGCAAGGGGGGACCTATAATTGATGTAGCATGTGGCATTGGCCTCCCGGCATCACTTTACCTATGCAACTATAGTGATTTACAATACATTTAACAAAAGCCTGAATGTTTTTAAGTTTCTAGACCAAAACATAGCTTGTGACCGCTTATCGGCACAAAATCGTTCCAACGAGGGCAGATTTGGGGTATGTTTTTGGATCAAAGTAGAAAGTTCACAACATTTGAACAGCTGGTTTCGTGTATCTCGTACGGAGAATTTGATATAGGTATAACAGTATGAGGTTTTCAAAAAAGAGACGGAAAAAACTGCTCGTATTAAATTCTCGCACTAAGGCTAAAAAAAGTGTTTGGATTCTCAGACAATCCCTCATTGAATGTGAACCCCTTCAATCATTGGACATGTTATTGCCTTTCAGTGTCTTCCTTAGTACAAATTCAGGGAGACAGACCAGAAGTTTATTACATTTTTCATTGATGCATATCTATTCAGTTGCGTCTCCAATATGGTTGCCTTGTTATTATTTATGAGAGAGTGCCTATAGGCACTCTCCCATAAATTGTAAGGAGGCAAATCCCCATAGATTAAATACTTTTACTTCAAATATAATATGAAGGGCATCGAAACAAATATGAAGACTTTGAATTGTAGTACTTACAGTTTGTTTTTAGAGGAATGTTTTATTTTTCAAATTAAAATGCACTGTCTATATATCTGTGTGTAACAAGACAGACGAAATCCTCTCCATGATTGCTCGCTTTTTTGCAAAAGAAAAATAAATATTAAAAATAAATCCCTCCCTTCCTCGCTGATTTGAAAATACAATTGCCTGAAAATTAATTAATTTGTGTGACCTAACAATATGTTTTTTTTAAAATTAGAATTGTGAATTAATAAATCAGTATATCGAAACTACCTTTCACATCCCCCCCCCCCCCCCCTCTAACCCAGCCAGAATCACCCATCAAAATAAGCAAAATCATTAAAAAAAACTTGTAATGTCTTTCATCTTTCACTTCTAAAAAGTGGATTACCTCTTCATCCCTGTCTTATATCGTAATAAAATTATCTCCCTTGACATTATTAGACGCGTGAGCAAAATCAGGGCAGAAGCAAGTAATTGTCGAGAAAACACATATGTCTTATGAGATCAGTAGAAAGTAAATCCAAGTTTCCTTTTGTTACTTTTAATAAACGAAAACTACAGACAGATACCGGAGCTGTCTGTTGTTTTGGTTTCTTAAAAATAGCAAAAGGAAACGTGGCTTTTTTATGGCAAGCTAATCAGGAACAACTAGTTCACAGATAATCCGGCATTAAGAATATCCACCAGTATCACATCTACCAACACTAAGACTCGACTTTGGCTCTCTGTTTAGACAGTGTGGTTGTTCTGTAATTTGCAAGTTTTTGTTCTTCATAGGAAACAAAAAATAACAACAAATCTCACCTCGTAGACTTTTATATTAATGGAAGGGATAATGTCTGTATTATATGCCACGATGCGCACACTATTAAAAAAATGAAAGCAAAAAGTTACAAAACATAAAAAGATGGGGAGAACGCCTTTTGCTTGTTTTTAAATGGGGTTTCAACAGGTAATAATAGTCAAACATTCAAATTCATGACGAAAAACATGTAAACAGCCAGCATCTGTATTTTTATTCTACTCTGCAGGAAAACGCCTGAAGTTTGTGAAATGATGCGCACATCGATAATACAAATTCGATAACATTTCGAAATTTCAAACTCTATATGAGTTTCTCTTGTACCTTTAGTGCTAAATCTACTGACTGCTTTAGGAATAAAGTGGGGCTAAATTTCTCGTATATCTCATCCAATGACGACAATTGTCAGCCACGAGAGTTCATCAATGTAGTAGGGAAACCGAGTTATGGTTTGGGAGAAAAAGTAACCCTTTTTGGAAACAGTATAATGTTTGTCGTGTTGATGTAACAAATCGATAAAGTCATAACTGTCCGTTTGCCCATACACAACTTTGATCGCAATGATGCTCTTTTTCTCGATCGGATCGTGCTCTGGTCGCGATACTTTTACCCATTGAGGGCGAAATTTCATAGAAAAAATAATGCGAAATCAAGTCTGTATGAAGAAAAACGAAGGGAAGTAACATATATGACACAATGTATTCCCGCGGAATACTACAGTATTTTAGGCAGGGAAGCGGACAAAAAATTTCGACCGGATCGCGACCCAGTCATGATCGTGTCGAAATTCACTACCCGCTTTATTAGTGACTGCTCGGTAACTAAAACACAGTTTCTCTTTCAAAGAAATCAACTGATATTTACCGGCACAGGTTGATAAATCTGCAAGTTCACAATCGACAAAGCGTCTAACGAAATCTTACGTTCGGAATAACGTCCAAACGTGTGACGTGAAACTTATACCACACCACAAGTGTACTTTCTAACTTGGGAAAGTTAATTCATTATTCGCTCAATTCGATATTTATTAATCTTATTCTGAACAGCGTTTAAATTGAATTGAAAGCTGTTCTTCAACAACCATTAACACTGTAAATGTAAACAAGTATCCGTTTTTATTGTCGCTTTGAGCGAACATGATACGACGACGGTTCTGAAGTAACTCGTAAGCGCTGGTTGAATGAAATGCAGTAGTGTAGGTAGCGCCTGCTGTTTTACAGTGCATTCTGTATGAGTCAGCGTGATAGTTGACGCGATATTGTCTTATTTCAAATCAGATCTCCCTTGATTCATCCACGCTTTCTACATACGAAGTTACTAATAACATACTTTTTGTGAAATAATTGTCTGATCGTTTCTACGAAGAAAGTGTTAAAAGCAACAAATAACATTCACATAATAATTATTAATAGCTATAGTAACAGCCAGCAGATAGATGTATTCCTTTGTGCGTCATAACTCAGGCCATCAAACAGCTGTCATTCTCGATTGCTTTATATTCCACCATAATAAATAGTTATTTTTTAAATTCCAACAAACACTATTATAAATATAGTGACCGTTGTTCAGTGTGTTATGGTAGATTAGCACTCGAAGAAAAAAATTAAAGCCCGAGACGAAGTCGAGGGCGTTAATTTTTTTCTGAGGGGGCTAATCTACCATAACACACTGAACAATGGTCACTGTGTTTTTTATTATACTGAATGACCTTTGAAAAGAATGTTTCGTTCAGAGTTATAAATAAATCAGTAACAAATAGGCAGACTAAGACACTGATTCAGTTCACAAACGTCGAATGTTTCAAATTCAGTTGATTTCCCCTTTGTGCCCCAAAACTCCCTAACAACTTTACACTTCTGTCAATACTTCGCTAAGGTGATGAACTGTCCTTTGACCTTAAAAGTACCTCGATATTTTCATCTGTCATATTTGCGAAAGCCATGTATGTTGTTGTCGTCTGATTTGAGGCGAGAGAAAAACTTCGGAAATCTTCGGAAACAGCATGTGCTATTTTCTCCCCTTTCGGCAATTTTCGGATTTAGCGTGTGCTATTACAAAATCACCGTTTTATAACGTGTGTTATTACAAACAATAACAACCGTCGCGATGGACTATCACACGTTGTCAAGAATGGGCGGAGTCAGCAGGCATGATCACGCAAATTAGCAAATTGTATCTGTCCAATAAGACATAGTCTTTTGTCTAGTTTTATTCATGAAGTATAATAGTATATATTATACGTTCTATTATATTCTACATGCTCTATTATTTCACAATCCAATTTTCTCGAATGTCACATTAGTTGACTGTTTGATAAATATGTTATGACTATTAGATGCGCATTCCCAAATTTGTGTTGCATTCTCGATTTTTTTCCAGAAGCACTGTCTTAGAGTAAAGGTTGTAATAATACTTCTGGACAAGACCTCAGATCTGACAGAGATGGCCGGACATGCACCCACAGTATTGTAATTGAAAAAAAAAAATACGAATAGAGAGTGTTTCGACCAGATCACGACTGCGTCGCGATCGTATCGAAACACTCTCTGTCCGCTTTTTTGACCACAACACTGTAGAATTGTATATGTTTAATCCCTTGAACTCTGGCGGTATCTTCCATGCCAGTTCAATGGCAGCAATTAGAAGAGTCCGTATTCATTATTTGGTGTAGACCAATCAATATTTTCAACGTGCAGCCCCGAGGCTGCACGTTGAAAATATTGATTGGGCTACCCCGCAGATTTACTGAACAACCACCCTATTTAATGACGTTATGACGTATCATGTCCCTGGCCTGAAAAAAGGGCCACTCGGTTTCAAAGGGTTAAAAGGCAGTTGAGAAGTTTGAATCTCTCGTAATACCGTCGTTGTCTTTTTTATTCTGTCCAGGGACCAATACAATAAAACTTTTACAATTTTATTTTCAGAATTGTAATATCTACAAGTAAATATATATGACCGTAATGAATCGTGTGCAATTCAAATGACGTGGCAATTTGCCATCTGGGAAATTGCCACATCTTTTGAAAATGCTAATGGTTCATTTCAATTAGTTATTTCCTGAAATAGAAAATACAATTCTGAAAAATACAATTGTAAAAGTTTCCTAGTATTGACTCCGGATTTCGCAATATTTTATTTAGGAAGCCTTGACCAAATGGTAGAGAGTGGTGGCCGAGTGCAGAGAGTGGTGGCCGAGTGGATAAGTGCGCTGGTCTCTCATGCCAGAGGTCCCGGGATCGATCCCCGGTCGGGGAAAGTTCTCGAGGTGTCCGAACACTCTCTGTCAGCATCAATTGTGGGGTTGATGCTGTCACAGTGTGTCGTCCTATCGGGTGGGGACGTAAAATGGCTGTCCTCTGTGCGGAGAGAGACACACTCCGTGCAGGCTAAAGATCCCTTCGTAGTATTCGAGAAGAGCTAGGCCACGAAGTTGCCGCTATGAAGGTCATCCCACACACCTATGCCATTAGGCCAAGGAGAGGCGTTAATATAAGTTGCATAACTTGTTCGCCAATCCTTGTAAAACAAATAAGATTAAATAAAAAAGACCAAATGGTTTAAGTGTACCATGACCAGATCTTTATCAGTCCGAAGCCTGATTCCGACAGCGAACGCTTTTACGACCGCAGTATAGTAAAAGTAGTAATGTTTATTCATACCCCAGAGGGGAAAGCAAACACTGTCTGTGCGTTCCGTCTTTCTTGCCTTTTTAGTTGTCAACAATAGACCGATAGATTATCAATTGAGAGTATTAAATTAGTAAATGAGATTTTCACTGAGCAGAACTATTTTTCTCACGAGAGAACTGGTAAAACAATATGGGAAGCGAGTCTAGATTATAATATCTCTCAAGTGGGATGTTTTGGAATCATTTGTCAAGCATAAACTGACAAAATAGCCCAAAACCGGCCAAAAAAATACGCATCTTATTTTTTTTATATTTGTGTGAGTTGTTGGCAGTTTCTGAATGATTTTTACCTGTTTACCGGTCTCGCATGAGAGAACATGCGATGTGGGCCAGATCCGCGAGTTGGGTAATTTCCGGTGACAAGTTGAAAATATCCTTTATCTTAACCAGGAACGTGGCTAGAGGTTCCGATTGGGGGGGGGGGGGTGTAGGGTAGTGAATTTCCAACTAGGGGGAGGGACCGGGAGGGGTTTATTCCACCCCCCTCCAATTGGAAACCTCTAGCCACGTCCCTGGTTAAGAGAAAGGATATTTTCAACATGTCGCCGGAAAACATCTCTCCCCTCCCGATCCCTCCTCATATTTGGAAATTCACTCCCGAGAAGCATTTTGAAAATGACGCCATGAAAGGGTGCGTAAAATTGATTCTATTAACTGAAATGCCAACACATTTATGATAGAATTATCAGGTTGTTATTATTTGGTATTATTCTGGAAATTGAATATGTGCTAAACAAATGCTCAAGCTGAGAACTTTGAGCAATTCACACTGGCCTAACATTAAATCAAATCCAATGTAGGAATGATCAATATTCGATGTCTCATCATTTTGTAACTGTGAGTGATGAAATTAACTCAGGATAACGATTTTACATGATGTGATTTTCTTGAAGTGCATTTCGAGGATTTTTTTGATCACGATAAGTAACGTGCGATAGAAATCTCGTCCCGATTGACATCATGCATACTTATGAAGATCGTTATTGCTTACACTGTAGTTGTAAATAGTAACAGTGGGAATTTTTGCTGATTTGAAACCGAGTTGGAATTTGGGGAAGTAAAGGAGACATCAGCGTCACCAAAGAAGCTCTAAAATCCAGATAGATGGAATTTCCATCTACTCATGACTTGTCCTCCGAAGTTCGAACTATAGGAACTATTTGCCAGGATTGGGGGATGCCCCACGCCCTACATCCTCCCTGTCGCCGCCACGTCCTTGCTCTTAGCCTACATGTTCAATGTAAAGTCCTGTAGTTCGTGCTCTTGAATTGTTCTGTGAAATCAGGGTCCAAAGTGATATTTCTGTACAGAAATGGCGTTCGTTTTATTTTATCATTATGATTCACCACCTTTGGAGATTAATGCATTATCTCTGATAAAAAAAATAGCATGAGCTTTGACAGTAAATGGATGTTTCATTCGTAACGCCGATGGTTAGTACATAAACATTCTCATCCCTGAGATATAGTAAGGAAAATCGACTTTCAATGACGTTACCTCTCTTAACCCAACGAATCGGCCGCATTCGCCCGCGTAATATGCAAATTCAGCAGTTGAAAAAATATTATTTTTTCAAAACATTCAACAAAGCCATATAAAGTGACCTCTCGTTGGAACAAGCTCGTCGAGCTCGTTCCGACGAGGGGTCACATGATATGATTTTGTTGCAATTTTTTGAAAAATTTGAAAAAATTATTTTTAAAATAATAAATTTTGATATCGTCTGCCATGGGTAAAGGATTAAAATATTCGAAGTGCGAGGAAGATCCAATTAAGAAGCACATAATTGTTGCGGAAATACTTATGAGGCCAATAGAAAACAGTCTCGGAGCTGTCTGCTGGTTTCGTTTATTAAAGGTTATAAAAGGAAACTCTGTCTTTTTATGACAGGCTAATTAGAAGCAACTATTTCAAAGATAATCCGTTATTAAGAACATCTGTATCACACCAACCAACACTAAAGCATCCGCCTTGCCTCTTTATTTAGGAAATGTGTTTTTACAGTACTTCGCAAGATTTTATTCCTTCCAGGAAAAAAATAGCAAATGCCAACCCCAAGAAGTTTATATCAATAGACATGACAGTCATTGTAGTATAGTCATCATGTGCACACTGTTGATATAATGAACAGAAACAAGTTACAGAACATCAAAAGATGGTGAAAACGCCGTTTTTCATATTTTAAATGAGGTTCAACAGAGAATAATAGACAAAATGTTCAAACAGATTTTGAGAAAACATGCAAAAAGCCAGTTTCTGTATTTCTATACTTCTCTGCAGGACAATGCCTGAAGTTTGTGAAGTGTTACGCACATCGATGATAAACATTCGCTAACATTTAGTAATTTCAATTTTTATATGAAATTCCCATACCCTTAGAGTTAAATTGTCCGGCAGCCTTAGGGAATTAGGGGGGGCTAACTTTCCTGTAAATCTCTTCCAATGATTAACACTGGACCGTATTTATTTATGCATTGGTCTTTTAAGGTCACATACTTATGCACAATGGCTAATCGCGATCGTGACAGTTTTACGGGTGGAGGAAGCCGGAGTACCCGGAGAAACCACCGAGCAACGATGAGCAACTGTCAGCTCCTCAACATTCTAACTCTGTTTAAGCTCCGCTCAAGCAGGGTTACAGCGGTTGAAGACATGTGCACCATCGACGTGCAGTACGCCTCAGCATGCCCCCATGTAGGCAACCGGGATAAAGTGCCTTGCCCAGGGACACAATGGGGGGCGTCCCGGACGGGGATCGAACTCGAGACCTCTAGCATAGAATTCAAACAGTCTACCACTGAGCCACCGCGCTCCCAACACTGCACCGTAAGTATGCGCATAATGTTTAGGATTTTTTACAGCTGATACTTAAATCCCACATATTAATGGGGCGGTTAGTTTAAATCATTTCTGAAATACTCTACCATATTGCAGTTTAACCTTTCACCGTTTTTTCCGATATGGGATTATTGCGCGTCCTAGTTTCATGAAGCAAATAGCCAATTGATGCAAAATGTTTGGGTAGGCCAAATGGATCTTTCAACATACAGCATCGAAACAATTTCTGCTTGAAATTTTGGTATTTTGAATTCTTAAATTATCCTTAAGTCTATGCACACTGGCGAATAACATAAATTTCAAACAGCCATTTTCCCATGAAGCAATGAGCTTTGTCAAACAACATTGAATTGGGTAAATTTCTAGTTGCGCTTAAAGGTTTGGTATTTTAACATCACTGTGTGTGTGTAATTAAGAACTGCACTCGTCACAAATAACATCATATTCAGCACACAAAGAGGCTACAGCGGCGAACACAATAACATCTAATTCTCCATTGAACATATGGAGAGACGAGTATTTTCACGTCTGGGGTTGTGGTACCCCCCCCCCCTCCCCCAGCCTCCAACTGGATAAAGGTTGCTTGATGTGTTATCCTTCCTTTTTATCAGTAATGTTAACAAAGAAAATACTTGAGGCTGGCACAATTTATTTATCTTACTGAGACAGCCTCCAACGTTATTTGTTGTGAGAGGATCGTCATTGTAATAATGTTTCCAACTCTCTCGTGGAAAACCGACTTGCTAGAATAGGACTGGACTGGGGAATGAGCTGCTGTTCAATAAACTTTAGCTTTATATCTCTATCGTTTCATTAACGTTTGGATGTTCCATGCCATTTAAGAGCCATCAAGTGGAGGAGTCTATATTCGTCACTTTGGGGGTAAGACTAATCAAGATTTTCAACCTGCAGCATTAGGGTTGCACGTTGATAATCTTGACTGTTCGTCCATACAAATTCACCAAGAAACTATCTACTTTATAAATTCAGGTCGCATCACAATCCTGGCCGAGAAACGCCGATCTTTCGCGTCCAAAGGGTTAACAACCAACTAGTCGAACAGCCTACGATTTTCTCTACATGCACTGTGTGAAATGAGAAAACATCCTTTTTGAAACGCAAGGACACACAATTGTCACTCCATTTCTAAGTACTACTCACAGTCCATTCGAGGTGTTGTTTGTAATAGTGGCAAATTCATCGGAACAACAATATCGTTTAACGAGGAGAAAAAAACATGTTCTGAATATGTTCAATCCACACTTGCACTCACAAAGAGTATTTATTTATCTGACAAACAACTTAATTTGCACCCCAAAACTCGGAAAAAAACGTTTGTACCAGCCCCAACCTTCCTCCCCCCCCCCCCCCCCGTTCCGATTCCGTATCAGACAGATTCAACTTCCGGTAAGCACCACACTATCGTATTACACAACATCATAAAAGCAATATGCATTGTGATTACACATTAAAATATAAAATGCAAACTTTTGACCAATTCCAACCCAATTTAAAATGAAAATCGGGGGAAGCGGGCTTTATGTTACGGGCTTGTAGGATAAATGTTTTATCATAACCAAATGCATGTTCTGTAATTTGTATCTGATTCTCGGTCATCCTGATGGGCTCGTTCCGATCCGATTGTAAACACGACCTCGAATCTGATACTAATTCTAGGGCATGCACATGGCCATGATAATGTATATGTATCAGTTGTTATGAGTCTTTTATTTTTAAATTATGTCAAATATAACTAAATTTGAATACAGTTAAAAAAAAAAGTTACAAAAATTAACCATTTCAACACTGGCGCCCTGAACGGTATCATTATCAGTATCATTTCAGTCAAGTCTGCCAACGCCGACAGAAGCAAAACCATCGTGGTTTTTGGGAGGTTCAGTTATAATTTAATCCAACAGCTATGTCGAGCTGTTGGATTATACACAGAACGACACGCGTGTGTGAATGGGTTAATCGATATGGGTGTGCCATCATGGCCTCTCGTTCTATCCTTCCACGGTAGCACTCACGTTCTGTGTTTATTACACGCCTTCGCATCTGTAAAAGGTACTAATAAAAGGACACTCAGCACTTTATTTGGCAACTGGCAAGGAAAAGAATACATTTTATCCTCGCCAACCAAATTTGCAAGGGGAACCCGTGTTACTATTCCGTCCTCCTGAGTTCCAAAGTGTTCTATGTGCCTCCTGGCACATAGAACACATTGGAACTCGGGAACGATTCTTAGCTATCTCTTGCGATTCAAATTGTAATTGCGGTGCACGATTTGTAGAAACCTTCAGTGAAATTTCGCGTCTATTTAAAAATAGTCCGTCAACGATTTCCGTTCAACACGTGTGTGCGAACGGATTTTTATTTTCCTCATGGGTTAGTGCTGCTGTGGGTGGGAATTTCGAAGAACAGGTGTGTAATAACAATTATTACCGAGCCTCACTTCAGATGTTTTGCTCTTTATATCGTCTGCTCGTCCACTATCATTGTTTTCTTGACGCAGAAATTTATGCACACCGATTTGAAAGGGTTAAATAGTAATAATGTAAGTTGCAATGTGTTAACTTGAACGTTTTGAATACTGCTTTAATTGAAAGAAGAGTTTATGATCGAAGTTGCGATAATATGAATGATAATGATATTAAATTGAAATAGAGCATAGGCAAATCTTCCGAAGGTATGGAATCAAGACGAGTGACTAAGTACAACTTGAAAATTCCAAGGGTCGGTTGAGTGTTAGTGCTAATTGCCTGTTTTCTTTATTCAATCATAATAAAAGTACCGTCTCTTTACTTGATTGGTGTCAATAAATGAGAGCACATGAACCTTTCAGGGTTATCGAACTTACAAAAATATGGATTCTGTTCATGACGTGTTTCTGTCAAAGGATATTTATGATTCCTGTTCGACTTTAGTCTTTAGCCCTGCTACAGCCTCGGTAAAAAGTAAAACCATGATTCATTGCATCAACATCATCTGAGCGAAACACTCATTTAATATCTGATATTTCTGGAGAAGACATTATAAGCCTAATGAACATCATATTTGAAAGGTTCGAACATGCACTTGCATTATTTAAACTGAAAGAGTTTCCGCAGTTATTCATAATGATATTGCATTCAAATCGTTGTTATAAATATTTAGAAAAAAATAGTTTTCCATTCCATTGGTTTCCAACAAAAGAGAAGCGTAAATCAACTGAACTCTGATACATTTTTTAATGGCTACTGATATTGTTCCATCAATTTCCCTATGGAAAACAGACTGCTGCTATACAGTTTGTTGGACTACGTAACCACACAGCAGCTCAATAAAGTGAAAATAGAACGTTAAGTGCCACCAGGAAGACTAACTGGTGTCTTTTCTCTTCAAGGAATTCATGCAACAAGAAACTGTGTGTAACTCTGCATTTTCGCTCCAATTTTATATACGATTCTTGTGATATCTCTCCCGACGAAACTCGCGCGATTTACATCGGCCACCAAATACACAGTCATACATGTTGTCACTCGCAAGCACATGCATTATACATCACATATTCCACACGCTCACGTACTCCCACAAACGCACCTGCACACACGAATGCATTCAGGAGAACAGATCGCTGCCTTGGTTATAGAAACAGTGAACCCATTAACAGCCCATCACATCACGTGGTCTGCTCTGGTCAGCATTATGAAGTCTTACTACCCTACTAAGATCCGTTAATACACCAGAGAACGACGCTGAAGTACAGTACATACGCTGAAGACTGGTCGTAATCGACACGTCGGCAGTGATGTCCACGCATGCGTTTACCAGGAAATAAAACTCATCATCAGCAAAATTTATTAATTAAATTCTTTATGCTTATTCCCATAATTGGTGTTTGGAATCTGATATTATTACGTCCGTGGAAATATTGCCCAGTGACCAGTCCACGGCGGCTGTACTGAAGTAATATCGTTCTTGTATAATGTTACGAACGTACTCTATCAACTAGAAAAAAACATATAAGCTGGGAGAGAAAGGAAAAACACATTTTTCATGTTTATCTGATAGATTGACCAAAGGATTGCTCACTGATTTATGAATTATAATATCGTTTTTATCTGCCTTGTTTCAAAGCGACACAGTATCGGAAACTACTATTCCATCTCGGCTTGCGATGAGATTCATTGTTTCATTTTATACAATTATATTTTTTATGAGATCGTAGAACGGATTTATAGACAAAAAGTGAAAAATAATTATCGATCAGGAATATTGTTTTTTAGTTCGAGTCAATAATATCATACATTGACCGAAATAAAAACATAAAGATTTATTATTTTATCTTTATTGATTAGATTTCCGATATCAAGTGCTCCTCTGAAATTGGAAACAGTTTCCTTTGCTCAATAGCCGTAACGCTTGTTTCAAATGTCACGTTTTACAACTAATAATACTGGTATCATGAACAGTGTGGGGATACCATTCTTAAGACAGACCTATGCACACGTTATGTCACTTCACCGTGCTAATGTGAAAGCAGAAGAAAGCTTACCATTTCAAAATAGTTTCCTCCCCTGTCTTTAGCCAAAACATATCGTCCCCTGAGTTCCAATGTGTTCTATGTGCCTACTGGCACATAGAACACATTGGAACTCAGGGGACGATATATCAAGTGTGGTAAAGATTTGCATTCCAATTATCAGTGTTTGTTAATTCAACGTGTATAAGCATGCGGAATAATAGCGAATAAAGTCAGCGTTAACCATTATCGAGAGTAGTGGTTGACAGCTGCTTCTAGCCAAGTGACGTCTGGCCAGACAGGCAGACGGCACTTGACTAAAAACAATTGCCCCCGTTAGGAGACGTTTCTTGATTTGGTCACAATTGTTTGAACCGCCAGGACCAGAACAAATGAGGCAGAACATCGAAGGGAACAGACGTCAGGCATGCAATCAACGCCGATTCATACCAAAATATACGTACAGGTATCACATTAAAAGTGATTCTTATACACCTTGCGAATTCATTCGTGGAGGTAACTGAGGGGTCAGTTGTTCTCAGACTGGAACCTGTCATTGTTGAGTAAAGTGACTCTACCCATTACATTGGTAAGCGGTAATTACATAGGGAAGATAATGAAACATGTGCGCTTCAATAGAGGTTGTGCACACTTTCAAAATGTGTACTAACGTTTATACGTTTACGTTAATTTCGTTAGGAATCTAAATACAATTTTAGACATTTTTAACCGTGAAAGTTTTACTCATTTTGATCAACTGACTTAAAATCTTTCCTTTGTCCCTTCGGTGATTTCATTTTTAAACATTGGAATGTTTTAGTTTTAATTTCACTCTGATTTTGTCAGGAAAAACACGATACTGTTATTTAAAACAGTACCGTACCTGAGGTCAATTAGGATTAAATAATAAAACTTGCAACAGATAAACACAAGCCCGAAAACTGCAAAACCTTAACCCTTTACCCAACGTAACGGACAAAACCGGCCAGCGCTATTCTCAAAAATCGCCAATTAATTTTCACTATTTTTTTCATTTTTTGTCTCAAAAACATAGGTTATGACCCCTCGTTGGAACGAGCTCGTCGAGCTCGTTCCAACGAGGGGTCATAACCTATGTTTTTGAGACAAAAAATGAAAAAAATTAGTTATTTAAGAATTTTTTTTGCAAGTGTCGTCTGCTTTTCACGTTAGGTAAAGGGTTAATGCTTCCAAGAATTGTTATTGCTGCTAAAACAGACGACACTGAATTTGGAAAAATAATCAGGGAGGAAGAAAGTCTCTTACGAAAATCTTTATTGAAAGGCCGGACTGCCCATCACGCAATTCTCAGCCGTTATAGGAAACACTCTTTTTAGACAAAAACAACCTCTTCTTCTAATTGTATATGTAGCGTATGCAGAATATGTGGAAGGTCCGTTATCTACACAAGAAGAACTGAAGGCTCTTAACAATTACGCTGCCGAAATCTACGATTGTCACCTATTTTATGATGATTAAATGTACGTTCTGGTATGCGCAGATGAAACCTACCATCTGATTACTTGATCAGATGATAGAGTTTAAAGTGTCTCATAAATTTTATTAAACTTCCTCGCATACAGGCGTACATGGAGGTGCTCCATATATCTTTAACCCTTTACCCAACGTAACGGCCAAAACCGGCCAGCGCTATTCTCAAAAATCGCCAATTAATTTTCATTATTTTTTTCATTTTTTGTCTCAAAAACATAGGTTATGACCCCTCGTTGGAACGAGCTAGTTATTGAAGAATTTTTTTTGCAAGTGTCGTCTGCTTTTCATGTTAGGTAAAGGGTTAAAGTGGAAGTGACAGTAAAAGGGTTAACAATTAAAAACATACCTATCTAAGTGTTTCACGCCAGATTTACAAGGTGCTTTAGAAAGATACAGTAATCTCGACGAATACGGAATACAAAAATTCACTTTTCTAAAAATCATCACACTTGTCGTATAGACAGGCTTCCCGGAGGTTTTGTGCATGCAGACTATTATAAAACCGTTCCTGGCATTGAAAAAAAAACTTTAAAAATTAACCCTTCTCTACCAACCATCTGAATGGAGGTGCGAAACACGGCAAGACTGGACCATACCTGGCAGAATCGAAACACTCTTCTGAAAGTTTAACCTCACAGACCGCCCCCCCCCCCCCCCCAAAAAAAAAACAGAAAAACAAAACAAAACAAACTAGATCGAGTTATTTGTTTGCAAAGGTGTATCCCCGCATTTTCTTAGCAACACCTTAGCATAGTTTTAATGTTTCGAATTAAATACCCTAGCAGCCTTTCGATGAAAACTGATTTTCTAACGATAAAAGTGGTTCCACTGGAACCACATGGGGCCAAATGAAAATTCCGAAACCTTCATGCACATCTAGTGATGCTACCTGAACACCTTAGCATAGTTTAAATGTTTCGAATTAAATACCCTAGGAGCCACTCGATGAAAACAGATTTTCTAACGATAAAAGTGGTTCCACTGGAACCACTTCGGGCAAAATCAAAATTCCGAAACCTTCATGCACATCTAGAAATGTTACCTGAACACATTAGCATAGTTTAAACGTTTCGAATTAAATACCCTAGGAGCCTTTCGACGAAAACTGATTTTCTAACGATAAAAGTGGTTTCTCTGGAACCACCTGGGGCAAAATCAAAATTCCGAAACCTTCACGCACATCTAGAGATGCGAACTGAACATCTTAGTATAGTTTAAATGTTTCAAATTAAATACCCCAGGAAAACTCAGATGAAAACTGATTTTGTAACGATATAATGGTTCCACTGGAACCACCTGGGGGGCCGAATCAAAATACCGAAACCTTCATGCACATCTAGAGATGTTACCTGAACACCTTAGCATAGTTTTAATGTTTCGAATTAAATACCCTAGGAGCCTTTCGATGAAAACTGATTTCCTAACGATAAAAGTGGTTCCACTGGAACCACCTGGGGCCAAATCAAAATCCCGAAACCTTCATGCACATCTAGAGATGTTACCTGAACACACAAGCATAGTTTAAACGTTTCGAATTAAATACCCTAGGAGCCTTAAGATGAAATCTGATTTTCTAACGATAAAAGTGGTTCGACTGGTACCACCTGGGGCCAAATCAAAATTCCGAAACCTTCATGCACATCTAGCGATGCTACCTGAACACCTTAGCATAGTTTAAAAGTTTCGAATTAAATACCCTAGGAGCCTTTCGGTGAAAACTGATTTCCCAATGATAAAATTGGTTCGACTGGAACCACCTGGGGCCAAATCAAAATTCCGAAACCTTCATGCACATCTAGAGATGTTACCTGAACACCTTAGCATAGTTTTAACGTTTCGAATTAAACACCCTAGGAGCCTTTCGATGAAAACTGATTTCCTAACGATAAAAGTGGTTCCACTGGAACCACCTGGGGCCAAATCAAAATTCCGAAATCTTTATGCACATCCAGAGATGTTACCTGAACGCCTTAGCATAGTTTTAATGTTTCGAATTAAATACCCTAGGAGCCTTTTGATGAAAACTGAATTTTTAATGATAAAAGTGGTTTCACTGGAACCACCTGAGGCCAAATCAAAATTCCGAAACCTTTATGCACATTTGGAGCCTTTTGAAAAAAACTCAACTCTTTGGCACCCAGGTGGTTCCAGTGGTTCCACTAGAACCACCTGGGGCCAAATCAAAATTCCGAAATCTTTATGCACATCCAGAGATGTTACCTGAACGCATTAGCATAGTTTAAGCGTTTCGAATTATATATCCTAGGAGCCTTTCGATGAAAACTGATTTTCTAACAATAAAAGTGGTTCCACTGAAACCACCTGGGGCCAAATCAAAATTCCGAAACCTTCATGCACATCTAGAGTTGCTACCTGAACACATTAGCATAGTTTAAACGTTTCGAATTAAATACCCTAGGAGCCTTTCAGCGTGTGACGTACGGACGGGCGGACGTACGAACGGACGTACGGACGGAGATCACGACTATATCCCCGCATTTTTGAAAATGCGGGGATGACAAATTACACAGTTGCTACTGCAGTGTATTGCTAGGCTCACAACCACACACACGAATTCTAGTCCCACTTTACACTAATATCCTTTAACAATTTTTTTTTTCAAACGAACTGTGCAGTAGGTTGCGTTGAAAACAGCTTGTCTGCTGTTCGAGTTATGAACAGTCGAAAATGGTAACATGAACCGGTAATAGTGGTTCCATTTTATTATTCCACCTCTGATCTAGAGGAGCTTTCCTAATCCTTGTTTGTTTGCTATCCGTACTTCCGTCTGTCAACATTTAATTTTAACGTTACAAACCTGTATCACTTAAAAGGGGTGATTTTATTGCTTTCTTCAGAAGATTCCCAAGAGACATTGTTAGTCGGAAAAATAACAATATACCGATATTCGATATATACTGTCACTCGTCTACTATTGGTTGGCATTAGTAATAGTAGTTGTAGTTTTATAGCCTTAAATCTGCGCACGGAACTCTGTGGGTGTTTACACTTGCAAAATGCCTTATTGAAAACGGGCGTTTTAATGCCCGACTTGAATGATTCTAAATAATCCGTTTCTTTTAGACGGGTTGGAAGAGACTTGCATAGCTTTGACTCGGCGACGGAAAATGACCTATAGTTAGCAGAACTTAATTTAGATGAGGACTGAAACGGACTAAATTTATATGACGGTCGAAGAGACCTCCGTGGTTTGTGACAGAAAAGCAAATCAGACAAGTAGAGCGGTGCAGCTCCTTTGATACATTTAAAGATAAGAAGAAAAATTGAATTGAAGGCTCAACTCAAAAGCCAGTGTAGTTCAAAAAGAACAGGTGTGATTTAGACATACACTGCAAAAAATATAGGTTCTCTTTAGAATCAAAACTGGTTCTAATATTGTCCCTGAGATGGAACCAGTTCTGTTTAAACAGTATTTATTTCAAATCAAATAAATTTACCAAGATTAGCATTCAATTTTAACAGAATATTACATGAAATGAAGTAGATTCAGCAGTAAACTTGGAGCTTATTCAACGCAGTCGCCAAACATTTTGAAACAAAGGAGATATGAACAGTTGGCATATCGAACCAGTTTTGGTTCTGTATAGAACCAAAACTGGTTCGATATGCCAACTATTCATATCTCCTTTGCTTAATAATGATTTGAGACAACCTCGTATAAGCTCTAAACGTATGAAACCCCCTCAATTTATGTTTAATTCTGTTAATACTTAATGTTAATCTTTATAAATTTATTTGATTTGAAATAAATACTGTTTAAACAGAACTGGTTCCATCTCAGGGAGAAGATTAGAACCAGTTTTGGTTCTAATGAGAACCTATAGTTTTTGCAGTGTACTAGAGAGATCGGGTGACGACATGTGTTTCACAATTTTGGATGTGCTGTAGCTTTTCAAGAGTTGAGTTTTTAGAATTAAGGGGGTTAGTAACAAAGGCGTGAACGAGCTGCTCTGGAGTTTTTCTGTCAAGTGTAGATTTTAGATCACCGAGAGATATCGTAAGTCGAAAAAGTAACAATATACCTATATTCAATATTTTATTTCTCCACTACTGTTAAGTTGAGCAAACGTTAAAATAAAAATGTTGACTAACGGACGACAGACGAATGGTGAACAGTCTAAGATTTGGGAAGGCCGAATTTTAGTGATATTACGTAGATGAAAAAATGAACTCCGACAATTGTGCTTAATATGTTCATCAGCTGTCTGATTTTCATCCATTATATAATCAATATGACGGACACAGCAGCTGGAGGCATTCATTGAATTTTGAATACTGGGAGACAATTTGAATATTTTCCTTAGTTTTTAACTTTCGTTTTATCGTGGTTCAGTTTGAGGAAGCTTTCTGTCATGCCTTGATGTCTGAAATGCAGCGTTCAAAATTATTGCGTGCGAAGTGTGGATTTTGACCATTCCACGGCGGCTGCACTGTATTTGTCTTCCGGTAGTGATCATGAGTATATCCAAGGGATAAATGATCTCTCAATTCCAAATTGAGAACACGGGATGGCTTCCGGTTAGCCGTCAGTGGGGTATTTTATCATAGACTCCATAGGCACATGAGACAAAAATCAAAGAAACGTGTGATGTTAGTGATCTTCGAGTAGCGCTCGTTTGGAACAATACTTTTGCAAAATGGCCACCCAATACCCACATGAGGATATTACGGATTTAGACCAGATCTCGTGAAGTGATTTCCTCACAGACCAGCTAGCATCAGACAACAAAACCGAAGAGCCACTTGATGCTACTGACCACGCAGTACAAGGCCACGAGTCTAATTCTGTTCGGAATTCGACGCTGTTGTGGTCAATTTGTTTACACACTTTACGTGGAGTTTGCGCACAGACGACTGTTGTTGAAATGTAATATCTCTTTACTCACAATGATAAACTTTTATCACACACCTATTAATGTAAAACACGGGATTTTCACTGTTCTGCCTGCACGATAAAAATAAAGGTGTATCGCACATGTGGTGATACAAAACGATTTCGTATCCAACGAAAACAGACAAAGAATCCGTCTAAATAAATTACTTCAATCATTTGTTGAATGCACCGAATGTCGATATGGCTTCGAAATTCCAAGTTCCTCGTTTAGATTTGTTCGCGGGATATTTAAACAAGGAGATTTGAGCCAAAAAATTAGAAAATAAAAATAGCATTCTGACTGCTTGTTCCTTGACAAATACTTTCCACAACTGGTCATATAATGATGGAGAGTGCTAAACGTATTAGCTATTTAAACACTTTTTGTTGAGTTTTTCCCCGCAGTTTAGTCAATATTTGAATGGATCATCGTGACCCTGATACTGATCTGTGTCAAGGACTGTCGGTGTCAATTGGTTTCGACCAATCGAATGCCGTAAAAAATTTATCGCCAACCAAATTTGAGAGGAGAACCCGTGTTACTATTTCCTCCCATCAGTTCTAATGTGTTCTATGTGCCAATAGGCACATAGAACACACTGGAACTCAGGCGAAGATTTTTAGCAACCGGTAAGGATTCACATTTTAATCGCGGTGCACGATTTGTAGAAAATTCCAGTGAAATTCCGCTTCTATTTAAAAAGTCCGCCAACTTTCTTCATGTTCCGCATGGTTTAGTTCTGCTGTAGACGGGGATTTCATAGAACCGGTTAATAAAATGCTCTTTTCAGATCCAATCGGATGAAATAGTTCACCTGGCCGAAAAGCGAATCGCAGGTTCGCTTTTTCGACCAACTGAGATATTCCAAACTAGTTCCGGACAATAACAGCGTCGAATTCCTTACATAATTATACTGGTAGCTCGAGAACTTGCCTCAGTAGTGATCCACCCAAATTATTATGACAAAATGATCCTCTGATATCCAGATGAGGACATTAGGAGAGTATTGCCGGCTATTTGTATAAAGTCATGAGCACACGGACCCTAACGGTAAAAGATGAAATGACACGTCTCTTGACTTGTTTTTGTATTTAAGATAAGGTGTAGGGAAGTATCAGTGCTACAAATATATGTCTTGAGTGACAGCAATGAAGATGGGGACAGTAGTAGGGGTTCTAAATCAGGGATAGAGAGATTGGTAATAGCAGCTAGACAATATATAATTATTCGTGATGCCAGGAGAATACTTCGTACATATTTCTTTTCACAGAATAGCGTTCTAGGGTATGTGTGTGTTTTACCAAGACAAGTCAAAGATCTATACGAAGACTAACTCTTTCGAGCAATTGTTCGAGAGCTTATTTACCAGACAAGGTTCGAGTCGACAGAGAAATGTTTATTCCTCTTACGGATATGTAGACTCTTGAAGTCAATCGAAGGAACGATTGAGGATATTGTATCAAACAACGGCGTTTCAATAGGCGTGGCTTAGGTGATCGAGTAATGTGATTGGAACTACCACAGAACTTGTTAGCGACAAAAACAACGAATCTACTCCAAATGTTGTGTGTTTTCGACTTACCAGAGTACACTCCAGATACAGAACCTTGGACACACCCTACTCATTAAAAGGTCCTATAAAGCTCTGTGCTACCAGAGTAGGCATGATGAAAAACGAGACTTCTGAAAAAGTTCGAGCCAAATATAATCCATTTGGGTACTTTCAGGTAGTTGTCAGGTTGTTTGTGGTAGTTACATGTTCATATCATCTCATTCAATCAAGCAGACCCTTAAACAAACCAAGTCCTATTTTAGGTCTTAAGTTGTATAGTAGTCACGCTCTACCATAGAAACGAAGCGGGCAGACGCCCGTAATAAAAATCGAAGACGGGAACAGGTACATGTATCTCCTGAAAAGCACGCACCGCGCATGGACATTAAGTCCACGTACCACCATGTAATGACGTAACAACCTGGCTCTCCCGCGGGCTACCATAGCACGCTGCATGACGTAATTGAGCCACGTGACTGTATCATCACACGTGAAATCATGCAAGAGATCCTGCTGATGAGGGTTGTGCAGATCCTTACATTCTGTTGTGGTTCCGCCACCTGACCTGAGTTAAAATGAACCATTAGCATTTTCAAAGATCTGGCAATTTGCCAACTAGCAAATTGCCATATCTTTTAAAATGCTAACGATTCATTTTCGTCAGGCATATTAATATAGGCAGACAATATAATTCTTGAAAATACAATTGTAAAAGTTTTATAGTATTGTCTCCTGGTCTCGAATTATCAAAATTTCAGATGCAATTTTTTACCCATAATACAATTAGTTATTTATCCAATTCAACTGTGTTTTGCTGAGTTCATTGAGCTCTATCAAATAAGAATGAAGTGGTTAACTCCTAGTTTCGTTATAGGAAAACTGACAGCTTGAAATTTCTGTATTTTTAGCTCGGTGTGCACAGGGTTAAGTAAGGCTGTACCTCCTTATTACACATAAGCAACAAACAAAGTAGTTTAATTGTTCAAATGGGAAGAAAAGTGGACAAGGAATTTTATTCGGACAGTTAAAAAAAACACACTTCAATGCACAATGGGTCACAGATATAAGGCGATTCTGATTCAATATCTTCACCAATGTTACACATAATGCCAGTGCATGATTTCAGTGGTCATTGGGTTAACCCTTTACCTAACATGAAAAGCAGATGACACGTGCAAAAAAAAATTCTTGAATAACTAATTTTTTTCATTTTAGTCTCAAAAACATAGCCTATGGCCCCTCATTGGAACGAGCTCGTTCCAATGAGGGGTCATAACCTATGTTTTTGAGACAAAAAATGAAAAAAATAATGAAAATTAATTAGCGATTTTTTAGACTAGCTCTGGCCGTTTTTGACGGTACGTTGAATAAAGGGTTAAACAATGTCGGTTATACTCGTTACTCTGTTTTTTCACATCACTTCGTTTTGATTTATCGTGATCAGTAAATCGAGATCACTGAAACGTTTAGACTCACAGGAAATATCCAGAACACAATCACTGAGATATGTCGCAATTTCGTTCTGTTCATTATCGATTCTGATCACGAATGTTTTGTCCGTTTATCGTAAAGAATATCATACCGGAAAAGAATCACACGGCGAGAGATGTAAATTATTTTTTTAGGGAGATATACTGCTGATGGAAACTATTTCTAAAACGGAAAACGCATAAAAAAACCAAATAAACCTTTAAATGAGAAAGGGAAATATCGTTGATCGTATCAAGCAGCCACTTATAATGTCAACTTCATAACGACTATCACGCATCACTTCAAAACGGACGTCAGCTGATGGAATTCTTAACAATTCAGTGCTGACACAGCATAAACTTTAATAAAAATCTCCTCCTTTTCTTCTAACATGGATGGTCCGGTGATGTGTAATCCAATAAAAAGGGTACAAATATAAAATATATATGGTGTGCGTTATCTAAGTCGGCAGATGGCAGATCATTCAGGGAAAGAAGATGGACGCCCTTGACCCAGGCTCGGACCCAGGGCAGAACACTATCGGATTCTCAAGCCAGTGCAGATGATAGCACACGTCTGGCTTAATATATACGACATCGTCCCATCATTGGCACAAGGCGTCATTTGCAATGCTAAAGCATTGCAGACGGCACCTTTTCAACGGAAGGGACGATATATATATAACATATAACTACACAAGAAATAAATGCAGCCATTCATTGAATTTTAATGCGCTACTTTCGTATTTAGTCAAAGTAAGGTAAAAAAAGGAAATATTTCGCGATCGGATCGCGATTTTATCGCGACACACGCTAGCGGGTCAAGATCCCCCCCCCCCCCCCCAAAAAAAAATATACTTCGAAATCAAGACCAAACTAGAGAAACAGAATTTACTGCATCCAGTAAATTCAAGTCTGTGTCAAAAGGGTTAAAGTATAAGGAAAAAAACTATATAGAAAGAGAATTTTATGGAGGCTTATTTTCGGGAGTAAACTAGTTTTAAGCAAATTAGAAATGTTTTTTCGTTAACAGTATTTACAGATATCCATACAGGAATCGGAACAATTTTTCTAAGAAACCAGAAAAGGCATATATGTGCACAGCATTTAAAAGGTTCAATAAGGGAATCAGAAATTGACATTACTGGCTCTGCGACTTATTTGAATGATTAGATACATGTATAATCTTCAGAATTGCATTAGTTGTTATAAAATGAAATTCTTAATAGTTCTAAAAAATATGCACTTAATGACCTTTGTTGACCGCATTGGGGTGGACCACATTTTGAACCTCCAGCAAGTTTCGACTCATTCGGTGTAGGTCCCATGTCTGTAGGTCATATCAAGCCTGAAGTATGAGCATAAACCACTTTAAAAATATTGGCTTCACCAACTCCAGATCTGCCATATTTGTAGATGATAGCAAATATTCATATTAGCTAGAAAATGTTAAGGTACATAGTACCTCTGGAAAATATATTACTAGTGAAAGAATTCAGTAATTTGGAATATAGACGTAAAAATGCCTTAAATGCCTCCAAGAGGCCATCTGAAGGCTTAGTGGCATTGGAAAAATACCGAGGCCCCATCGATGCCCATGTGTGTTTAGAGCAACATTGTGAGAACGGAAAGGGCTATCATTATTCTCGAGTTGCATAAAGGATGCGTTGGGTAAAGGATTAAGAATGCCTTACTTAGGAAGGCACACTAAGAGGTGTCCCATTCCACATAGAATTAAATGTTTCAGAAAAGAAAGCGTAAAAACATTCTGTAACCATGAGTTTTATGAAAGGTATTTGTACTCACATTGACGCATTAAGAGGGTTAAAACAGACCATTCAAATATTCCATTTCATTATATTATAATTGTGATAGGTGTTTTGAAAAAGCCACACACCACTCCATCCCGAAACCTGTCGATCCTGAGCTATGATTGAGAATAAATACATTTTAAAAATGCTTTGAAAAGTGAAGGGTTCATTGTTCAACATAGTTTGAGAATTAATTTTGTGACATGAAATTAGATAAATATAAAATGTTATTCTATGTAAAGTTACAGCTTTCCCTCTGACTGCTTTGTTTTCGAAGATGCTCTCCTGTTTTAAATAATGGCTATTGCTTCCGTGAACTCATTTGCCAGAACAACTTGAAGCTGTGAACATCTTTTAACCTCAATAACTTAACTGGTAGAGTGCTGAATTATTTTTGGCCATCAAAATTTGTTCACATATCTTTGCCTTGTTACAATTTATAGGAGAGTGCCCTCCCATGAATTACAACAAGGCAAATCCTAACAGACTAAATAATTTCAGTTCAAAGGTGATATCTAGAACTTCCACTGAACAAAAAGCCTCTAAGTTGTAACTCCGACACTTCAGAATAAAGCCCAAATATGGGTTTCCTGCACTCTACCACTTAATGACCTCTGTTGACAGCATTGAGATGGACCATATTTTGAACCTCCAGCGAGTTTCAACTCATCCGGTATAGGCTCCATGTCTACAGGTCATACCAAGCCTGAAGTATGAACATAACACACTTTAAAAATATTGGCTCCACCCACTTCAGATCTGCCATATTTTGTGATGATAGCAAATTTTTAGCTAGAAAATGCTAAGGTACATAGTACATCTGGAAATATATATTGTGAGTTAAACAATTCAGTAATGTTTGAATATAGACGTAAAAAGATCTTAAAGACCCTTATATCCCCTCTAAAAGCCTACTTGCACTGACAAAATACTGAGGTCTTATCGATGCCCATGTGTATTTAGAGCAAAAATTGTCCGCCCCCCACTTCCCCCGCCAAACGTTTTAAGAATAAAAATACATGTATGAACTGCGGCAATGCATTAGGAGATGAAAAAAGTGATTTCCTGCAATTCTGAAAAATGCACTCAATGATCCATGGGTGACCTCATTGACCTCGGTCCATTTTTAAACCCTCCATTGAGTTTTGACAGATTTAGTGTTGGCTCATGGTCCGTACGTCATACCGTGCTTGAGATATGATCTCGATCCACTTCCCAAAGTTTTGGCTACGCCCACTTTTGTGAACGTAAACATGCATGTATGGACTTTGGGAATGCATTAGGGGGTCAAAAAAATGTAATTTCCAGCAATTCTGAAAAATGCACTCAATGACACATTGGTGACCACAGTGACCTTGGCCCATATTTTGAATCTCCATGGACTGTCGACTTATTTGGTGTTAGTCGCAGGTCTATTCGTCAAATCATGCTTGAGATATTAGCGTGACCCACTTTCCAAAGTTTTGGCCACGCCCACTATTTTTACATAAAAATGCACGTTTTGACTTCAGGAATGCATTAGGGGGGACAAAAACGTGATTTCCAGCAATTCTGATCTTAAAAATGCACTCAATGACCCCCCCCCCCCCCCAGGCGAACTCAGTGACCCTGACCCATATTTTTAACATCCATCGAGGGTCAACTCATTTGGTGTTGACCCCAGGTCCATAGCTGATCCCATGCCTGAGATATGGGCGTGACCCACTTTCAAAACACCCCTACGGACACACGTAATGCCCCTTGTGACTGTCTGTCAGTGTGCCAAAAATCAACGAGATAGAACAATGCGTTTTCGAGTTATCGTACGGACAAGGAAGTGCTTAGAAGACAGCAGAAGAATAAGAAGAAGAAGAAGAAGAAGAAGAAGAAGAAGAAGAAGAAGAAGAAAAGAAAAAAGAAACCGTTCAAAAACAATAGTCTGTGTGTTTCACACAGACTAATTAAGAAAATAGACGAAAATACTTGTAATATTTCAGAATGAACGTTCTCGAATGTCGATAGCGACAGGTGTTGGGGAGTGGATAAAAGTGGAGAACCCCTTTACTGATCACCGCACAATATTCCTGTTACAAAGAATGCAACACCCTGACTCGCAGCATGCGTTACTTGCTAATAAACTCCATTATGCCGCAGTTCTAGCAGTTGTTCCCTGTGGCAGAGAGAAAGAAAATTTAATGTTGGTGGGAGATGCACAAATTTCGATTCCAAACGGGACCTATCGTGTTTCGGCCAGACCGAAATTGTCACATTGATGCATTTTCGGGGGATTTTGAAGAGTTGATGAGTGCGATAGAAAGTAAAAATTAGATACGCCTCATTTTTAATAGTGTCGAACACCAACCGGGGCTTGCTCTTTACATATCTGAAACATTCTTTTCTAGGGGGTTTGTGTTTTACCACAACGCGGAGAGTCAACGCCGAACATTGTGGGTTGTTGTATACTGCTGCTCGTAATTGCTTGGGCTCACACAGGTCTGGTGAAGATTTCGTTCGCTTTCCATTCACTTCAAACGATATTGAGCAACCGAAGTTGTTCGTTCGTCTTTTTAACTACACCTTAGGCGCAAAGGGAAAAGATCATATCCTCGTATATTATCTCTTTCTAGGATCGTTTCAGTTCTTTTATAGATAAATAACTTGCTAACATTAGCTAACATTATACATAACAAATCGTCTCTTGGGAGCTTACGTTGCAGCTGGCGCTTTCATGCACTCAAGGAACGAAATTTTAGTTTTGTTATTGTGGTATTTTGCCAATACTTCGATATTTTATTTTGTTCTAAACATCACATTTTCACAACTCGTGCTGCGTCACCAGTGCACAAAGAATATAGTTCCAGTTTCAATTGCATGCAGTTTACTATCCGTGTTTCTGTTACAACGGCGAGATTGTAAATTGCTGGAGAGAGAAAAGTAGAAATTGAATTTTGTCGGATGATACCAAGTCGCAATAATATTGGGTAGAAATTTTCTGTCATCTTTTTTTGGTAATTTTAGTACTGTCGCGACAAAAGTGGTCATTTTCTCGGCCAGGTCTCGATCCGATCACGACACACTTATATCGAAGCGTCGCGGTATAACCCTTGGAATCCGAGAGACCGCTTTTTCGGGCCAAAAACATGATACGTTACAATTTCATTCAATAGGATGGCTGCTAAGTGAATGTGTGGGGTAGATGGATCAATTTTCAACGTGCAGCCCCCGGCGATACGTTCAAAAATTCGTCTAACCCAAGATAATTAATATGGTCTCTTCCAATTACTGTCATTGAATTGGCATGGAATATACCACCACGGTTCAAAGGGTTAGTGAATAAATATTGCGAATTCATGTCTGGACGGGATGGAGGAACGCAAACAAAGTAGCATCAAATATTCAGTGTCGTCGTATTTTTTTGCCCACGGGTGAGATTCTAGCGTCACGAGGGGAAGGAAACAGACGGAGAATTTCGACTGGATCGCTACCTAGTCGCCATCCGATTGAAAGTCTCTGGCCAACTTTATTATCACAGTGCTGTACAGAACTGTCCATTCCATTTAAATTTTAATTGCAAAGTTTCCTAGCTGACATTAAAATCGTACCAACCTGACATAGTTATTATATTTGTTTGTTACTTGACATTCCTATTATAATTCGGTACAGAACGCTCTATAGTGTGACGTCACTACATCAACACCATGTCAATCAATGTCTTGAAGCACTTTCCACAATTGTTTTCCTCACTTAAAATTGGTGTTTACAAAGAAGCCCTGTTAATTCGAAAGACATTTTCAATCAATACTTTTCTTACAAGAGTCTAAAAAATTTCGATTATATGGAAAATTTGCATTGCATCTCTCTGGCTGCACTCACGTTGGTATAATTACGAGAACTCATACTGCCAAATATACTTCCGTGTTGAACCCTTTGAAGAAAATATTTCTTTTCCACGCGAAAGGAACAAATTCTCCCCCCCCCCCCTCTCTCTCTCTCTCTCTCTCTCTCTCTCCCTCTCCCTCCCTCCCTCCTGCATTTCACCACACGGCCAATATCGCTTTTTTATTCTCCATTCATGTCACAAATTTCAATGGCTAGATCTGTTTTTGGAAAATATCCCGAAAGCGTTGCGTAGTAGTGAGATAGCTAAGTGGCGTACATTTTTGCTCAACATTTAACATTTTTTTCCCACGGACTGAAACATTGTTTATTCAGCCCACCGGTCAAATTTTGCTAAATATGAAGCCAAAAATGTGCTCCTTTTGAGATATTAAAGGCCGAAGAAGAGACAACTTCCATCACTTCATAAGAGTAAATAGTCTGTGCACTCCTTTCCTGCTAGTCTCCAATAAGACTGTAACGAGGGAACCCAAAAGAAAAACATACGTCTCAAGAGACAGAATTTGAGTCGCGAGCCAGCTCCCCTCTTCTCCAACCCTGATTCTCTGGCGGTGGTGGTAGAGTGCTGCAAAACCAAATATTCCTCGAAAAAGCTGCGTGCGGCGAAAGGGAGCGTGTCCCCAGTTACTTTTGTCACTGTATGGATTCACCTTCAACCCTTCCGATCCTGTAAAAACTGTCACTTAAGGAACATTTTCAAAGCTATGCTGATTCTATTTGAGGAACAATCATGTAAACCAGGACCAATGCTATAGAACCTTTTCAATATTATTTTCCAGAACTAATTTTATCTTCTAATAGTAGAAATTAATCAACAGAGTTTTAAAAGACGTGAACAAGGACAAGTAAGTAAATTTACCCGCCTTTCTTTATGCTAATGATTTATTTCATCCTTTTATTTTCAACGGCAGAATTTGGAATTTTGACAAATAGTGTTGTAACAGTATCATGCTATGGGGCCTTGTTATGTGGTCCCATTGTCTCATTTCTTCCGTATGCGTCTGTGTCAACCTCCCTGGTCACCAGTCTAATTCTGTAAGGAGCCTAACGCTGCTATAGTTTATTTGTTTACCCACGTTTTCCGAAATGTGTTCGCAGACTTCAGTTATTGAAATGTAATATGCACCTTTATTGGCCGAGACAGGTGGAAGTAGACGGCCTTATCAGAGAGGTACGACTGTGGTGTGTCTCCATTCGTAACGGTACTTTTCATAAAAAGATCGGTCAAACCACGTTGTGATTGAGCAACATTTTTTTGTGTTGATTCAAAAAAAAAATGGGCGTTGCATTTATGTTTTATTTTCAGATTCAATCGTCTGGAATATGTCATTTGGTCAGACAAGTGAACCGTGGGGTTCGCTTTTCCGATCAAATGAACTATTTCATAACTTTATCTAACAATCATATAGATTTTGGCCAGAAAACCACGAGAAACGGTACGTGTCACATAATGTGTTCCGATTCCGTATCATATAGACGACTCATTCTGATTCCGTATCATATAGATGACTCGTTTCCGATAGCGCTACGGGCTATCATAACAGGCACATGGATACATTCTATGTGTGTTTCAGTGATCGACCGAACATTATGTCCCAAAAGTGTTTAAAAATAATTTAACCCTTTACCTAACATGAAAAGCAGACGACACTTGCAAAAAAAATTCTTGAATAACTAATTTTTTTTCATTCTTTGTCTCAAAAACACAGGTTATAACCACTCGTTAGGAAGAGCTGGTCGAGCTCGTTGCAACGAGGGGTCATAACCTATGTTTTTGAGACAAAAAATGAAAAAACAATGGAAATTAATTGGCGATTTTTTGAGAATAGCATTGGCAGTTTGGCCGTTACGTTGGGTAAAGGGTTAAGATTTAATCTGTTTATGTGACAGAATTGTTAGATAAATGAATTATCATGATAATGTGCATGTCCTGTGATTTGTATCAGATTCTCGGTGGTGTCCAAAAATGGGATCACAACTCGCCGGCAAAGCCGGCTCGTTGAGATCCCATTCTGGACACCACCTCGAATCTAATACAAATCACAGGACATACACATTATCATGATAATCTGTATGTATTCGAAAATCAATGTGGCACAAATTTTGTGTTGTACGTTTGGTATCCTGCTTTATTCAGTACTAGTTTTGGCTGTATAAATATGAGAACCGTGATATCTGTATTTTGAGTTATAGGGAAAAAGATTTTCTATGATAAGTTTTGGTGTCATACATAATCCAACACATGTTTTGACAGCATTATCCAGAAAAAAACTTCAATTTTCGTGAATTTTGCTGCATTCTATAGTCATTTTTCCTCTCATTAAATCAAAACCAAAATAACTTGATTTCCTCTAAAATGGCTATTAAAGTAACTGTTTCTTGGAACATATATTGCGCATTTAGAGAAACGTTGCTGTTCACGTTTTAGTCTCACATTTAACCCCTCAGAACACTGATTGCTATAAAAAGAGTATCATTTGAAAATGGCAAAATTGGCCTACTTTGGTTGCTACTTTTTATCAATTTGAAAAGGGTTAATTTCAAGCAGTGTGCTTTGCTGCGATTAGAGATGCTCACTAAACAAATCTTCTGTGTGCTTTTTCTCTATGGCTTATCTCAACATAACTTGGCTTTGGTCACTTAAAGAATAACAGAGTTTGGAATATTGTGATTTTCAGTGAATTTTGCAGTTTTCTGAACTAATTTTTTCCGAAACCAAAAATACATAGCTAAATCTATAACTGTATTGAGCTATTATAGGGGAACAACTTTTGTTTTATATGTTTTGGAGTCCCGCTTCATCCAATATCTGTTTTGGCTGCATAAAAAGTAATAGCTGCCACAAAAACTTTGATTTTCATTGAATTTTGCAGTTCTCTGTACTTATTTTTTCTAAAACAGAAAAGACATGGCTTGTTTTGCTTTCCATAATTATATTCAGCGATTATATAGGAACAAATTGTGTGTTATATGTTTTGGTGTCTCGCTTTAACCAATTTCTATTTTGGCTGTATAAACACTTTTAGCATCACAAAAACTTTGATTTTAACTGAATTTTGCTGTTTTCTGTACTAATTTTTCCAAAAGAGACTGACAACTCAAAGGTTCCTTAACTTTAAAGCAAATACGATATACCGAAATTACCATACAAATAACTCCCACGGCCACAACGATGTGAATGCAGTGATTTTTGGTAAAATTGAATGATTTCCAAATGCCATTTACCGTTACCGTGAGCATCATGTGACAAATATTTTGGTTTCGATACATGCAGCAATTACAGTAGCAAACGTCACCACTATCATCTTTTTTGTGCGATTTAAATGTATTTCATCTTATCGGAAACAAATATGTTGGAAAAATTGTGAAATGAAATTGTCAGAGTGGGAAGCATACCCTCTTAAGGGTTAACTCGTCAAGATTCTACCTGTCAGGCTCCTGTTAACGCTCTTGCTATCATGTGTAAAGACACTCAAAATGATTGAGAGTTTCGTGTACAATACAATCTGCCATTTCACATTAAAAAGTTGAGAAAGCCCGTAATTTGTCCAACAAATTGCAATTCTGTAGTTAGTTGTGAAATACACTTTAATGCCCATAAGACCATCTGCTTTTGTAAGAAATATTAGCACCAGCCAGTTGCAAGACTATGTTATTTGAATACTTTCATATTTCATCGTATTTGCATTATTAATTATCTGTAGATATGCGCATCCCAGTAGGTACGCTTTGACTTTTCACTATCAGCGAATTCCGTTTTGTGTGCATGTTATATCAAGCACCAAACTGTTTCAGGAGAAAAACTTCCTCGAATTAATCTCCCTGAAGATAAGCTCGTTCCAATGAGGGGTCATAACCTATGTTTTTGAGACAAAAAATGAAAAAAATAATGAAAATTAATTGGCAGTTTTTGAGAATAGCGCTGGCCGGTTTTGACCGTTACGTTGGGTAAAGGGTTAAAAGGGCTGTGCCATTTATCATGCTAAGTTTGTGATGAGAATAAGCGATGCGTGTTGTTTCAATCAGCGTAGAAAAGTTACATATTCGCAGTATTTCTGTTTTTTTATATGTCCTATTAAATAGTTCCTGTTTCCGTTTATTGTGGTAGTAGAAATAATAATGAGACAGAAATGATAATATACTGGGTTTTATCTATCTGAGCTGTTCTGAAATTTGCATAATAGCGGGGGAGGAATTCGCTAGAATTGTGCACTTGGTGATACCTTCCTGAAATTTGGCATGATGTAAGGGTAGGCATCAGAAATTTCAAAATCGATCGGCTACAAGTTGGCACCATCCTCTAGCCACCACTAGCAGCGAAATCCAAAATGGCCGCCAAGCGGATCGAAAAAAAGCTATTTTCGCCGATCGCACAACTGAAGCTCCAAACCTAACACCATACATGTGCTGTAATTGATGTGAATGATGGAGTGAAGCCCTTGGAACAAGTTGGGGGGAAGATTAATGGATAATGGGATCAGAATTTCCGTCGATGTGTGCGTCTGTGTGTCTGACTGTCAGTATGATCGTCCGTCCGTAGATAAATTAGTGTTGAATGTTTCTCGGGAATGCAATGGTCAAATGAACATGGTATGAGAGATTCCTGTCAACACATGAACAAGGGTACTCGATAGTATGCAGCAGTGGGGATACTTGGACATTTGATAATCCAATTAAAGTGACAGTCTATTCTCAACTTCCGGCATTTTCGATAGATTTATTTTCTAAGAAAATAAAACTATCAAATTTCTAGAGGAGTTCTGGTTCAATCTCAACACCATAGCGACACGTCTGCCAGCAAGGGCAGTGCTGGAATGAACTCGGGATGCATTAGTTCCCGTTGTTAATTATACAATGTTATCTTGCCAGTATAGAACATTGGCAAAATGGGACTAGAAGGGGTGAGTGTATGTTTGCAGTCATTCGAGGTACAGGAATATTTTTTGACTACAAGTAGTATTCTTCATTTTCGGCCAGTTAAGATGTGGTGTGTTCCAAGTCAGGATTAATGTTGCCGACACTTAATGCCCATCCCTCATGGTATGCTACTTTACCAGGGATATAGAGATATAGCCACCACTGGGAGCCAAAACATGACCTTTGATGTCGATGAGTGGTCGAAATGTTTTAGCGAATAACTTATCGAAATATGATCCGGTATGGCAATTTGATACCTTACGTTAGATTTATTAGATCAACTCAGGTATGGATTCATTGAGACATGAGTGCGCTACAAGATGAAGGATTTCCAAGTTGATTTGCTATGGAGTAGGAACTGACTAGTCACATGTGGCCTATGGCCAGAGAAAGACAAGGATACCATAGATGAACACACGGGTGAACGAAGGTATCAACTGTTGTACAGAGGCAAAATAGTTGGGGATATTGTATCATGCTATGCATGAATTAACACCGTCTTGTGCAGTAAATAACAGACTATTTTCCGAAATCTAAAACTGTATTCCTATACCCCGGACAATGTAGCAAGCCACATGGGATGAACATTTGTTAGCAAAATCAACTCAACTAGAAACATGACATGTGTTAACTGGCCGAAAATGGAAAAAAAAATACCAGAATAGGAGATGACTGGTCCTAACATGACAGTATACTACTCAATATTGTTACAACAGCCACCTTCACACTTACACAAAGGTGTGCACCTTAATCCAGCTTTCAAGCATTTGCAATTGCCCTTGCAGGCCTTGGCACAACTACAGTGGAGCATCAGTGCACATGCAGCACTTGCGTCTCCTAGGTGAGTCCAAAATGGGACCAGAATATTGAGACGTGGATTCCACTCCCATCCGTACTGTGATGGGTCTGGCACACATAAGTGTTTCTGCAGAGCACGATGCCAAATGAAAGATGACACAAGAATTACCCTTTTTACATGTTGATACAGAGCTGCTTTGGTGGGCGGGATGTTTTCCATAGACTTAAGGCCATGTGTGAACATATGCCGTCTCGCATCATTGACACGTGTACTGACACAACTGTTACTGTACATCTGTATGGTGAGTTTTTCGATATGCTGCATATGAGGGGAATCCTCTGAAAAGACTTGCGGATTCTCAGTCAATTCTATCATCATTTCAGTTGATGCGGGAAAATTCATCCATGCATTCCATCCTGTCTTCTTCCCAATGCCGAGCATGCTGGATGTTACATCACAACCTGTGAAGGCGTGGAAGAAAGTCAGGGCCTTACAGTAATCAGGTCCAAGTTGTGAAGCTATCTCATGAATTGGCATATCTTTATATGCCTTTCCAATTCCAAACCCAATCCACAGCTCACTGAGTCCAAGGTCACGGAATGTTGCGAAATGGTGCAAAGACAGAATGACGACATCAGAATCAACCGTGCGAAGAAAAGCTATTTTGTGACCTTGTGAGACTGCATGGTTGAGATGAAGCATCATGCGCGTGTCTGCTTCCTCGTGGTTCGATGGAGATATGTCACATAAGCTAACATCCTTATTGCATAGTACATATTCTCCTGATGTCGTTAACAACTGGTACTCGGATGTTGATGTTAATTTCAGCAGTTCAGCAGACAGGAACTTGAAAAATTCGTCTTTATTCTCACTAACTTTCAAGAATGCCTGCCAATTCTTCCCTTTAGGTAAAGGGACGTTCTCGGACACCCGTATCAACCTAACTGCTGTCTCACCGAGGCGTTTTGCTCGCGTCTGATTCTTCAAACTGCCTTCGGGGTAACAGTCATAGATCGCATCAACCCTTGTGGTGTTCGTGTTAATCAGAGATTCGATGTATGGCAATAATTGCAATCGAGCATATTCTCCAAACAGATCCGCTTTCTGTGGTTTGATTACATGGACTACAGCAGGCATATCCAAGATGACAACTGAAGCTTGTCTAGCTGCTGAATTCTTCCCTTGTGCAGGAATAGCTGGTAAACAATTGAGAATTTGAGATTTTGTCCCACTCCGTAGCTTACCTCTATCGGATAATGCTGGCGGATCACGTGCATTCTCGTGCATGAAAAACTCATCCATGTTTGAATCAGGCCGGGCTTGCAGTGAAACGAACATCTGGGTAACTATTGCGGCAGTTGCTTTACTTGACATGAGTTTGTCTCGGCCTTTGTCCAGGTTGGCTGGAGGTGGGTTAAGGAAGGTATATATATTTGCCTTGGGAATAACATCATTCAGGGGTACGGTGCATTCCACAAGCCTTTCCTTCAAGAAAGTGGAATATAAATGCTTGCCCCTTTCGGGTAATGACCGTAAACTCTTACTAACTTCGGGGTCCATATATTCACCAGTATCTAATGTCACCAGCTGACCACTAGTTTCATCATAAGGGTTGATAATGAGTCCCTGATTCACCAGATCGAGGAGAGATTTCAATTGATTCAGAAATTTTTTCTGCTCTGATACCGAACTTTCCGGGTGTTCCGTGTTATCTGATGATGTTGTGTGGAAACTTGCATATTCATACTCATCTATAACACGCAGAACTTCTGACCTTGAAAGCTCAATAACGACTTTCTCTTCAGCCTGGCCATAGAGACCTTTTGGACCACTGTCTTCTTTGAGTAGTTGGATACTATGTTCTTGGCTCTGATCTAAACCCATCATACTGAACTTCCTCTCACTACGCTGGACCACAAAATGGCCTTCCATGAATTTGTTGTGGATTGAAGGATGCCGCCTGGGTAGCTGAGACATGTCTCTCAGAAATACGGGGACCCACCGACAATAATTTGTATGTCCTAGGGCAAAAAAGTAACTGCACAACTCATCGATAGAACACAGTGTACCAGGCCAGTTACCGATTCGTTGGTTCCGAACGAATTGACAGCTTGTCAAGAGAAAGTTCCGAACGATTTCACCCCAATAGCGCGCAGTTGGAGATTGTGAAAGAATCCTCTGTTCCCACATTTCAAATGACTCATGGGGCCCAGTCTGCTGACAGTAAATCTCATAAGCATTCTTTCTGAGGATCTCAAGCCAAGCTAGAGTGAGAAGATATGCCTGTCGCGTCCTCTTGACATGTTTCCCACCAAGTAGGGATGATGCTACACCGGGTGTGAATATCTTTGCGAGGTGAAACATTCGCTCCCAACCAGAACCACCCATAAGCTTACCACCAGCTTCTTGGGTGCACATTTCAAGATGCAGGAATCCAATCATACACACCATTCGATCCTCACCTATCTCCTCTGGGAACAGCCATTGACATTTTTTCTGCCTGGCATACAACGGACAGTCACCTTCAATGACAGGTATCTGGCCGGGGTTTACGAAAGCAGTAGCTTCCCTGACCACATACATAGCATGCTTCTGCATACTGAGTGAGTCCGCTTTCTGCTCACTGAAAACAGAGAATACCCCAATAACTGCACGAGGTTTGACATTGTCTTGATCTTCATGTTTTGAAAAGAAGCCTGAAAAGGTCACAGGGACTTCATCAAGCTGCCAGCTGCCATCAACCTTCCCTTTATTGCTGATCTGTGACACATGAGACAACCAGTCATTCTCTCCCACGTTCAAATCTGCATATTCATTGGGCCGTACATTACATTCATCTGGAGATTCAAGCCTGATGTCCCCACCAAAGTCTTCAACGAAAGGAACAAATGCATAGTCGTCTGGGAGTTCAATTTGTGTGTCTTCTGGAACATCTAAACTCAGTGGTGGGGGATCAGTACCCACATTGTCCCTGCTCAGTTGACCAATGAGTGTGATGGACGTACCATGCATATCAGATCTACCAGATACATCAATGTTATCAGTGGTTCCTATCGAGAAAACATTACGTTTGCAGTTAGCTGGGACTACAACACCTTCGTTCTTGAACCGCAGTGAAACAGCTCTCGCGAAACTCCTGCGAACATCCATTACGCGATCATAAGAGACAGAGAGTCCCATTTGATGAAAATCTCTGATAAGATTTTTCATACGATCATGGGCATGCAACTTCAAACCCACATAAAGAGGCATTGGAGTTTCTCTGTCACGTCTCTGGTGAACATTTTGTGCATGTTCGGAGCGTTTCGCTGAATTGCTGATCAACATCTGTGAAATAGTACAAGCCACTCGAGTCTTGGCATTAACAGTCTCATCATCGCCTAAGTTCTGTATACTACATGTGCCCTCAAGTAGAACTCTAAGAAGAGTCAGGAGTGAGTTGGGTACAGGCTCGCTCAAGCAATAAGATGAAAATGATCCCGTGAAAGGAGCTTGAGATATGAGTATGTGTTTACGCAGAAGAAGACCCACATCAACTATCTTTTTTGCCTCTTCCTCAGACACTATACGAGTTAAAGATTCGGACAACAAGGAGCCAACTCGAAACCTACTTGAAATAAACACATCTCTACCCTGTGTGAAGGCGTCCCAGCCATCGCCCAATTTCTGCAACAAATGTTCTTTGAATCGAGTGGAATGTATTTCTTCACTAAGCCAATCAGAACCGACTTGCTTCAACCTCCGACTGTACAGATTCTTGAGATCGACAAGCTTCATCGCGGAATCGTTGTGTTCAACAAATGTTATGAGCTCTGCCATAACGAGAGGGTCATAGGGCAGGCCTGACGCGGAATGTTCGGCGTTCTTCGACTTTTTAGATTTAGCCGCTCGTGCTTCATTGGCAAGCTTACAATAACAGGTTTTGTGATAGTAAAGATCACTAGCAGCGGAATCAAATGCTGCATTGACCCGAGAAAAAACAACCCAGTTCTCGGCTTCCTTTGCCATAATTTTGAGTTTATTGTTATCAGACATTGATCTGCAAATAGGCTCACTGCTGTCACCTTCGCGTTTGTGACAATAAACACACTGGGGCAGTTTCCTGTCACAGCCAGATTCAAAACTTGTCCGTGTTCTTTTAGGACTCAGCGTGGAGCAGGATGCCACTGCCTCATTTCGCTCTCGCTTGTGTAGCACGCGCTGTACGATGTGAGTCCGAATACTGTCACGGCATGTCTTATGATATATTGCCTTATTCGTCAACAGTGACATCGACATACACTCATCACTCTCTCTCATCAAACAATCAATGGTCAAATTATATGGAAGCTCAACGCCATTATCTAGGAAGCGCGTTATGTCTTCCTCAATAGCTTTATAGGCGTCATGAAAACGAGATTCTCTATACGGACGCATCAATTTCTTGGAACTGTCTTGCTGGCAAAAGCAACAACGTTCCCAGTCAGTACTAGTCCGTACACGAAGAGGATTCTCACTCATTCTGTGAATGATTTTTGTGAACAATCGCGTTCTCGAATTAATTTCGACAGACAAATCAGAATTGCTTGCGGAATTACGCCAAACAAGAGATTGTATGGCAAAGAGACTGCTTCATAAAGAGCGTTGTTTCTCCGGGATCAGCGTCATTCAGGTTTGCCTGAATGACGCTGATCCCGGAGAAACAACGCTCTTTTCAAGTTCCAAGAAATTGATGCGTCCGTATAGAGAATCTCGTTTTATTCTACATCATCTCCCACGTCTGTTTCCAACACGTGCGTGGATCAGAGTTCACTTTCGCGCCCTTACAATCGGATGTATAGTCGGTAGACCGTCGAAAAGGAGGTTCCCTTCAGCCGCTGGCGGCCATTTTGGATTGTGCCGCTACTGGTCGCCACCGGTCGGTGTCAACTTGTAGCCGATCGTTTTTGAGAACCTCATAGCCTACACTAACAGTGTGCCAAATTTCAAGAAGGTATCACCAAGTGCACAATTCACCTGTATGTGACGAATTCCTCCCCCGCTATAAAGATTAGCAGTAAGATATTTATCAGTATGCCTTATTGAGAGAGAACACCATTAATCAGTGGTGTAACCATGGGAGACTGAGGGGTGCCACCCCATCACTTTTCCTAATAAGTGTCAACCTCATATCTATTTTTACTTGAAATCCCTAAAAGTAGTTTTTGTATTCTCGCTCTGATATTTCGTTGGTCATACTGCTATAGTTAATTTCTGGATACCTAAGCATTAAAAGAGAATGCAGGTTGCTTAAATTGGCATGTAACGATATTTGTTTTCCGGTGGAGGATCCTAGGCCTGCACCTATAGAGTATACACGCTCTTTACCCAGAACAAAGTGAAATTAAGTGAGAGAAAAAATAGTTGGTTTCCTGCTTTATTTCATTTAGCTTGGTTACGCTCCTGTTGTTAATTAGTCCATAGCTGTGGAATGGATAAATAAGTTTGATGGGATCAACAAATTACTGAACAATTGAACTAACAAACGGAGCTACATTTAATCTACAAACATACTGATCATTTTACCTCTTCTTGTGATTGTGGGGTTAGGGGAGCTTCAACCACGGCATCACAATCTCCCCGAATGATTGGCTTATGACCTCCGACTTTAAAAAATACTACTGGAGTTGTCTCAAGTCCTATTTTTGTAATCGTTATGGAATGTTGTGCTTTGGCCACCCCCACTGGCGTTACTACTGGAGTTTCTTCATCTCTCCAATCACCAGCAGTGATAAAGGGGTCGTAAGGGGTTAGTTTGCCCCACACCGCCCCTGCGCGCGTTTGATGCGCAAACATTTTCGCTTTGCTTCCACATTATATGAGAAATTGTGTTGCGGCAGAAGTACAACGTCAAATTTAGCCAATCGTTTTTACCTATGGTGTCTGCTTTAACTCTTTACCCAACGTAAAGGCAAAAACCATCCAGCTGTATTCAAAAATAAAAATCACCATTACATTTTCATTATTTTTTTTCATTTTTGTCTCCAAAATATAGCTTATGACTCCTCATTGGAACGAGCTGGGTAAGCTCGTTCCAGTGAGGAGTCATACTTCAACCATCTTCCAACCTGTAGGCTGGACAGCTTTCGGGTCAGATGATGGTTGAAGTAGAAGAAACGAACATGATAGTGACTACACAGCGGTATATTCATCTAAACCGGAGACCACAGCGAGTCATGGTACATTTACCGATACACAACTGTAACCTTTCTCACATTGGGTCGAAACACGGTAGCATTGTAAATTTGTGCCCCTCCACTGTTATCGCACTTCCGCCTCCCCTGGAAATAAATGTATTTTGAAGATGGCTATACGCAGTTCCATTATCTACTCTGTAGTATTTAGGTGTTGCCCAAGAAATATTAACATTAGTGCTAATCGGATAGATACGTTATACATGCCCCCCACTGCTCCTTAAACTGATGAGAGACAGTTTGTATTTGCGGGTCACTACGAAACTAAATGCCCTTCTGTGAGTCTCCGTTTGAAAACTCCTCTATTTGTGAATGGAATATTGTGAAATATTTTTTTACTAAAAACTCATCAGATTTGTGTCGTCTGCAATTAAGGTCAAACATTTGTTCAGCAGCTGCTAGTCATATGATTGCAAGTTAATATCCAATCGTCGATTATATTTTTCCAGTGCTTGGGAAGGTAATCTCGCCTAAACTTCAAAGTAAACGTTTGGCAACATTCCGGGCGATTTTTTTTCTTAAAACCACATTTTGGTCAAATTAATTTTCGAATTTTAATTTGTTCAAAAACTGGTTTTCAAAGTATGGGAATAAGCTTAGCTCGCCCATTGTTCACTGCTAAAGGAGTTGTAATATTAAGTTTATATGAAAATTCTGAAAAAGTTGAGAAACTAGAATTTTTACTGAGAATATCGTTATTGAAAACGACTTCCTTTTGCACTAATATTTGAAAAAAAAACCTTTTGCACTCATCTTTGAAAAAATATTATCACAGATCATTATATTTATGTTATAAAACAAACATTCTGAAAAGTCTTCCTTCGTGGTAGCAGCTTTTTATTATATGACTACCACAAATAGCCTTTCAATACCACTGTACTTTGGCCATGAAATCCAGTTCTCCGGAAAACAAGAGTGTGAAGTTTCCCAGATCGTTATCATGCCTGTCTCAAACAAGACGCACGTGAACGGACTATTTCTACCAGTAACCTATATAAAGTTCCATGTGTACAAAATTTTGAGGCGTTGCCTTTGCAAGCACAGAACATAAACACGAGTGTCTCCTCATTAAATCCGTTGACAAACATTCCAGTCGACGTCTATTTGAAAATGCCGTGCTGAACAATCACAAAATAACAATTAACAAATATTTTCGAGATGCGAAACTAACAAACGTAGGAGAATCGGTGTTATCGAAAACGATTCCGATTGAAATTCATGTCTTGCCTCCATTGTTTTGACTTTCAAGTTTCATGTTTGACTCGAACGTTCGATATTACTACGCGATTGAGATTCCCCAATTCCACAAATTGTTAATGGTTATTTGGCTAAATAATTATTGTTGTATTTGATTCTGCACGTGTTCTGATCAGTTTAAAACACTAATTGTCACATAATAAACAAATTACTACAACAGTCAACTGATCTGTGTAGCTGTATGCCGTTTCGTTGACGAGATGAGATCGGCCAGATCAAACTCGACGTCTGCGGCATCTCGTTTGATATGGCCGATCTCGTCTCGTCAACTCGACGGAATACTACAACACAGATCAATTGACTGTTATAGTAATCTGTATGTCCTCGTCATTGAGAGACCATGCTGTTATGACATCACTCCAAAATGTATTTGTATACATACATATTTTTTATAGCCATTCTCTGTGCACATGCCATATTATATAGCCTTCCATTCCTTCAAACTTGTCAAAAAATGCGTGTTTAATTGTGCTCGAGCAGCGGGGTCTCTTCATTTTTAGCCCTGGACATTTTGAAAATATTTTATGGGTGAGAATTTTCTACCATCGTTTTCACTACTGTCACTAAACTTTTTGTTTTGTCTCTCTTATCGGCCCGCAAAAAGATATAAAATATATTTTGGATTCTCGTGGGAAAAAAACGTATTTTCCCGACCTGGTAGTTAAAACATCGAGGTCTGGTCGAAACGTAACCACTCCAAAACTTAACATTTTATTTTGGTCAGAACGTAATATATTTTGGTCAAAACGTAACTTTTTTTGGTCAAAACGTAACTTCTTCCTGGTCAAAATGTAACTTATTCCAGGTCTAAACGTAACTTCGTCCTGGGCAAAACGTAACTTATTCCTGGTCAAAACGTAACATGTTTTCTAATGGTCGATACGTTACATGCGATGGTCAGAACGTAACATTACGATGGACGAAACGTAACATTCCGTTGGTCGAAACGTAACATTCCGATGGACGAAACGTAACATTCCGATGGACGAAACGTAACATTCCGTTGGTCGAAACGTAACATTCCGATGGACGAAACGTAACATTCCGGTGGACGAAACGTAACATTTTGTTCGCAGTTTCTAGGGGTACAGTCAACACAACAAGATATCTTGGTAATTATTTTTTTAATCTTTAATTACCATCAAGATAATACTTTTCTCTCTCTCTCTCTCTCCATTTCCAATATATTTTCTTTCTTTCTCTCGCTCTCTCTCTCTCTCTCTCTCTCTCTATCTCATACAAAAAGTAGCTACCATAACCATTCTATTAGTATATTATTCTTTTATTTACAATCAGTTTAAATGTTCTGTGTCCCTTAAAATAACCATCAATATAATATCTCCTGCTCCTCTCTCTCTCTCTCTCTATCTCTCTCTCTCTCTCTCTCTCTCTCTCTCTCTCTCACTCTCATACAAAAAGTAGCAATCATAACCATTCTATTAATATATTATCATGTTATTTTACAATCAATTTAAGTGTTCTATGTCCCTTAAAATAACCACCAATTTAATCTCTCTCTCTATCTCTCTCTCTCTCTCTCTCTCTCTCTCTCTCTCTCTCTCTCTCTCTCTCTCTCCCCAAGACACTCAAAAAGTGCACTCTCTCGTCTGAACGTCCACCCTCTCTCTCTACTGAGTATACAAAAAGACGCTACCTAAAACATACATTATCCTTCTACTTACAGTCACTTTAAATGTTATACAAATTGAATTTTACTTGTCCATGCGAGATGAGCCATGTATGGAACTAACAACAGACTGCAGGGATGATACGCTAATCTTATTTTTTCTGTATTCGTCCTATACGTTTTGTATTTTCTGTTGGGTGTGCACTGCTCTTCGCCTCAAATAACTGATCAATTTCTTCTCTTCCACCATTAGCCTCAGAATTGGGACCAATTTCACCTATTCATATAGAAGTGGTACAATTCTATACAATGATACCTGCTGTCCAGAACATTTATTGTTGATGCGATGGTGCCATCCTGCAAAAAAAATATATAGGTTGTCTATTTCATTTGTCGCGTTTAAAAACCCACACTCACACAAACGCTTGACGAATCTGGGTTCGAAACGAAATTTCACCCTGCCAAGAACAGTTGTTGTTTCTTTTGCACTAAGATTCGAACTCAAACCTGTGGAAAAATCAGAAGTGAATATCGAGGCTCTCAAAGCTCAAATTTATGTAAGTTCTTGTTTCAAATGAATTCATTGTTAATTCTTTACCTAATATGAAAAGCAGACGACACTTGCAACAAAATTATTGAATCACTAATTTTTTTTATTTTTGGCGTCAAAAAACATTGCTTGTGACCACTCATCGGAACGAGCTCGTTTCCTATGAGCGGTCCTAGGTTATGTTTTTGTGGCAAAAAATGAAAACATAATGAAAACTGAATGGCAATTTTGTGAATAGCGCTGGCCGGTTTTGGCTCTTACAGTTGTGTAAAGGGGTAAGGGGAACAGTTTTATAGTAAACGCAATAGCATTACATCTTACCTTATTTGTCTGACAAGGTCGCATGTGCGGGCAGTTGAAAATATAACACAGTCGAAGTAAAGAATTTTGGAAAATATTCAAATTAATAGATAATAATAAAAAAGAAATAATACTCCCTCTGTAAGAGAATTCTATGATTTTTACAGAAAATTAGAGAATGATACACCTCCTAACCAAGGTGAAGAAATGAGTAGTTGTTACCCATGTCCCAACTCTTCTGACGGAATTGATAAAACTCTTCTAAATGATTATATAACGGTCGATGAGATAGAAAGAGCTGTTAAAAAATTAAAAAATGGGAAAGCCCCTGGGTATGACGGAATCACTAATGAATTTATTAAGTCATCTCTCTCAAAGTTTATTACTATCTATCTGAAGCTCTTCAACGTAATCCTAACTACGGGTATTCTTCCAAGTGATTGGACAGTCGGAGTTATTAAGCCTATATACAAAAAGAAAGGATCCCCCCACCAGCCAGATAGTTATCGCAAAATTACCTTGCTGAGTAATATATCAAAGTTATTTACAAGTATCCTAAGTGAACGAATATATAGTTTTCTCGACGAGAACAAACTACTAAGTGAAACCCAAGCAGGTTTCAGAAGAGATTATTGCACAACCGATCACATATTCTCCTTAACTGTAATAAGAGAATTATTACTGAGGAGCAAAAAAAACCTTTACTGTGCCTTTATCGACTTCTCTAAGGCATTCGACATGGTTTGGAGAGCGGCGTTGTGGAAAAAAATAATAGATTTACATATAGATGGAAAAATACTTCGAGTTATTAAAAATATGTATAATGATATAAAATCCATTGTTATGATCGATGGTCAAAAATCTAAATTTATCCCAAGTCGGGTCGGTGTAAGGCAAGGGGAAAATTTGTCGCCGATACTTTTTGCTATGTTCTTAAATGACCTAGAAACATTTTTGTTCAATAAAAACTGTAGTGGGTTACGATTTGAACACCCTCCACTGTCACCGAATACATGCAGCACAGAGTTTTATTTGCAGCTCCTCGTACTGCTATACGCGGACGATACCGTTTTGCTCTCCGACACGGCAAAGGATCTGCAATTTACATTGAATAGTTTTTTCGAATATTGTCTAAAATGGAAACTTGAAGTTAATTTAAATAAAACAAAAATAATAAAATTTGGTACCCGCGTTGGAAAGAACGATAAATTCTATTTAGGGGGGACCGCTATTGAAATTGTCAATAATTATAAATATTTAGGCGTAACATTTTCAAAATCAGGTAAATTCTCTACCGAAATATCCTCACGATGTACAGAAGCTAAGAAGGCAATGTACTCCATAATAAACAAAGTTCGACAAAATCAACTGACAATTGATATTATTTTAGAAATTTACGAAAAATCTGTAGTCCCAATTCTAATTTACGGTTGTGAAATATGGGGGTATGAAAACATCTCGACAATAGAGAAACTTGAACTATGGTTCTTTAAATTCATTTTAAAACTTAAAAAATCAACTGGAAACAATTTTGTATTTGGTGAATTAGGGCTTACACCCATTGGTATTAAAATTAAGATCCGTTCCCTAAATTACTGGGCTCAATTAGTATCTGGAAAGGAAAATAAAATCTCGACTATACTCTACTCAATTTTATATCTGAACCATCTGAGTGGGTTGCATACAAGTCCCTGGATTAATTACATATCTTCATTGCTTGACAAATTAGGAATGACAAACATATGGATCAATCAAAGTATTTTAAATAGGAAACATTTTAATTTCGTAATTAAAGAGAGATTTCAGGATAACTTCTTACAAGAATGGACATCAAACATAGAAAATTCTGGAAAGTACCAGTTTTATAAGGTAATTAAACTTAGCTTTGGTTTAGAAGAATACCTCCGAAAATTGCCCCCATCTTTGGCCATCCCCCTTCTCCGTTTTCGAGTCAGAAATCATAGGCTCCCGATCGAAACCGGTGGCTGGACGGGATTAGAACTGTCCCAAAGAAAATGCAACCTATATCAAGCTGATATTGGCGACGAATACCATTATATCCTTGTCTGTGACGAATTAAAAGAATTAAGGACTAAATACATCAATCCCTTCTACAGGCGACACCCTAGCATCTACAAAGTTCAGAATTTATTCACTAGCTCAAATACTAAACAAACTCGCAATGTAGCAAAATGTATTAGGGATTTGAAATCAATTTTACAACCTTCTCTCGGCTGACCTCATTACTTCTACCATCCCCTCCCCCCACCACTCCCTCCCCAAGCTAAATTTACAGAATTGATAAAATTACAAGATTAAATATGTGGAAGAACAATACCGTCGTCGTGCATATCATATTTATGTAACAATGGCCGTCAACAGCATTTTGCTCAATATCGCCTGTGCAAAAAAGCTTGCTAAAAACATTAAACACCTTGCATTTCTGAGATCGCCCTCCCGCAATTACAGACGCAACTTACGCAGTAAGGAGAATCCTCCTTGTCATTTTTCGCCCATAGCGTGCATTGCGGGAGGAAGAATTCTGGGGTAAATGTAATGTGTCGAACCATTTTAATATGGTACATATTGCACCGCGATATATTAATAAGCATGCAGATGAAAGAACATAATTTTAAAATTGACCCGAAAACCCTGCATGCAATATGATGCTTGTTCAACTTATCATGTGAATAGCTACAATACTTACAGTTATTGGAGGCTGTGATGTAATTAATTATATGGATTGGAGCCCGATGGACTGTATCACGAAAGAAAGAGCACGTTGTGCACTTTCAGACAGGATACAGTCGATCGAATTCCTAACTAAAATGAAAAATATTGATTGATTACAAATACCATGGCGGATACGATAGAATATTTAAAAATCAGAATCCCCCCTCCCCCCCCCCCCCCCCCCCACCTTCGACAGAATGCGAGTACTTGTCCATTTTAAAATTAAACGCCCGTTGAAACGCTCGAAAGCCAAAACATCTGTTCCCCATACATATTTTGTTATTTCATGTAATAACCATCACGGACCTGCGCGATCTTGTTTTGTTTTGTTTTGTAAATTACTGTAAAATGTACTACGTTTACACTTTACGCCATAGCAATGGTTAAAAGTGGAGAAATAAATTAAATTGAAATTAAATTGAAATTGATGCGGACTGTACTAACAGTATCAGGATTCCACATTACTTTTGTTCATTTGGGTATATTCCTTTGAAAAAAATTCAACTCACCCTCTATGTAGTTGTTTGTCCTATGTGTTTGCCCAACAACACACCAAGATTGGATTGGGAAGGTCGAATTTTCTATCCATTGTCTCTCGATATAATCAACCAAGTCTTTCAATTTTGTGTAGTGACTTGAATAAAGATAAAGAGTTAAGACTTTTCGCCAAGTAAATAATGAATTTGTTGCAACACTCATGTTACCCCGGATGGATAGGGCGTGCTGAATAACATTTACATATTCCGACCAGACAAATGTTACGTTTTACACAGGTAAAGATTATGTTTTGACGGGGAAAACTAAATACTTTACGATCATATAAAAGTTACGTTTTGACTAGGAAAATGTTACGTACTGACCAGAAAGAAGTTACGTTTTGACCAGAATAATGTTACGTTTTGACTAAAAAAAAAGTTACGTTTTCGACCCAAGAAATGGTACGTTATGACTAGAATAATGTTACGTTTTGACTAAAAAAAAGTTGCATTTCGACCAAGAAAATGTTATGTTTTGACTAATGGGAAATGTTACGTTTTGGACCGGTTACGTTTTGACTAGTATTCAAAACATCTATTATGTTTTCTTCTGAAACTCGATAAGTTTCGCAAGGGCCAATCATTGTGTACGTTTTTCTATTGTGTTCAATTGTTTTATATCGAACAAATTATTTTCTCAATTTTACTACGCAGCAGGCGCACACATGTGCGAATCAGTCTTTGTTGTTTACATGAGCCCCGGTCCGCGTACTTCCGCTGTCAATTTTATCGCCGAAACGAAATGGAAAAAAACGCGAAAATTAGGGGCCTTTTTCATTTTAGTAATATAATTACATACTGTTTCGAGTTATGGATGCTTTATTAATATGAGACAACGCATGTTTGTTAATTTTTGGTATCTTATGAGGTAAACTCATTTAAAAACATATTAAATATTGCCGCTTACATTTCACTCTTTGCGAGGCTGCGAGCGATAAATGTAGCCAAGTTTGCATTCAGGTCGAGGTCACCAATAGTCAGCTTGGATGTAGTTCCGCTGTACATGTAGGTGTAAATTGTAACTATTGAAATCCCATTCCTGGCGTGTTCACCACGGTTGGTGTGTAAAACTAAAATTTATATCATAGGTTTTTATATATGGTAGATTCTTAATCATGGTATAAATTAATGTTCCATACTGTTGACAGTTGCCGGTCAATTAATTTTCTCGTCTACGTCAATAAATGAAATTGGTCGCCAATTTTTAATATACAGGTGAGATTTGTTTGGTGTTCGTAAACAACATGTTATTCATACCATTTGTATAAATGACCATTTACCGAATTGCAACTATTGTTTAGTTTAAACTTTATTTATTTTCTATGTATTAAGCACAAATTAAGCATTGAATGAGAGAATACAGCTGTTATGGAAGTGGGTTCAGCATCAAGTTAGAAGCTTATATAAACTCCAGAAACCCCGTACCACTTCGAACGAAGGCGACGGATTCCAAATTGCACACCTCAGCCATCACAGTGATAACTAAGCGTACTCATTATTTATTTATTTATTTATTTATTTATTTATTGATTTGTGTTAAACGCCGCATCAGCAGCTAAGGCTATATCGTGGCGCAAAAACGATAGAAATTAAAATGCCAATTATGAAGTAAAAAAAGAATGAATAAAAATATGAAATACTTACAATAGAAACAGAAATATCGCAAAGACAAGAGTAGTCTGAACAGTAATGAGTGATGATACAAGAAAAGTGAAAACGTATAAATCAACCTGATGATATTTAGACTTGAAGATTCTAGTTTAACCCTTTACCTAACATGAAAAGCAGACGACACTTGCAAAAAAAAATTCTTGAACAACTAATTTTTTTTCATTTTTTGTCTCAAAAACATAGGTTATGACCCCTCATTGGAACGAGCTCGGTGAGCTCGTTCCAATGAGGGGTCATAACCTATGTTTTTGAGACAAAAAATGAAAACAATAATGAAAATTAACTGACGATTTTTGAGAATAGCGCTAGCCGGTTTTGGACGTTACATTGGGTAAAGGGTTAATAGAATAAAATCAATTTTAAAATTTACAAAAAAGGTTGATTGCTTTCAGAAATGAGAGAATTTTGTGCGGGCTCGTATGATATAAAAAAGATCTCTTAGAGATCCTACACTGAAATACTCCGCTCTGACATGATTACAATTAGCGCAATGTAAAAGAATGTGCTCCACTGACAATATCTGCTGGCAAGGAACAGACACTGGTCGCATATTTCCCTCCAACAGAAAGGATTGATTGATTGATTGATGATTTTATTCTATGTGTTAGTGTTGTGTGACCAATATGACACCGTGTCAGAATTTCAAGATCTTTTCTTCAAAGATTACCTGACGAGTAGTGATCAAATATATTTGGTCGGAAGCGATGAAACTTGTCATTTGTCGTCCTACCCCATTCCGTCAGATTTGATGTACTTATTGATATGTGGTCTAAAATCACTAAATGAAATTTATAAATCTGTGATAGGCTTGGCTAAAACATGTTTTGCTGCACAGTGTGCCCTGATGTTAACGGAGATACCAACATGTCCTGGTAATCAGCAAAACACGATATCATATCGGTCAGACATGAGAGTATTAAACTTCTCATGAAACTCCAAAATGAGGGGGTTCTTCCACTTGGTGTTGAGTAAAGCAGGCGACGATGAGAGTCGGAAAATATGGTCGACTTTCTCTCGAGTACATTCTCGATGTGGTCAAGCGCTAGTTGCAAAGCATTGTCTTCAGCTGTGAAAATAGAACTTGTGTTTGGTATTCTGATTGCGGTAATCTGATCAACAGTAACAACAACTGGTGATACTTTGCCACCTTCTTTAGATCCATCTGTATAGATCCTTGTTTTTGTACCATACTTGGACTTTATTTCAGGATACTTTTGTTTAAACTTCAAAGAATTTTGAAGAAGCACGGTCCAAAGTAACAGTGGATTTTCGAAGATGCCAAGGAGGAATATGCTTTTATCATATCAGATTCAAGAGTGGCGGACTACGTGCAGGGTTTAATTCTAATTCCCAATGGAGGAATGTGTTTCTGGTGTCGGTAAACACGTTGAACGGTTTGAGGGTTTGATACACAGTTACAAGCAGGGTTCTATGGATTAGCAAGCAGTTTAGTAACATATTGGAGTGACCGTTTAACCCTTTACCTAACATGAAAAGCAGACGACACTTGCAAAAAAAATTCTTGAATGACTATTTTTTTTCATTTTTTGTCTCAAAAACATAGGTTATGACCCCTCGTTGGAACGAGCTCAACGAGCTCGTTCCAACGAGGGGTCATAACCTATGTTTTTGAGACAAAAAATGAAAAAATAATGAAAATTAATTGGCGATTTTCGTAAATAGCGCTGGCCGGTTTTGGCCGTTACGTTGGGTAAAGGGTTAATTCTGCTCATCTCTGGAGAACCGTTTAATTCTGCTCATCTCTGGAGAAGACTCCTCTGCTTCACAACAAGCATTAAAACTATTGCCGACGTCCTAAAAACACCAAAGCTAATTCTAATACCACTATTATGAACTGCGTCAAGTGGTTTGAGGTTCGACTTTCTTGCAGAATCCTAAACCACACAATCATAGTCCAATCGTTGTCCAATTTTGATCGGAAATGTGATCTATACAGATGTATATAGATGGAGTAACGTCTTATAATCAGCACCCCAATCAGTGTTACCAACTACATTTAGAGGATTCAGAGCCCTTTTACATTTTACCTTTAGTTGTTTTATGTGAGAAGTGAAATTCAGTTTACTGTCAAACAATAAACCTAAGAATTTGTTTCACTTCTTTTACAAGTTTAATGGTACTCCCATCCATTTTCAACCCCGTATCATAGATGGTGCCTCTGGAGCTTAGAAGGCGGGAACTCTCCCGTCATCCATATTTTGTTAAAACTCGACAATAAGAATTTAAGTGCTGATTGTGGTAGATGTTTTAAACTTTTGTAGTGTATTTCTTAGGATCCAGTGGCAGTACCTTTTGCTCTATGCAAAGAGTTACCCAACTCTTCCACAGAGAAAAGATCGTTGTAATCCTCTAAATTGTTGGAAGTAAATTTAATCTTATCTTTTGTTTTTCCTGCTGAATGGTCATCTACCAAGGCGTTATACGAAGCATAATGCTTGAAAACAGCATGACCATGAGTGTTAGGTTTGCAGAGTGTCCACTGCAAGCAAAGAGCAGCGGATTTATAGTTTTAGCTTAAAAGGTCCAGTTCATTAAAATTCGATCTACAACCTCGACAATTCCATTGTATTTTGTTCTGTTTGGGTGTATTATCCATTTGTGGGTGGCGATAATGATGGTGGGCGCATGGACGAAATTGCCACGTTGCTTCTTTTTCATGATATTTTATGTGGGGACCTTCCCTGAGAACAGTGGACAATTCAGGCGCAGTTTGTTCGAGAACTGGTCGTCGATGCACCCATCGACTGACATGTCCTCAATGCCTTCAAACATGTGGCTCGCAACAACATTTTGGAGGCGTTTATGTATTCTGTTTGATTCTGATTTCTGTTTTTTTCCTGTTACAATGTTTCTGTCATCGTTTTGTGATTCTTACTAATATTTTGTTGGGGTCTGTGCTGTGCATCAGGTTTCGGTCTGTTTGGCTGGTGTTTCTTTTTTCAGATTAAGAGTTCTGTTCTTCGTGGCGTTCTGATTTAGGTATTTCTGTTGTTTGCTTCTGTTTTGGTCCGCTATTTGATATTTTCTCAATTGTTTGGGCTGTTGAATTTGTTTGGGTGATCTGTACTTCTTTTTGTTTTATTATAAATACTGTTACCAAAAAAGGAATTGTCCCCTTGAGCTATATGTATTGTGTCTGGCATTCCGCAGATTGAGTTGGTACTTTTTGTGATGGTTTTGTAGCATAGGAAAGCGATGAAGTATTCATGACAGGCGTTGATGTTACGATACCTCTGGCCTCTTTAAAACTTATTTGTTTTTCGCATTTTATTTTCAGCATAGTTTGTTCTTTCTTCCAGACTGGGCAATCTTTGGATGATGATATGTGATTGCCCTGACAATTTACACATTTAATGGGATCTGTACATGGCTCTTGATGTTGTTGGTCGCATTTGTAGCGGATTAATTGACCCTTGCGGTTGTTTTGCCCATGGCAGTATTTCTGGCACTTGGAGTATGAAGGTGGATTTGGAATATACAAATCCACTTTGTTATTCATAACCAACCCTGATTGATTTTGGTGGTCGTGATGAACCAAATGATAAAATATAGGTATTTGTTTTGATGACTGATCCACGTTTTTTTAATTTCGATATTTTCCACTGCTGTTACGCCTTGTGGTTCGAGTTCTTTCTGTATTTCAAGTGTGTCATTTCCTGCTAACTCCCTTGTTCTTATTAAACCCCTGCTGTTATTAAGCATCCTATTGGGAAAAGCATTCACCTCCATATCTGCAAGTTTTTCTGTATTCTCTAGATTTATTACTTGAACTTCCTTGTTACACTCTATAAGTATTGCTCCAGTTCTTAATTTGTGTTACATTCTTTACAGTGCCAGCCATTCCTTTAACCCTTTGACACGAGCGGTCGCTTTTCCGGTCAGGAACCCGACACGCCATAACTTCATTAAATAGGATGGTTGTTCAGTAAATGTGTGGGGTAGACCAATCAATATGAAAATATTGATTGGTCTACCCAACTAATGAATATGGACTCTTCTTATTGCTGCCATTGAACTGGCAAGGAAGATACCGCTAGAGTTCAAAGGATTAATGGCTTTTTCTAAGGCAAAGGGTTAATATCAGTTACCTTTTTACTTGAGTCGCCCGCATATATTATGACAAATTTTGGCCACTTGGATGAATTTGGTAAAGTGTTTGGATCTAGGTCAGAATCAGACCCATCTGAAAATAATTCTCGACCTCGTTTATGTTTTTTGTGTTTGTAGTATTTCCATAGTGTGATTGTGTAAACTTTCATTGCCCCGGCTCCCACGGAATCCAACAAGGGGTAGAGTTACTGCTAGGCAGTGAACCCACCAGGATGCCAGTATTCCCACAAACTTATACTAGGACAAAATACTCAGCCAGTGTTGATGCCGAAGCATGCCACTGACTGATTGGCCCGTGAGTTCGAGTGCCATGTCTTCAGATGACGGTCATTCAACCAATCACTTTACAATACGCTGTAATAGAAGTTGCCACTGCAAACTAACACAGACAGTGCAAGAATACGTATAACACGTTAGAATTTAATAGTATATTTAAAGGTCAGTAAAAAATGTCAATGGTGGGATTTGATTAAAGGAAATGACTGATTGAATGACCCCCTCCCCCACCCACCCTTCCCCGACATAACACCCTTTCTGTGGGCTCCCGATTGGCCAGAACGGGCGGCCCGTCCATCCGTCTGCTCCCGACGTTAGGGCCAAAGCAGTGTATTGGAAAAGTATCTCCAAAATGGAGATTACCCTAACCAGGGCCTTGTTTGTCCTGGCCAGGATCCTTCTTCCGGGGCCTTCGGGACGCACTTCACGGTAGAACAAGGTACCTGCAGGATGGTCCACTAGCAGGATAAAACCATTGTGGTCTGTGGATGCCTATTTGGCTACTCCGCAGCAAACCTGCTCAAGTGAGCAAACCTGCTAACTTTAATTCAGCAAACGTGCCCAATTGAGCAGAACGTCCTCTATCCGCGACCTGAGGACCCGCCGTGTAGGGGGTGGCTCAACCCCCCCCCCTCCACCAGGAAGGGTACTCATAAAACATGTCTGCCATTGCTGGTTGGAAGGTTCTAAAGTATGATTTTTATCACAATGACCACAAAATGTAAAACAAAATATACTGCAGTGAACAACATTTTTCTTTGCACTTGAATTTTTCGCAAGATAATTCATTTTTTCCATCGATACGTATTCTATTGATTAGATATATTATTCACCCCGAACCCTAAAAAGTCTGACTGAAAAATGTCATCGGTCCATGTATAATTAGTCCAGAGTGGCATGTCCATAACCAGTAAAATAAGAATCACATGTTTGCCTTGAAATTGAGAATAAGAAATTGAGGTTCGATGAATTAAAATAGTAAAGTCGAATAGCGCAATGGCACTAAATCACTTTTGAATAATATAATCCCACCAAGTGTCAAAAATTGGGGCAATATTTAATCATGTTGTTGATATTCTGAGCAGCGAGGAATTAACACTTGTAACTTTTATTTTGGTAACATCACTACCACCAGAAGTGATTGTAGATAGTAGAATGGTACGAAATGCCTTCGACGCATTCTTAAAATCTGCTGGCCTAACACCATCACAAATGATGAACAATACGAGAGGGCAGGTATGTCGGCTCCATTAAAAAAAGACTACGAGAACACGTGTTCCCCAAAATGTCCACGAGCATCGCCTATCTTCAAGTTAATGACATATCAACATGGACTATCTCATGTGCGTTTTCGTGACTTCCACACGTGACATCCATCATGACTGCGGTATGACGTCAATTCCTACTAATCTTTTTTTCCAGTCCGAAAAGGCCTTATACCGACGAGACATCCTGTCTTTTCGTACTTGGGAACGTCAGGAGTTTTTCTTTCTTGAGTTGTGTTTTTATGAACTATATGACTAGTACTGGTCAGAATATGAGACATTTGAGCGGAAGTGTATCTGAAGGTGATTTTTTATGGCTTCGGTTGATCCCAACTCATAACTCATATAATGAGAAACACATGGGATTGATTTTCTTTATGTTTCACTAATTCCAATAGATCGCAAGCATCATACTCGTTGTACACAAATGAGTAATTAACCCTTTACCCAACGTAACGGCCAAAACCGGCCAGCGCTATTCTCAAAAATCGCCTATTAATTTTAATTATTTTTTCATTTTTTGTCTCAAAAACATAGGTTATGACCCCTCATTGGAACGAGCTCGTCGAGCTCGTTCCAATGAGGGGTCATAACCTATGTTTTTGAGACAAAAAATGAAAAAAAATAGTTATTCAAGAATTTTTTTTGCAAGTGTCGTCTGCTTTTCATGTTAGGTAAAGGGTTAAAACCGCATCATCTCTCGGATAACAAAGGGCGAATACTCACACTACACACCGAAACTCTCAAGCCACCAGCGGAATACGTTAGAAAATCTAACGACGCGCCACGTTAGTAGATATAGCAATTTACTCACTGTTTTGTAAATCAGCATATATATGTGGTTTTGCATTTTGTATCTGCATAATAACACAAAGCTTGTATTTGTGAGTCATTTTGAAACTCCTAACAACATTATAATGATCAAGGAGAAATAAAGAATAAAATAGAATAGAATAGAGTGGCCCGTAATAAGTCTAGCTCGTAAATCATCTATCGCCTATTTTAAAATTCATTCGGATGGAATTCCCCGGTCGTTTTCCAAAACAAACATGAAATATGTCGTCTGCCGACAGACGTGTAGACAGGAATGGTTAGCAGGCCTGGCAATCTAGAAAATCAAGGATTGCAAAACAGTTGCCCTCCTCAGATTGCCTGGGAGTGCAATTGCCTGAAATTTTCAATGCAAAAACTTGTATGCTATTTTGGTTATATTCACTTCAAGGTATTAATATTGCGACTAAAAAATTGTACTACATTCAGCTGCATAGTGGAAAAATTGGCACACACATCTTCTCATTATTCAAAATGCTGCATTCAAGTCTTATGTGACTGTCTTCTACACTCAAAATGTATCGAAATGCGACACAAAATGGGTCATGAATTATTGCGAATCATTGCAACATTGACAACTCGTCCCCAGAGTTCCAATGTTTTCTCTGTGCCAGTTGGCACAGAGAACACATTGGAACTCAGGGAACGAAATGATAATAGATTTTAAGGGCAGCCCCAAACAGGTCTGGCATTCCAGAAAATCAAAGGGTGCAAAAAATTGCCCTCCTCAGTTTTTCCTAGGCGTGCAATAGGCGTGCAGCACTCCTGCGCCCATAAATAATTCCAGGCCTGGGTTGGGGTATCTCACCTCCACAATCACGGTCAATAGTTAGAAATCTTACACCTAAAACTTCCACTAGTTAAAACTGTCATGCCCTGTATTAATAGATTTCTTCGCATTTTATCTGTAGCTATGACCGTTTGTAACAGACATTTAGTGATTTTTGAACCACTTTGCATGTTTTTTTTTAACTGGAGTCGATCTTTTGTTCTGTGAATGCATTCACAGAACAACATATTATTGCATTGAAGAGATGATTTCCATCACTAGATCCCACCGGTCATATAATTTGAACACAAGGGAGAGGATAGATGTCTTCAGCATCTGGCAATTCGCTGGTAGCGGGGAATTCTCACCAGGGATGCAAATGGTCTTATTAAAAGTTGGATAAGTCGGCATCCAGAGGAAGTGAGTACAATTTAAAATTCAAATGAGGTACACGCCCCTGTCGGCCGAAGCTCGTAAAAAACCGTTGCTGATTGAGAGTTTTTCGTGTTTTGGTTGCAATTTGTAGCTCCATCATCCTCTTGAATTGTCAGATGCATAAAGTCAAATAGTCGAATTAAATTTATTGATCAAACGAATTGTGAATGAGAAAACACACACGAAGAAGTGAAAAAGAAATCTGCAATTTGATATCAACGCACCACCTATTTATTTTCACTAATGCATAATTGTCGCTTGATAGCAGAGAGGGGAAATTGAGAGAAGAGCTAACATTTCGTAAATCATTTCAAGTTAGAAACAGACAGCCACTCTGAATGGTTCGACAATGGAGTAGTGCCATCGCAGATTTGCCCAAAAAGGATCGAAAATTCAAACTTTTTCTGCTAAAAATTGATTTCAATTGTACGTTGAAATTTATTTCAGACGTCTATATGCAGGGCCTTAACTAATCAGGTAATATGCATAGTATATCAGATAACAACCCGTTTTCTATAGTGACATTCACTACAATAACAAACTACTACATTTTCAATTTTTGTGCATAATGGCACTCAAAGTATAAAGTGTCAGAGGACCCCAAACACTCAAATATAGGGTCATATCACTTATCACCCTTAGAATATACATTACCACTGATTGTAAATAATTGAAACAAATATTTATTTTATAGTGCACATATGTGGAAGGTTTGGCTCTTTACTTTCAGAATGTCACAAAAATCAAAATATGCGGATTTTTTATCTTATTTCAACCCTATCATGCCTGTAGGCAAACATTTTGTGTTGGAACAATATACTCACAGGAGCAGAAGCCAACATGAACAGTAGGTTGTGAGGATCTTAAATTGTGTTGTTGTCCTATAGAAAGCTTGACGGACATTTGATTAACAGACCATGAATTGGAATCTAGCCGTGATCAACTAAGTGGCAGCACGGTGAACTGTGGTCCCGTTAAAATTGAACGAGAAGTCTTGTCACGAATTGCCCGCATATATCAACAAGCCACTCTGTGCGTTGATCTGTGGGCTATGGTAATATTAAGGTTGTCTAACTCTGTACATTTAAACCCGTAAGTCCATGGGCTGAAACATTGGTTGTGCCTGCTATCAGTAACCACGGGAATGTGTCGTGCTTTGGATACCATTCGATTGTGGCAAATTTCGCACAATTCCTCTGCGATATCATGTCAAGATAAGCGTCTAGTTAGTGACAGGGCGTCTAGTTTAAGTATACATGTTTCTATCTTATAATACAAATAAACAACAAGTTTGCAATCGATTAGAAAAAAAAGTCTGTCAGTTACTTGCTGCTGCGTAATGAATCACTCCCGCATCCAACATGATATGACCCTAGCTATTTGAATTGTCGCCAAAAGCTTGAAATGAACAAATTTAATTTGAGCATCAATAATAATTGAACCTTAAAGTCTCGTATTCCTCAAGGATTATGTTATTACCTCCCTACAGACATAAAGGAATAGGCAATTTGCTTTTGACAGATTTATATGCAATGTTCCATTTCGAGAACACAGGGTTGAACGAGTTAACAAAGTTCCGTAATTTTAATTGTTGTGATCCTTAGAAGGAAATAAACCACTGATTTGAAAAAAAATAACGACCCATTTGCTTTGCTTACATGTAAACGATCATGTAAAACAACAGTTTATGCAAAATGTAAGACAACAGAAGCAACGCGAAATTACATAAATCTGTAATTAAAAAACGTTAATGCAGGCGAATTTTCATAAGATACGACCTTGTGAAGAAATAAACGGAGTTTCCCGAAAGTCATCGGAAGAAAAGAATAACGTGTCGCAATTTCCAAAAAACAGGATTTCTAATTTTCCCGTCCATTGTTGTCCCATTGAATGACCACCACGAACAAATAGTGTGCATTATTTTAGCGCTAGTTGACATTATTAGATCACTAACTGTGTTTTATTTTTAATAAGCCACACTTGTGTTTTCAATAAAACTCAAAACTCATTTGATTCGATCCTGATTTCGAAATGTTTTATTTGTGCAATCGTGATTCATGATATGTGTTGCGATCAGATCGGAAAATCTCCAACATTTGTAATTTCAGCACTCAATCGTTTAATTGGCGTTTTAACACTAATTATAAACAATAGGTACCTGCGAACTCCATTGGAATACAAATGGCAAGTAAGGCTCCACAATGTAGACCTTCTGTTTCTCAGACCATTCTTTTGTAAAATTGAATGTGGGCGGGCGGTTTTTTATTTTATTTTTTATCTTTGTAATTATTTCTTTGCCTTCAAACATTCATGTTTTGGGTTAGTTTTATGTTTTATGCCTCATAATCTACAGAATAGCATGGGTTGTGGAGTATTTCGTCCCTTGAGTGGAAGAAGGCTTTGCAATGTTGTAAAGCATTGCAAAGCATTGTTGCACTGAAAGGACAAATTTATCAATGACATTACCTTGGGTAAAATATCAGAAACAAACCATTTGATTTTTATTTTATTTTTATTTTTTGCAAATATTGTTTTCTATTCGTATCAGGTAAACAGTTAATTAAATATGAGAAAAGTTTAATTCACTTCTTCTTACGAAACCCACCTCTGTCACAATCTTACGAGGTCAACGTTGATTTCTGACGCCACGCTTTTAGTAGATGTGGTGCGAACGATATTTGCATAATGTGCTATTTAATGGTGAATACGTAATAAATATTTGTCAGCTTTATATGAAAATTGTGTCAGGTACGGACATTATAAATGCGGATTTTAGTATGCTGAATCCATTTCAGAGTTAACAATTCTGACCTCGGGGGGGGGGGGGGGGGGGGGGAGATGGAGCATGCAAAGTTTCTGAAATGATGACGAAAAATGTCAATGACCTTATTTCGAGAATAAATCATTGAAACTGTTCATTTGTTAAGAGTGCAGTTTTGTGAAATTAAAAATAGAAGTGAAATTTAAACACGAGGAACATTTTGTACCATTTTTTTAAATATATTGCAGGGAAACAACTTCGTGTAATCGTAACTCATGAGGGTGATTTTCAAAAAGCTCACTTAATATATGTCATACTTATTTGGGATATTGTTCCAGAACCACGTTTATGAAACTCCAGATAAAACTATAATAATTCTCGAACGGAAAGCAATTCCAGTTTATGTTTAACCCTTTACCTAACATGAAAAGCAGACGACACTTGCCAAAAAAATGATTGAATAACTAATTCTTTTCATTTTTTGTCTCAAAAACATAGGTTATGACCCCTCATTGGAACGAGCTCGACGAGCTCGTTCCAATGAGGGGTCATAACCTATGTTTTTGAGACAAAAAATGAAAAAATAGTAAAAATTAATTGGTGATTTTTGAGAATAGCGCTGGCCGGTTTTGGTCGATACGTTGGGTAAAGGGTTAAGATAGAGGTCAGGCTATCAGACAATATTTGCTGCAGTGAAATGTTTTTTTTTATCTCGCACTGTACTAACAATTTGCAACCTTATGAGAATGCGATCTTCACAGCGAAAATATACTCACCTATGTACAGTACGTGGAGAGTGGATTGTAACTAAATCACCCGTGGAGTGGAGTTATCACCCAAGCTATAACTTTCAAATTTTGTTCATATCAATAAAAAACACAAGCAATGTTTCAGCCAATGAACCTCCGGGTTTAACCCGGAGGTCCAATGGCTGAAACTTTGCTTGTGCTGGTTATGCTTTGCAACAAATTTGCAATTATTGCTTGGGTGGAATCTCCACTCTGCGGGTGATTTAGTGATAATACACTCTCCACGTACTGAAGAATATGTACATACATGTATCCGTACACAACAAGAGCTTCAGTTTGCTTAGCGTTTGCAAATTGATGAAAATCCATCTAACATTTGAGACAGAATATTAATTGAAAAAAATGGGAAAAAGTGAGAAATTGGTACTTACACTTGTTTCCTAATTTTGTAATCTTCGTCCATAATAACTTCATACTGTACCTATGACTTACTGTTGGTATTTTGTAGTTGATCTGCACACTTTGATTGTTAGATGGGGTATGTTATTCAATATGAAAAATTCATTGGTGCATGCGCCCGTGTAAAGTTCCTGAGCGCATGTAAATTTACCGTATCTTGTGAAATGCTTCAAGTCCATCAACATTATGTCAACGGTAGTTCAAATTGCAGCGCGGAAAAAGAGGAAACATGTTTCAATGATGACGTATGACAAGAAAATCTAGTTATTTCCTAGAGTTAAAATTTGGTTGAATGATGATTTACCAATTTAGGACGGCACCCCTGAATGAAATTACAATATACAGCACGATATGCAGATAATGGGTCAATCGTTATTGTTTTTTTGGGAGGTCGGTAACAACCAGTAGTGTAATAATCAACCAGTAGTGTAATAATCAATCAGCAGTGTAATAAAAATCAACCAGTAGTTTAATAACCAGTAGTGTAATAAACTTAACCAGTAGTGTAATAAGCATCCATGAAAACCAACAATTTTTCAACAAAATTTGCAAAAATTTTGAGGTTGCTCAAATCATAGTTTGAGTACATCTTATCGATTTTTAATCATTTTATCGTACATTTAAGGGCGTTTTGCAGGTCAAACATCATTTCGTGGGTTCAATACGGCGCGGAAAGGCATTTTTAAGATTTTTATGTGATGTGCGTATTTTTGGGTGTTTAATGTCACTTTCTGCGTTTGTGGCTTTATGTAAATTCAAAGTTGGCCAATTATTTATAGTAATGCTGTGCTTTTGAGAGACTGCTTACCCCAGGCATAATTTGTCAGATTCTATCATGCCAGAAAACTTATGGGTGATAAAGTGTGGTATTCAAGGGCTTCACCAATGTTAACCAACGTCGAGCGCAGTTAGTAGTTGGATGGGTGACCATTTCAACGACTAATTCGCGCTCCCGCGTTGTGTCCCTGGGCAAGGCACTTAACCCCGACTGTCTACACGTGGGCACGATGACGCTGTGTACTAAAGCGTACTGCACGTCGATGGTGCACATGTCTTCAACCAATCTAACCCTACCTGTGCCGCGGAGCAGAGCGCAGAGTTACGATGTTGGAGAGCTGACAGCTGTTCGTCGTTGATAGGTGGTTCTCTCCAGGAACTCCGGCTTCCTCCACCCGCAAAACTGTCATCGACACGATATGGCCCTGGCTGTTAAAGTGTCGTTAAACCCTAATAAATAAATAAATAAATAAATAAATAAATAAATAAATAAATAAATAAATAAATAAATAAATAAATAAATAAATATTCAAGGGCTAGAATTGTGTGATCTCCTGCGTTGTCTACAATTATAATATTTAATACGGCTCAGGCGAATCTCTGATGGTCTCTCTCACATCCACCCATTTCAGTCGCTGTATCATTATGCGTGGCTTTTTCCGTCTAGTTGACCGTTTTGAATTCTAAAATCCGTTTTTCTTCTGGGAGTGGTGCTCATCATATTCTTAAGCATAGACACTCTACCATATTTACGAAGGTGCGGTGGGGCTGGGTGGGGGTGGTTTCCCTAAAATCTGCTGTCCGTTATTTTTTTTTCCATCATGAAGGGGGAGGTCGATAAGAGAGTAGAGGGTATCCAAGCGAGGTGAATAGGGTGGGTGCTTTGGAGGTCCACTGCCATTTCCGTCTGCCAAGTGATTGTTCTCGATTGCCAATGGTAGACAGCTATTTAGATCCTGTGATGATATACATTTAATGCAAAAAGCCTGAACGCATTCAACATGCAGAATATATTGTTACAGCAGAATTCCTTGATGGGTTAACACTACTCTTATACTACATTAGAAGTGTGTCATGTGGATAAATGACCCTCATTTGGGGAGAGGATGGGGGGGGGGGGGGGTCGCAAGGGTCGTCATAGTCACGGGACTGTTGTGTTGTTATGCTAGCCCGCGTGAGCGACCGTGTCGTGACGTCATTCCCATAGGGATATGTGATGCAAGTGCGCGTACACAGCGCGTGTAATTATGTGATACGTGTTTCCGCCGTCTATTCTGTCTACTGGCGACCGCCATCTTGGTTTCTATGGTACACGTGGTTCCTGTATGGACCCAATGGCTTCCAATAGAACGAGGATATGTTTTGAGGGTAATTGCGATTGGACGGGAGTATGATGAATACCCAACTACTACTACTACTACTACTACTACTACTACTACTACATATCTTGCTGCTACTATTACCACTACTACTTTTACTACTACTACTAATACTATTACTACATCTCTTGCTTCTACTATTATTACCAGTACTACCACTACTACTACTACTACTACTACTGCTACTACTACTACTACTACTCTCTTGCTGCTACTACTACTACTACTACTAACCAGAAGTAGTAGTAGGAGTAGTAGTAGTAGTGGTAGTAGTAGTAGTGGTAGGAGTTAGTAGTAGATAATAGTATCAGGCAGTAGTCCTCGAAGACCGATCGCCTCTAGTTCCCGAAGACTTGTCTCCAGTGGTCCTTATCAGTCCCCATAGACTGGCTCAAGCTTTCTACATTAAATGTAAATCATCGCGGGATCTAAATAGCTGTCTACCATTGGTAATCGAGAACAATCTCTTGACATGGCAGACGGAAATGGCAGTGAACCTCCAAAGCACCCACCCTATTCACCACGGCTAAGATACCCTCTACTCTCGTAATCTCTCGGTAATCGAGAACAATCACTTGACATGGCAGACGGAAATGTCAGTGGACCTCCAAAGCACCCACCCTATTCATCTCGCCTTAGATACCAGCTACTCTCGTAATCTCTCGGTAATCGAGAACATTCACTTGACATGACAGACCGAAATGGCAGTGGACCTCCACATCACCCACCCTATTCACCTCGCCTTAGATACCCTCTACTCTCTTACCGACCTCCTCCTTCAAGATGGAAAAAAATAACTGACGCAGATTTTAGGTACCCCCCCCCCCCCCACCCCCGCACCTTCATAAAATATGGTAGAATGTCTATGCTCAAGGAATATGATGACCACCACTCCCAGAAGAAAAAAAAACGAATTTTAGAATTCAAAACGGTCATCTAGACGGAAAAAGCCACGCATAATGATACAACGATTGAAATGGCTGGATGTGAGAGAGACCTTCAGAGTTTGCCTGGGCCGTATAAAATATTATAATTGTAGACAACGCAGGAGATCACACAATTCTAGCCCTTGAATACCACATTTTATCACCCATAAGTTTTCTGGTACGATAGAATCTGACAACCTATGCCTGGGGTAAGCAGTCTCTCAAAAGCACAACATTACTATAAATAATTGATCAACTTTGAATTTACATAAAGCCACAAATGCAGAAAGTGACATTAAACACCAGAAAATACGCACATCACATAAAAATAATAAAAATACCTTTCCGCGCGGTATTGAACCCACGAAATGATGTTTGACCTGCAAAACGCCTTTAAATGTACGATAAAATGATTAAAAATCGATAAGATGTACCCAAACTATGATTTGAGCCACCCCAAAAATTTTCAAATTTTGTTGAAAAATTGTTGGTTTTCATGGATGTTTATTACACTACTGGTTAAGTTTATTACACTACTGGTTATTACACTACTGGTTGATTTGTATTACACTACTGGTTGATTATTACACTACTGGTTAACTTTTATTACACTACTGGTTAATACTACACTACTGGTTGATTAGTATACTACCGGTTGTTACTTGGTTAATTTCATATCGACGGGAGAGTTTATTTCTGCGCACACTGAGCACCAAATGAAAGATCCGTTTATCGATACATAAAGTGGTTTACCAAATAAACGATCAGTTTATCAGTATTTAAAGTGGTTTAACTCAGTATATGAGGGGTCATAACCTATGTTTTTGAGACAAAAAAAAGAAAATAATAGTTATTCAAGAATTTTTTTGGCAAGTGTCGTCTGCTTTTCATTTTTCATGTTATGTTAAGGATTAAAAAAACAAAAAACAATGAAGTCCCCATTACACCCAAGGAAAAGCGTCTTCGTTTGCACGCACGGATACATGACCCAACTGTTGATTGCATAATTCACTTGTTAAGTTATTTAATCAAACCGGGAAATCCCAGTAAATCACAATTTGGAAAGTAATAAATATTGTTATGATATCTACATGACGAAAAGTCAAATTTAGCCATAGGTCGAATTTAAAGGGTTGTAAGAAGCATTTTCGCGAAAAAATGACGCGTGAAAATTTACCACCCGCAGGTCTGACACTGCGCAGATTGCTACCTAGGGGACCCTTAGCTTAACCCTTTGTACTCTGTGAAAATGGCAAAGTTTTCAGCAGCAAATATTTCCCATAATGCAGTTTGATGTTTAACCAAATATACCTTGTTTGACAGAGCTCAGTGAGCTCTGTCAAACAAGATATAATTGGTTAAATCCACAGTTAAACTAGAGGAAAGCATAGTGATTGGAGAAAATTGTGTTCCCTTACCAGTGTGCATGGGGTTAACTAAGTAGTACATTTTCAAGATATTCTCATAATACTGATAAGCTATAAGTTTAAATGTTCACATTTAAAAGTAGTTAAGTATAAAGTTTGGCACAAACCTCAACGCATGTCTATTTACTGAGAAGAGTTGTGCTACAGCGCCTAGGCTGGCCTGTGCGTTAATTAATTAGTCTCTCTGTAATCACTGTAAGTCTCTCTTCGTACACGTGATTGTTCTGTAGACTCAAACCTGACACGTCAGGTGCGAGTTTGAAAACAAAAGCTTCCATCAGCTTGTACCCGGGCGATGGACCGGAAGACCATGTGTGGTCAGGCAGATTTAAATTTTTATCCGGATTACATAGAACTTTACAATACCGTTCAGGATTAACCGATAAGCCGAGCTTTGGAACTTGCCGCCCGGCGGTTAATTTTAAGTGGAAGGAAAGAGGGAAATTAATTTGCACTTATGCGGGTCTCAGTTCGGTTGCTCTCTGGGCGCAGTAAATACATAAGTATAAAGGTTCTTGAAAACCTTCATATTTCGGAACTTCGATGGGAAAAAGAGACCTTCATATCATAAATAGCATTAGCATATGTTTAGAATATACTATACACCAAGGTAAACACCCTTCATAAATTGCTAAACTGATGTTTTGTTCGGTTCGCAGTAGTGCGCGGTAGCAGTAGCCCGCAGTAGTGCGCAGTAAATATACGCGTCGATATGGGCCGAGATATCAGCCAGATGTAACTTCATATCAGCCTGAGACCGAGTGTGAAATATTTGCTGCTGAAAACCTTGCCCTTTTGACATTAGAGTGCAAAGGGTTAAGCTAAGGGTCCCCATAGGTAGCAAACTGCGCAGTGTTAGACCTGCGGGTGGTACATTTTCACGCGTCATTTTTTCGCGAACATGCTTCTTACAACCCCTTAAATTCGATCTATGGCTAAGTCCGAAGTTTCTTCTCCCCCTAGTTCGGCTGTTAGAACGTCGCGGCTTCCCCAAGTGGCTGCTGACCGATTACCAGTTCTTTGAGCTCACAATCGGCCGATTCCGTTGCCGATTCCGATTGTAATACCGTGCACTGTTAGACGAGTCGAGGCTTGAAAGAACTACATGAAACTGAACATATTTCACAGTGTTAAACGTCGTCGACTCGGGTAGCAGTAAAATCACCAATCGCGCACACTTGGGCGGTATACGTGGCTTCCAGAGCCACGTATACCGCCCAAGTGTGCGCGACTGGTGATTTTACTGCAACCTGAATCACTGGAGTTCAACCTCCACTTTTCCAGTGTGAACTGGCGATTGCGGCAAGTACGCTCAATTGTAAGCTTCATATGTCGTTTAATTTGTATATCCCGTAAAGGGATGTCCAGGAACATTAAGAATACACATTGTGGTGTTTTTTTAATTCTATTGAATGGTATCATTGGCATCATTTTACATTAACAATTGCATAAGATAATAAAATGCTTGGCAACAATCGGTTGAACCGATGTTCCAGGAGCCGTTGAGGTTGCCGTTATCATCCGATTGCACACAATCGGCCGATTGGGGTAGCCGATTCCGATCATCGGTTGAACACTATACAGAAATTATCTCATGAGTGACCGAGAGAAACGTTTATTTTTCGCGAACGCTTGCGCGAGCGAAAATTACCATTTATCTCAGTCATGAGTGAGATAATTTTCAGTATCCACTCAAAAACATTAGATTTTCTTTTTATTATGCGCTTGTTATTAGAATCTGATCATTCTTATCAATAATTCCACTCGTTTCAACCTTGAATTGATGCATGCAAGTAAACAGCTGATGCGCACTGATACGCGGAAGTGATTTGATCGATACTCGTAACATGTAGCTTCTTGTGATCTGATTCAGCTGGCGGGTTTCATACATCAATTCAAGGTGAATACGTGTTGAATTATTGCTTGAAATGTTCGATATCCACTCAAGATCACTAGATTTTCTTTTCATTATACGTTTTTAGAACAAATTGATCATTTCCAGTGCCGTCATTTTGATTGATACCGTGAAAGTGAAAACTTCTATATCTTTACAGTGGGGATACGATTTCTATCTTTGCGCAATATTTTCGATAATCTATCGTTTAGCGTATAACAAAAATCATCATCAGCAAAATTTTAATTAATGAAGCACCCGGTGCTTCATCAACTAAATGTTTGGTGATTATTCCTATAATTGGTGTTTGGAATATAATATTACTGCGTCCGTTGAAACATTGTCCACCCGTGGAAAGGGATCAGCCCACGGCGACCGTACTGTAAGGACCCAGTGCCTCTTTATATCACTTACTCCTGCCACATATTCGCGTCCCCCATACCATGACGGACACTTATAAAATGTGTCTCTTTAAAGTTTGTTTGTTGGCGATTAACGACACTTTCAACAACCAGGGTCAGATCCTATCTGGTAGTTTTACTTGCGGAGAAAGCTGGAGTACCCCAAGAGACCCCCCCCCCCCCCCCGAGTGGCGCCGAACTAGTATCAAACTCCCCCAACTTACTAGCAGGGCACAGACAGAGCTAGCAGGGGTTGAAGTCAAGTGCCCCATCGATGTCAGTACGTCTCAGTACACATCGCCACCGTACCCACATGTTGGCAGTTGAGATTAAGAGTCTTGTCCAAGGACACAGCACAGATGGAACGGGTCAGGATCGAACCGTCGACCTTCGTTTTAAAATCCAATGCTCTTACCACGAGGCCAAGGCCTTTTCGCATTGTCAGCAGTGCACGTAGTGTGTATAAAATGTGAAGAGTGTGTTATTCTAATAATAATACGTGAGAAATGCATTACTATTTCACCCTTGACTGAATGAAACGGCCATTTAAGCATTTCCCGAAGGCAAAGGCCATATTTGACGAGCGCTTTAAAAATAGCCTTTCAAATGTTATTATTTGTAATTTTTGCCGTCAAAACACAGCTCATGTCCCCTCAGTGGAACAGTCTCAACCAATAACAGGTCATAAGCAATATTTTGAAAGCAAGAAATGAAAACAGTTATAATTTTTTCTGCAGGTGTCGCACTCTGTATTCGATAAAAGATGAAATATCTGGAACTAAACGATTTATTGCGAAGAACACCTTAACTGAGTTATACAAAATTGGAAAATAACCTCTATTATTGAACTGCCGAACACTTAGTAATCGTTTAAAACCACCTCCCTTTATTCGAGTTGTTTACATGTACTCAGTTTTATAATGTGGTCTGGGGTATCCTGTAATTTAACGATAAAATACTTGGCATCTGGAACATACCAAGGGAAAAACACCTTACATGTCATGTGAACTGTCTAATTTTATTCCAAATCATGCTCACTGTACAATATTCTCGGCGTTTGTGTTAACCGCTGAGAAATGACAGAACCACCTTGGACTTTCCAGAAGCAGCGACATTCCAATCTAAACCTTTGCGAGAGACTGACTAGAAGGGGAGGGGCAAATATTTGTGGATAACAAAGCGTTCGAATTGTTTGATATTAAAAGGCTTAACAATAAAATTGCCCCCAGTTGTGCTGAGAACATTCTCCCACGGACTGATTAAATTAGGTTTTCTTGCAGGAGTGCGCAGCTTCAAATTATGTACTATTGAAACTACAGTTCACTCGACCAAGATGCAAACCCTTGCGTATCCTGGATTTCGAGACCATGAGACATTCACTTGTGACCTATAACATCCGAATCTAAATTGCCCGAGACCCTGCATATCATATCACAACTGTGTGGCGCTAGCCGAAACAGTCATTGCACATTTGGCACTCCCTGTCACCGTCTTTTCCCAAGTTTCATTCTACGCTCCAACGAACTCGACCCAGTAAAGGGTTTAAGTGTCAAATATATCGCAACTCTGCTTTGAAGTCTGTCTAATGACTATTTCTTCTTTACAAAATCACGGGTAAAGATCAAAAGATCATAGTGTAATTTGATCGGTATAGATTTGTTGAACAATGCTTTCCACACAGACTAATCCATCTCCCTCAATCGATTCTGTCTACACAAAATAGTGATTATTGGGAAACATATGTCTTCCCCAACCATCACTGCGCACACTGCTGTTTAAAGATTTGCTCCTGCTTACTCGATCTGAAAATATGACGTTACCGAGAAGGCAACATTACATAATATTCAAATTGTGTACATGATTTGTGCCAATGAATTGAGTCACATCCCCGTATATAGATAAATTTAGAAGTTCTGTCATGAATTACCCACAAATAGCACGCCACTCTGTGCGTTGATCTGTGTGCTATGACGAAAGTAATGATAAAATGATTTCGCGCGCCGAAGACGCACAGGGACGGCTTGGGACAAGCCCCTTTCGACCCTCTTTAGCTGTTGAATTAGCGGCGCTTGAGTCTTTTGTGGCTCTTCTCATGAGGAGGTGGCTGAATAGGAGAGACTGTCTCTGTTGGTGTTAGAGGTGGAGAGCTTGAGGATTGAGTTGGCTGGTAAGGTTTAGTCTTCGCGGCTGCCACAGGTGAGATGTTCTCTTTATTTGATGCTACCCCTAGGTAGGCCTGGCTGTGTATTCGTAGAGTGGACACATTCCGATCGTATATTTCCATTCATATTTGAGGAAGTAATATATTTCGTCTTTCGGGTATTCTTTGTGTGTAGCCTTCTCTCCCAGGATGGCTTCCGCGGCGGTCTCCGCGGTGATCACCTCCTGGCTGGGGTTCAGGTTGGAAAAAAAACTGGAGAAGGAAGAGCAGGAGCAGTAGACGGCGCAGTATCCAACTCAGATTCCTGTTCCGAAGGCTGCCCTCCCTCCTCCATTTGCTCTTCCGGCGCAGATTGTAATGGGATGGAGATTGGACCGCCCCTTGGCGAACCACATCCTCTGGACCCTTCACCTGAGCGGATGGTACCGAGCTGGACGTAGTCCTGTCAGGGGTATCAGGTGTTGAGCTTTCAAAGCCCTCACTAGCCTCCTTTTTATCCTTTTCCATTTTTTCCTTTTCCATGAACTCCGTATGTCGGAGGGCATCGCGTCGTCTGGCGGACGGTGCCTTCTTTCTTTTCCTCTTCTTCGTGGTTTCGGCTGTACTTCTCCGGTGGTCTACAGTCAGCTTTTCTAAGCCACTTGGAGGGTAACCAGTGCGGGAGGGGATCCTCCCACGAAAGTTGCTACACCTCCCCAAGGACTCTGGCTCTTGTGTTCTGTCAAAATTCAGTGGTAGCTGAATTTTGCCTTCGTGCAGTGGGTTACTCCAAAGGCAGCCTTCAGGTCTATCAGTGCTTTTTAGATCTCAGTTGGTAGCTCCATCTGATCAGTAGATGTTCACATCTCGGAGTCCAAGGTGCGAATGAATGAACGATGGTTTGTCTATCAAATTCTGTACATATACCATATGCACAAGCAATGACTCAGCCAATGGACTTTTGGGTTTAACCCAGAAGTCCACTGGCTGAAACTTTGCTTGTGCATGTAACAGACTTGATCAGCATCTCCCATCTTAGTGACGTATGCCCTCCCACCCACTTGACGTTTGTGTACAAAACAATACACACGTGCGAGAACATTTGAGCGACAGCGATGAACGTTACTTCATATTTCACTGACTTGAAATCATTTCTGAACGTTTTTCTGAACTTAGCAAACTCCTAAATGACTTCTATTCGTCCCTTGAGTTCCAATGTGTTCTATGTGCCTACTGGCACATAGAACACATTGGAACTCGGGGGGGGGGGGGGGGGGGGCGTATTGATAATACGTTATTTTGAGATAAAAATTTAGCAATATTCATTGCATTTATTAACTACGAAATAAAATTATAATCAATGCCGGTCAGCCTTCCACGAAATTTCAGTGTTCCTTCGAAGTTCCGAAATGGCGTCTGCGAATGAGACGGTGTGAATACACCTTTCGTTCACAAGACTGCCAAGAGAATGGTAGCATGTATGTGACATATCACGCTTTAAAAAAATTACGTTTGAGGGCGTCGTTAATTAAATATTAATTGTATAGAAATTATGGAGAGTTCAAGCGATTTTTCAAGCTGGACAGTGCAACAAATGAAGGATTTTTTTAAACTTCGGTGTGTACCAATGACGGGTTCACGGCAAGAACTGTTAAAGAGGTGTTTTTGGGTGGACTAAATTTGCCAACATTCCCAACCCCCGAACGACAACTACTACATAAAAACAGACAGGCTAAAAGAGAAACTAACTCTTGAGAATGGAACAGTTCTGCCAGACCCCGCCACAATAAATGTTGGTAAATGGTCGGACGACATGAGAAAAATGCCCGAGATTGATTTCTCTGACATTTACATTTACCTAATAAATACACCAGGGGACTTTGACAATGAAAAGCTCAAAGCAAGAAAATCGTTGAAAACCATCCAGTATTTTAAAGACGGCTGGGATTGAAGCTAAAGTCAGGCCATCACAGAAATCGCATGAGATGCCCCATGATGCATGGTTTTTGATTCACAAGGATACGTTACGTGGATTAAATCAGCACATTGTTCATGCACTGCAGGGTATATGCACAACTAAATTTTAAGCAGTTATACCACTCCCCAAACAGGTTCCCCCCCCCTCCCTGTAATTACCTGGTGGGGTTTAATTACCCAGTGGGGTTGGGATGGGACGAAAGTAGGCCCTCCCCACCCCAATATATGTTTTGGCGTTTTTTAGGGGGGTGAGGCATTAAACACTCCCTCCCCCACCCCAGTTAACTTCTTCATAAAGTTTATGTATTATGTTATCACTCCATATTAATCATTCCGCTCAGATCTCACAAAAGATGTAGTTTCTTGTAATTTAGGACTGAATGGGGGTATCTGGATTGCTTGAGAGGAAACTTCACTTTACTTCAGACAACAATTCAAGTCAATTTGAAAACTTTTTGGGGCCACTATACTCTTTCCTTTCACTATCAGTGAAACTGAGTTTTCTTTTCATTGGTGGCCTTTCATTCAGATTTTCAGTTGGATAAGGGTGTTTTTGTAAGTTTGCCATCTACAAAATGTTTTTCACAGATTCTAGTGTTGGAGGTCACCTGAAAAGGCGGAGGCCTGTTAATTTGCTGAATCCATTGATCTCTTCTCTCTTGTGAGCGTGGAATTTTTTTGAATTTCAGAGAAGGTTGATACCTTGAGTCTGATTTGCAACCCACAATACAACACTGATGGTGTACCATTTTTTACAATGTGCTGAAGTGATGAAAGTTCAGTTCTACCTGCAGCAAAAATAGAACAAAATGTTATTCTTTGTGTATTTTGATATTCTCTCTCACTCTCTCTCACAGACAAGAAGTCTTGCCTTATTATCCCTTAATTTTATCAAACACCGAGAAGTGCCCACTACCCCCATGTGTGGTCAAGGGATCCATCTCAGGAAACATTTGAAAAATCAGTGTTTTGAAAGTGAATCAGAGAGGGCGTTTTTTTAGTCTAGGGACGCTGCAATTATTTGACGACTTTTTGGGGAATCCCAGCCCCACCCCAACCACCGGCTACGTCATTGAAAATAATAATTGGGAATTGCACGGTCGTTGTGAGTGTAACTTGTAAGGTCGATATGCCATGTCTATGGTACCCTGGGCCTGGACTAGTAGGAAAGAGGTCTCATATTTAAAGGAGGTTTTATAGAAGATGCAGCCATGCTAACGTTTCGGTAAGAATCATTCCATAATGGCTGTGCTACGTATTCCACAATCCGACTCGAATTTGTGTGAACAGAAAAAATAAATAAAAGCTCATTAAAAATAGTTTGCTATGTCGGTATTTCGTATTGTTTTTAACTTTTGCGAAGCAGCGAAAATACACAAAACCACGGTGATTCAGACTGTAGGCCTGCACACCTACAGTTTAATTTTCAGTTCAGATTTACCTTGTTATTTGTATTAAAACTGACCATTTCTATAAGTTGTTTCAATATTTATATCCGTTTTTTATCGGATGACCGATTCATTTTATCTCTTAAACCACTATCACATTGGGATCGCGATACGACTTCGACGTCCGCGATTGGAAAATTTTGCCAATCGCCAGTAGAATCGTTCTTCTTTCTCCCTGATCGAAATCCTGTCTGAATTGATTCGGCATGAATCGCAGTACTATCTGCAATATCGCCAACATCGGCGATACGTCTACGATTATTAAGCGCTGCGCTTAATAATCGTGAGCCGTCGCCGATTAGTAAAAATCGTAGTTGTTACGTTTTCGATTCGTAGTTCTATCTGTACAATCGTTCTTCTGTCTGAGTGATATCGGCCCTATCGGTTAACTATCTCAGTCCTTTCTGTTACCTTTCGCCGTCACAGTGGGCCCAGTTTAGCCACGAAACAACTGCGTATGAACTCAGTAAGCACTACGATATGTGGGATAGAAGAAGGAAACGACTACGATATGTGGGAAACGACTTCGATTCACAGACGATAGTATACCGATATATGGAGAAAGGAAACCGATTGGGGAGAAAGCAGTACGATAGTACTTCGATAACAAACCGATATTGACGAAAGAAGGGAGAAACGAGTACGCAATAACTACGATTTGTGTCAAAAAACTCAGAATGCACGAGAATGGGTATAAAAGGATGTTGTTTGGGAGTAGCAATCAGTACCTGCTGCAGAAACAGAACTGGAAAGATGTCTGACCATTTAACTCCTGAGCAAGTTGCCTGTATAGTGACAAGTACCATAATAGTTGGTTTCCATTTGATGCAAGATTTTGATTATGAGGAGAGGAGGTTGGAAAGAAGAAGGTTGAGAAGGATCCCAAGACGAAGAAGGTGCTGGGTGCGTCCATGGCTTGGTGGGGACAGAAGACTACGAATGGGGCAATTCCATCAACTGATGGTTGAACTAAGATTGGAGGATCCTGCTACTTTCAAGAACTTTCTGAGGGTGGAACCACCAATGTTTGATGAGCTTGTGGATCGACTCACCCCAAGATTACAGAAGAGAGACACCAATTTTCGCAAGTCAATCGAACCAGCTCTGAAAGTTGCAATAACACTTCGACATTTGGCTACTGGAATCAACTACACAAACCTTGCTTACGACTTCAGGGTGGCACAGAATACCATATCACTCATAGTCAAAGAAGTCTGTCAGGCAATCAAGTACGAGTATGAAGAAGAACTTATCAGATGCCCAAAGACACCTGAAGAGTGGAAAGAGGTTGCTGAGGACTTCGAGAGAAGGTGGAATGTCCCACATGCACTTGGTGCCATTGATGGAAAGCATGTCAGAATCAAGAAACCACACAAGAGTGGCAGCATCTAGTACAATTACAAGGGGTTCTTTTCAGTGATGTTGATGGCCCTGGTGGACGCCGACTACAAGTTCTTGTGGGTGGATACTGGTGGTTTTGGACACATGTCAGATACCCAGATCTTCAACGGTACCGACCTGAAAGAAGCCATTGATAATAACACAATTGGATTTCCTACTTCTGAAAAGCTGCCTCATGATGACAAGGTGACACCATATTTCATATTAGGTGATGACATCTTTGCTCTCCGGACATGGCTCATGACACCTTTCTCCATCAGAGGGAAGACACACGAGCAGCGCATCTTCAATTACCGGTTGTCTAGGGGTCGAAGAGTGGTTGAGAATGCGTTTGGTATCCTGGCACAGAGATGGTCCATTCTTTTATCAACAATGCTATATACACCTGGAACTGCAAGACTTATCGTTGATGCCTGCATTCTACTCCACAACCTAATGCGCTTCAGGTATCCAACTCTACAGAATGCTGGCTTGGACAAAGAAGACGAGAACCACCAATTGATACCCGGTTCATGGAGATCAAAGGACCTCATGACCCGCATAGGGAAAGTGAAGGGAGCAACAAGGGCATCAACTGCAGGCAAACGGCAGAGAGAATACCTATCAGCCTACTTTAACTCAGAAGCTGGTTCTGTGTCATGGCAAAATGACATGGTTTAAATAGTCTTTTTAATGACTACCAAAAGGCCCTTTTCAGGGCCACCCACTTCTTCACAAGAAGTAATTCACATCTTTCATTTAAATTCATATACGTATTCATGTATTCATAATAAGAAACAATAAAGTCCTATTTAACCTACGAAAAAATTATTTTTTCTTACGTTCAATAGGACTTAAAAAAAATGTATTTGGGAAAAATTTTTATTTTATTTCAGGCCAGTGTGTTTGGGAGAAGTGTATGCTTTTTTTTTTTGGTTTGATTTGAATATTTTATTGGAAAATATTGGGTGGCCCTGAAAAGGGCCGTTTTGGGTGGCCCTGAAAAGGGCCGTTTTTTGCAAAGGCAGGCAGGCAGGCAGGCAGGCAGGCAGGCAGTCTACTTGGGTGGTGTTGAAATCAGGTCTGATATGCTGAAATCCCCAGACACAGATGGCACGGATGGTATGGGTGGTATGGAAAAAGATGGCACGGATGGTATGGACATGTCACCTGCTGCGACAACTGGAACAGGAGAGCTGGCACTTATGGTCGTAGCAGTGGTTGTGGTCGTGGACGTCATAGATGATGATGAAAGAAGTGTTGTATAAGATGGCGTTGCTTGGAGATGTTGTTGGCTGAACTGTGCTTCACTTGACGACTGATAAACAGGAATCTGCTGCATAAACTCAGGGTTCTGGCTGGCCCAAACACTTCTAGCTGACTGGATGGTGGATGATTCTGGCCACCGGCTTGGTGCTGGTTGCCATTGATAATGTGGAGTTTGGAGTCCTGGTTGGTAGGTGGAGGGCCCAGGTTGAGAGAAGAGGTGTTGTTGTTGTTGTGGTTGTGGTTGCTGCTGCTTGCGTGGCCGGGATGGTCGCGGCATGTCTGTGTCTGTGTCAGCGAGTTCTTCTTCTCTTTCGTCTAGTGAAGCTAGAAGGGAGAGAGCCTTTCTTTCGAATTCCCTAAACTGTCTTTTTGACATATCCACCGCCCTTGCTTGCAAATATTCGCAGAACTTGACTCTGGCTGGATGTTTGGAAGGTTTTGAATTTGATGCCACAATCTCCACAAGTTTCTTCTGCACATCGATGAATTCACCCCTCTGTTCAAATATTTTTTCCCGATCTGTACTGTCTCTGGCTCTCTCCCGTCTTGGACCATCTCGCCTGGGACGCACATCAAGTAGGGTAGGCGTTGGCGTTGATGTTGGGTGCTGGCTGACTGGTGACAGGGTTGTGGATGCAAAGGACTCTTCCTCATCACTGTCTTGCGGGTCGTCTACTGTAGCAGATGGCTGGCTGGACAACGCGGGTTTTCCCAAGGACCTTTTAACAGCTGCCTTGTGAATGTGGGGTGTCAGGAACTGGAAACTGTTCCAGAGCCACTGCTGCCGCTCACTTAACTGTTCGCAACCGGACCCAGAGCTCTTTCTGAACATTCTTGTGAATGTTGTTCGCTGCGACGTGTACCAAGTCTTCAGTTCTTCGACGCTCCTTTCCAGCTTGGTTGCAATGTCAGTCCACGCCTTGTCTTTTTTCGTCTTGTCGCTGAATGACTTCAACCTCTTGTTGTACAGCTCCTCATGCTCTCTCAAGAAGTCCACCATCATGTCTTCCTGCTCTGGAGACAAAACAACCTTGCTTCTTTGCTTCTTCTTCTGTCCGCAAGCATCACCTTCTTCCTCCTGCGCACCATCTTCATGTTCTGTCTCACTTGGCACTTCACAGTCACTGGTAGGTTGAGGGGGTGGGGTTGGTCCCCTTGGAGAAGAAGGCTCTTCTTCTACTGCTGAAGTCTCTGGAGTAGACTGTGGTGGTGGTGGTCGAGGGTCTGCAACTGCCTGGCTCTTTCCCTTGCCTTTGCCTTTGCCTTTGCCTTTAGCTGGACTCTTAGTAGGTGACTTTCTAGATCTCTTCCTTGGAGGCATTGTGAATACTTCGAATATCAATATGTGTCTTCTCTGGTGTCGGCAAACTGAATGAGGAAAAGCCAGGAAGTGAGGCCATTATATACCGATAAAGCGCGGACGTCATAGAAAATTTTATGGTCGCCGACCAATCGGTGTTTAATCTCCTCCTATCTAAGTGCAATCGCCTGTGTCGGTCTCCTATCTGTGTTCTTTCTTACTCATCGTTGTTATATCGGTTTTCAATGGGCGTCATATCTTCAAAGGTTATTCTAATCGCCGTGCTATCTCCAAGAGAATCGAAGTCGTTTCGGTGTCCTTTCGCGTCTATCGCCTTTGAATCGGAGTTCAATCTTCATAATCTCACTTGTATCGCCAACTATCAAAAAATTAGCTCAGGATCGTCAAATTTCATGCCGATTCATGGCGATTCTTGGACTTAGAAACTTTTTCTTTAATCGACAACAATCGGTTTCCTATCGCCGTTAATGTGATACGGGTTTTATCGCGCAAATATCTCAATTATCAATGACCTTTGTGTGGAGTCTGCAGAACTGAAACTGTTGTGTATAGGATAATACAAGGGACCAGATAATGGCCATAGGCAAAGTCCGAGACCTGTATCCAGCCGAACACCCTATGTCGAGAGTATTATCAGACTTAAAACGGGCTTTACATTACATTCCTGTTTAATGCTTTATCCACGCAATGCTGACATGTTTAGGCAAAACGCATTGATTATTAACCCTTTACCCAACGAATCGCCCATATCCGCCCGCGTAATATGCAAATTCAGCAGTTGAAAAAATATTATATTTAAAAAAAATTCGACAAAACCATATCATGTGACCCCTCGTTGGAACGAGCTCGTCGAGCTCGTTCCAACGAGGGGTCACATGATATGGTTTTGTTGAATTTTTTTGAAAAATTTAAAAAAATAATATTTAAAATAATAAATTTTGATATCGTCTGCGCTGGGTAAAGGGCTAAATTCGACTAATCTTAGAATAACAGAGGTTTATAATATAGCAAACTGAACGCGGTGTTGAATAGAACCTGAACTAATACATATTGACAACATACCATTAAAAGACAACAGAGCTTGAATTAATATCTATCTACAACATACATAGAAAACGACAACAAAGCCTGGGTATAAAAGGAGTTATCATCAGTGGGTTTAAACTCCTATACACGTGCCACTGCTTAAATAACATTACACACCGGCTCTCTTGTCTTTTCCGGGCAAGCAAGCAATTTGAAGTTTCTGATAGAACAACAGACTAGGTGTTCAAATGACGTCACTTGAAAACTTCTGGTGGGTATTTCGTGAATTTGAACAACCTGTCCGTTTTATAACACGTCGCCGCTAAGTGGCTCACCCATCGTATTGGGCAAGTTGTTCAAATTCTTGAAATACCCCCGCTCGATTGGTAATTCTTTCACGCCTGTTCTATGTGAACCCCATCTATAGCAACACTAAACCATGCGGAAAATGAAAATCTCTTCCGCGCATATGTGCGGAACGGAAATCGTGGATTATTTTTAAATAGAAGCGAAATATTACTGGAATTTTCTACAAATCGTTCACCTCAATTATAACTTGAATCATTGGCGATAGTTAAAAGTCATTACCTGAGTTCCAATGTGTTCCATGTGCCAGCAGACACATATAACACAACGAAACTTAGGGTACGAAATTGTAACACTGGTTCCCCTCGTTAATTTGGTTGATAAAATGTGTTCTTTTTGTTGATAGTTGTCAAATGAATTACTAGCTGTCTTTCTAATAATTGTTTTCATAGACGTGAAAGCCTGTAATAAACACAGAATGGCACACACGTGTGAATGGGTTCATCGACATGGCACTTGTGCCATCGCGGAAGGATAAAACTCGAAGCCCGCGACCTCTCGTTTTATCCTTTCGTGTTGGCACTCGTGCTATATCGATTAAACCATTCACACGCGTGAGTCGTTCTGTGTATTTATTATATCTTCCGATCAGTTTTGATAATATATATATTTTTCAAGTTATTGAATGCGAAAGGGATTGGTGGAATTTTCAATTTGAAGGATAAAGGGTTAATATCTCAGGATCAAATTATCAGATTTACACCCAAAACTACACAGTTCGGCACATCAGTAACCTGAACACAAATGTAAAGTAACTTGACAATCCAAGCAATATTTTTCAAGTTATCGAACACCAAAGGAATGGATACGGACGCCGGACGGACGGACGGACGGACCACATTTCGGGTTTATGGGCTACCATACCAAAAAAACATTTTGTAAGTCCAAAACCTTATTTTACCCAGAACCCCACCCCTCCACCCTAGAATTTATATTTAACCCTAGCCTCACCCTCCACCCCAAAACCACACCCTAACCCTAACCCTACCCCACCCTGACCGTAAACCCTAAAAGCCCACCCCTGACCCACCCCGGGACCTAACCCCCCAATCTTAAGCCCTACTCTGGGGCTACCCCTAACCCTAACCCCACCCACCCCTGACCCAACCCCACCCTAGCCAAATCAATAGGATTAGGAGCTATTTTTCGGCTTATGGGTTACTAAAACTAAAACCCCACCCCTGACCCCAACCCTAACCCCCGGGACCTAACCCTCCCCAACCTTAAGCCCTACTCTGGGCTACCCATAACCGTAACCCCACCTCACCCCTATCCCTAACACTACCTTAATTTGGAGGTAGCCCCTAATAATAATATTCCCTAAACCCCCAGTGTTGGCCCGGACGGACGGACGGACGGACGGACGGACGGACGGACGGACGGACGGACGGACGGACGGACGGACGGACGGACAAAGGATGGACGAACCACGGAGGGTCACCCCGATTGTCGACATTATGTGTACCATAATAGTATGGGTACACATAAAAACGGGCGAATGGCCACACAACAACCCCCACCCCACTCATACACACACCAACACTATTTTGTGGGAAAAATAATTTCGGGGCTAATGATCGTTAACCCATAAAAGTATTTTATACCATGCTCGCCTATATTACTACCCGTTAAAAGCCTGTATGTTAAATTTTAGCTTTTTACCCCATTACCGGTGTACAGCTTCTACTGCGGTTAAAAGAAATTTACACCTCCAGTCGGAAGTCTATCCAACTTGACCTTTGGCATGACGCAATTTGCCAACTTCGATACATTTACACTTCGCGATGTTTCATTCAAACATACAACATTTGTAAATGCCGTATTAAGTTTAAATTCCTTACAATTAAATATTTAAAATAAAATTGAAGAATTGTTAATAATAATTTGACTGAAAAAGCAAGGTAAATTCAATCAACTTTGACGATGTGTCTAGCTGTCAAACAAGCATTCACGTACAGCCGGTAGTACTGCCCATCGGCCCAGATGTAAACAAAACAAACCCGTGTGTTCGTGATAGAAAGTGTAGTTTTTTACTCCATTTTAAGTGACAAAGTGGATTATTTGTTAAGACCATGGTATAACTAAAACAAATAGGTACTAGGACCGGTAATCAGATTTATACCACTCGTGGAATAAGGGCTTTAACCACTCGGCAAGCCGAGTGGTTAAAACCCTTATCCTAATCGTGGTTTAAATCTGCTTACTGGCCCAAGTACCTATTTAATCCATACGTAAAGTGTTAGAATCAATGAACTTGTGTCTTTTGGACTCCCGCTTTTAAAAATACCCATAAAACCGCATCTGCACAGTACTCTATCTTTAGTTGATGCCATCTGCACTCATGCTCCGATTGTGATCGATCTGTAAGGTAAAACATTGGGATGTAGCTTATTACTGCCTGGTGATTGGATCTATCTGACGTTCTACACACATATTTCTCCCTGGCCTGAACACATAAAACTCATCTAAACTAGCGTCTCGGAATAGATCGAAAATGTACGCAAGATTCAGAGTAGAGGAGGTAGTGAGATGGGCGCGGGTTGGGGTGGAAGGCTTAAAACAAACGTAATTAATCATCACAACCCGAAACATACCTCGGCAGCAGCCATCTATGACATCAGAGTTAACACCAAAACATTTGGTTAACCCTTTACCTAACATGTAAAGCAGACGACACTTGCAAAATACATTCTTGAATAACTATTTTTTTTCATTTTTTGTCTCAAAAACATAGGTTATGACCCCTCGTTGGAACGAGCTCGACGGTCATAACCTATGTTTTTGAGACAAAAAATAAAAAAATAATGAAAATTAATTGGAGATTTTTGAGAATAGCGCTGACCAGTTTTGGACGTTACGTTGGGTTTTATTACGTCTGTAGTAAAATACTATATTTAGTGCATGGGCGAATGTCAGGGCTTTGAAGGCTTCGACTATAAAATATTTAGGTTGGCAAAGATTTGACACCACACAATTCTGGACCAGCGTGAACATTGACAACTATAAAGATGTGTTATTCTCCACCATATGTATCCATCTATATTGTATAATCTACACTTTTTTAGGTTTGTTTGATCTCGCTATGGTGTTTGAACCGTGAAATCATTTCAGTTCAATTAAATTCAGTTATGTGCCTTGTATTGGTCGTCTCCACGATATCAAAGTTGAGAACAAAAATACTGCGTAACGTAAGTACTTGCTCTGGTAGTTATTCATTAAGTTACTTTGGAGGAGAGGAGGGAGCGCTGCTCCTAATTCTCCGCCTATTATTACGTCTCTGGTAAAATACTATATTTAGTGCATGGGCGAATGTCAGGGCTTTGAAGGCTTCGAAATTCGATTCGATCCGTAATCGTATCAATTATTCGTTTCGATTCAAGCCGCGCTGATTCGGAAATTTTCACATCGTCAAGATATTATAAAACTCATACCAAGTGACGTCGCCTCTTAAACTCTTCTTCCGTCATCAGGCCTCCTTTTTGATCCATTTGTCTAAACAGACGGATTTTGTATACAATATTTCCGTGAAGACTTACAATATTTACGGTTGTAAGAGGCTCACAGCGCAATATTTTCAACATAAAAAGCGGTGAGATTCGATTGGAGATTCGACTTCATTCAAAAGATCTACCTGATTAGATTCGATCCAAAATGTGAGATTTGCAGGGACCCTGCATTTTGTACTCGAAAGGGGGGTGAATGAAACTTAGGGTCGTACCTAGAACAGGAGATTGTTTGGGTCTGACCCAGTTTCGCTCGAGGAGATTAGACACAATACATTACTTAACCCTTTACCTAACCTGAAAAGCAGACGACACTTGCAAAAATAATTCTTGAATAACTAATTTTTGTCATTGTTTGTCTCAAAAACATAGGTTATGACCCCTCGTTGGAACGAGCTCGACGAGCTCGTTCCAACGAGGGGTCATAACCTATGTTTTTGAGACAAAAAATGAAAAAAATAATGAAAATTAATTGGCGGTTTATGAGAATAGGGCTGGCCGGTTTTGGCCGTTACGTTAGGTAAAGGGTTAATTAATTTATTTATTTATTTAGACAGCCAGGGTCTCCTCGTGTCGGACAACAATACGGGTGTGGGAAGTCGAAGTACGCGGAGAGAACCACCGACCAATGGAGAACAACTGCCAGACTCCCCAACGTACTAATTCTATACGCATGCAGGATTAGCATAGGTTGAAGACAAGTGCACCATCGACGTGCAGTGCGCCTTAGTACACATCGCCACAGCACCCCCATGCGGGTAATCGGGATTAAGTGCCTTGCCCAATGACACAACGTAGTTACCCGTCGTAGGGATCGAGCCGTGGACCTTTCGGTTTGAAGCCCAATTTCGTAACCACTGAGCCACCGCGATCCCTCATATGCATGAATAAATCAGCACATTAACAGAATATGCAACATGTTAATCATGATGGCAGTAATCTCCAGTAGCGCCCAAAGAGTGTCCTCAGAATCTTCCACGGGGTTGTGTTGGTAAACTATTACGTGTTTTCCTCGTGGAGTTGTTGTTCTTTGCGCTGTCTGCTCTTCGCCCGCCATATTTTTTTAATCCTCGACCTGATGTGACATCCATGTTCGCTCAGCGCTATTCACAAGAATTCCGTTTGAAATATTATTCAATTGTTTTTTTTTTATTTTGAACTCCAAAACATAGCTTATGACCCCTAATTGGAACGAGCTCATCGAGCTCGTTCCAATGAGGGTAATAATCTATGTTTTGGAGGGACGAACAATGAAATGTTTAGTGATTCGAGATTTTTTTTTACAAAAGCCATCTGGACATTTGTGGTGTTCAGTATAAGGTAGATGCGGACATTTTTTGCATACTGTACTGAATGGTTAAGACACTTCGTTATGGGTGCGGCTATAATTCCAAGGTACCTTGCTTTGTCACGACAACAGTTATTCGGCATGATTGTGCTTGATAGAAAGCAATTTGATATGTATCGTTTAATTTATGACATACTTCAAATGAAGTGGATGCTAGTGCCACATCTATCAGTTGATACTCTTAGTTAAATTTAGAAATACATCAAATAATCAGACCAAGTAATTTCTTTTTATCCCATAAATGTCTGTTTATTCGAACAATAAAAGCCTTGGATAAATTTTTGCTTTATTCACCAAGTAGGGTGATAAATATTCCCCATAGGTTCAACGCTGAAAAAATGTATTCCTATAGCAGAGACGGACTTGTTAACCTCTGACCTCTACCGCATTTGTGCAGTTTAATTAACTGTTCAATTGTTGTTTTCTTTAAACCTGTTTGAAAGTATTACGCAGTGCCAGTAGAAAACACTACACATTGTTCATTTAATAAAGTATTTTTGCAAGTTTAGGTCAGGTTTGTATGGGAATTATTTTTATACAGAAACGTATCACTGCGCCTTTTTTTATTTTTGGCAATGTTGCTTGTCTTCGAATTGGACTTATGTGCTCCTCACTTCTCGTTGTGTTTTGTAGCGAGTAACAGCACGATTTCGCCGCGACCGCCCTGTAAAAGATTTATGGGATAAACAAAATAAATGTATAGTGCTTTCATGTAAAAAAATTATTCTACTCGTAGAATTAAGAATGAAACCGACTCGCCAGACGCTCGTCGGTTTCATTCTTAATCCTACTCGTAGAAATTTTTTTTTTTACTTGAAAACACTATACGTTTATTCTATATATATGCAATCACTGCTAATAACAAACAGAGACACGGATGAAATATAAGACATACATCTATCACAATTATTGTATAAGAAGTGAAACCATCATTTGTCTGCAGCAGCCGTGACTTATCAAATTGATTCGCTTTGACATCACGGGCATCGACAAGTGAAGTTCTATGAAATATGTCACCCTCCATTTTCGGTGAACATCTTTGCACCATCCCGGAAAGTGAGGCTAGAAAATGAGAATTGTATTTGTGATATTTTTTTAAAAGTTTCCATCATTCCTAGACACTGGCAGTGTAATATGAAAAACAGAAGTTTTACGAATATCAAATGAGAGAAACACTCGCTGTATAGCCTGAACTATTCATCCTTCAGTTTATCATATGCCAAATATTTCAGAAACAAAATATTAGTTGCGCAGTTAAGGCCAAATAAAATTAAATAATTGATTCTCAGGCATTTCATCTTAAAACGAATGTGGGAGGGCTGTTTTTATTTTTCTATTTTATTCCTGATGGAATGGTCACCGACGACTAAAATCCAGTTTTGAGAGTCTAAAATTAAACACTAGAGCTTCCATGTTGATTTTACAGATAGGGTTTTTTTTGTTACAGTGATCACACAAAACAAAATCAATATAGAACAACTAAAATGGAGACCAAAATAATAAGGAGTTTTTTTAACTAGTTAAGTGCTATAAGCAACAATCGGGCCTATGTTTCGTATTCAATCAGACGTAAATAATAGTTTGTTCATACATTTGTTTTTCTATTACAAATTATTGGAGCATGCCTGTTGGCACTCTCCAATAATTTGTAATAAAGCAGTTTTTGATGAACAAATTCAGACCACCAAAACTAATCTAGCCCTCAACCAGTGAACTAAATATTTATTTTGTACATACATCTCAGAATCGTGTCGCACATCGCGAAGAGATTAAAAATACTGTATCAATGTATACGACACATTGCATCGCAAATCGCGATGAAATACCACTAAAATCTCACCCTACGATAGTTTTATACATTTTGAATTTTTTCTCCGCAATAAGTATGACGAAGGCAGGCCGAAAAAAGGAATGCACCGCTGCCTGAGAATCAAAAGATTAATTTCTTTAGCCTAATAAGAGGTTGAAGAAGAAAGATTTCCAACCTCAAAGACAATCACTGTTGAGAAACCTCAAAACGAAACAACTGTTTTACGCCTGACAAAATAGTTTCATATTTCGATTTGAACTTGTCAACAATATGTTTACCGTGATCTTGTATCAGCAGATTAACCCTTTACCCAACGAATCGGCCGCATCCGCCCGCGTAATATGCAAATTCAGCAGTTGAAAAAATATTATTTTTCAAAATATTTCAACAAAACCATATCATGTGACCCCTCGTTGGAACGAGCTCGTCGAGCTCGTTCCAACGAGGGGTCATATGATATGGTTTTGTTGAAATTTTTTGAAAAAATTGAGAAAATGATATTTAAAATTATAAATTTTGATATCGTCTGCGTTGGGTAAAGGGTTAATTCACATAAAATTATGAGGATCACGGACTGTGGTAAACACAATCCCTGACTCATACCGTTGTCAAAATCGTTATTTGAAAAAGTTATCTTTCTTGAAATTATTAGACAGGCGAGTTAGGTCCAATTAGGAAGCGAGTAGTTGGTGATAATATACCTATGGCATCAGTAGAAATAAAACCAAGTTTCCTTTTGTTACTTTTAATAAACGTAAACATAATAATAATAATTAATATATTATAATAAATATAATAAAAATAAACGAACATTTTTTGTGTTTGTGATTACTCAACTGTCCTACCGAGATAAAAAATGGCAAACACAATTGTGAGAAACGCGAGCAAGCAAAAATGAGATAGTATGTACAGTACGGCGTTCACAATTTATTTATTTATTGGTGTTTAAGGTCACATACTTATGCACAATACGGCGTTCACAAACGCTTACACCAGTGGCTCGAAATTTCCAAAATGAAATACTGCGAAATCAAGACCAAATAAAAAAAATAGAAAAAATAAACGAAAATAACAACTCAGGTTCACTTTTCTCCAATTTCGATGTCAACAGGTTAAATTTTACGGAGTTGAGGTGATGCAAGCGAAGAAAGAATTTCAGCCGGATCGCGACATGGTCGCGATGCGGTCGAAAGTCTATGTGCGCTTTGGTGATCACTAAACTGTTCTTAATCCTTTGAACCGACGGCCTTCTTCCGATGGAGGAACGAGATATGGCGCAATTTCTCAAACAAAGTGGGTACTCAGCGAATATATGGATTTTCGCAATGTGCTATTTTCTTACGCTGATTCAAAGAAAATGCATTGAACTAAAATGGACTACTCTCGCGGATCTGTCATTTTTTAAGGAATCTTGCGGATCACACTGGAAACCTTTCTATTCAGATTGCGCCCTTTCCTGTCTTTGTGACATCACATGGTGGATTTCCGAGGAACTGGCTGATCAGTTCCCTAACTTTAGAAGTAAAATGTTCGCGTTTGGACGGCCCACGATTTTTCCGACGGACAACAAAAATTTGCCAAGACAACACACATTTTTCATGCGTCTCTCCTCACCCACCCTTAGCATCGGGCCTGACCATTGATCTGACATGGAAAATGCAAGCACGTTTGAAAGAGTTGAAATTCATAAGACAACATTGCTAGCGGGGAGAAAAAATGGTTTTGAACTTGAGACTCGCGTTTTTTCTGTGTGAGGTTTATCGACACTGCCGCAGCGGCAACGTCGACACGGACATTACGACAACTGCGTTGTTAAAAAGGCTTAAATACTGACCTACCGACTGGACCTCGCAGGAATGATCTGAGATATTCTAGGCCAATCTTTGCCAAAATATAAATGAACATTACTATTGACAGTAGAAAGAAATGTAAAATGTGTGCCCATATTACTCGCTGTGAAGGAATCAGGTCTGCGTGAAGGGAATGTCCAATTCACTGTACAAAAGCATTAAATTACGGAATAGAAAAAGTTAAGAATGTCTCACACAAATCAATAAAACCAGTGAAAAGTCAAAAAAGAGAGAGAAAAGATAATTTAGATAAAACGTTTTAAATGTTGCGTTAATAATGTCAGCCTGTGTGTATTCCTAAGTCAATTTATTGGACGATCAAGTATACGTGGAATAGAAGATTTAATTTTTGTAAGTCAGATAGTATTAAAGAAGGTTACGAAATTAAAACAAACCCATGCAGAAATATTCCGAGGCATGATTCTTTTATTGACGTTCATCCTGATGTATCTCTGTTGTTCAGTAACGCCACATGATCCAGATAATTATTCTTGCCGAAAGCACACTTCGATCCTGTAGTTGGAATATTGTTCAGTCGGGATTACATTTAACTTTTTTGGAAATCTCTTAGTGAATAAATAAAATATACACAAAGTAGTAGTGACACAACTTTTTATTTAATTAACATGTACAATACCGGTACTCTAAATTTGTCATGATGCCCCCCCCCCCCCCCCCACCCTCCCATGCTCCCAACAAGCCGAATAGAATACGATAGGCCTCCATTTGTATGACCGACTGTATGTGTGACAGAAGTTCAGTATCGTTTTGAAATTTACTTATAACAGGAAGGTTAACATGCTTGTGAGGGTACATGTGCATTGACCTGTTGTTAACAGTCCGATGGAATGTTTGCTATTCATTTAATTACCAGTGCGGGCATCGTGTGGCTCGCTGTTTCACTGATGGTTGGTGAAAGCATGCAGCTTGTGTTGTCACGCAAGCTGGGCTTAGGAAACTACCTCCACTTTATTCGACACTCGGTCAGCAGTGTGGCAGGTCCTCTTCACCCACCCGCCTCTCGTCTTTATATTAAGGGTATCTTGCAGTATTACGACATATGTCGATTTTATCAGACCAACATCTTTTACTTTGTAATGATATGTTTGAGCATGTTGTGCAGTGTTTGTTCTGAATAAATTCGAACCTGCTCGAACTGCTTCACTCGTCATGCGAGCTCATTCCTGAGTATTACAAGTATGTTGTCTTTCCTTGTTGTAAGTTATTTATGTTCGGTTGAGATTGACGAATTAGAACATAAAGGAAGTACGTGGTTACTACACTCTTAAATCAGTTGGGTTAAAAATTAACCCAAATCAATTGGGTTGAGTGAATATGAACCCAATTGGGTTCATATTCACTCAACCCAATTGATTTGGGTTGAATTTAACCCAACTGATTTTAGAGTGTAGCAACAGAGAATTGATGTTATCTCCAATCCTAACGAAAATGTCCCTACTGGAAAAAAATATTCGTCACATCCTCTACCTCTTCCCGATCTCAGCAAAGTCCCTGGAAGAAAGAAGGCAGTCAAGGACAAGGCAATGGACTTCACAACCAACTTGAGGATGTCGGCAAAGGTCTAACCAAACAGCCCTTTAGGGATTTAGGACTGAACAATCACTGTACCTCCACACAAATTCAAACTAGATTTGTCCATTCTCATGCAATTAATATTCTAAAGGACGATACCATTCGGGAACTTTGTGGTAAATGAGTTTGTACCAAGACATTCATCACACCCAGTGACGTTGCTGTGCGACGAAGGTTTGGGGTTGCGGCGTGGAGAGGTGCGTCGAACACTTGATCGCTGATTTCTATAGAAAATTTCATGGATTCTCCAATAAAAAAGGCGCACATACACAATCCATATATGATAGCCAAAACCATTGATCAAACCACTTTCCAACCCAGACTGGTGGTGGGGTAGCGTCTTACAATAGGCCTACTTGGACTGGTCACTTTTGACAGGTGGGCAATATATCCACGGACGCAATAGTATACTGAGTAAAAAAAGAAGGTAGAATAGAAACAAATGTGAAAAAATAGCATAAAGGATGAAATATAATAGTTCTAATGTTGCATGTTTGTGGACAAGAAGTCGTGCAAAGAGTTTAATGACATGTTGTTGTTGTCCACCCAACCGTATACAATTTTGCTACGGATTTCAAAATAGCACATGCTACCCGAAAATGTCCAAATTGAATGGGTGACCGATGGTTTTCTTTGTGTTATGGTGTGCTAGAGAGCCTGGATTATTGAGAAAATACGCTAGTTTTTGTCTTCCGACATTTTAAAAAAATGCCAAGGTTAACCGAAAATCAGAGGTTGCGTGCAATTGGTATGCATGAGGCTGGGATACCTCCAGATGATCTCGCTGCTGGGCTCGGAGTCACTGTGGCCACTATTTACCGCATCATTAGAAGATATAGAAACACTGGATCTACTGCCGACCGACCGTGTTCTGGTCGACCAAGAGTTACGACCCCTGCACAAGACCGACACATCAGGACGTCTCACTTGCGGGATCGCTTCCTTCCGGCGACGAGGACAGCAAAAATTACTCCTGGCAGAACTAACAAGAGAATCAGTGCACAAACAAACTGTCCGCAACAGACTCGCTGAACACGGCATCCGAAGTAGGCGTCCATACCACGGACCAATCCTTACCCAACGTCATCGTACCGTCAGAATGCAATGGGTACGTCAGCGTGTTCGCTGGACGCAGCAGCATTGGAGCGCAGTTCTTTTTAGTGATGAATCACGATTTTGTGTATCGCCGACGAGGAGAACGGTTTTTTGATGCTTGCGTGCGGAAATGCTACCGTTTCGACGGGGGTAGTGTAATGGTTTGGGTAGGAATTTTCCTTGCACCTTCGAACGCAGTTGATCTTCATCGATGGTAATCTGAATGGACAGCAACATAGGGACGAAATTCGTAACGCTGTTGTTGTCTCGTTGTTCAATGCTAACGTCGGATTGCAGTTATTCCAGCAAGACAATGCCCGATGTCACGTGGCGCGTATCTGTCGTGACTTTCTTGAGGAGCAGAGCATCGAACTTCTTCTCTGGCCCCCACTTTCGCCAGATTTGTCGCCAATCGATCATCTTTGGGATCAATTGGACCGCCAGGCACGACTTCATGATCTTCAGACGTTAGGCAATTTACGTAATGTTCTAAGACAGGAGTGGAACGCAATACCACAGGGTGACATCCAGTGACCTATCAGGTCCATGCGCCGTCGATGTCTGGCCAACCAAGAGGCAAACATTGGACATACACGCTATTGACTGCATGTGTGAACTTTTCATTTCACCTCATGTCTGAATTGCGACGTCCTGATGTGACGCTGGCAACAGTAAGAACATGAAATTATGCAAATTCATACAGCTAGATTCGAAATATGAATTTACAATAATTTGTTTGGGATTAAAGTCGATAATACTAAAAAATTGCTCCTCAAAGTTTATTATACTTTCTTTTTTGACTCCGTATATTATGTTCCAAACACTAATTGTAGGCATAATCACCAGACAGTTAATTAATGAAGCACCGGTTATAACCCGGTGCTTCATTAATTAAAACTTCGCAGCTGCTGATTTGTGTTACCTGGTAAATGCATACGTGTGGATTACGACCAGTCCACGGCGGCCGTAGTGTAAACACTGAGTCTTCTGTAAAGAACATCAGTCCTCCTTGGGCAAGGCACTTAATCTGGGGGGCACAGTGGCGCTGTGTACTAAGGCGTACTGCACGTCGATGGTGCACTTGTCTTCAACGAGTGCTAACCCTGTTTGTGTGGAGTTACTACGTTGGGGAGTCCGACAGTTGCTCGCAGTTGCTCGGTGCTTCACTCCGGGTACTCCAGCTTCCTACACCCGTAAAACTTTCAGACACGAGGAGACCGTAGCGGCCAAAAGTGTCGTTAAAATACAGTTTGGTGTTTATTCAGTGTGTTTTCTCATGGACTTTTACAAGACGCAACTATGTGTTCATACCGGGTTGAAATGGTTAGTATTAATAGCCTGTATTGTCTGTGGTTCTGAATAATGCTGACGAGCGAGTCTATATAATTCGTTTGGTAGGTTGTGGTTCCAGATATTTCGACCCGGAGGCCGTGAATAAGCCTGTACATTATTACTCCTACGCTCTCACAGTTGCCAGCAAAAAATTCCATTGCTACGAGTTGGACAGATTAACTAATAGGCGGCCTTAACTACTGGTCGAACACTAGGGAATAGGCAGACGATAATGGCCAACAGTGGCGTCGTATTAATTCAATATACCGACACTGATGGTACGTTAATTGTCACTGTCCGCCATTTGGTTTTTAGTCTGAATTCGGCTAGTTAGAAAGTTTGTTTTCAGTTTAAAGTGTCAGTTTAAAGTGTCGGAAAGCAGGCAAAGTTGTAAATTCGCCTAAAAATGTCAGATGTAATAAAACAATAATTTCCTTGTCGATCAATGAAATGTTCCCCACATTTGTATTGCATCAACACTCGTTTGTTTTGGTAAACAAAGGAATGACGATAGGAAAATTCAACGAAAACAGGAATCGGCACCAATTTACTGCAGCGCCAATTTGTGGTGTAAACTATGAACGTCGACTTCGGTGACTAGCATAATAAATACGTTACAGGACGTTTAGCTGGCGGATACGGTGTCACATCAGGCACAGTGAGAAAAATATTTGGTCCAGCTAAAACGCCTAATATTTTTCTCACTTCGCCCCATGTGATACCCTATGCGTTAAAAGATGCAATCACCGTTTGCCCTAAAACAGGTCTTTTGTTGACGGTTTTCCGCAGAATCGTTAACTGCATCGCATTCTTCTGTGAAATGATTATTTATATTCTTATCTGATGCCCTTAACATATACACGGTGTTTTACCTTGTCCCCATAGTGACGGAACCACGTCGCGTTAAATACACAAATCGCAACTGAAATGTCGTTCTTCTTTAACTCTTTGCTCCGAAACATAGGTTGTGACTATCATTGAGCGGAGCTTGCTCAAATTAGGGGGTCGAAGGCAATGATGTAGAGGCTGAGATTAAACACAGGTGTTATTAAAAACGAATATTCAGTGTTGTCTCTCAGGCATATTAGGGAAACAAACACGTCCGAATGTCGCCAAGAGCAAGTATGTTGAAGACAAAGCTTTTGAGCGCGCGATGTTCTATGGTTTTGGTCACGGCAAAACGGGCTTTTCCGCGATTCCATCATGATCTAGTCGCGACACACACACCAGTGGGTCGAACATTTCACGAATGAAATATTGAGAAGACACGAATCAAGAAAACGAAACGAATCTGACTTTGATGTGTCCCTAACCCTTTGAACTCTAGTGGTACATTCCATGACAGTTCAATAGCAGCAATTAGAAGAGTCCATATTCATTATTTGGGGTAGACGAATCTGTATTTTCAACGTGCAGCCTCGGGCTGTACGTTGAAAATACTGATTGGTCTACCCCACAATATTTACCGAACAGCCATCCCATATAATGACGTTATGACGTATCATGTTCCTGGCCGGAAAAGCGGCCGCTGGGGTTCAAAGGGTTCAATACATCATCACCTCATTGTAGATTTATTCCAACGGAATATTTTATTTGGTCGGAAAAGCGAACCTAAACGGTTTGCTTGTCCGGCCAACTGAAATATTCTACCCGATTGAAGTAAAAAGTCCCATAAATATTTATTTTCTGGGAATCAACGCAAGAAATGTTTCTCAGTAAATCTCACAACAGCTTTATGAATGCGTAATGTAGTTTCAATAATCGTGGTAATATCTAAATTTAGTATTTATTAATTTGAATAACTATCACGGAAGCACGAAATCATATCTGTATATCCCTATTACAGAAGGGGCCTAATATTACATCAAAGGAAGTCTGAGGGCAAACTCCACGAAACTGTGCAAACAAACTGCCAGATAACATTCATCATAACAGCGTTGAATTCCTTGGACCCCAGAGCTTGAATAAATATAAGTTATTACCACTATGTGGGTTTCCGAGATGGTGTATTGAAGTCGAGACCTCGTCTATGGGCATATATCGACGAGTCCGTTAGGACGAGTCGATATATGACCAAGAGGCGAGATTGGGACTTCAATACACCATCTCGGAATGGACTCGTCGATATACGCCCAAGGACGAGGTCTCGATTCAATACACTATCTTGGCGGTAATGCCCAGTTTATCTGACAATACCCCCCCCCCCCCCTCCCTTTCTTGACTTGTTCGCATATATTTTGACAACCATTTAGGGTCTATGATCTGATTTTATTTATGAATGAAGATCATAACGTCGTGGTATGGCTTCCTTGTGCTGTGAATGGCGTAACATCCATTCATTGTTCTACTTGTATTTTCACAGGTGAAATTTACAGTAGTGGCTCAGCTGGGTTTTTTTTTTTTGATTATTTTTTTCAGGTTTAACGCATGGTAGACCTATTTAGAAATAATATCGTGTCAGAAAATGAGCTTGTCGAGCTCGTTCCAATGAGGGGTCATAACCTTTGTTTTTGAGAAAAAAAATGAAAAAAATAGTTATTCAAGAATTTTGTTTGCAAGTGTCGTCTGCTTTTCATGTTAGGTGAAGGGTTAATACAGCAATGTAATTATAAAATCGACAGATAATTCTCTGACCACTTTTCTATCCTTAACTCTGTGGACTATCCCCTGTCGAAAAAGAAATACGAGCACACTGACTCACAGATGCTATTTCTTTCTAGTTTTTTTATTTACTTTTGATTTTTGCAATATTTTGGGGTTTTTCTTTGGAATTCCGACCCACTGGTATGACTGTCGCGATCAGATAACAAATGGATGGAGAAAGAGATTGGCTGTGTGGTTGCATTACTCTACAACACAAATATACAAAATAAATAACCATCGACGTGACGCCCAAGTTTACCTGACGGGGAGACTTATGAAAGACGCGAGCTAACCTATATTCTGAACTCATCATCATCACGTGCCTGTCTGGTCCATTTAACCCTTTACCTAACATGAAAAGCAGACGACACTTGCAAACAAAATTCTTGAATAACTCATTTTTTTCACTCGCGCAAGCCTGGGAAATAAGAGTGGGTTTATTTAAGATGTCCTAAATTATTGAAAAGAATCAATGTGAAGCACCATTTTTTAAGCAATTTAAGGCAGAACACTTTATATTTAGGGAAATGTAAACAAAATTCCAGGAATACGAAATGACGTCATGCGCAGAACGTCAGCGCGTGCTAGCCGACCCGGGGGAACTAATGACTTAAATAGCCATTAGCGACCGGCTACGTTTCACAATCATTGTTTCAAGTTTATTTTACTTCCTTACGGGCTATGTAAGTTAGTATTAACATGAACGTAGCGCACAATGAATAGATAATATTGTTATTAACTTCTTGTTTTCCTTTTAATTGTAATGGGCAAGTTAGTTCATGAAATATGAAATTACCAAATACTTTATAGGAGACCTGATGATAGAAGAAGAGTTCTAGAGGCAAGACACTTGGTATGATTTAGGGGAACATCTCGACAATCCGAAAATTTCCGAATCACCTCGACTCGAGTCGAATCAAATCATCTGGACGATTTCAAATCGAATCGAATTTGGAAGTTTCACGGGCTTCCGTAAGTAAAGAGTTAACGTCTTGAAATATAACCAATAATAAAAGCTCAGCGAGCGGAACTGCTCAAATGAATAGAACAAGAGAAATGCTTAGTCACGGGTTAAAACTATATAAATTGATCGGCCACATTAGACAACGCCCACTTGTTCAACAGTTGAATTCAACCAAAAGACATTGTTATGTTTTACCAGCAACTAATGATGTGACTTCTTTGCTGTTTTTATTGAAGTGTATAGAAAATATGTTTCGTGCACACTCCCTTAATCGAACAGAAGCGATTTCCTGAAATACGACCAGGCTTCTTTTGAAAGCATCCGTCTTGTTCCACTCTGCGCTAATCAATCCAGTTTACTGCAAGAATTGTTCGCTGTGACCCTGTGACTTTTAGGATTTTATAAGAGAATGCGACATTATTCACTCGGATGACGGCAGCTAATGGTTCGGTGATATGAAAGATATTTAGTCACTAATGTCTTCGTTTCATCTACAATTAACCCTTTACCTAACATGAAAAGCAGACGACACTTACAAAAAAATTCTTAAATAACTAATTTGTTTCATTTTTTGTCTCAAAAATATAGGTTATGACCCCTCATTGGAATGAGCTCGACGAGCTCATTCCAATGAGGGGTCATAACCTATGTTTTTGAGACAAAAAAATTAAAAAAATAATGAAAATTAATTGGCGATTTTTGAGAATAGCGCTGGCCGGTTTTGACGGTACGTTGGGTAAAAGGTTAAGGGAGATAACCTCAATCACTGTATTGCTGTCGCCGAAGACCGTGAATGATATGAAACACTGACAAAAACAACAGTGATTGGAACGGCATCGATTTTGTTCTCAATAATTTTCACTGTTTGTCTTTTGCATTTACCTCTTTTTTAATCCTTTGAACCCCTGTGTTCTGGAATGATACGCATTTATGTACACTTACAGTGATATGGATCAGGCCAATATCAATATACAGGGAGGATAAAATGATAACTGCAGTCTGCAGCAGCCTGGCTGCAAACTGCAGTTATTATTTTATCATCAATGCCCTTGTATAGACCTCTTATAATAAGACAAAAATGGAACGAAATTATGCCTTGGAGAGAGAAATCAGTCATGACTGTTCAAAGGATTAATAAACAGGGATGACTGTTCGCAGTATATTCCCTGTCGCCGAGCTATCATGTTTCACAAAACTGTTATAAGTTTTTCGGTGACGTAGATAGCCTTTTTCTGGTATCGTACTGAGACTACTGCACTTTCTACAGAAATTAGCGATGCATTCTTATATTTACAAAACTTTAAGGCTAAAAAGTTTCCAGCAAGCCTGCACATTTTTCAACAACAGTTTTATACGCACTCAATCTATCCTATCTACGTCTCTGACTTTTTAGTTTTCAGCTTGTTATTTCCAAGTTTTCTTGTTTATATGAATTCGCCTGCTCGTTCCAATGGTGCTGCTTTGTGAAATAACTTCTACAGAAATATTCTCGTTATCTTGATCCACTCGCCTGCATGTGTCTTTCTCCACGTAGGCTGCATTAATTTAACATCCACAAGTGATAGGGCGATATGTCACAACATCAACACGATAGCGGATGCTGCCACGAAGCGTTCGTAACGATCCAGTGTATTTCAAAGCCGGGGAATGACAGATAAATGCTCTTTTCCATTACCAAATAATAGAAGGTGCCTTACCATTGTTCATGTTTACAAAACTATAAACTTGAAACAGTCTGTTCGAAAAGCTGTCTCGATTAAAGAAGTGCCCCGGATTAGGAACCCAGCTTGCAAATGGAGCCATCTCCACAAAACTACTTCGTATGACTGGTGGCTTAACCATTTACACAACAGATCGGCCCTACCTATCTGCGTAATAAACAAACTGAGCAGTTTGAAAGAAATATTTTTCAAAAACGTACAACAAAACCATCAAGTCCAGACATTTGTCTGGTCAGTAAATTCGATAACCCTTTCCTTCGAGAGCTTTTAATTGTCAGCCGACAAGTGAAGGAAGACGGATTAATTGGAGATGAAAGACGTTGAGTATTAAGTGCCATTTGGGGTCAGTCAACTAAAAAGAACCCAGTTCTCTTCATCTTTTTTATTTGAACGCTGATAGTGTAAATACGGCGATCTTTACAAAACAACTAACAAACAATCATAATATTCTACTGGAAATTTCATTGACACCGTCAAATCTTAGAAAAATATTCTCCCCATGCTGAGAAACACCTAATCTGCATATTCGCATTGCGATAACACACTCGTGTGAATTACGGAAACTCATTAAGATCAAGAATTAAAATCTTATTCAGGGATGAAGGAAAAAACCGTCTTTCAGGCTTTGCCCAGAGCTTTGAATTGACAACTGTGACAATTGGTACCCCCCCCCCCCACACCAAAAATAAATAAATAAAAACCCAAAACAACGCACATTCGACTTCTCTAAAGTTAGATTCACTGCTGTCAAATCACATCGCGGCGGTCGTGGGACACTGTCATGTCGGTTGAATAAAAAACGTAAAGGTGTGCATTTTTCAAAGTCATTTGGAAGCAAAAGGTTATTAAAGCACTCCATCAATACTCAGACATATATTATATTCAATATTTGTAGTTTCATGCCTGATACAAGATGGACGAAAAATAAATGTTATAGTGTTGTAAATCTGCTATAAAGATAATAGGGGTAATCGATTTTGCTAAATTTTACAGACGTCCTACACAGTTCACTTCTAATTTTCAAATTAAAATGGAAGCGAAAATTAAATATCTCACATATAAAATAAGCACACATAATGCAAAAGGAAATGTTAAATTTTCTGACCAGATGCGGGGTGGATGGGTTTTATCAAAGGATTTCTGACAATAAACTTTTAAAAAAAAATCTCTTTTTAGTTTTAAAAAATCACCGATTTATTGCATCAGCACGCTCATGCCCACAACCAATGCACATGTTCACAACCAGTTTGCTATCGTTCCAATGACTTAGTTGAAAGATTTTGAAAAATTTTAAAAAAGTAATTAAAATAACAAATGTTGCTATCGTGTACGTTGTGTAAAGGATTAAACTTGAAGTCATTTTTTACTTGTCATAGAAATTCTCAAAAGACACATGCAATCTGCAGTTCAAAATTTAATATTGTACATGTATGCCTTGAAGCTTCCAAAGACTACATCTGCCGACTGGATAGCCACTAAACCACTTAGGTCCCCCCCCCCCCCCCCCTCTCCAACCAAAAGTAAATTTCTGTGAAGAAACATTAGTACGAGCACTGTTTCAGTTAATAGTCCTCCGGATTGCACGCGCAATCCATTCGCTTTTTTGCAAAACGTTCGAGAATTGTTGCCTTACCGAAAACACTACCACGCTCCATGTTTCCAGAGACAATGGAAGTGATGTAGAAATCGTAAACTATGGCAGAACATTTCTACTTCACTGGCGAAATTGGACCTTGTTGGCAATACGTGGGTTGCAAAGACGTCCAAAATGATCAGCATGAGTAAAAACGAATGGAGAAGCTTGATTGGCCTGTGTTGTAGTTAAGAGATAGACACACATGCAGAAAATTACCTCAAGGTAGATGACTCTTGCAAACAAAGTTCTTGAATACCGATTTTTTCCATTTTTGTATCAAAAGCATAGAATGTGACATCTCATTGGGACGAGATCCACGAGCTCGTTCCAATAAGGTGTGATAAGCTATGTTTTTGAAACAACAAAAATGAAAAAAAATAATGAAAACTGAATGGTGTTTTTTGTGAATAACTCTGGCTGATATTGAGTGATACGTTAGGTAAAGAGTTAAACACTAATAAACAAGAAATAAGCACTTAAAACCAGTTTGTTATTATCTAAACCACGCATATAGTGCAAGTATTTAACCCTTTACCTAACATGAAAAGCAGACGACACTTGCCAAAAAAATTTTTGAATAACTATTTTTTTTCATTTTTTGTCTCAAAAACATAGGTTATGACCCCTCATTGGAACGAGCTCGACGAGCTCGTTCCAATGAGGGGTCATAACCTATGTTTTTGAGACAAAAAATGAAAAAAATAATTAAAATTAATAGGCGATTTTTGAGAATAGCGCTGGCCGGTTTTGGCCGTTACGTTGGGTAAAGGGTTAAGACCACGTCCACACTTCTGCCTTCATTACAAAGCATGAAGACAAGGAAGTGTTGGGGTGAAAAATCACATGCGCCAATGTCTCCATAACGCGTGCACTTAGGCCCTCCTGTCCACCTTTATATGTGATGGCAAACGTTGAATGAACCTTGCAGGGATGGGCCTCTCCTGGAGCAATGTGGCTTGGTGAATTAGTTAGAGACAAGTTTATTTTTTTTACAATGGTATCAATTCATCTCCTATATATATAAGATAAATGGTCTAGTGCGATGGAGGAGTGAATAATATAAAACTTTTACAATTGTCTTTTCTGGAATTGTATTTTCTACCTATTAATATAATTGACTAAAATTAATCATTACAATTTTAAAAATTGCCACATCTTTAAAAATGCTAATGGCTCATTTCAACCCATTTAAGGTCATAACAAGAAAATACAATTCTGGAATATACAATTTTAAAAGTTCTATAGTATTGGCCCAGGTCTACCGTTACAGACACTGCAAAGCAACTGCCACCAGATACAAAGATGGCCACTGTCAAGTTTATAGTGATAACTGTTACCCTTTGGAGTGTAAGCAAACAAACTACTGGCATTGCATGCCTATGTTCAGTGAAAAAATACGATTCTTTTTAAAACGAACGCCCCTAAATGGCTTGCTATCGAAATGTAGAATTTACCATTTCCAAAGGTGTCTTGGCTTGGAGGTGTCAATTGTTACGGCAGACTAATAAATATTTTTATTACACGCCTGTTACTTTTCCACCAGTTCCATATTTACAAATCCGTACGGAAAACGTGTTACATGGGGATTTCCGTTCCATGGGTGTCAATAGGAATTTCAGTGTTAAAAATCTTACGCTCTATCACCCTCAGGATATTTTGTTTCTACTTCTTTGATTTCTATAACAAAACACTCATTACCAACACTGACAAAACATTCAATACCAATACTAACAATCACTCACAGAAAAAAGAATGTGTGTTGGAACTGTGTTTCTCAATTTTACGCCAGACATTCTTCAGGATATCTTTGGTTTCACCTTCCCTGATGGATATCACAAAACACTCATTATCAACACTGACGAAACATGCAATACCAATACCAACAATCTCACACAGAACAAAAGAAAACGAATGCGTGATGGAAATGTTGTCCTAAATTTTACGTCAGACTGTTTTTAGGGTATCTTTGTTTTCTACTTCTCTGTTCGATACAAGAAAACACCCATTACCAACAGTGACAAAACATTCAATACCAATACTACGAATCACTCGCAGAAAGTGTGATGAAACAACTGTGTCTCTCTTTCTGAGACTTTTCTTTGGAAAATAACAAGAATCTCTTTCTGATACTTGTCGTACTGGTTTGTTTGTCTTTCGTGAAAAAAGACTCGGAATATATTTTAGAGAATCTCTTTTAAGAATCTGTCGGTCCTGACAAGGGTCCCCACTGAGACATTTATGAAGACATTCGTTGAAAAGCTGAGAAGAAAATAACAAAATATCCTGAAAACAGTATGACATAAAATGTATTCTCCCATCTTGACACTGAATTTCCCATTAAAAAGCAGAGAAGTGGAAACAAATACCCCGATGGCAGTATGGTTCCCTACATTTAACACTGGTTTCCACACAGACAACCCTGGATGCCCTATGGCGAATTCGCCATAGTGCATCCAGAGTCGTCTATGGACATTTCCGTGTTAATGTGTGTGTGTGTGGGGGGGGGGGGGGGGGGGGGGGGCTATTGTGAACTTTCGATTTCGGCACGGCCGCCCCACCCTTTCCATTACTACCTAGGTCTACTGACATTATGAAAGGTGAAAGAACAAAAGAAACACCATTTTGGCAGTCAGTGATATATAGATTCCGACTGACAGTATATATTTTTAGTACACCAACCGGGAAAGATTAACCAATGAACGGTCGGTCATAACTAGTGACCGGGGATTGAGGAATACCATTACACAAATGGTCAACAGTGACCCCGTATTAACTCAGTATACCGAGACTGGCGGTATATTAATTATCGATGAGTTGTTGGATTACTCCCCTTGGATTGCATTACTACTCGCCTGCCTTTGTAAACAAATGGATGTCGATAGGAAAAGTTAACAAAAATAAGAAACAGTTTGGAAACGCAACTGATGATGACTATCATTTATTTATTTATTTATTGATGTTTAAGGTCACATATTTATGCACAATGGCTAATCATGACCGTGACAGTTTTACGTGTGGAGGAAGCCGGAGTATCCGGAGAGAACCACCGAGCAACGACGAGCGCTGCCAGCTTCCCAACATCGTAACTCCGCACTGCAGCACAGGCAGGGTTAGATTGGTTGAAGACATGTGTATCATCGACGTGCAGTACGCCTTAGTACACGGCGTCATCGTGCCCCCACGCGGGCAATGGAGATGAAGTGTCTTGCCCAAGGACACAACGCGGTTGCCGCAGGTGGGATTCGAACCGAGGGCCTCTCGGCTTGCAGCCTGCACCTCTACCTACTGAGCCACCGCGCTCCCAACTGATGATGAAACTTCGAAAAAAGAAAAGGCTGGCAGGACAAATGCATTATGGGTCGTTTAGTTGGCAGGTACGGTCTCGTGTGATGCTCAGCGAGAACAATATTAATCTTGGCCAACGCCTCGCCTATTATTGTTCTCACTTCGCCTCACGTGACACGGTATCCAATAATTAAACGTCACCCAACTAATAATATACAGCTTGCATGTGGCATTTTAAAACAAGAGAAATTTCATAAACTTGTAGGAGGAAAGATGTAGATATAAATAGTTGTTTGCGGCTGACGTTTGCACACAGAGGAGAAGAATCATGCATATGAATTACAGAGAATACCTTAATGATTGTCAATTCAACACCTTGCTCGGAAAACGCGTTACCCTTTTTGATGAGATTTTTAAGGGTAGTTTTCGGCACTTTCGACAGCGTGGGGCACCTCGTTTCGGACAGTTTTACGAGTGGAGGAAGCTGGAGTATCAGGAGAAACCCAACGAGCAGCGACGAGCAACTGTCGGATCCCCCGTGTACTAACTCCATGCGGGCAGGGTTAGCATTAGTTGAAGACATGTGCACTCTTGACGTGCAATACGCCTTAGTACACAGAGCCACCGTGCCTCCACATGGGCAGATGGGATTAAATGCCTTACCTAAGGACTCATGACACTCATCGAAGGTGGAGATCGAACCTTAGGTTTGAAGTCTAATGCAGTAAACAGTGAGCTTTCTCCCCCGCTTTTGATGAGATGGCGATTTGAGACCAATACTATAAAACGTTTACAATTGTATTTTTTCCAAACTGTATTTTCTACAAAAGAATATAAATGATGGAAATGAACCACCAGCATTTCAAAGGTTATGGCAATTTGCCAACTGGCAAATTGCCATATCTTTAGAACTGCTGATGGTTCATTTTAATTAATTATTTCCCTAAACAGAAAATACAATCCTGAAAAATACAACTGTAAACACTTGATAGCATTGGCCCCTTGTGGATAAAATTTACGCCAATACGCGAGATTTCTCACATAAAATATTTCAAAATCAACAGGGGGTGCGGTGGCTCAGTTGGTAGAGGTGCAGGCTGCAAGCCGAGAGGTCCTAGGTTCGAATCCCACCTGCGACAACCGCGTTGTGTCCTTGGGTAAGACACTTCACCCCCATTGCCCACCTTGGGGCACGGTGACGCTGTGTACTAAGGCGTACTGCACGTCGATGATGCACCTGTCTTCAACCAATCCTAACCCTGTTTGTGTGGAGTTGGTATGTTGGGGAGCTGACAGTTGCTCGCCGTTGCTCGGTGGTTCTCTCCGGGTACTCCGGCTTCCTCCACCCGTAAAACTGTCACGGTCATGGTTAGCCATTGTGCAGAAATATGTGACCTTAAACACCAATAAATAAATAAATAAATAATTCGAAATCAAGACCGAAAGTAGCATCTTAGATTCAGTGTTCTCTTTTTTTGTTCCAAGCATGTGACATTCTACAGTGTTGTTGGCGATGTGGACGCAAACAGAACATCTTGACCAGTTCACGACCCAGTCTGGTTCTGTTCTCTGTCCGTTTTTCTAACCACAAAAGCGGTAGGCAAAATGTATTAATATCAGTGTGGCCTTACAAGAGTTACGTATCTTTGTTTAATCATTTGAACCCTGGAGTATCTTCCATGTCAGTTCAATGGCAGCAACTGGAAACGACCATATTCCTTATCTGGAGGTAGACTAATTAATATTTTCAACGTTCAGTCATGGTGCTGCCCGTTAAAAGTATTGATCGATTGTTTATTTCAGACACCTGGTCCATATAACAAAATGAAATAAAAAAATGAACTAGTTACAGAATATACACTAAGGTTAGCAAACAGTGTCGAAGACATGAACGCATCTATTTAACAGTCACTGGAATTAAGGAGTGGTTCTAAGCATCAAGCTGAAGACAGTGATGGAAGTGATAGATGAACATCAGAATCAATCCTTGTACAAGAGAGAGGTCCAGGATTTCATAAGGGGCGAAACATATCTCAAGTCAGAATTTCAAATAGCACTAATAACGGAGTTGGTACTGGAGAACAGTCGCCTGCGAAAACAATAAATCAACCTTCTCCTTAGGCACCAGAGTGTGGGTCGTCATTCAGGACATACATGTCACTGGCACTGCAGAATTTGTCTTAGTATTGATTGGTCTACCACACACATTCACTTAGCATCCAACCTACTTATTAATATTACAACGTATCATGTCCAGGGCCGGTAAAACGGCCTCCCGAGTTGAAAGGGTTAATTAGCCGTTTTGATGCGGTGACGAATCAGCTGCACTTAAAAGAGTGTTGGATGATAGAACCTTCCCAGAATAACCCACTACATGCTGATGTTAAGTATCTAAATTTCAAGAACAGCAAATAATTCCCTTAATAAAACAAGGAATTTAACCATTTATTTATGGGTGTTTTAGGTCACATACTTTTGCACAATGGCTAATTGTGACCGTGACAGTTTTACGGGTGGAAGTAGCCGGAGGACCCGGAGAGAACCACCAAGCATCGACGAGTAACTGTCAGCTCCTCAACATTCTAACTGTGTTCAAGCTCCGCTGAAGCAGGATTACAGCGGTTGAAGACACGTGCACCATCCACGTGCAGTACGCCGTCTTACACAGCGTTATCATGCCCCCATGTAGGCAACCGGGATAAAGTGCCTTGCCCAAGGACACAACGCGGGTCGTCCAGGACGGGGATCGAACTCGGGACCTCTAGCATAGAAGTCCAACAGTCTATCACTGAGCCACCGTGCTCCATAGGAATTTAATCAATTCATTCATGTTTGACAGAGCGCAATGCGCTCTGTCAAACATGACTGATTTGGTTAAATTCAGAAATGCATTATGGGAAAATGTTCCAAGGGGTAACCCATTTTCGTTCGCGGTCATATTACTTCAAAATATGACTTATTTCACGTACAACAGTAATTCAGGCGTTAATCTCACGCTTTGAAAACCTGCATGCCTTCCATGTCCATAATCCAGAGAACACAGTAAAGGAGTAAGATTAAACAGAGTTGCTTACAAGTCCCACGCAGAACTAAACGTGTATAGCATGAATTCGAACTCGGATTCAACTTCAAGCCACTCATCCTCACGGGCGGGTGATATACTAATTTAACCTCGAACTGATCGCCCTGATGACATCCAAAATGAGAGAAAAATTAATAATCCTGAGTAGGGATTTAGTTATCAGCAATAAAGAATTAATAAACCGCAACATTGGACCAGTAATCAGTGAAAGCGGATTAGAAAATCAAAGTGAAGGATTAACAGTCTTAGATGTGTTGCAAGTTCATCGAATAAACGGACCCACATTCTTCTAATTAATGAATGTGTGGCTGCAAAATAAAAGACGAGCTGAAAGATCAGTAATCCAAGATATCATGATATGAATTAACACGGTGAGTATTCTCAGGATATTTTTCATGGGATCGAATAACAGCTGCTTCGCAGTAGCCTTGACTATATTTGATGAAACACTCAAATAACTTTAACTCTAGAAATCGTTGATGAAAAAAACAATTCAATGTGGAGCAGAAAAACGAGATGAAATCGGTGCAAATTATAATTATTTCGATGATAAAAGAAGTCTCGAACTGCGCAAGAATACTGGCAGCAGAACAACATCAGGTAAAATATTTCGTGTCTCGTTGCACATTTAATCTTTGAAATTAAGTTTTGTGGAATTGCATATCGTGCCAACGGTAATGGACGACTGTTTTTTGCTTTTTCCTTTTCTGGAAGCAAAGATGGATATCCTTGCGAATTCGCATGATTGTAAATTATTTGCAGGTCTGTTCTATGAAATCCCCATCTACAGCAACACAAAAGCATGCGGGAAATGAAAATCTGACGTCGTTTTTCGGGTCCGGCGAATCAAGGTGTTTTGTTCGAATCCAATCTATAATCGCATCAAGTAAAACCTTCACACTGAATCGAATCTCGAATCGAATCTCGAATCGAAGCTCGAATCGAAGCTCGAATCGAAGCTCGAATCGTGATCTGAGTTGTTATTGAGTTAAGAGATGTCAAGACAAAATTTATGTTGAATTGTAAATATCTTAATCATTTTAATAATTCTCATGTTTTCAACGAATAACGGAAACAGCGAATATTGTGAATTTAGAAAAAAGCGCTCAGTGTGGAGGCTTAATGAATTACGTCTATGTTTTAGAGACCAATTAGCGAACAGTGCCGTCCCTAAATAATGTAATTCAGCGTTCAACAGGCAACAGTTAAAGACTTTAATCCAGATGTGGTAGAAATTATTGTAGTAATGGCAAATTTTAAAGGCCATATTTAAAAGGCATATATGATTGTTCAGTTTTGCATTGCATGGATCAGTGAAATGAAACACCCAGTTCTTTATACTTTTCTGTAAATAGATAACATGACAATACGCAAGGCGTAAGGAGGAACCCCAAGGCTTGTAACCACAGTGACTTGGAACCTAATTAGTACTGAACAATAGTCAGTAATAAATAACATAATACGCACACACACCCTCCTAACACAATAATAACGGCGTTTCTGTGATACAACATATTAAAATATTTCATTCAACAACCATTCCCTTGAAAAGAAATTATGCAATCGAATTTCTGCAATTGTGTAATTTCATCCATATATTTAGGTATCCCAGAACTAAACATGTTCCCATAGGCGACCATCAGGGTAAAGCTAGGAGATTTTCAATGGGGCGGGGGTGTTGAACTATAAAAATTCCAACTAGGGCTGGATACTTTAATGGGGTGCCCCCCCCCCCCCTTCTCCGGAAGGAGGGTTTATTTTTTTAAATTTTGACTCTAGGTGACTGTATCGGTAGGTTTTATTGCATTCTGATAACATGTCCAACTTGTTTCAAAGGCAGCAGCTGAATATCTATATAATTTGAAGTTTTAAGACAGCACAAAATAACAATTTCTTGTGGTACTGTAGTCTGTACGTGAAAGTAGGCCCCATCTCCGTATCTGCAATGAAAGTGTCAATGGCACTGTAGCTTAAACTGTGTGAAATGTTGGATGAAAAGGATAATGTTCAATGGTTATGAAAGGAGTATGGAATAAGACATGAATTGTGATAATTGAGAACATGTTATTTTCTGTTCCCTACATGCTATATTTTCAATAAGAATAATTTGGGTTGTAGACCATATAAAATAACTGAGGCCTGGGTTGATGTGGCCTTCACAGGTAAGGTAGGTCAACCAAAGTTACGAAGTTACAGTAAAATCATTCCAAAACAAGTGATCCTACCAAGTTGCAATGAAATACTTTCATAAATATGATTCGCAGACATTGCTAAAGAAATCTAGGTCACGTGCCGGTCCAGTGGTCATGGTTGGCCGATCGTGACAAAATACGAGAGTCCCATCTTGACATCATAGTGAACTATCCTTCCCACCTACAATGAAATGGCTTTATAAATGTGAACTGTAGACTCTGCTAAACAAATCTACGTCAGCGACTGCGAACGTCACGGTTGACCGAACATGGCCAAAATAGAACATTCTCATCTAAATATTATACCAAGTCAACCTACAAATTTTCATTGAAATCCCTTCATGAATGCAACCTGCAGACTGTGCTAAAGAAATCTAGGAAATCTGCCCCCATGGTCGCCATGGTTGACCCAATCCAACCAATATGGGACGTTCTCGTCTAGACGATATACGGAGTCATCCTGCCACGTTACAATGAAATCTCTTCATAAATGCAACCTGTAGACTGTGCTAATGGTTTTCTGGGTTCGACCCCACCCAGCCGTCATGGCTGACCGGTCGCGACCAAAAGACATGTTCTCATTTAGACATGACATCGAACCTGCACAAGCAATATTGTGATGATTGGACAAGAACTTCTGGGTTTAGCCGGTGCTAACGCAAAGGTGAACAGACCAACAGACTTCCGTAGGTGTGATGGCAATAGCTTATCTTGACTTTGTCAAGATGAGCTAAATGAAAGTGTCAGTGACACTATAGCGTAACTTGACTGTGTGTAATGTTTGATGAAAAGGATAATGATAAATGTTTATGAAAGGATTATGAAATAAGACAAGAATTGTGACAATTGAGAAAAAGTTCATTTCTGTACCCTACATGCTAGCTTTTCAAATAAGAAAAACTGGGGGGTGGACTGTACTAAAGAGATGAGGCCTGACTTAATGTGGCCTTCACAGTTAACGTCTGTCAGCCAAAGTTACCAAGTTACAGTAAAATTATTCCACACGAGTAATCCTACCAAGACACAATTAAACTCGTTAACTTTACTAAAGTAATCTAGGTCATGTGATGGTATGGCGGTCACGGTTTACCAACCATGACCAAAATAGGACAGTCTCATCGAAATATCAAACCAAGTTATCCTACCAAGTTACAAAGAAATCCCTTCATAAAACAACCTGTAGACAGAGCTAAAGGAATCTTGGTCACGTGACCAGGCGGCGGTCATGGCTGACCGATCGTGACCAAAATAGGACAGTCTCATCTAGACATCATACCGAGTTATCCTTCGAAGTTACAATGAAATCGCTTTAAAAATATGAACAGTAGGCTGTGCTAAAAAATCTAGGTCACGTGTGGCCATCACGCTTGACCGATCAAGGCCAAAAAAGGATGTTCTCATTTAGACATCATACCGATTCAGCCTACCAATTTACAATGAAAGCCCTGAAAAATGCAAGCTGTAGACTGTGCTAAAGGAATCAAGGTGACGTGCCCTTGTGGCCGTCACGGTTGACCGAACCCGATCAAAATAGGATATTCTCATCTAGATATTACACAGAGTCAACTGTCCGAGTTACCGAGCAACCGTCATGGTTGATAGATCGCGACCAAAAGAGGACGTTCTCATCTAGACATTATACGGTGTCATTCTACCAAGTTACAATGAAATCCCGTCATAAATACGACCTGTAGACTGTGCTAAAGGAATCAAGGTGACGTGCCCTTGTGGCCGTCACGGTTGACCGAACCCGATCAAAATAGGATATTCTCATCTAGATATTACACAGAGTCAACTGTCCGAGTTACCGAGCAACCGTCATGGTTGATAGATCGCGACCAAAAGAGGACGTTCTCATCTAGACATTATACGGTGTCATTCTACCAAGTTACAATGAAATCCCGTCATAAATACGACCTGTAGACTGTGCTAAAGGTTTTCGGGTTTCAGGCCCGCACAGCCGTCGCGGTTCACCGATCGCGACCAAAAGAGGATGTTCTCATCTAGACATGACCTCGGACTGGCTTATGGAATTTGCCGATAATCAGACAAGAACTAAAAATCTAAGTTGAGCTAAAAATCAATACGAAACCAATTATTTATTAATTAGTCAGGTCAAATATGTGGTCAAGCTGAGCAGTCAACACACTAACCATTCATATGCTAACAAAGTATGAGTAATGAGTCGGCTAACTAACTCAGCCTATAGATCACAATATGTGCAGGAGGGGAACGGGGTGGGGAGGGGGGTCTCCCGAATATTTCCACACACAAGGAGGGGTGAGTGGGTGGGTGGTGCAGGGCTGGAAAAAAACGCCTAAATGACCAAAAATGTTATTTTTTTCATCCACATAAAATCACTGCGTTCTGTGCTTGTTTAAACTTTTGTAATCAATTATATGGCCGACAGGGCCATTCAAACATATAAACTGCCATATTCGTGGTGTAGGTAAGTCCAAATCCATATACATTTCATGTTGATACCTGCATCCAATGCTGTAGGGATGTTATTGGCAATATTGCATCAGGCAAATTGAATTATATAGCAAGTATTTTCAAATATAAACTTGCAACCACTTGAAATTATGATTTAATCAGTCTGATTTAGTGTGCTATGATGTTTGAGTGATGTATAGGCATGGGCTTGCATCTATGTTTCCTAATCTTATCTGACCATTGCATGTTAACTGAAGGAGAAAACAGTCCAGAATAATTCCATAGAGTTTATATAAACAAAAATAATAATACCCCCTGATACCACTGGTGGAAAACAATAAAACAAAACAGCGGCCAGTTACAAGGGCCAAGTTGAACAAAGATGACTGCTATGCAGTATCTAACAATAACTTTCACCCCCCCCCCCCCACCCCTCTACCTCAGCAAGATATACAGACATTTAGGCTATGGGTGCGACGTCTCTCGAGCAACCTGTGTATACCCCAGAAATAGGGAAAGTGAATTTTTGCTATCCCTACTGCTCGAAACTGAGGAATGAAGGGTGTTTTCAATTTAGTAAAATCAGGTAGAATTGCCAAATAATCTAGTATAAACTAGGGCATCAGAGAATGCATTACCTCAGACTTAATCAGACTTATTTGGTGACATATTGATATTTATTTGATAATACTTTGTCCCTATTCCCTTTCCATCTCATTTGAATTATCTCCCTTGCAGCCTCAAATGTTTATGGCAATGCTGAAATAGTCAGGATAATAGTCTTAAATATTTAGAAATGGAACAATTCTAAGTTAGACAGGAGGTATCTGAAGGGTGTAAAAAAATATTTTGACCCTGTGTCTGCAAATTTTTTCAGATCCCCCCCTCCCTGATATGTGCGAGATATTAATTCAACAATACCAAATATAAGTCAATTGTTAATCTGGCTACATGTATATCTGTCTTTCATGAGAATACAGAGCCAAATAAAACAGTGCACAGTTTTAGTAGTAACCTTAAAAATTCCAAGACACAGCCAGCACCGGAATATACTAGTAGCAAAAGTAGCATATGCCATGGGCCTCGGCGCACTGAAGGGCCCTGTGTTGGATTATTTCAAGCCATCAACAAATTCTATGTTGGTAAAATGGATTGCTCACTTCATTATGCGCTTTAAGCGCAAAACAAAAGTCTGTAAATCGTTTCTGACAAAACACAACAGAGATGGAATGCTCTTTAAATGTATTTTGAAGGCTTTAGAATTTTCGAACACACACGAATGTTTTGTGTGCTTAAAATTTCCCAACAAGAATGAGTTCCAGTTATCAACTAAACGGATGGGTTTCAAAACACTGTTCCTTGTCGGATGTTGAGTACGCGTTATCCACACGCGTCCGTAGCCATAACTATCACCTCCAATTGTCATTGTTCGCATGTCATGATACCGTCCATCAAGGCTATTATAACATATGCTGCAGGTACCGCACTGGATTAGTCCGACCCTGGACACAGCCTCACAGGGGCACATTTTGACTCCTAATATAAACTGCAGCCCGTGAGTGCATTGCATATAGAAGAGAACAAAATACGTAACACGACCACGGAGTGAGCAGTCGGAATATCTTGCGCTGTTCGATCAAAAGTCAATCTGAAAGTGTCGGCTGTTGGAATTTTCACGGAAATGTAATACCACATTCGAAAAAAAACTCTGGTACCTCAATGCTTCGAATTTCCAACTGTTGGAATTTTTGCCTGAAATATGTCCAACGATCTGGATTTTTGTCAATTTTTGACTAATATTGGGGGGGGGGGGCTCACCCCTCCCCACAACCTAGTTCAGCGATCTGAACGTAGCGGCTCCCCCCACTTCTATCAGATTCCTCCCATTCAAATCCATTGTAAAATGTCCCGACCAATTTGGTCGGGAACTCAAAACACGAAAATGGGAATATATATATCAACCTTTCGCCTTCATTGCTGCCTGCATTCGACATTGTGCAGCAGCTTTTGATCCAAGCTGTGTATTGACCTTCACTCTGCATATGAACACGGGTGAAGCGACGACGACCACTTCGATATGGCCAATGTTTTTCGTGCTCTTATAAAACAATAGACCGGAATTGCGCCGAAGCAAATTGGCCTTTCTTTGATGTGGAAACGGAAACTGCATACGCACAGAGGAGGTCGATTATGATCATTCCCCGGGGGCGTTTTTATTCCGAGTTCCCGTTTCCGCATATAATGAAGAAACTGTTTTCTAACATTTTTTAAACAGCATAATATGGAGGAAAAAAACTTCTAAATACTAGTAAATAAAAGTGCAACATATATATCTGGCTGTGTATTTGGTGATTTAGGAGGGTTGGGAGATTTGAATCCCCAATGTCCCTAGTACTCTTGGGGGGAAATCATGGTTTGGATAATTCTGCTAAAATTGGCTTCTATTTGGCATTTGCCAGAGGTTACAGTGTTCTCCTGGAGGCTCCACTTGCTCAAGATGTGAATTCGTTTGCATCACCAGCCTTATTTTTGGAAAATTATAGCCTTTATTGCTGTGACAACAATATAACTTTTCAAAACAAAAAACAGTTTTGTAACATGTGCATGGTCCCCCTATGAACATTTAAATGTGAAATAATCTTCAAAAATAATAGTAAATCAGGTTTGGAAGCCCAAACATGTATTTCCTATAGACCTAGGTATACACTACTGAATATTTTCCCATAGGTGGCCTTTATAACGTTCAAAAAAAAATCCCATCACTTTAATTTTGGCATTCAAATACCTTTGTCAAGTATAGCCCCTCTCGACAACTTTTTTCTAACAGGGGGTCTTACAACAAACAAGAAGCCCCATGGGGCCTGAGACGCCCAGCTGACAATGTTCAAAGGAGCATCCAGTTTGCATCTAAGGCTAGTTAGCAATACAGAGGAATGAAGTTATTTAATTATTTATAATTCTGTTGTTCATGCCAGATGATATTTTTCTAGTATTGGGATGCTACCACAGAAATGATGCCAAGATTTTCAGTAATGCAGTAACTAGGGAGTCCAAATATCAACCTAATGACTTAACTTGATAACTTGAACAAATTGAAGGATGTTGTATACAAAATGTCAAAAGATTCTGACGGGTGGTTCTGGGGAGGAAGATTTTGAAAATATTACCAATTTTGCCCTATGTTAAAATTTGCCCCACCTCCTTCGATAAGGAACACAAATATCAACCCATGGAATTTATTTGAATAAGTTGAATCTGAACAATCTAAGCATACTGTATACCAAAAATCTCAAGAAGCAGATTTTTAAATAGTATTCCTCATATTGAACTAAGTTAATATTTGGGCTCTACTAGGGAGCCCAAATATCAGCACAAAGACTTGATTTGAACAAACTTAGATGTAACGCCCCTAAGGGTGCTGTATACCAAATGTGAAAAGATTCAGACTAGTGGATCTGAAGATTTTTAAAGATTTTTCCACATATTGCACTAGGTTAAAATTCGGGCACCCTTAGAAAGCTCAATTATTAATCAATGAACTTGAGCTGAACTAATTTTTTTCATTTTTTATCTCAAAAACATAGGTTATGACCCCTCATTGGAACGAGCTCGACGAGCTCGTTTCAGTGAGGGGTCATAACCTATGTTTTTGAGAAAAAAAATGAAAAAAATATGAAAAAAATTATTCCTCATATTGGACTACACAGAAGATTAAAGTTTGGGATCCAATAGAGAGCCCAAATATGAACCCAAAGACATGCTTTGAACAAACTTAGATCTGATTTCCCTAAGGATGCTGTATACCAAATATCAAAAGATTCTGACTGGTTGAGCCGAAGAAGATTTTCAAAGCTTATTCCTCATATTGCACTAACTAAAAATTTGGGTCCCCTAAGTGAGCCAATAGATGTGAGTTGAACAAAATGAATCCAACCCCTGTAAAGAGTCTGTATGCCAAGCATTATGATTCTGACCTGTGTTTCGGGACAACTGACGGCCATTTTTTCTTTACACTTCCATTCTACTGGTCCTCAGAATGCTTCATACCAAATAACAGTTCTCTGTCCCATGGGTTTTGGTTGGGGTACATATGTGACCTTAAACACCAATAAATAACAACAACAACAATAATAATTATAATAATAATAATAATAATGGGAAATATGGTCATTTGAAAATACTTATATTTGAAGCTATTGGGGTTCCCAAGGGGACACATGAAATTGTGTTTGTATGAATTAAGTACTCATGACTAAGTAATACTAAATACATACACCAAATTTAGATCAAATCATTTCATCGGTTCAGAAAATAAACATTTTGAGCAGGGCCAAACATTTTGCCTCTCCCATTTCAAATACCGAGTCATTTTACATGTAGCTACTGGTTCATGAGAAGATATTAAAAGACATTTGAGATCATTTTCCATCACCCCATCACCAGAATATGGGTTTGAACAAAAACGCAATGCCTTTCGGGTAACTCATACAAACTTTCACTTGAATTGGCCCAGTGGTTTTGGAGAAGACTCAAACACAACTTAACATGTACAACAGACGGTAGACATCATACAAAAAGTGATGAGAATACACACGTATTCCACCCTGATTTTCAGTGATTTTCAGTCAGGGGAGGTAATAAGAGAGAACAACAGGTCTTAATCGCTCACCTGACAAAGTGGTTTAAAGACGTAATTTAGGTTCCATGCAGTTAGTCATGGTTCACCAACACTACAGAGGAATGGGGTCATGAAATTATTCATAACACTAGTTTTCATGTCAGATGATTATTATGGTAAGTCTTCCTGACTGTTTCCAATTCTATCAGCCGTAGACAAGTACTTCCAATAATGCAAGGGTTGTTATGGCAAGGCAAATGTTATGGAAAAACACTAAGAAATGGCATTTAACAAACTTGAACCTAACCTCCCCCCCACCCCCCCCCCCACACACACACCCCCTCCAAAGCCCAAATATTAAACCAGGAACAAGAACTGAACTACTTGAATTTGATCCCCCAAGCGATGTTACATACCAAATATGGAAGAATTCTGACTGGTGCAGCTGAGGACTGTGATTTTTTCCTCATATTGTACTACGTTAAAACTTTGGGCTCCAATAGAGAGCCCAAATATTAATCCAGGGATACGATTTGAACAAAATTGAATCTGACCTCCAAAGAGATGTTGTGTACCAAATATGAAAGGATTCTGTCTGGGGGATTTGAAGAAGATTTTTAAAGAAATTTCCTCATATTGCACTACACGTACGTTTGAATTCAGACTCCCATAGAGAGCCCAAAAATTAACACAGGGGGTCGATTTCAACAAAATTGAGTCTGAACAACCCCACACCCTCCACCTCCAGAGATATTGTTTTCCAAATAGCACATTGAATTCAGCTCAGTAGTTTATGAGAAGTGCACACCGGATGGAAGACAGACATCAGACGAAGGATGACAGAAAGTGATCAATTAACCCACCCCCAGGCTTTCAGTCAGGTTAGCTAAGAAAACTCACTGGAAGTACCGGTCACATGAACATATATTCAAGGTAAATCCCTACAAAAACACACAAATAGTCAATTGTATTTTTTAGGTCCAAAAAGTCATCAAACAATATTTTTCATTCATCTGGAATATTCAATATTCATGCAAGATGTGATCATGTCAGTTGACTGCTTCAAATGTTAACTAAAGCAATATATTTTTCCAAGGCCGCTTACTTTTGGACAAAACAATTTCGGAGTGCATATGTTCAAGGTGGGTAAATCTAATTCAAATATTTCCTACAGTACTGAGAGCTTCAGTCACCGAGGGCAACGTAAAATAAAGTAATTCGTGTGGAATAATTAATTGCAATTTTTTTGACAATTCCATTCTACTGGCTCTGAAAATGCTTCATTACAAATAGCAGATCTCTCCTCTTCTGTATGGAAATATTGGCATTTGAAAATATTTCTATTTTAAGCTCCTGGGTTTCCCACAGGAATGCGGGAATTGTTTTTTTAATGAATCAAGTACTTATGTATGCAAATAATACCACATACCAAATTTGGTTCAAATCAGCTCATCGGTTCAGAAACGAGAAATTTCAGGGAGGAACAAACATCTTTCCCCTCATATTTACTCCACGAACTCTGTTCAAACAAACCTGATTCTACAGCTCAAAGGGAAGCTAAGTACCAAATATCATATCAAGTCATTGTATCCTTACTTCATGAGATGTTTTTTTTTAAATTGGGAGTAACCCCCCCCCCCCCCCCCCCATCACTATGGGGCTGGGGACATTCATTTAACAGAAACAAAATACGATGTTAGAGCAATCACTTCAAATTTAGCTGAAATCGGTCCAGCGTTTTGTTTTGTAGAAGTCATAACCACGTTCACGGACAGAGAATAGACAGCAGACGGTGAGTCGTCACAATATCACACCCTGACTTTCAGCCGGGTGAGCTAAAAAGGGAAATAACATCAGGTGACCCTTAACAATAAAACTGAGCAGACCAAACCCAAAGTTAAACTTGATAAGCTGGTAGTCAAAATATTGTTACAACATATCAACTATGATATGATGCTTTTTGACTGCTGACTTTACCTTTCAAAATCTAAGATGTGAACAGTTTACAAGACATTTTTTCAATTTTCATTCTTTTCTCTCTTTTTATGGAAGGAATTCTTCATGAAAATTATATTGTTACTTCCTGTTAAAAATTCCTTCCAGGACATTTCAACACCCAATAAAAAATACTTTTAAAATACTAACATGACATGCAATTACTTCAATTTCCAATGTCACTTCTCCGACCCTGATCACTTTTTATTTCAGCAAAGTTAAGTTTTCCTCAACATGTTTTTTTTTAATATTTATTTATTTATTTATTTATTTATTTATTTATTTATTTATTTATTTAAAATAAACTGAAGCTGAAAATCAAAAAATAAACAATTTGTGTTCTGTAACTTCTTTACTAGTTTATCAATAAGAATTGGGATCAGTAGTTAGAAGGGCAGACTGCAAGCCAAAAGACTCCTGATAGAATCCCACCTTGGGTAAGCCGTGTCATTCCCATAGCCCATGTGGTGATATTGTGTACTAAGGCGTACTGCATGTCGATGGTGCTCTTGTATTCAACCAATGTTAACCCAGCTTGTGTAGAGTTTTTACATTTGGGAGTTTGACAGTTGCATGTCATTGCTTGGTGGGCCCTTCTGGCTTCCCCCACCTGTAAAACTGTCCGACACCAGATGACGCTGGTTGACGAAAGTGTCATTGAGCCCCAGTAAATAAATCAATAAGAATCACTCCCATTCTGGGGGACAGTTTGGGACAAATTGCCAGAGGACGGTTTGGTGTTAGATTAGCATCCGGCCGGTTTGGGCCAAATAGTTGGATAGTTTGTATGCAATTCTCACAGATGAGATTGAGTGACATTAATTATTATAGAACACGTCAAATGTGGATTACTGCAGAGATAATTGCTCAATATATATTAATATTTTTTTAATAATTATTTTTTAGGAGTAATAATGAATATCGTAGCGTATCTAAAATATCCTAACAGATATGTATTGCTTTATTTTCGGACGAATCTTCCCTCGGCCGAGTTTTCCCCAGGCCGAATCGTCCTCATTTTCCCGAATACAGATGACATGCCATTTTCGATGGCGTTAAATATCTAAAAGAGTTATTAGTTTCCATTTTTAGTATTCGAAACTAGGAAGCATTGTTCACAAATACAGATGACTCCAAAAAAGTAACAAATTATTACTTTGTTTTGATTTCTGTCGGAACCGAAACGAAAGTAACCCATCAGTATCACTTTTTTCAAGCAAACTTTTCCCTACTTTTACAACACATTAACATTTGTATAATTCAAAAACTGCGTTTCTCTTCGTTTTGATACTTCACGAGCTACGTGTCCTTACACATCTGTATACAACTGCACCAATATAACAACAATTATCAGTTATATTATCAGTGATATCTGCGGTTTTTCGATTAAAGTTTTAATTCGTCGATAAGTTGCACCGAAATCAGGAGAGTTATATCTGAAATAACGAGATTATCAGCAGAGCGTATAGACAAACCTCTAGAAGGACAAAATTCGAGTGATGTGTAGAAATGTAAATATCACGCAAAGCTTAGATGCGAATAGGGTTGCAACAGAAAACGAAGGTACTTGACATTTTGTTTGATTGTTGATATCAGCCTAAAAATTACCAGAGAGGGGTAGGCCAATCGCAATTGGATTGGCAATTCGACACCGGAATTTAAGTGATTTTTTCCCTGAACTTTACTGTTCAATTCAAAACATAGCTCAGACGACATAGATAATTCTGTTCTGGAACACTTTTATCTGACTGGGTACATGTATGTGCAACACCTTGCGGCCCAACTGCCCGCTTGGGGTTCCTATAATCTTGTAACACCAACGAAACTCACGTAAACTTGACTGAATGGAGAAAACTTGAAAGCCTTATTTATATTGGCCAAAGTGTTGCATTTCAAAGAACGTACGTATTTTTAAAATTAAGTGCTTTCAAACAGTAAAATAGTACAGCCTTGAGAAGAACCTGGGTAGTCAGTTTTTCAAGCCCCATAAAAATATGTGTGGTTTCTAAGTTTTATGCGCAATGCGGCATTGTGAAATAAATGTCATGACGTTAAAGGATATTCTTTTATTATCGGATTTACAAAAAAAACTGTTTATAAATGGCTGACCGAAAAGTAGTTTTTTTTAAAAGTAGTGATATATAACCAAGAATGCGCATGACGATATACAATATTCTCCAAACAGGTTATCCGCAGAACAGCCTCCGAACAAAGATTTACCATCAGGACTCAGGAACTAAATGAATTTGTAGCTTTCACGCACTGGTTGGAAACATTTTCAGTCGTTGAAATGGCAAATACATTCAGATTTTAGGAAAGCATTCGATATTGTCGACAGGAACATTCTCTTCGAAAAGTTGCGAAATATTGGGGTATGTGATAAAATGCTAAAAATTCTTCAATCCTTATACAATCCAAGTTATTATCAAGTAAAAACAAACGTCGGACTTGACCCATCTTATTTACCTACCATTGGCGCGAGGCAAGGCTGCGGAATCTCCCCAACATTGTTTAAAATTTACATTGAAGACATAAAATCATATTTGGTAAAAGACTGGGCTCCTATTCCTCTCAATAATGCCCACATAAACCATTTACTTTTCGCTAATCATTTATCGATGTCAAGAGAAACAAGACGAATACACTAGAAATAATGCCCTCGGTGTAAATAGCTAGAAAACAATAGTTATGAGTTTTCACGCTCGTAAAATAAAAAACCAACCTAAATTTTATATCGGTACAGAAATGGTGCCGTATACCACCCAGTACACATATTTGGGCTTATCGTTTACTGAAATGGTAAAATGAAAAATGCACAGACGTTTTTGAGACTTTAAGCCCCAAAAGCTCCCTACAGCTTCCAAAATACGTTTGAGAACAATTGTTTCCACCTGTGTCCATATCTTTGAAACTTTTTGATTCACTCATAAACTAATCCTCTTTTTACGGAAGCGAAATATGGGCCGCAGAATTAAAAAAATATACCCACCGATAATTACCCATGTGAAAATGTTCATCTTTAGTTTTGTAAAACGCTACTGGGGGTGAATGGTTAGTATTTCATTATTATTTGCGTATATCGTTACGATGGCCACCCTAATTGGGAGCAATCAGTAGGGTTGCTCCCCGTTAGGGTGACCATTTGTAAGTGTTTGTAATTTGAATCAGAAGGCTCCAATATAGGGGTGTTTAACCCTTTGCCTGGCACGTCCGTTCGACGACACTTACAATTTTCCCCTCTTCAAAATTCTTAAACAAATTGTCGTTTGCTTTCGAAACCTGATTGTGGCTGCTCGACCCTTTACACGGTTGTACCAATGAGGCGGAGAATTTCATCGCTTTGGGGGGGGGGGGGGGCTAAAGATTAAAATAATAATACAATGGAGTCACGGTTTTCACATTTGGGCTGACTGGAAGATGTAGATGTTTTGGTGAGATGTTGGGCCGTTATGCCCTTCTTGATATTCTGAATATAGAATTGGATTGACGAGATGCTGATGTAGCCGTATAACTTAAACACTTTTTTTTCAATATGACCTGACATTAATAAGTGCATAGGATAATATTAAGTAGGTTGTTTCTGAAATTGTATAAATTTGAAACATATCAAGATGTATATAAGTATACAATAATTCACTGCTCGGATTCGAGAACGATTTTTATCCTCGAGTTGGGTGCGCAGAGGATTATTGCATGAGGCGTTAGCCGAGTGAAATGATCCGCGCGGCCGACGAGAGGATAAAATCGTACTCGAATCCGAGCAGTGAACTTTTATATTTATTTTATTTTCTCCTTATTTGTTTTCCCAAAACAACCCTTTTTAACCCTTTACCTAACGTAACGGCCAAAACCGGCCAGCGCTATTCTAAAAAATCGCCAATTAATTTTCATTATTTTTTTCATTTTTTGTCTCAAAAACATAGGTTATGACCCCTCATTGGAACGAGCTCGTCGAGCTCGTTCCAACAAGGGGTCATAACCTATGTTTTTGAGACAAAAAATGAAAAAAATTAGTTATTCAAGAATTATTTTTGCAAGTGTCGTCTGCTTTTCATGTTAGGTAAAGGGTTAATTGATTCAACCCGACCGATTTGTAAACAATAAAAACCAATAGTCTGTCATCGCTGAGAGTGGAATACGACGCTGGGAGTAGAATACCATTTTCGGCGAGTAGGAGTGGAAATACGATTTGTTTTGGGGGAAGAAAAACGAATAAAAATAAAATTAGCTTCTTTAATACCAGTAACCTGTTTATAAAGAATAAAGAACCGATATTGAAATAAATTGAATAAAGAACCGATATTGAAATAAATTGATCCATCGTGTAGAGATACCACAGTTGAAAGAAAACAGAAAGAAATCTCAATTAGAAAAAATCGAATGTGTGTGTTGTGAAATAAATTGTGATCACTGAAAACAGAAAATAAGGTTCAACGATGATGAAGTCAGGCACGAGTTTTATTATCACGGCCCTTTAGTTGCACACTATCATTTGATGACTACTGGATAATAATAACCATAGAAGTGCATGTTTACACGATGTTTAGGTTTTAACCCTTTACCTAACCTGAAAAGCAGACGACACTTGCAAAAATAATTCTTGAATAACTAATTTTTTTCATTTTTTGTCTCAAAAACATAGGTTATGACCCCTCGTTGAAACGAGCTCGACGAGCTCGTTCCAACGAGGGGTCATAACCTATGTTTTTGAGACAAAAAATGAAAAAAATAATGAAAAGTAATTGGCGATTTTTGAGAATCGCGCTGGTCTGTTTTTGCCGTTACGTTAGGTAAAGGGTTAATGTATGATAGTGTATAACATGATTAAAAACATGCTGCACAAGCTGGCGCAAAGTCGGAGGATCCTTGCCGTAAGATTATAGCCAGTGAAGCCAACAGTGCTGCGATCAAGAAAGTGGTATTTGTTACTCAATCTGACCACGGTATATTTGCGATATACTTACATGGGTCGAAATTTCACCAAGATGTGGGAAATCAAAATCGAATTACGAAACATAAATAAAAATAACATCCCAGACTCACTGTCCATTCCTGTCATTCCAACAGATGAGATATTAAAGTTCCATTTACATGAGACTAATTGTGTCTGATATATAGCATTTCTTGGTACAAATATTTGAACTTTGAACGATATTTTGTCATTTGAACCGATTTAAACGGGGTATGTGTAATTTGTACCAGGTATATCTTACCAACCCCGGGGGTGGTGCAAGTTCCTTTGAACAAGATACAAGTAGTAGCTTAGACGCATCTAAACGACCCCGTGCATTTCAGCGTTATGCTTTGTTTGCCTGTGTCACACTATTGACTATCTTTTGGTTCAGGAACCCAATTTTCAGCTAGTTGAATGTACAGCCTCAGTCCTTCACAACTTGTCTGGAATGAAGATAATTTCGTCCTGAAGTTTCCCAATAACTGGTCTCTTCCGAATGTTTTCAGATCAATAGTTTCGTACCAGTCTCCAAAGGGAAAAGCTTCCAACGCGTCCTTGTTCTCATTGTACCAATGGTGGCACCATGTCCCCAAGCGATAGAGCATAAGGAAGAGAACATCTCCTTAGGAGACAAACGCGATCCATGTTTGAAGAAGAAATGACTATTTGTGCACAAATTACCTTAGTATCTAAAAATACATGTGAAGGCGGGTGACTCCCCCAGATTTATACCTGGTATAAAATATATATACCCGTACAGAAATATACCCCGTGCAATTTGTATCCATGTAAAGTGTCATGGGAAGAAAAGCTGGAAGATAATTTCGAACGGATCGCGACTGTTTTTGTGATTACAGTACTGTATGACTCCGATGCGTTTCCCGGATTTTTTTGTGTGATAGTCAGTCCACAATGTGTTCACAACATTAGCTCAGTTTCCACGCATTTCCAAATATGACATGCCATACACTCTCTTCAAATGCAGATATTCTGTAACTTAGTTATCTAACCCATAACAGGTATTACATTTCCCTAATCCACAAAAAAACATATAACACTATCTGACTAAGTAGAAATAAAAAAATCTGAATGTGGGTGGAATAATTTATTGTCAAAGACAAGATTCAACCTGAGAAATTGCATGGAAAAATGCCGAAACCAGTCATTTTCAGCCACCCAGCGGCCTCAAAAGCAGACTTTTCACACCAACTTCACCTACCTACCGCTGGGTCAGAACATCCCTTGTTTCTAAAATGCAAAAAAAAATGTATATGTTTCCGTTTCATTTTTTTAGTTACCTGTCAGGTAACAGACCCGTGTAAAAATTACATTTTAAAAAATAGCCAATTTTTCGAAGCCATTGTTTCCCATAATTCATCTGGTAATTTACCCCTGTGTATCAGACTCCAACTTTGGGACCAAAACTTCAAATTCTCTTGTCCATCAAAGAGCCTTGTGTAATCATATATCTGATACTAAACTTATATCTCTATTTTACATGGTCTTAGTTTCAACATATGCCCTATGTTTAGAAGTTCACCCCTGTGCAATAGTGCGAAACTGTAGAGCGGAACCTAATATAGCCCCATTCACATGGCGAGATTTACATACGTGTGTAACGATACACACGTGTGTAAATTTTCTCACGTATGCAAACATGGTCATGTGAACGGGTCTGCACACGTGTGTAAATATAAACACAGTGCAAAAAATACATCTGGGTGGACCAGATGTGAATCCGAAATTGCACATGCGTATTGTTTACACATGTGTAATTATGGCCATGTGAATGCAAAATGTGAATTGCAAATTTTACATACCCATTCTGAGACAGGGAACATGGAGGGGTTAATACATTGTGTCATGCTTATTTTGAGATTTGTTTCAACTGCGCGCCAAATTTCCAATAATTTCAATCGTTTCCTGTCATATCTGTTCACCGCGTTATAGTGTGCGTTTGAAAAAACTATGCCACCGAAAAAAACCAAGTCGCTACAACCGGCCAAAGGGCGTGGTTCCTCGTGGTTGGATGATGAAAACCAGCCTTTACGGTTCAAGTAATCACCACGGTATTCTGGTGGCGAGATTATAGGAATGTGACAGCCATCAATGGCGCACCCGCAGTTCGGAAAGTTCCAGCTCTGGTTATATCCATTGGCAACTTCGTCAATTTCTGCACCTTCTGGTAAGTGAACATATTTGTTAAGCAAGTCACCTGCTAGGGCATCACATATTTCGTGAACGCATTTGTGGACTGTTGATTGACCAACTCCGAAGAGGTTTCCTATTGTCCTATACTCAGCCGTTGTAGTCATCCAATAAACTGCGATTCCTACCTTCTTTCTCAACTTTATAGGCATGCGAATGTACTCTTCAGAAGAAACAATGAGTGGTTCCAGGTCACTACATAACTTTAAAAATGTACGTTTTTTTTATTCTGAAGTTCTGCAGCCAATCTTCGTCGTCGAATTCGCGGAGTACTACGTCCTCCCACCATGCACTACTTCTTGGTTTTGACCAAAATCGTTTCTCCTGAGTCACACCCATAACCAGAGCGGTACTGACCAAATATGGCACAATTCGCCTTCGTCTTGTTCTGGTTGCAGATATTAGTCTGTCCATTGTGAATGTTTGGAAGAGACTGTGGACCCGATGGAATAACCAGCCTTTATATTATAAGCGACTTGTAAATACCACGCAAATACTCAGCATTTTTAAAATACATGTGAACGCATTGCAAATTTCACTATTGCATACCCTGGTAAAAATTGCACATGTGTATCTTTGCATACTATGTAAATGTTGGCCATGTGAATGAGGCTTATTTAGATGTCCATCAATTATAGACGACCCATTGATTTGGTGGAGAGACCATGAAGCCATCCTACCAACGTTGGCGAATTTGGTAGGATGGCGATACAGCGATATCAGCTACATCCGAATGCCTATTTTCCATGCAAGGACTGGTATTATCCTTCAATGGATACGGTCGTAGCAAACATCGCTGAATGTTAAAATTTACGATAACCTGCGAGAACTATATTAACTACTCGTCCCCTGAGTTCCAATGTGTTCTATGTGCCAGCAGGCACATAGAACACATTGGAAATCAAGAGACCAACTGTACGTAATAAAAATGTCCGAAGTTATTAAAATTTTGTTCATTTAACATTTAACGTCATTTAACTCGTTCTTTTCGAGTACTCGCGGCTTCCTTCACCCATAAAACTATCCGACACGAGGTGACCCTGGATGACTAAAGTTGCGATAAACTCAAATAATTTTTATTAAGTTTTTATTTATTTATTTATTTATTTATTTATTTATTTATTTATTTATTTACGCCTGTTCTATGAATTCCTCATCTACGGCAACACAAAACCATGACGAAAATGAAAATCCGTTCCTCACACATTGGAACTCATGGGACGAAATAGTAACATGGGTTCCCCTCGCAAATTTGGTTGGCGATGAAATGTGTTCTTTGTGTTGATAGTTGTCAAATGAATTGCTGAGTGTTCTTCTAATAATTGTTTTATAGACGTGAAGGAGTGTAATAAACATAGAATGATACGCGTGTGTGAAAGGGTTAATCGATAAGGTACTTCTGCCATCGCGGAAAGATAAATCTCGAGGCCTGCGGCCTCTCTTTTTCTGTCCTTGCGTGGGCACTCGGACGATATCGATTAACCCACTCACACACGCTCGTCGTTCTGTATATTTATTTATTTATTTATTTATTTATTTATTTATTTATTTATTTATTTATTTGTCAGGATCGAGCCTCGTTCGATCAGACGAGCAACAGTCTAACCAATGAACTATCGCACCCCGCCTGTTCAGTTTGACTTATTTATTGAGTCACTGGCAAAAATAAAAACCGAACGGATACACCCCACATTCTTACCCATATACAGAGGCCGCGGAAGCTCCCATCCGCCACATCAGATGTTGGCACCAAAACATTTTGTCTGGCACAAAAATATGCCGGTTGGCCGAAAAATTGTACCAGATAATTCCTAGTCATTGTGACAACTGGTATAGTTCTTATGATCTATTTATTTTATTTTATTAAGGTTTAACGACACATTAACAGCAAAGGTCATATAGTGTCGGTGACAGTTTTACGGGTGGAGGAAGCCGGAGTACTCGGAGAGAACCACCGAGCAGCCACGAGCAGCTGTCAGCTCCCCAACATCGTAATTCCGCACTGCAGCACAGGCAGGGTGAGATTGGTTGATTCATGCGCACCACCGACGTACAGTACGCCTTAGTACACGGCGCCATCTTGCCCCCACGTGGACAATCGGGGTTAAGTGCCTTGCCCAAGGACACAACGCGGGAGTCCAGATCGATAGCTCAGACGGTCACTCATCCAAGGACTAACCGGGCTCGACGTTGCTTAACTTCGGTGATCTGACGAGAATTGGTTACCGCAACGCCACAGCGCCCCCATAGTTCTTATTAAACGATGTATCTATGTTGGTGTGACATTGTTGCGGAAAATATGAACATGTGTCGTTTTCATCTGGTGCGATATTGTATCACTATGTCTTGAGAAAAGAGAAGTTGAGTCGACACTTGCCGTAAAATTTTATTTAAAATCACATCAAACCCGGATCAAAATTAAGATTAAATCAAATTTAATAAAATTATAAGAAATACTGCTATAAAAACCGAAAAAAACATTCCTTCGATTAGTTTCGTCGTAAATTTCTTCTTTTTTTTTCCTTTCGAAGAGGTACCAGTCCAATCCGGTGGATTAATTCTAATATCCATTCACCACCTAATGTTTATTCCGTAGACCATTTACAAGCTACACTTCTTTTCCCACGTACAGAATTGATAGGGGGATGCAAGATCAGGGGCATCCAATCAATAAAAATAAGTAACCACATCTATACGTTGTGTGTTGTCATCAGACCAATTTTGAATACCGAAGGTGAGTCGGCTTATTCTTGAAACAGTGCCAAAAAAGCTCTCGTAAACAGAAATCGTTCCTTGTGAGCATAAAGGTGCAATGCTAAATCGTTGAGTTGGCATCTTCGTGCTCGCCTTTGATGAAATATCCTTAATAGGTATTCATTATAGAGGGGGTGTCGCTAAGGGGGTGAAGGGGTGGGGGTGAAGGGTGTGTGACATCTCCAATAATATTTTCAGTCGAAACTGTTTAATTTTTTTTTCAGCCTTAGATGTCGACTCACTCTTGATTGTTATCATATATTTTCGTATGAACCTAGTTTTGATACTTGGACGCATGTCACACGCAGTCGGTTATACAAATGGAGATATGAAGTACCCGATTCGGGCTGATGGGAATTCAGCGTTACAATTCTAGAGTGCTTGTCCGTTCATGTTAGTTAAATAAGATGTTGTGTCGTGACTACTGCTTGTGTATTTGTGCCATCCAAAAATAAACTTCAAAGGATATCTTAAGGCTTTTTTAACCCTTTATCCAACGTAAGACCAAAACCGGCCAGCGCTACTCACGAAAATCGCCAATTCATTTTCGTTATTTTTTTCATTTTTGTTTTAAAAACATAGGTTATGACCCCTCTTTGGAACGAGCTCGTCGAGCTCGTTCCAAATAGGGGTCATAATCTATGTTTTTGAGACAAAAAATTAGTGATTCAAGAATTTGCCTTTCATGTTAGGTAAAGGGTGAACTATAATCCACAGAGAGTAATATTTCAAATTCATCATCAAGGCATGTCTTCCTCGAAGGCATGCCTTGACGATGTAGCTGGTTGATTTGATCTATTCGTGACTTGAACCCTCACAATCAGGTAAAAACAGGTTTACACCCCAATTCGGTAGTATTCGCGGCGCCCCTTTTCGCATGTTATATGATAAACGACAATGCCAATAATCGCATTGAAACGCATGTGTGGGGATAAATATTTGACACCAAAAACGCTGGCAATAAACTTCTCCTGTGCGAGAAGACCATGATCCACAATATCCATGAGATTCTTTTAATAAATGCCTTTTCAAAGCAAGGTAATGGTTTCCAGTAAAGAGAATTAACTTCAAAGTGTCTAGAAATACACTTGATATTGATTTAATGCTCAGTGCTTTAATGCAAAGCTGTGGACAGTCGCCGTTTGTCAATTATCACTCCGTGTGTGATCACGAAATGCTATCAGAATATTAGTTCGTTTGACAATGATAAAATCGTTTGTCATTTTAACATTGTTACCAAAACAGAATCCTGGACGTCAAGACACTTCAGGTTATAGGTCGGAATATGGCCTAATTTTACATTTACTTTTTTGTTGCCTTTCTTGACATGATAAGCAATCGACGACAGTAAGGCGCACATTGTCTGGGTTGGGTGTGTGTTTGGATTGGTTTCCAGCTTGTTGACTGCCTCTTGGGCTGGATGAAATAGGAATGATAAAACCGATACCCATACAATATATATAAACGGAGAACATGTGCTCTGATACGGTGTCCTAATTACTCGATCATATATGACCATCCTGCTGTCGAGCGTCAATGGTCGAGTTTTGAAGACACTGCGCACGCTCAAGTTTTGGACATCAGAATGGGACCCTAAAATAGACTTGGCCTTATGTTTCTCCAATTTCTCATGCATTCTTTGTGTCAGTTAATATATGAGCTGTGAGTCTGAAACTCTAGATTCTAACATGCTTGGCGAGCAGCTCCCCGATTTGAAGTCTGGTATTCCTGCTCTTGCTAAACTGCTGTACCAGTGGAGTGTTCACATGTGAGGAGACGTTATCCAAAATACTTTGTGAATTAGTGGAAACACTCCTGGAGCGAATGATTCCTGGAATGCCGGTTAGAGTATTTGAAAGCTGATCGGACCTACGTCCTAATGTGGGAAGTTATCATTGCCAAGGAGGAACATAAACCGTGATGTAGGTATGGTATCTACTTTGTGAACACTGATGTCCACCAGTTACGGGTATATCGAAAAAAGCCATTGTTCCGACTGATAACGCCCACCAGTTGTCGTAAGGAGAGGAAAATGTGACCATAAATAACCACACTGGGGATTGTTGCAGATTGAAACTGGGAGATGAAATGTCAGAGTCAAGCAGCAAACACTGGTCCAATAAGGCCAAGGACTAGTGTCCCTCGCCCTCGGTGTTCCGGTACGAACTCGGTAGGGAAACAACGGCTTGCCCTTAATGTTGTATGGTACAGAGAGTTGAACAGTGTGGGGAGAACGACATCACGCCGTTTAAATTTTGAGCTTACTTGACAAAAGAGAATTATCCAATATTAGCCTCCTTTGATTATGGCGAAAGCTCCTAGCAACAAATGGGCGTACTTCCGCCCCGGTTATTGTTGCACAGATGGCGTTTAGCGTAGTTTGTTTGTTTTTTTCTAGCAGTTTAACGACACTTTCAACAACCAAGTTTTACGAATTGAGGACGCTAGAGTACCCAGAAGGAACCGAGAGTACAGAGCAGAGGCGACTATGTGCCTCTCCAATTTACTAATCCAACGCGAGCAGAGTTTAGAGCGGTTGAAGGTATGGTTTAATTCCGGGAACGGGCATTTCTGATTCTCGTTTTGAAAGTCAGTCACGATACGGGTTTTCTGGATGTCGTTTCTGAATTTCAGTCCAGGTACCCGGGAAATTATTGGGACTGAACCGGGAATAAAAGGTCGATTTCCGCTTCTAGTCTATAAATGTCCCGGGCATTAGACCTCATTTTCAGTATCGGTAACCGGGAAATTCCTGTTCGCGAGATAAACCATAGCGCCAAAGGCGATGCTGGTCTGGGAAGAAATTGATATTCGCCGTAATCTCATAAACTATAATGCGCAATCATTGATACCGTGGTCTATGAATTTCCCGGATATCGGGATTGACTTTCAGAACCTGGAGCCGCAGAGCTATGAAATTCATGTTCCCGGTATTAAACCTCAGTTGAAGGCAAGTAAATCATCGACGTGCAGTGCGCCTTTATACACAAGAGTAGCGTGCCTCAACCGGATGAAGTGTCTTTCCCAAGCAACAGCGCAAATAGAGCGGGTAAAGATCAAAAAAAAATTTTTTTCGGTTTAGAGTCCAATGCTCTAATCAATGGGTCACCGCGCTCTGTTTAGAGTAATGACTATCATATGTTCCATTACCATTCACCTGAATCTTACTTGACAAGGAATCATTCAAAAAAGATCAGATAACACGTCCGGTGTAAAAGGAATGGAAGTCCGTAGGATCGTTAGTCCCTCTGGACTATTATTCCGCGGAATTATAGTCCTAGGTCTAACATTTCTAGGAATAGTAGTCCGCCGGACTACTATTCCTAGAAATGTTAGACCTAGGACTATAATTCCGCAGAATAATAGTCCAGAGGGACTAATTTTCCTACGGACTTCCATTCCTGTTACACCGGAACAAACATGTGAAAGGATGCAATATGGAAGTGGCCGACAACTTTGGCGCAAACCTAAACACCACTTAAGCATACAGTAGTGATTTCAACAATACAGTCATGATCTAAGGATGCGTATGTAGGCACCTGGATTTAGGAATTAGTGGAGTTACTGGAAGAGCGATTGGCAGAAGAATGGAATTCATCGAACAAAATTTATTTACCCGATTGGTTTGATTCCCAAGAGTAATATAGCATTTCAAATGGGCCTGTAATATTCCCGACATGATGCGATGAAGCCGTGATGCGGTTGGGATCAAATTCTGGTTGTCAAATATTTTGACTTCACGAGATATAAAGCAGGAAAAAGTATTCCCCAGCGAAATACAAGTTTGAATCATGGATACGCACTTAATTGTTTATATAGCGCAAGGAAATAAAAAACAAGAGTATGCGTATGCATTTGAACTGTTTTCTCAAACGTCGGAAGCGTGTTAAGATAGGGTCGATAGTGTTCTACGGGAATAATGTGGTGTGAGGTCAGTGGCATGTTTCCTTACGAAAATCCAGAAAACGTCTCTAAACAGAAACTTCTTATAGAAGTCATTTATAAACAGAAAAAACAAAATCCTCAATGTAATAATTGATCCACATTTATCCAATACTGCAAATAGTGGTCGCCACAGATTTATTTTCTTTATTTTTTTTAAATATAAACGCTTGTTTTCAAAAACAAAATTAACTAGAGAAACATAATTTACTGCATCCAGTAAATTCAAGTCTGTGTGAAAGGGTTAAAGCAACAGAAATAAACAGAATGGCAAGATAATTCATGGAGACTTATTTTTCTTTTTTTGGGGGGAGGGGGGGTACTTTTAAAGAAATCAGTAATAGGTTTTCGTTAATAGTATTTAAAGATATCCATACAGAAACCAGAAAAAGCATAAATGTGCATAGCATTCAAAGGGTTCGACCAAGGAATCAGAAATGGACATTCCTTGCTCTGACACTTATTTGAATGATGTTTAGTGCAGTAATGTGTGTATGGAAATGGCTATTATTATTCTCACATAGCTTGAAAATCTTTGGATCCTACATTGAAGTCTTGAGGGGGATAAAAGCATTGAACTGAATAATTTATACTTTATTTCTTTGTAAAGCAAATGGTTTCTCTCAACTTGGTTTGAGGAGCTGACATCTGATTGAAATAGCAGATAACATTTAATGTTTGACAGCTTCCTCTACTTCTGCTTACATTATTTCCACTGTGAATAAATACAACGTTGCATTGCTTCAGGAGAATTTACTGTAACAGAAAATTAGAGGCTGTGACATCACGTGGCCGACTGGGTCATACTCAAGGGCCCTAGTGACCTGAAAAACATAGAGCGCCGGGAACTCGTGACTGTCTGTCAGTATGCCAAAATTAAGCGAGATAGAGTACTCGTTTTCGAATTATCGTGCGGACAATGAAGTGCATGGAATACAGAAGAGAGGAGGATAAGAAAAATAAGAAGAAGAAGAGAGAAGAAGAAGAAGTAGAAGAAGAAGAAGAAGAAGAAGAAGAAGAAGAAGAAGAAGAAGAAGAAGAAAAATAAAAAAAGAAAAGAAAAAGAAACCGTACAAAAACAATAGTCTGTGTGTTTCACACAGATTAATAACCTCTCAGTGGAATGAGATTAATAAGTTCATAAAGCTCACATCATAATAATAACACTTTGGCCAGTCGCTGATTTGTGGCGGTTCTCGTATGAGAAGGCCTTGGTTTCCCCTGTTCTACCCCAACTGCATCCCTATTCCCACGCTTCTTCTCTCCTCCCAACACTCGGAGACGAACTGCTTGATGACATTCCTTGCCCCATTCTTCCCAATCTCTCCGATTAGCATATTAACCCTCTCCTTTGAGTCGCCCCCTAACCACATGTCCTTCATTCTCCCATCCCACTTCCCCATTATACTCCCCGTGAATCGTGTTCTTTTAGACTGGTATTTTGGGCATTCTAGAAGAAAGTGTTCCAGGGTCTCCATCACGCCCAAATTACACATCTGGCACTCCTTTTCACTGTTTTTCCCAATTTTTCCCCACAGCTCCAGAGACCGCGACCTCAGCTTGAACAACAGTGACCCCCCAAAGGTGCCATCAAGATACTCTTCAAAACCAGTTTTCTCTTTATCACGCAGGCCACCCAAAGATCTCTTTGATTTGACCCCCTCTCGCCAATTACGGTAACAATCCTCCATGACCCTTTCTCTGACGATCTTTTTACCCTGGTATGCCACAACGTCAAGTTCCGAGATCTCCAATGAGTAGTTTTCTACTAGCTCCCTCACTTGGACCATCCACCCCGTCTTGATATTTGAGTTGAAAGTTCTCAGGAACATTACTTTACACCATCGGCTGTCGGGGAGATTTACCAAATAATTAAGATAACCGAGTTTCAATAGGTCTATCCTGTTCTTGATCCTCATCCACCCCAGCTCACCCCAGTGAGTGTTTATTCATTAATTTAGAAAACAAATGTTTAACTGGTAGATTGCTAAATTATTTGTGGTCATCAAAATTTGTCGACATATCTTTGCCTTGTTAAATTTATGGGAGAGAGCCCATAGGCACTCTCCCATAAACTGTAACACGGCAAATCCTTAACGATTAAATAATTTCACTTCGAAGAAAATATGAAGTACACCCTCTGATTATGAAATCTTTAAGATGGGTTGCCTGTACTTCAGAATAAAGCCAAAATATGGACTTCCAGCACTCTACCAGTTAAATGTATTTTTTTTTCAAAAAAACGCGTTATTGTCATTTATAAAGGCCATGAGCAAACAGTTGATTTAACCCTCTACATACTATGTCCCTGAATTAAATCGTCGTACACAATACTTCCTTCTGGGGCCCCGAAAAACTTCGGAATCACCTGCATGATTCAATTCAAATTCGCTCTTAACCCGCTGAGTATTTTAAAGATATTTTCCATCAAATCTAGTCATGGTTCCCCCAGAAATCTTGAGTGAAAACATCCATTCAATTTCCAGGGAGAAAATTTCATTAAATGAGCCTACATTATACTTATTTCAGTGGCAGTCGACATCCCGTCCTTACCAGGAAATTGCCACCAGCAGAATGCACGGAGTTAATACGTTCGTTGAGATTCGAAAATCGCTGGAGAGTTCCCCATAACTGAACAGCGGTCGTACAGTTGTACGCCGTGGAGTGGTCGTTATCCACGCGTGAGCAGTTCTGTGCATGCATGTATTTACCAGGTAATACAAATCATCATCAACAAAATTTTAATTACTGAAGCACCGGGTTGTAACCGGTGCTTCGTTAATTAAATTTTTAATGATTATTCCTATAATTAGTGTTTGGAATCTAATATTACTGCATCCGCAGAAATTACCTGACCAGTCCACGGCGGACGTACTGTAGTCTTCTTAATTTCCGCCACAGTCACTTTTCAACGTGTTATTATAATATATTAGTATAACTCCTTTCAAACTATTCTTCTATCGCCTTGCCTCGTGTTGTGCAAAAGATGAGCTCCTGCAAAATCCACATGTTAAATGAATTTGCCATGGGCATTTATACAGCGACAATGAGTGTGATAACTGAATATACAATACGAAGGTAGAGCCGTCTCACATTATATTCCATAGTTGTCGGAAGGAAATATTCGAAATGCAACAATGATATTCGATTCCAGGTTCGATTCCTCCTGAAATACCCTGCCAGATTCTTTTTGAGATTTGATTGGTTCGAAACCTGAGATACGCAAGGCCTTACTTTCTTCAGAAAATGAACAGTTTATCTCCGTCAGGTGATTTGGTAATAATATAATCCTACAGTCCTGTGACCACCCCGAGTGATTCTCCTTTCATCTCGCTCCGGGTTCTAAGGGTAGATCACGACTCGTCTTTGACTCGTCGTGATCTGCCCTTAGAACCCAGAGCTCGACTCGTACACATATTTTGTACATCCACATAATGGTAACAATCTCTGTTTATTACTTTCCAAAGTGTGGTTTACTGGGATTTCCGGGTTTGATTATAAACGATAACTTCACAAGTGAATTATGCAATCAACAGTTGAGTCATGTATCCGTGCGCGCAAACGAAGACGCTTTGCCATGGGTGTAATGGGGACTTCATTCTTTTGTTTTTTTTAACCCTTTACCTAACATGAAAAACAGACGACACTTGCAAAAAAATTCTTGAATAACTATTTTTTCCACTTTTTGTCTCGAAAACATAGGTAATGACCCTTCATGGGAACGAGCTCGACGAGCTCGTTCCAATGAGGGGTCATAACCTATGTCTTAGAGGCAAAAGAAGTGACGATTTTTCAGAATAGCGCTGGGCGGTTTTGGCCGTTACGTTAGGTAAGGAGTTAAATAATATAATTATCGTTAATAATGAAAAGTAATAAAGAGAGTAATCGCTTGACTGGACTGGTTACGTGAAATAATTCATTCGAGGCGAGGGACTATATTGTAAAACACTCGTGCGCATTCGCGCACTCGCGTTTGTACAACGTCTCTCGCCTCTCATGAATTATTTCGCGTAACAAGTCCAGTCAAGCGATTACTCTCTATTGATATGATTCGAAATAGGCTGAAGATTCGATTCCATTCTATTTCAGTCTCGCGAATTCAGAAATTTTCGAATTGTCGAGATGTTCTCAAGTTTCCATCAAATGTCTCTTCTTGGACACTTTTTTCAATCGCCAGATTTTTTGAACCCTTGTAGATAAGAGTTCAACGAAGTTCCATTTCCGAAACCTGTGTGATTCCGTTTGTGTAATTTTATGTTCTTTTGAATGACTTTGTCGAACAGATAGATTGCCGTTGAATACGAACGCTGAGCGCACGAAAAAGAAAACTACCGTAAGAAGTTGCACTATCAGCCACTTGAATAGGGACGACATTCGATTCAAGATTAAATTCAAAAACCTCGACATTATTCGGTTCAACTCACACAATTGAGATTGGCTGAACCCCAACAAGAAAGTAAGAGAGGAATATGACGACCATCGTTGACAAGAAGCCTTTAGGTGATAGCTATGGGATGTCGAAATTACAAGAGCATTGCTTTTTAGAAAGAAGACAAGCAAACGCGATGGCAAATCCAGTTTCCAGTTAAGAAAAATCATTAAGTCTAAGATGAATGCGTACTTATTAACATTTGTCTAATTAAAACCGGTAGCACGTTAATCAGTTTAGAGGTGGCATTTTGGTTATTTGTACACATGTTAAAATCGAGAATTACAGCTTCAATCTCAAAACGTTATTGTTCTGATTACAGAACTATAATAAGTACAGGCGAGTCGTATCCAATCATCATCATATTCCATAGAGCTGTTGTATGGGATATTAGAATCCGTTAACAATTGGATTTCACGGTGAAAAGAGAATGACTGAGGTCCAAATATGATGGAACTCACATGCATGTAGATGTTTTGCGGCTGTTCAAGTGGATTAAACCTCCACCGAGACATCCTCAATAATAACCCTCCACCGTGACATCCCCCCATAAATTTTCAGTCGGGACATTTTCTTCCGAACGGGAAACTTACATATCAATTCTCTCTTCCTAGTAATCAGGTACTTTGTTAACCCTTTGAACCCTTGTGTTATCGTCCATGTCAGTTCAATGGCTGCAATTGGAAGAGTTCATATTGATTTTTTGGGGGGTAGACCAATCAATCCGCATTTTAAACGATTGAGGCTGCACGTTGAAACTATTGATTGGTCTACCTCACACATTCACTTAGCTGCCACCCTTCTTGATGAAATTATGGAGTATCGCATGGAGGGCCAGAAATCGGCCTCTCGGGTTCAAAGGGTTAAAATACTATATTTGATATATGGACTTGTGGGACACACACAGTCGGTCATACAAATGGAGATGTGTTGTACACTACTCGGGATGTATGGGCCCAGAATGACCAACTCGGAGTTCCTATATGGTATGTGTTAATTAAATAACAAATTGTGTCATAACCACTAAAAGTTTCTCTTATTTATTCACTAATCAATTTCCATAATATTCTTATGTTTTTAACTATAACCTCAACTGACTAATATTCCAACTACGACACCAAGACAAGCATTCGACGATGGCATGCCTTGATGATGTAGTTAGAATAGGAGTTAGACGAGATTTGGGTCATCACAGTCGGGACAAATCAGGTTCACAAACCACCCCATCCACCTTGACAAAAATGATTGATTGCAATGACGTGTAAAGAATGACAGGTAAAGTTATAGCCAATGGACCCCGGGGTTCAATGTGCATTTTACTTGTAATTAAGACACTAAGTACTTAATATGGCGCCAGTAAAGGCAGAAAATCATAAAACTACACTGACGCAATGAAGCCCGATTGCTTTCCATGATTTACTTTTAACCTAACAAAACTTGAAACTGATACTTGGAAATACAATTCTCGTGGACTATATTGATTTTATTGTTCACTTCTGATAAGCAGTAAATTGACACATAGTATTCATTACAATGGGGAAATACAAAAGGGACCTAAACACAGGATAGTGTAATTCAACGCTGCTGCGCTCATTACTTACCTCTTTCGTACCACCCCAGAACTCGATGCTTTGTGGTACGGGCGGGGGTCTGAGGCAATCGCTACACTTTGAGCGGTGACTGCCTCCGCCCTGCTGTCTTACCAGTGGTACATACTTTCCTGCGCAACCTGCAGATATCCAATGTTTCAAACTCGGACGTTTGTGTAGTAAACTTCGCAAATTGAGACAATTTAAAACAGCGGTATAACCAAAATTGCCTTGCACATTGTACTAAGGTATGAACATGGTGATTTGGTGCGAGGCCTGAAAAAAGCAGTCTGACATTTCCAGAATGAGGTCCCCAGAAGGTGAATTTGATGATGCTATTCCATACAGTGGGCCAATTTATCCTTTTTGTGTTTAGTTTTGAGAACCTCGTTCAGATTGAGGTTCACAGAGGGTAAATTTAGTGATGCTACCCTCTGGGGACCGCATTTTGCAGATGACAGTCTGCTTATTTTCTGACTTGTGTGGTGCTCGGCGACCTGACTGGTATCAATGTACTAATACTCGAACTTGAAAGACCACGGTAAACTTGCAGATCCGCAAACAACTTTCCTTACCACTGGTCCACGAAATACAAATTTGTTTCTAAGACCCCCCCCCCCCCCCCCCACCTACCCACCCCCACACCCCCAAGTTGTAGCTTAGCAAATAAGAGAACGAGTTGTTGTTCATCCACGGAAGGTCGACCACCAAGCTACCCTGTGCTTGCTTCAAGCATGAGAGGCTTTGATATTGTGTAGATTCCTTACCTCTCTTCCTCACCAATGGCAGCTTTCTAATTTAGATGTAAGGATCTCAGAACATACGTTTATTACACGCCTGTTCTATGAAATCCCCATCTACATCAACACTAAACCTTGCGGTAAATGAAAATCTGTTCCGCACACATGTGTGGAACAATACTCGTTGACGGACTATTTTTAAATAGAAGCGAAATTTCACTGGAATTTTCTACAAATCGTGCACCGCAATTACAATTTGAATCGCTAGCGATAGCTAAAGATAGTAACACGGGTTCCCCTGGCAAATTTGATTGGCGATAAAATGTGCTCTTGTTTTGATAGTAACTGTTGTCAAATGAATTGCTCAGTGTCCTTCTAATAATTGTTTTATAGACGTGAAGGCGTGTAATACACGTAAAACGACAAACACGTGTGAACGAGTTAATCGATATGGCATTTGTGCCATCGAAGAAGGATAAAACTCGAGGCCTCTCGTTTCATCCTTCCGCGCTGGAACTTGTGCCACATCGATTAACCCATTCACACTCGTGCCTCGTTCTGTGTATTTATCACATAAAGACAACCAAATAGCTTCTTACAGAAAATATCGTTTACTACATGTCTAGTATGTGAATGATGCCAGAAATCAACGTCTACGTCGTAACATTGTTAGTGATTGGTTTCGGATAGAGAACTGAATTAATCTTCTCTTCATGAACAGTTTACCAAAAACAATTAGCAGACGACAATTTCAAAATGAAAAAAAAAAACAACAAAAAAAAACCCAAAAAACATTTCCTGAATAACTAAACATTTTCATTTTTTGCCTAGGATACATGGCTTATGATCCCCTCATTGGAACATGCACTACGAACTCGTCCCATTGGTGGTGAGCTATGTTTTCCAGTCAAAAATTTAGAAAATAACGTAATTTGTTTGGTGATCATTACGTTAGATAAAAGGTAAAATTGCACATAATGTGATAAAAACGACTCCAATTCATCACGATTTGACATTAAATTTCTTAACCTCGTTTGCTAAAATCGACCTGAGCCTCGGTAAACCTCGGTACAGACGTTTTATATAAAATCGCAACTCATTAGAGACCATTCACGTGTCGGTGGAAATAACGTGATAAAATATGCATCGCTAAACTGAGAATGTGTATCGCATCACATTGTATTGTATCGTGAGTATTATAGATGATAAAATGAGTTGTTGAATCATCAGTTGGGTGAATAAAAGACGGCCATTTGTAACACATACTGAAACTTGAAAATGTTTAAAAATACAAAATTAAACCTAGTAGATATATTTTTAAATGTAATTATATCGAAGCTCCGTGTACATAATTATAGTATACAGACACTTCCAGGATCTGCATTTTCTTATTTTTTCATGGAGTTCTCACAGAATGCCAGACTCATATAAGTCATATGTTAACGGCTGAGACCTCCTCGCAGTATTCTGCAGAGCCGGAATGTAGTTTTTAGGCTTGATGCGGCCTGACTACTGTTCCCGGTCCAAAACATAGCTTTTGGCCGCTCAGTCAAATGAACTCAGGTGGTTCCGATGATTGACCATAAGCCATGTTTTGATTCACAAGAAGAAAATGTTTAGGCGTTCATGGTGTTTTTTGTGGTGGTTGTTGTTTCGTTGTTTTTTCAAGTGTTGCCCACTATTTGTGTTGGGTAAATGGTAAAATGGTTAAATGCTCTCAGAAGTAAAGAATGCCCTACGCAAAGACAAGCTATCGGGTTGCCAGAAAAATTAAATATGAAATTACCAACTTGTCGTGGAGTTTGCGCAGACTGTCGTTCAGGAAACGTGGTTCGACTTTGCTTAAAAATGTACATATTCTTTAATGGTCTAGATGTAGATATTTCAATCAGTATTTTATTCACGGCGAAAACATTAATATATAGGCACTATTAGTGGAACTGCAGGCGTAATAATAAATCTACAGCTGTGTGAAGTCTTCGTCCATACTATTTAGTAAACAAAGATGTCTATTAGTAAACATTCAGTACGACAGCCGTGGATTGGTCACTTTCCACGTGTTGACAATCTTTCCACGGACACAACAATATTAGATTCCAGCCATTAATTATTGGAATAATCATCAACAATTTTATTAATGAAGCACCGGGTACAACCTGGTACTTCATTAATTTAAATTTGTATGATGATAATTTTTATTGCCTGGTAAACGCATGCGTGGACATCACTTCCCATGCGTGGATTAAGGCCAGCTCACGGCTACTGTACGATAATCAAACAGTCCGTCACGTCTCGTGTAAAAAAAGAAAATAATTGTTCATAATAGTTTTAGATTCGGTCGAATGGAATATATCAGTTGGACGAAAAAGCGAATCGTTCAGGTTCGCTTTTCCGATCAATTGGAATATTGCGTCCGATTAAATTAAAAAGATGGACTATTTCAGGGCTAGAGTGATTCCAGGCCATAATGTTATCAGCTTCGTTTAAGAACTGACTGATGACTTGCCCGCGTGGAGCCAAACGGTGGGCATTACACTGTTAGTACCCCTAAACAATTTTAAAAAATCTTCTCTTGCAAAGGCACCATGAATGCGCCACTAATGTGCTTCCTATGTAAAAAGGCAGACTGCATATAGCAAAGCAATGTGTTTGAAATTAATCCTTTTCAAAATGATAGAAAAAACACGCAGAGTTGGCTAATTCTGTCATTTTCAAATGATACTCTTTTTATAGCCATCAGTGTCCTGGAGTATTAAATGTGAGACTAAAACATGAACAGCAATGTTCCTCTTTATGTGCAAAACATTTTTCGCCAAACAGTTAGTTATTTTAATAGTCACATAAGAAGAAATGACGTTGTGTGGGTTTGGATTTAATGACATGAGAAATGAGAATATATGTAGAATGCAGTAAAATACATGAAAATTAAATTTTGTTTTTCTGGATAATGCAGTCAAAACTTGTGTTGGATTATGTGTGACACCAAACTTATCACAGAAAATTTGTTTCCCTATAACACACAATCCACATGCGCAAAGGAAAATAGACTATTCCAATCCCGCCCAGGAAAATTGTGTACAGAAAAGTGCGAAATTAATCGGAAATAAATTTTGTCTGACGGTACTCATGTTTGTACAGCCGAAACTGGTATTGGATAAAGCGAAATACAAACACCTATAACTCAAAATTTGTTCGCCATTGATTTTTGATGCAGTTATGGAAAGCAGAATGAGCTATTCCATTTTTTGTTTCTGGACAAATGAGTATAGAAATTTGCAAAATTCACTAAAAATCCATTTTTTTCTGACAGTACTATTCTTTAAGTGTCCAAAGCATGTGTTTGATTAAGCCCCAGAGCATAACCTACCATAGATGATTTGTTCATCAAACATCTCTACATATAGCAAACCCATGTGTTTGAAATTCCTTTCCAAAATGTTAGAAACAAGCAACCAAAGTTGGCTACTTTTGGTATTTTCAAATGGTACTCCCATTCTGGCCAGCATTGTGCTGCTTGAGAGTTAAATCTGAGGTTAAAAGTAAACAGTAACTTTCTTCTGTAATCATTGTTGCATCTATCCTCACCAAAATAATTGTTACAATAAAATTTGGCGAAAATAACAATTATTCCGACAGTACCCTTATGGGACGTCTCAAATCTGGCAAGAGTTAAACTTTTAATAATAACATACAAAACAAAATTTGTCATACTCTGACTGCTGCGTGCAGCCATAGAAAACATTCAGCGCTCAATCAATTAGAAATGGAGTAAATCGTCAGTTAAATTTACCACATTCCGAAAAGATGGGAGTTTTTTTGGACGGTACCTAATTTTATGCAGCCAGAATGGGCATAGGGTTCAACTTTACAACCAAACTTACAACACAAAATATGCTCGGTAGTGAATTGTGAATACGGACATGCAAAGTGTTTGAATTTAACCCTTTCCAAAATGATAGATAAAAAGCAACCAGAGTTGTTTAATTTTGACTTTTCAAACGGTATTCTTATTCGCACCCTCATTGTGCTTGAGGGTTAAATCTAAGATTAAAAAATAAACAGTAACTTTCTTCTGCCATCATTGTTGCATCTATCCATACCAAACAAATTGTTACACCAACCTTGCAATTAGAGAAATGTGCCATTGAAGTTGGTCAATTTAGAAGACCAAAATTCTATATTCATATCATTTTTGGCCAATAGGGATTAATTTTGAAATATTTGTGTTGTAATTTTGGTGTATCATTTTATGCTTTAAATGTTGGGAAAATTTGAGCTAAATAACTGTAAACAATTTTGAGACTTTTGAAATATGGTGAAATTTTGATGGTTTTGTCAGAAAAATTTTGAAAATAACCGTTTTCACAAATATGACGATACCTCATTTCACTGGATTTTATGGTATTACATAACTATGAAAAATTTGGTTAAAATCGTACTGCTTGTTTTTGTGCAATGCAACAGACAAAATTGACGGCGGAAAAAAAGAAAACCCTTTGAAAAATAAGAATAACAAGAGCCTTTCCCAAACTGGGTTTTGGAAAGCCTGAAAAATAGAAAAATCTTTTCCACATCCCAGCTGCATATTCACAGGAATATTTTGATATTTGGTAAACAGAATCCTTATCAGAGTGAGGTTCAAGTTTGTTCAAATGAAGTCCATGGATTCAAATTTCGGCTCCCTATTGGAGCCCAAATTTTAACTTAATGTAATATATGACGTATTTTCTTTACACATGTTTTCTTCAGATTTACTAGTCAGAATCATTATGGGGGTCAGATTCCTTGGATCAAACAAAGTCCCCCGATTGAGATTTGGACTCCCTATGGGACCCAATTTTTCACTTAGTGCAATAAGAGAGATATTCGTTTAAAATACTTCTTTTTATGATCCACCTTCTAAAAGTGTCTCATGTTTGGTATTCTGAATCCTTAGGGGAGGGGGAATTTAAATTTCTGAATTGATATTTGGGCTCACAATGAGAGCCAATTTTTTCCTTAATGTAAAATGAGGAATATTCTTTGAGAATCCACTCGCAAAATCTTTTATTACTTGATAATCAGCATCCTTGGGGGGAACAGATTCAATTATGTTTAAATCAAGTTCCGGGGTCAGGGCGCAAATTTTAACTTTATGCAGTATGAGGAATGTTCTTTAAAATCTTCTTCTCCAGATCCACCTGTTAGAACCGTCCGGTATTTGGTTCTCAACATCCTTTGGGGGTCAAATTTATATTTGTTTAAATGAAATCACTTGGTCCATATTTGGGTTTATTATGTGAGTTCGAATTTTAACTCAATGCAATATGAGGACTATTCTTTGAAAATTTTATTCTCCAGGTCCACCAGTGAAAATCTGTTTATACTTGGCACGCCATCCTTGAGAGGGTCAGATTCAAGTTTATTAAAATGAAGACACTGGGTTTATAATTGCGATTCCTAAGGTAGTCTGAATTTTAACATAGTAATCTTCTTCTTTTGAATCTATTGATGTATAGTATGCAACACCATTAGGTGTCTCAGATTCAAATTTGTTCAAAGCAAGTCCATGGGGGGGGGGGGGGGTCATATCATGGCTATGTATGGGAGGCCAAATTTTAATTTAGTGGAATATGAGAAATATTGTTTTTGAAATTCTTCTTCTCCACATCAACCAGTCAGAATCTTTTGATATTTGGTATACAACATCCTTATGAGATTCCGATGAAGGTTTGTTCAAATCAGAACCCTGGAATTATATTTGGGCTCCGCGTGGGATCCCAAATAATACCTTCGTGCAGCTTGAGAAATATTCTTTAAAAATCATTTTTTTCTTCCACATTATGAATCAGTCATATTTGGGTTCTGCGGTGTTCACAAGTTAACGATGCTGAATCGGGCATTACCTCCTTCTTTGAACAGGCGAGTGATTAAGGCCTCTTGGTCCTCATGTTTTGAGAAGCAGGCACCGCGTCTTGATGGTTTCATATTCAGTAGATGTGTTTCATATTATCTTTGAAGTGGAACTATTTAGTGTGTTGGGATTTGCTTTGTTACAATGTATGGGAGAGTGCCTACGGGTAGACATTCTCCCGAAAATTTTAATCAGCCTAGAGATGGGAACAAATGTTCAAAGCCAAACATAATTCCGCACTCTTCCAGTTAAAGGCATCCTTTTTGTTTCTTTTATTAGAGATTAACGACACTTTCGACATTAGTGGTCACCACAATGCTATGTCGGAGGTTTTACAGGTGGAGGATGCAGGAGGACCCTGAGAAAACCATCGAGTAACGAGTAAATGTCAGACTCCCAAACATAATAACTCCGCACAAGCAGGGTTAGCATTGGCTAAAGACACGTACACCGTCGTCGCTCAGAACGCTTTAAGTGCACACCTCCACCATGCCCCCACACGGGCAATCGGGATTTAGTGTCCTGCCCAAGGACACAACGCAGTTACCTCTGATGGGGAACGAACTTTGAACTTTTCTGTTTGAATGCCGTACCACTGAGCCACCGTGCTCCCTAAAAAGTCATAGTTTGAAATTACTTAGAATTATATACGTTCGTTTCATATGCCCACTACAGCGGTTGCTTCATCTACATGTAAAATCTGTGTGTTGCTCATAACAAAACATTTTATTATAATATAAAATGGAGAGGTCCTAATATGGATCTCCCCCATGTTCAACACTTGTATGGATTCAATAAGAAAAGGCAAAACAAAACAACTAAAACCAGAGAGTTTTGTAAATCCTGTTCATACGTAGCTGACCCGCGTTCATGGAGATTTATGTTAACCCTTTGAGTCCGATAGGCCGTTTTTCATCCAAGGAACATGAGTTGTTTTAATTTCATTAAGTAGTTTGACTGCTGAGTGAATGATTGGGGTAGACCAATCAATATCATCAACGTGCAAAATATATTAATTGTTCTACCCCAAATAATGAGTATGGACTCTTCTAATTACTGCGATTGAACTGTCGTGGAAGATACCACCAGTGTTCAAAGGGTTCACTTAACAAGGTGTCTTATTTGAGTTTTCAAAACGCCCTCAGTGTCCCTATTTTTTTTCTCACTTCGCATGTTTGGTAGTTTCTCATTCAGCATCATTAATTATCTATGGTGCAATCTGAATTGCCCTTATACATGTTGTAGACCGCCAACAACGTCACATTTATAGACTCGATAGTAGATCTTGCCAATTACTGCGATATCCAACGAGTTACAGCAGATGCGTGTGGAACAAATTAGTCAGTTACTCGAGGGTTTATATGAAGTTTCCTATACCTGACAATAAGACAGAAACAATTTCTGCTAGTATGATGACTTTTGGAAGAAAAATAAATCACATGATTGAAAGAAAACAAAGTACTTATAATTAATTACATATTCAGTATGTAAAATAATTCAATCATGCATGGCTGTACAGGTGTGTTGTGTCAAGACTTTTGGATTCTGTCCTGTTGGTACAAATGGTGAAAAGCTGATAAGAGAAATATTTTAGATTGGGAGTGGGGTAGAACTGCTTGAAATGAATTTTAGCACTGCGTCCGTCTTGTGGGAGCCTTCTGTGTGACGTCCCCATTGGACCTTCTTTGGACTTTTGCTGACAAAAAGTCTCGAAAACTTTTTGAACGGGGCCCTCGACCATTAGTGGAAAAGTTACTGACATTTGGAAAAAAAATGGGATTTTTTATAAATTTATGACAGGGTTGCTTCACATTTCGACTTTCATTTTCATTTGCTTTCCTTTATCATATGACTGTCTGTAATGAGACCTTAACCAGTAAGGACTATTTCCAGCTTTTGCCAATTTTAACATCTAGAATCACGAAGGGGATTTTGAATCCAGCCGAGCCGAATCTCGAATTGATTCTTACCACTCTTCAAATTCTGGATATTGCTGCAGATAAACAGTCAATTTCAACTCAGGTATTTTATGAACACCAACTTGTCTGGTTAGCAGTTTGAACAACATTTATTGAAAAATGCTTGTTAATTACATGCAACAAATATAAGTTCTAAAATATCATGAACAATAAAGGTATTTTTTGGTGTAGTTACCACGGTCGATGCTCTAAGATGACTTGGAGCTTCCAATTGTTAGAATGAGCGTTGTCGGGTTATTGTGATTCCATCAGGACGGGACAAGACAAATGGGGGACCTGGTCAAACTGCAGAGAAGAAATCCCTGCATTAACGCCTCTTAGGGAGTGGCAAGGTATGATAATTCCATAACGGTCACAAAAAGGCTAAGAGAAATCTTTTGTAGTATTTTTGAAGGCCGGCGGTCATCCGCCATATATATATAGTATATTTGTGGCTTATGTGTATCTCAGGCTGTATGTGTGTTTTTTTAGTAATTGACTGAGTCAGTCGGGACACGGTCAAACAGCGATGCTGGTACATGTATCTGTTCTTGAGGATCACGATGGACAGATATTATGCAGCGGGTTGATATTCACCCGTCCGTATCCACTCTGCTGTTTTTGTGAGTGTACCCATACCTGTTAGCTGTTCCGCAGTAGCGTTGTTGGTATGTACGCTCGTTGATGTGATGTAGTGGTGTTATTAGTGAGTCGGTTGGGGCAGGGTCAACGGAGTGGGCGGGGGGGGGGGGGGTATTGAACAGATATCATGCAGCACGTGTTTGTTTGCCTATCCGTGTGCACTATAGGTGATTGCATGTGTGTCTGCCTATGCAACTCGGTATAAAGGACATGGTCTGAGCACGGTGAAGCTGCGACCTGCACCCACAAACAGTGCTGGCATCTTCTCGGGGGAGCGCGATGAACAGAGTTTATGCACATCGTAGCTATTGCATGTTCGTTTCCACCCTGGCATGGATGCGTGATATTTGTGATTGACAGGAGTCAGAGTTATCGATTTATACGTGAAAGTGTTTGGTAGTATTTTTTGACGAACTGGGGCTTATGGGTTAAGCCGTATTTTTATTTTATTTTTTTTTGTTGGGGGGGGGGGGGTGGGGACTGGTTGTAGGAGGGGGACCTTCGAACTATTTTTCCGGTACTAATTTATTTCGGAACTGAGCTCGCAATCTTCAAGTCTGTTAACCCTTTACCCAACGTAACGGCCAAAACCGGCCAGCGCTATTCTCAAAAATCGCCAATTAATTTTCATTATTTTTTTCATTTTTTGTCTCAAAAACATAGGTTATGACCCCTCGTTGGAACGAGCTCGACGAGCTCGTTCCAACGAGGGGTCATAACCTACGTTTTTGAGACAAAAAATGAAAAAAATTAGTTATTCAAGAATTATTTTTGCAAGTGTCGTCTGCTTTTCACGTTAGGTAAAGGGTTAAGTATTTTATTTGCGATGCTTTTAAACCGCGTTTCTAGTTTTGCAATATCTGCCTCGTCGTTGAGGGCTTTGGTTGAGGTTCGGGTGGGGACTCGTAGGGATACGGATAGGGCATGGTTCTGACGCGCTGAAGTTTAGTTAGGCTGCGTATTAGTGCCATTGGTTTTTAATATAATAAACTGTTAAACTGTCATAACAGTTTAGTTAAAATGTTATAACAGTTTAAAAAAAACTTATAACAGTGTAACCAATCTGTCAGCCTGTTTGCGTCACTGTAATTCAATATATTTAGCCGTTATAACAGCAAACTAATCCGGCAGCTCATTAGCCCCGTCATGATATAACAGTTATAACTGTTTAGTATATTATATTATAATGTCGCCAATACGCCGTAAGATTAATCAAACAGTTATAACAGATTAGTAAACTGTTCTAACAGTTAGCTAATCTTGTTATAACACTAAATAGTATTGACGCCAATACGCTACCAGATAAGTTAAAAATATTAAATTACAATGAAACTAAAACGCTGCCACATTTGTTAAACTTTATAACAGTTTGCTAAACTGTTGTAACAGTTTAGAAAACTGCTATAACAGATTAGATAAACAGTTTTGGCAGTTTAGTCAAACTGTTATAACAGTGTAACCGTCTTTATACTAAATTGCAATTGCGCTAATACGCTGCCCTGCACGGACGAAACATAATAATGGTATGCAAAGATCCATCAAATATATCAAATTAACGTCTCTCTATAACCTTGTTACTGCCTGCATAAAGAGACGAGGTTCCCGTTCGCGTGTCATTAGAATGCAGATTAACTGCAACATAAAATCAAAACTTTGACAGAAAGTCGTTGAAACGTGCAAACCGGTGTGCACTAACAAAATCACTTCGATCAGCCGATTTCCGTAATTTTTCTAGCGTTATACCGGAATGCAATTAATTTGCTTCGCCTATGTTCTCGGAGTCGCATTAACCTGCGAGTGAAGTAAGAGTTTGTGCATCGATTAAGGTTTCAATTTCCGCTTGCATTGCACACAAAGGAAGCACGGACCATATGCGTATAATGATAAACACGTGTAATTGTGTTTACAGAGGAAGTTATTAGGAAGTAAAGTCCTGGAAAGAGATAACTATCTTGAGGGTGTGATGATATTGAAATGACAATGTTGACTCTGTCCCGACAATTTTGCATTCTTTATCTTGATTTTATTTGTGTTAGCGTGAGTGGCTCATTCGACAGCTTTTTGGTATTTGTTTTTTTCCAAATTCAGCTGATGACAAAAGTTGTTGCCCTTGTGAGGATTTGACCTAAATATTTATTTTACGCTCGTGGCACTTTTGCACTAGGAGAACATGACTTTTTGGGAGAGATATTTATTTTACGCACTAGGAGAATACGACGTTTGGGGAGAGAGTCTAACTGGTTTAAAGACAACAACAGTTTCATCACAGGAAACAAGCAACCAGATTGACAGAGAATATCGGGCAGAGTACAGATAATAGTTCACTGCTCGGATTCGAGTACGATTTTTATCCTTGAATGGGGCGCGCAGGGGTTTATTTCACGAGGCTTTAGCCGAATGAAATAATTCGCGGCGGCCGACGATAGGATAACATCGTACTCGAATTCGAGCAGTGAACTTTTGTAATTATTTTATTTTCTCCTTATTTGTTTTCCCCAAACAACCATTTATAATTGATTCAGTGGTTCCTTTCAAAATTGATAAGCAGTCAGCAGTGATTGACGTATTTTTCATGGTAGTCGTATAATAAATACAGTATTCAGTGCAATAACATACACATTTCCAGAGCTTACTTCTTGGTCGATGTCCCTTAGAAATTCCTTTGTACATGTGGAATTTTTTCACTCAAAAATTGGTTTTATCCTGGTTGTTTTTTTAACCTGTAACCGCTTTGAACGTTAACCTACTACCAAAGTTACAGGTTGAGTGTGATGGGTGTTTTTGCAATTTGTTTACCCATCTGAATAAGGGGGCGGGGGAGGGGGCTATTCTTTATAACAAAAGTCTTAGTTGTTGGTCCGATTTCCGGTTGGGGTAATGCGGAGGGCTCGCTAAGTCAAGGTCATAAGTTTCTCTATTTACCCATTCTTCTTTCTCTTGTATTTTGAGCTCCATTCACATAATTCTGTTTTCAACTCATGCTTATACTCAGCTGTTTATTGATAATTTATTGAACTCAACAATGTGTACATATGTTAAAAGTTTGAATCGAAATTTTGGATTATCACAGCTGTATGACTGTCATCTCGTATCTATTTATGTGTAATTGCAATACGAGTGGAAACGACCTTGTATAAGCTATCAGCTTTTTATCGAATCCACATACATCATTCTACTGTTTCAGGTATATTCTGAAAGTTGGAAATAAATAAAAATATTGTTTAAACTAAAAGTCTTAGGAGGTATATTTGTAGTAGTTATCCTGTTGTTTCGGTTTATCCTCCGTGTGAGGGAATAATTGAATATGCACACAATTGTTTAATCATCCAACGTTAACCCTCTGAAACCGTGAGTCCGCTTTTCCGGCCCAAGAACATGATGAATGAGGGAAATAGACCGATAAATATTTTCAACGTGCAGGCTTAAGGCTGCATGTTGAAAATATGAATCGGCATACCATGAGTATTGATGATGGCACAAGTAATGGCCGTCAAACGGGAATCTAACTTCAGGTTCAAGACTGCTGCGGTACGCAATTTATGGGGGTAAATTAACTCTACAGTCAACGGATAAGAGACTACAAGTTAGTGCTGCATTGTCTTTTGCTACCATTACGGTGCCCACTGCTGTGTTAGGTCATTGCGGTTGGGAGCGTCATGCTTTCAAGGATCGAATCGATGATATTCCTGGGAGATTCCAGAAGGGAATGGCTGCAAAATATTTTTATTACGCGCCTGTTCTTTGAAATCCCCATCTATAGCAACACTAAACCAAGCTGAAAATAAAAATCTGTTCCGCACACATTTGCGGAACGAAAATCGTTGACGGTCGATTTTTAAATTGAAGCGAAATTTCACTGGAATTTTCTACAAATCGTGCACCACAATTACAATTTGAGCTAAAAATCGCCCACTGAGTTCCAGCGTGTTCCATGTGCCATTAGGCACATAGAACACATTGGAACTCAGGGGACGAAATAGTAACACGGGTTCCCCTCGCAAATTTGGTTGGCGATAAAATATGTTCTTTTTGTTAATAGTTGTCAAATAAATTGCTGAGTGTCCTTCTAATAATGTTTTTTGATAGGCGTGAAGGCGTGTAATAAACACAGAACGACACGCGTGTGTGAATGGGTTAATCGAAACGGCTCTTGTGCTATCGCGGAAGGATAAAACTCGAGGCCTGCGGCCTCTCGTTCTATCCTTTCGCCCTGGCAATCGTGCCATTAGTGGAATGACTCGATATACTCAACATTAAGGTCCAATATCACCGAACTAGAAAACAGGGGGCTAATTCTGATGGGAGACTTTAATGGACACATAGGTGATAAGGAAGAAGGCATAGAGGGTGGGGACAAGAAAGTCAACAGGAATGGAAGGAAGCTGTTGAACTTCACAAATTAGCTCGGTCTGAAGATTCTGAACAGAGACGCTAGATGTAAGGGGAAATGGACCTGGGAGAGAAACGTCAGAAAATCAATAATTGACTACATTCTCACAGATATGAATTTATGGAGGGAGGTGATAGGGGTAGAAGTGGACGATGGGGGAAAATGGAGTTGGATATTGATCACAACTTGATTACAGTGACGATGAGGGCCAAAAACCTAGAGAAAAGCAAAGGAAGCTTCAAGGAGGTTTGGGAACTCAAAAAGGATGCCGACTGGGCGAAGTTCGAAGAAAAACTGAAACCAAACCTTGCAGCCGTACACAAGGGGGGCAGTGTCCAGAAGGTGGCCGACGCCATAGTTGCGAGCCTAGTGGAGGCAGGGAAGGAAAGTGTAGGAAAGATTAGGGTGCCAACACGGGAACTTGGGTACAGAGTGAACGAAGAACTGAAAAGGGCCATAAAGGTTAGAAAAGCTAAATGTGCTGCATACAGGAGAAGTAGAAAACTTAAGGGGATGGAAAGCATTGAGACCATGGTAGCAAAGGAAGAATACCAACAAGCACGAAATAAAGTAAACAAGATTAAAGACGACAACCGTAGAGTGCGAAATAGCAGTCTTATTAGGACGATAAGAACGACAGGGGGTCGAGTTCGAGCGTATTTTGGAAATGGGTGAACAAACGTAACAAAGGGAATAACCCACAGAGCATTAAAGTAGATGGCAGAGTTACAGAAGAGCGAGATCAAATCGCATTAGAACTAGTCAAGCACTGGGAAAAGGTAAACGATAAGCGATGGGGCATGGGGAACCCACCAGAGTGTCCGAACCAGGTCGAGGAAAATCTATCGAACTTCGTGTGCAGCGAAATCAACTGAGGAGGTGCGAAGGGTGATCTCGAAATTAAGAAATGGAAAAGCGGGAGGGGTGGACGAAATTCCTATCGAGTTTATCAAAAAAGAGGGAGAGGAACTCTTGGAAAGCCTGACTGCCCTATTCAATCTAGCCATAGAAAAACAAGAGGTCCCAAAGGAGTGGAGGGAAAGTAAAGTGACATTTATTCACAAAAAGGGGGAAAAAGACGTCTTGGATAACTATCGAGGGATCTCTGTCAGCAGCAACATTGGAAACGTCTTTTGTAAAGACCTGTATGGGAGATTAGAGGAGGTGATCGAAGAGAAGGTTTTTTTGGGAGAAATCCAGAATGGCTTCAGGAAGGGAAGGAGAGTCACTGACCATCTTTTCACGCTATCCCAAATGATAGAATCCGCGAAAGCAAAAAAGAAAAAGATGTTCATGGCCTTTTTGGATGTTAAAAAGGCATATGATAGAGAATGGAGGGAGGGTATGTGGCGCAAGCTGGAGGCTCTGGGCTTGGGGGCGAGTTTGTAGGGATTATGAAAGCATTATATAAAGATGTACAGAGTGAACTTAGCCTGGGAAACATTACAACAAAACGTGTGTCTATGGAGATAGGCCTAAAACAGGGGTGTATCCTTTCGCCAATTCTTTTTGCAATGTACATCAAAGGTTTAGGAGATGAATTCCTGCATAGCGACGAGGGGGTTGCAGTGGGTGACTTGAAGATCCCAGGGCTATGTTTTGCAGACGATATGGTGCTAGTGTCAGAAAGCGAAGAGGGGCTAGCGAAGATGCTGGGAATTGTTGGGAAATATGGGAGCAAATGGAGACTCGAACTTATACCCGTGGGCCGCAAAGTGGACCCCACTCGAAGGTGGGGAGTGGGGGAGTTCTGCATTCTGGAAGGTAGCAGTAGATTTCTTAGTGTAGGAGAGACTAGTGACTATGAGTACCTGGGGGTAAATATAAACATCACAGGAAGAGGCATCTACCGAGACCACACAAATAAATTGATTCTGAAGGGGAAGCGAATCCTCAACAAAATGAAACTTATAGGGAGAAACAGTTTCAATAAGGTTTTCGTGGGGAAAACTATTTGGGAAATGGTGGGTCTGCCAAGTATAACATACGGTACGGAAGTTGTACCTCTAAACCACACAGCTGTTGGAAATCCTGCAGAACGATGCAGGCCGATGGATAACAGGTTCGAGTAATGCCGCAGGGCTAGAAGCGATCAGGGGTGAGCTTGGGTGGATGAGGATCAAGGACAGGATAGACCTATTGAAACTCGGTTATCTTAATTATTCGGTAAATCTCCCCGATAGCCGATGGTGTAAAGTAATGTTCCTGAGAACTTTCGACTCAAATATCAAGAAGGGGTGGATGGTCCAAGTGAGGGAGCTAGTAGAAAACTACTCATTGGAGATCTCGGACCTTGACGTTGGGGCAAACCAGGGCAAAAAGATCGTCAGAGAAAGGGTCATGGAGGATTGTAACCGTAATTGGCGAGAGGGGGGTCAAATCAAAGAGATCTTTGGGTGGCCTGCGTGATAAAGATAAGCCTGGTTTTGAAGAGTACATTGATGGCACCTTTGGGTGGTCACTGTTGTTCAAGCTGAGGTCGCGGTCCCTGGAGCTGAGGGGAAAAGTTGGAAAAAACAGTGAAAAGGAGTGCCAGATGTGTAACTTGGGCGTGGTGGAGACCCTGGAGCACTTTCTTATAGAATGCCCAAAATACAAGTCTAAAAGAACAAGATTCACGGGGAGTATAATGGGGAAGTGGGATGGGAGAATGAAGGACATGTGGTTAGGGGGCGACTCAAAGGAGAAGGTTACTATGCTAATCGGAGAGATTGGGAAGAATGGGGCAAGGGTTGTCATCAAGCAGTTTGTCTCCGAGTGTTGGGAGGAGAGAAGAAGCGCGGAAATAGAGAGGCAGTTGGTAGAACATGGGTAACCAAGGCCTTCTCATACGAGAACCGCGACAAATCAGCGGCCGGCCGAAATGTTATTGTTATTATTATTATATCCATTAACCCATTCACACACTCATGTCGTTCTGTGTATATCTAGGCAATATGAGGTATATCTGAATATGTTACTCGAACGCCATAACGGACAGGCAAGAGAGAGACAGGGAGGCAGGGCCTTATCAAGTACCCACAACATATAATACAGCGTAAACAAATAGCGTATAAGGGATCAGCGTTGGAATCACGCCAACAATTTGTAGGAGACAGGCGTGACCTCATTAACGTCACACTTATGGACAGTCTGACGTTAAAGTGCATTGGAAAATTCCAACTTATGGTTATAATGTAACAGTATTTTAGATAAGGAGAGGGTAAAATAATACGGACAATTTGTCCTGTATCATATTTATAGTTTTGTTTTTCAAGTTGGTATTTGCATAGTACGCAGTGCCCGCGTGATTCATGCTCACGGGCGGTATGATTGTGCACAGCTTTGTTAGTGAAACGCCCCAGTAGTTTGTAAATGCGTTGAGATCAAAAGTATAGTGCAGAATCAAGAATGAATTCATGAACTTTTTCAAAAATAGATTTATAACCAACTTCACAATAAAATTCCTAACCATACAGCAAAGTATTACAATCAAGTGGATATGGAAGTTGTCCGAATGTCGTTCTCCGTATTGGAGCGTAAATGGGACAGCTTATCTCAGCATGTCGTCGCCGGAGTACTAGAATGTTCTGTGTCCCCTATGGGACATAGAACATTCTTGCACTCAGCCGACGATGTCTACCTATGATTATAATACAACGGGTCTTTAGATACGAAAAGAGCAAATGAAGCCTAGGGTATATTTGTTTTTTTCAACCAAAGAGAAATTGTTTCTGATGTATGAGGGTAACTCGTTCCATAGTTTTGTGGTTGAGGGAATGAACGATGTTTGGTAATTTTTGGTTTGACAAAAGGGTAAATGACGATTGTTTGCTCTGCGGAGATCGAGGGTTTATTTTATATCCGCGCGGACGCGCCACGTTGCTCCGACGAATCTCCGAAACGTTTCATGATGCAAGTCAGCGATGTTTCACGCGTGTTTTTGTTCATAAACAAAACGTCTGCTCCGGGTGATGCAAGGGCGCTAACTCAGTCTACGCTTGAGTTATACATTATCGATCGGTTTATAAACAGCTCAAGACTTATTATGCGGTAAAATATTTTAGCGTCGCATTCACGGCGATGTGCATTTATTGGAAACGCGGCATGGATTTACTGGGTCTACTCATCCCATACAGAGCCCTGTGGGTTGACGTCGACTTGAACGTGACGGAGATGGCTCAGTTTGGAGTTATTAATACTGCATTGTGATTGGCTAAAGAAGCTTACTGATAATATAAATATGATTAGATTATCTTATCTATTCACACCCATTACACTTTATCTCCACCAACAATCTAAATGCACAGTAGAATGTGTATAAAAATATGTTTTTTTCTTGTTTGAGGCGAGAATCCTCTTGTATTGGTTCTTGGGAAACTCACATGGATGGAACCAGGCTCTAGGTTAGGTTTCATCAATACAGAAACAAACACTAGAGTATTTTCTTCAGCCAGTCCCTCAACTTTTCTTTCTCGTTGGTACTCTGCTTCCATGTTCAGAGTGTAACGTCCGTCGCAGGCCCATGAAGTCGAGCTGTGCTTGCTTAACATGAGAAACAAATTTACCCTTTAAAAACAGGACCCGACCAACATTGTCTCGCATGAAACTCGTCAAGAAAGGGCAGTATAAATATAAATGATTGGCTAAGCTTGACTGTATACTTTTGTTACTCTGTACAAATGCTAAAAGCAACCTTTCACTTCATCCAACGATAAATATAATGTGGAATGGCGAAAGAAGCTCCGAGTAATTCCCCTCACTGGTGAAGTGTTCTTTCTTCTTCTAGTGTCTCGCTTTACAAAAAATATCACCATTTAAATCCGAAGGAAAGAGACTTTGTATATTTGACGGCTCTAATATTCACACAGTGCTATCTGGCGTGGTAATAGCACACAGGTCTAATGGGTCTCGCGTTGTACGTGGTCAGACAACATTAAATAACATTTCCTGATGTACATAATATTTTTAGTACATCTAACGTTTTTATGTAAGAATCATGTCTTTTTAAAAATACAAGAGAATCAATTTGTTGCAGTTAAGTCTTAGATTAATTTGTACCTACATATGCATGATGTTAATACACGAATTGACCTCTCACGACGGAGGTGTTCCCCTAGGGTACTGTCTGACGAAAGAATAGAAGACAAAAATTGAGGTAAGGGCTCCTATTTTTAAGAAAAAAACATTTATCATTAACGTCTTATAATTAGGCTTTCCGGGGTTACATAACCGTTTTCAGGCAAAGTACATTGAGAAAGTACGTCATCACACCAGTACCGACTTCTCATCAAGTTTCGTGTTCTCACAGACAAATTCCAGGGAATGCTATACCGAATAGAATTTACCTCACCAATTAATATCCCAGAGTTTATTATGCGATGTATCGAAAAGCTTTGCATTTCAAACATTCATTAACATTGGACTTCCTGAATACATTATTTACACCCCGCCCCCACACGTCTCAGCCGAGGATCCATATATGTTTCCGTAAAGAAACGGAGGCCAGTAAGGAAATGAGAGTAAAACAAACACTGAATTTGTAAGGATGGACGATAATATTTTTTATTATACACTGAACGATAGATTATCGAAGACATTGTGGAAAGATAGAAATCGTATCCCCCACTGTGAAGATAAAGAAATTTTCACCTTCACGGTATCAATAAAAATGGCGACTTTCAAAGCATCACTTCAAGGTGAAAACGAGTCGAATTATCACTGCAAATGTGCAATTTGTTCTAAAAACGTATAATGAAAAGAAAATCTAGTGTTTTCGAATGGATACCGATCATTTCGAGCAATAATTCAACACGTATTCACCTTGAATTGATGCATGAACCCGCTAGGCCAAACATGGCCTGAAAGTCCGTAATATAAGGTTTTGGTTTGGTACGTCCTTTCAAAGGACGTACCAAACCAAAAACTCATATTACGGTCTTTCAGGCCATGTTTGGACTAGAACCCCGCTAGCTGAATCAGATTGCAAGACGCTGTCTGTTCCGATTATCGATCAAATCACTTCCGAGTATCAATGATTTAATGCGCTGTTTATTTTCATGCATCAATTCAAGGTTGAAACGAGTGGGATTATCAGATTCTTATAAAAGGCGTATAATAAAAAGAACATGTAGTGTTTTTGAGTGGATACCGAACATTATCTCACTTGTGACCGAGACAAATGGCTGTTTTCGTTCGCGCAAGCACTCGCGAAAAATAAACTTTTGTCTCGGTCACTCATGAGATAATTTTCGGTATGCACTCAAAAACACTAGATATCCTCTATAACTTCTTGCATGCTGCTGGCGGATACTCCTGCCCAGGACAAGGAATACTTGCTTGGGAAATAAGTGTAATTTGAGCACTGTTATCAAAACTTCCCCCTGTATGTTGTGGATAATCTGTTTACCAATGATTTCTTTCATTCAATTCATATGCGTAACGGGTTTCACCTTCATCCACGATACGGTATTTACCAAGTACGAAAACTTGTTCGCTGGATATCGAAACAATACGCAGTTTAAGTTTTGGGCCGTTTCTTCCATAAAAATATGTTTCAAACTTCGTCGTCATTGGTTCTGGGTCGTTTCTGCCATAAATGTTTATTACCGAATGCTTCAAATTTCGATGACAATGAATTAAGGGTGGGTGTAATTGTTTGCGTCCAAGTATATACGGTAGATTATTTGAGTGTGATTGTTATTGTGTGAGTGAGAGTGAGAGATTGAAACGTCATGACACCTGTAGAAACTTTATGGTTTTAAAATCGTAAAGCGAATTTCCAGAAGTTACGTGGCATCAACTTCCCCGTGCCAGCACTCGTTTTCGTCAATAACATTTGAGATACTTGAGTATTAAATTTGTATTGCCCCAAAAATTTGCACATCATCAACATACTCATTTTTCACAGACATCAGGGACATCAGGGAACAATATTTAAAAAAGCGATCGGTGACTGCGAGGCGTCGGAAAACTGAAGACCTTCATGTTGGTGCTGAGCATCGTTTATTTATAGCATCCCGTCCTCCTCGGATGGGGCGGCTGAGGCATTTTCCCTGCATGTGACCAACGGGTGTGATGGCATTCCGATAGTATATACAGTACGGCCGCCGTGGACTGGTCACTTTCCACACGTGGACAATATTTCCACGGACGCAATAATATTAGATTCCAAGCTTCAGAAATTAAAATTTTGCCGATGATGATTTTTATTACCTGGTAAACGCATGCGTGGACATCACTGCCCTCGCGTGGATTACGACCGATCCACGGCGACTGTACTATAGATGAGCGATGCTAACTCTCTGTTGTAAATTGATACTCATTGTTTGATTTCTGGTAGGGGGGGGGGATCTCTCTTTTACAAATGTTTTAGAGATAATCCACGCTCCGTGCTTGCTGAGCATTGCCTATAATTGCCTATAATGCATAAAACGCATTTCAATAAGACGTAAAATGTGTTTTTTCTGTTTCCATGTTCCCATGTTCATTAGATGTTTCAAACGTAGCACACGCCATCATTTACCTGCTGAATGCGTTCATGTTAAAATCGCAGCAATTTGGTATCTAATGAACCACTGGAGGGCACATTGGCTAAATGATGTAACACGCTAGCGGCAACTACAATTTACAAATAAGATTTAATGAATACTCTCTTCTGATTGTCAAACATTTCTGGCATCGTTTAAAGTGTTTTGATAACTTTCCCCCCGTTCATGGTACGCAAACCATTCGCCGCCATACGAAGCAACGACGACTGAATAGAGAATTTTAAAGTGCGTAAATGGTTGGAACGCGGCGCTATGAATCCCTTACCCAAGGAGGCATTTTTACAATTATAGTCAGTGCTGTGTACCCCCAGGGTTTTGTGAAACGTGCATTTTGTGTTTTACATTCTTGCGGAATTAATTTCGCATGACGTACTTTGGTACTTAATAGTTTTAACAACATTTTAGGATTTTATGGACGTTTCACCCTTTCGCCTTGAACATCCATGTTTATATTGTACTGACAACATCATGAGCGGATTAACAGGCACGCACCCCTCCTATTTTTTGTAAATCAATTTTTTACAAGTACCGATACCAAGGGCACGATATTATCTGCGACTCCAGATAGACATTCACTACCTTTTTGTTAGGGGGTGTCCATGGTTTATCGTCTATGTTACCGTGCATACAGCTATAGACGTAGCTCCTGCGCGAGTCCCATGTGAGCTGATATAAATTGGTTTGTTTTCTGCAAAAATTGAATGCTGAAATATTTTGGTTGACCACATTGCGGACATGTGCAATGAAGACGCGGAGGGCCACGCTGACCTTCCATGTTCCAACATTTTCCTACGAGATCCCCTGACTACGGGGACAAAAATGAGATACAAACCATAGTGTTCGTCTCCAACTCGCTGCTTCGATCGTCAAGTGGTGCTTGGCATCATGACCTACTATTGAAATGTGGCGCCCCCTCAAATCCAGAATCCTGGTTCCGCCAGTTGACATTATAGCAGGACAATCGATTAATTAAGTCATCCTACGAAGCTGGAATGATTTATGGGGCTCGTAAGCCTATTTTGTCTTTCTTCTTCAGACAAATCTCGGACACAACCTACACTTGTGACATTTTTCACAAATTTAAACCGTTCGTTTTCAGGGCTAGAAAATGTCTAGCCGGATTTTTTATTTTCGACCCTTATCCAAAAGATTTCCCAATTTACGCGTTTCTCTTCATCTTTTAATATCAGAGCATGACGATTCTATTTAATGTCATTGTCAATTTTTCAACTTTGGACTTTTATTTAAAAAAACGGCGTCAATTTAACTTTTTTCTTAAACGTTTAATATCTGCCACGTTCTGGAACGCTTATTCTTGAAATTTTGTAAATTTACACCCAAACAAAAAACCTATCTAAAAATGCAATCATTTTCCAACCAAAGTTCAATTCGTCTCAACTGACTCTGTGGTGACGTCACAAAAATTAAACTTTGTCCGATTTACATGAAATGTCAGTATGTTGTGCAGCTCGAAAAATAAAAAAAAAATAGCTGTTTTGTTTTTTTTACTTCAACTTCATTTAGACGTTTTACCGTTATTTTGTTTAATTTTACACCCCCTCTCATTTTGTGAGCACCCTACAGCTTGAACTACAACTGGTACCCGCAAAATATTTTACCTAATCTTACAGGAATACCGGAAATGGTGTCTCGTCACATTTGAATTCACATTGTCGGTTAACATTTAAGACTACGACGAAATTCCCACCGACCGTCGGAAAACGTCAAAATTTCAATTCACAATACGAAGTTGAAATTCTAGGCCATAATAGTACTCATGGTCCCAAACACTAAGATGAAAAAAATTGAAAAACCGACGTTAGATATCAGGGACATGACGTAAACAACGTTGAGGATATGCCCCCTCACATGTGCTGACACCTCTACCTCCAAAACCACAAAATACAGTACCAAAGGTATATCACAGACAGGAAGAGGAATAATTAAAATCAAACATTGCCATTTTTTATCCATATTTCCCGAACAGTGTTGACACTATGTCGTAAATTCCTACCAAGAGTCTGAAAACGTCAAAATTAAATTTCACTTCATGGAATTGAAATCCAAATGAAATTTCTCTTCACGGGCTTCAAATGTTAGGACATTTTAGTACTCGTGGTCCCGAATACAAAAAAGGAAAGAAATTGAAAATCCATCTTCAAACACCCGAGATATGACGTTACTACCATCAGCCCTATTATTTCATCATTTTGGCCATTTTTGGACAGTTTTCATTAAAAGCGTTATCTTGAGATTCACCGAGCTCCATATTTAACAAGATATTAATTGAAAAAAGAATATGTTTTCATTTTTGGAATTCACTTTAAAAAATTTCCACAATCCAGTACAAGCATTTCCATCAGTTCCTTGAATCTTGCATCCTTTGTCACATATCAAAAACTAACCCTGTGCATTTTACAGCCTTGGTCAGTGTATATTTTCATGTATATTTCATGTAGTGTGTGATATGGCAGTTGCCCACTTTTTATAACCAGAAAGTGTGACTAACCCTGTGCATTGCACAGGGTTAGTCACACTTTCTGGTTATATAAAAAAAATCATTATTCATAGAGTAACTAACCAGGTGCACTATACAGCCGTAGTGAAAATCTTATCTACATCAACTCTTTACCCAATGTAATGGCAAAAACCAGCCAGTACTATTCTCAAAAAGCGTCCAAACTCAGCTTACATATGACCTCTCATTGGAGTGGATTCTGAAATGTTTTTTTATTGAATTCCAAAATTGAAAACATATTCTAATTTCAATTGATAGCTTGTTATTTATAAATTTATAAATGACACAGCTATGAAACTTCACACACTGTTTTCTGTTTATTGGAAATTGCTCACTGTTTTTTTTTTTTATTTCAAAGCTATGTACTCGATGCCATCGATGCCAATTTTATGTGTTTTTCTGCATCTTTGATTTTCAGCTTCTTTTGCAGCTCCAGCCTTTCGAAATTTTGGACTTATAATGTCCACAAAAAACGCATCTAAAATTTTTTTGCCGTCCTTGGAAATTCTCAAACGTGATACTCGAAAGCTGAGGTGACAACACGGGGCGGGGTGTCATATGGTTAAACATTAAAATATACCGTACGTTTCTATATTTTAGTATGCTGTAGAGCCAAAAAAACTTAAGAGATAGCAGGGGGGTGGGGGGAGGGGGATTGTTGTTTTTGTTTTTCGATTTGGCGCCATTTTGATGTTTTTTACGTTACATCACATTTTGCCCTATTTCTGACATATTTCATTAAAAATATGAGACGGGATATGATTTATTGACTACGTTAAAAGGCGACGAAAACCTTCGCCGCGTTGTTGGGGTGTTCGTTGTTGGCTGTACTTCGTTGGATAACTTCTGGAAATTCGCTTTACGATTTCAAAACCATAAAGTTTCTACAGGTGTCGTGACAATATTTTGTTGTTGTTTTTATAACTTCTCGTTTCAATCTCTCTCTCACTCACACAATAACAATCACACTCAAATAATCTACCGCATATACTTGGACGCAAACAATTACACCCACCCTTAATTCATTGACCTCGAAATATGAAGCATTCGGTAATAAACATTTATGGCAGAAACGACTCAGAATCAATGACGACGAAGTTTGAAACATATTTTTATGGAAGAAACGGCCCAAAACTTAAACTGCGTATTTTTCGATATCCAGCGAACAAGTTGTAAGCAGACGATCAGATGTGAGAGATCAAGGTTCACGCAAGAATACAATGGCGTGAACCTTGACCTTTACCGAATTATTGTGGAACGATAGTGCTTTCGCGCGTTTAAAGTATGGGTTTAGTCGATGGAGAAGGGGTTAGATCACGATCACACTATCATTTAATATATTCACATCCATAGCGGTTATCTACCGTTTGTATAGACGAAGGACACAGCGCGGCGACAGCCCCATCCCTTCGGCTGTAGCGTTTAGGGGGGGGGGGGGGGGGGGGTAGTACAGGAATGACAATTAACGGGCATGACATCGTCATCGTTCCAATGGCGTTCCTACGTTTTATGACTATTGTTTATCTTTCCATTCCCACTGTGTGTTACGTTTCGTTTTACTCCTTATCAGAATTGAAGAATAAAATGGCAATGTATTCTAGCAAAAATGATTTCGTTCTCTAGAAACTGGTACGACCAAAACCTGTTTTCACTCCCATGCACACCCATAACTTTCACTTAAATATGTAGAATGTCGTCCTCAAAAATATGTTTTTCGTGTTTGCGTAACCGCTGTCACTGCATATGCAAATAACATATACTGAAGACGATTTTAGCGTGGGTTCTGCCTCCATTCATAAGATCATCATTAAATAATATGTTGACATTAGTTGGTGTAGAATATTGCGAACCTCGGATAAATGGATAAATAACCTTTGATATGACAGCAAACAGAAAGCACCACAGCATAAACAGTCTTCAAAAATTTTACGAGAGTTGACATCACTAAAATAGCGTTCCTTGCAATATACAGTCTGTGGCAACAAACTGTAAACAATTTCTATAGCCCTTTCCAACAGAGTGCACCAACAAACTCTTCTGAAGAAACTAGAAATGTTCCAGAGTCAATGTGAAACAGTCAAGCACGAAAATAGTTCCAAATATCAATACCATTTAAACAAAATCTCACTTGATATCCATCCCCAAAGCAGTACTCCTTTAACCCTTTAAACTCTAGTCGTATCTTCCATGTCCGTTCAATGGCAGCAATTAGAAGAGTCAATATTCATTATTTTGGGGTAGATCAATTAATATTTTCAACGTGCTGCCTGAACGTTGAAAATATTGATTGGTCTGCCCCACACATTCACTCAGCAAACTTTGTCAACTTATGATGTATCATATTCTTGGGCCGGAAAACGGCCACGCGGCTTCAAAGGGTTAAAGGCAATCTAGGCTTGGTATACTACATTGCAAAAAAGTTTGGTTCTCTTTAGAACCAAAACTGGTTCTAATCTTAGTTTAAACAATATTTATTGAATAATAATTGATAAGTATATACACTTCACAACAAGAAAGATCTGAGCAACACAAGATACAGTAGTATACACGAAACAAGTGAAGACTAGATGAATGCTTACTGTGTAAGAGAGGGATTCGACAGAAAGCTTAAAGCTTATGTAAGTCGTCTCCCTAATCTTGTCCCTGAGATGGAACCAGCTCTGTTTAAACAGTATTTATTTCAAATCAAATACAATTACCAAGATCAGCATTCAGTTTTAACAGAATATTACATGAACTGAAGTAGATTCAGTACTAAACTTGGAGCTCATTCAACGCAGTCGCCAAACATTTTGAAACAAAGGAGATATGAACAGTTGGCATATCGAACCAGTTTTGGTTCTGAAAAGAACCAAAACTGGTTCGATATGCCAACTGTTCATATCTCCTTTGCTTAATAATGATTTGAGACAACCTCGTATAAGCTCTAAACTTACGACTGAAACCCCCTCAATTTATGTTTAATCCTGTTAATATTTAATGTTAATCTTTATAAATGTATTTGATTTGAAATAAATACTGTTTAAACAGAACTGATTCCATCTCAGGGACAAGATTAGAATCAGTTTTGGTTCTAAAGAGAACCTATATTTTTTGCAGTGTACACTACTTCTCCCCTTTATTGAAATAAGCTCAACGAAAACATATTTACTAGTCTTCAACCTTCCTTGGAAGCAATGTATCCTAGTTTAACTTAATGAACACGTTCGAGATCAATGTGACTTATAAGCACCCAATGCTATAAATTGCAACATGAGGTGAAGTCATGTTTAATCATTCGTTCATAATAATAGATTCAGAATACATGTGGGTATAAGTGTAATCTTGCAAGGCACAATGCTAGAAAGTGAGATATAAGAATAAAGTCATGTTAAACCAGTCGCTCACATTAGTGTTGATTCAATATACATCATGAATGATTAATTTCACTTTTAAACACACAAGGCTTTAAGGTGTAAGGAAGGGATGAAGTCTCGTTTAACCATTACTTCAAACCTATGTTGATTCTAATAAACCTGCATCCTTCTTTGATTACCAGATTCTAATTACCACATAGAATGGTATTTTACCAAGGTAGATCAACACTATTTAACTTTAAAAGGTTTCCACATGCAAAGGACTCCACTGAATTGCTTCAGCGAAATGATACCCAAGGCAAAAGCGAGCTTGTAGCACTATTTACAAGTAATATCACAATATGCCCAATCCATATAAAAACACTTAAATAATAAGTGTTTTTCCACATGCAAAGGACACCACTGCATTGCTTCAGCGAAATAATGCCGAAGGAAAAACGAGCTTGTAGCATTCACTGTTTACAAGTAATATCACAATAGTAGTAGGAGAGGGATGAAACGTGCCTGTTTGGGGGGATCTCATGGGGGATCTGATATGTGACGCCATAGTCACGTGACCTGGTGGCGCCATGTTGTGTTGTCATGGTAACCCGCGTGAGCGGCCATCTTGTGCCGTCATCTCCATAGTGATACGTGGTGTGAGTGCGTATGCGCAGCACGTGTTGTTAGGGTGATACGTGTTTCCGTCGTCCATTTTGTATACTGGAGACCGCCATCTAGGTTTCTATGGTAGCACGTGCTTGCTATGTGACCCAAAACCTTTTAACAAGACGGGGGTATATTCGGAGGGTATGTTCCTTTGTAGAAGAGTAAATCTAATTACCACAAACAACCCGACAATGCCTCCAAATCACCGAAATTGACTTTATTTACTATGGATTCCCCAATTTATCGGTGTAGCACGTTTTAGGATCGCGAAACTTTTGGTTTATAATAGTAGCACGTAGTGCTATAGTACCGAGGGGGTACAAGGGGTGCGTTCCTTTGTAGACGAGTAATTGTCTGGTTTTGTATATGCCCCATGTGGTTTATAATAGTACCGAGAGAGTAATTGCTCGAACGACTCGAAGCTCATCGAGCAAATGAGCTTTAGAGCAATTGCTCGATCGAGTGACTCGCACATATTGCTCGAACGACTCGAATCCCATCGCGCAAATGAGCTAACGAGCAATTGTTCGTTCGAGTGACTCCTCGAACGACTCTTAGACTCATTTCAGAAAAAAGGGATCCCATACCCACAGGTGTTTTCAAAAAGGGATTCCACAAATGGGATTCTAAAAAAGGGATTCCATAAGTGGGATTCCGTCTTATATAGAGTGACTCGCATATATTGCTCCAATGACTTGAATCCCATCGAGCAAATGAGTTAACGAGCAATTGCTCGTTCGAGTGACTCGCACATATTGCTCGAACGACTCGAATCCCATCGAGCAAATGAGTTTACAAGCAATTGCTCGTTCGAGTGATTCGCACATACTGCTCGACGACTCTTTTCAGAAAAAAGGATTCCATAGCCACAGGCGTTTTCAAAAAAGGGATTACACAAATGGGACTCCAAAAAAAGGGATTCCATAAGTGTGATTCCGTCTTATGTCGAGTGACTCGCACATATTGCTCGAATGACTCGACTCTCATCGAGCAAATGAGTTAACGAGCAATTGCTCGTTCGAGTGACTCGCACATATTGCTCGAACGACTCGAATCCCATCGAGCAAATGAGTTAATGAGCAATTGCTCGTTCGAGTGACTCGCACATACTGCTCGACGACTCGTTTCAGAAAAAGGGATTCCATAGCCACAGGCGTTTTCAAAAAAGGGATTCCGCAAATGGGATTCCAAAAAGGGGATTCCATAAGTGGGATTCCGTCTTATGTCTAATGACTCGCACATTTTGCTCGAATCCCATCGAACACATGAGCTAACGAGCAATTGCTCGTTCGAGTGACTCCTCGAACGACTTTTGGACTCATTTTGGAAAAAAGGGATTCTATAGCCACAGGTATTTTTGAAAAAGGGATTCTTAAAAAGGGATTCTGTAAAATGGGATTCCTATCCAATACCATAAAATTTGGATTCCGTGTTTTAACATCAACAGTCGAGGGTATCTCCCTTCCCCGTTTGAAGAATTCAGTTCAAAACTTCATTCAGATTACTTTCGTTATATTTTTCATTAGGGTTAAAGTTCATTCAAACAGTTCAAAGGGTAAACATTTAGTTATATTCAGGGGTTATAGTTCATTCAGTTGAACACTTTGTTATGTTGACTTTGTTCTTGGTTGTGTTTGATTAGATCAGTTCCATTTTCTTCAGTTTGTGCCGTTCACGTCGATCTTGGTTGTGTTGGATCTTCGTTCACTTTATGTTCAATTCACTTCGCCAACTTTCTTGTGTCAGTTCACTTTGATCTTGGTTGTGCTGGATCTTCGTTCACTGTGACTTCAACAGTTCAACTGTAGTTCAGTTACTTCTGTTCAGTTGTTTCCAACTAGTTCATCTTCGTTCATGTCTCGTCTGTTTAGGTGGATTGTTGCATGTTATATTTAGGGGTTATAGTCTATTCAGGTGAAAATTGTATTGTCAAAATTGGGTGTTAAGATTAAGTCAAAGTTTGTTATGTTATGTTCACATCGATCATGGTAATGTTGGATCTTCGTTATGTACCTTTGTTGTTTTGTAGTGGTTGGTTGTCAGTTGTATCTGTTCAGGTTCTTGCAATAATAATTGGTTGTTATCAAGCCTTTTCCATACCCTCGACTGTTGATGTTAAAACACGGAATCCAAATTTTATGGTACTGGATAGGAATCCCATTTTACAGAATCCCTTTTTCAAAAATACCCGGGGCTATAGAATCCCTTTTTTTCTCAGATGAGTCCAAGAGTCGTTCGAGGAGTCACTCGAACGAGAAATTGCTCGTTAGCTCATTTGCTCGATGGGATTCGAGTCATTCGAGCAATATGTGCGAGTCACTCGACATAAGACGGAATCCCACTTATGGAATCCCTTTTTTTGGAATCCCATTCGTGGAATCCCTTTTTTGAAAACGCCTGTGGCTATGGAATCCCTTTTTTCTGAAATGAGTCGTCGAGCAGTATCTGCGAGTCACTCGAACGAGCAATTGCTTGTTAACTCATTTGCTCGATGGGATTCGAGTCGTTCGAGAAATATGTGCGAGTCACTCGAACGAGCAATTGCTCGTTAACTCATTTGCTCGATGGGATTCGAGACATTCGAGCAATACGTGCGAGTCACTCGACATAAGACGGAATCCCACTTATGGAATCCCTTTTTGGAATCCCATTTGTGGAATCCCTTTTTTGAAAACGCCTGTGGCTATGGAATCCCTTTTTTCTGAAATGAGTCGTCGAGCAGTATGTGCGAGTCACTCGAACGAGCAATTGCTCGTTAACTCATTTGCTCGATGGGATTCGAGTCATTCGAGCTACATGTACGAGTCACTCTACATAAGACGGAATCCCACTTATGGAATCCCTTTTTGGAATCCCATTTGTGGAATCCCTTTTTGAAAACATCTGTGGGTATGGAATCTCTTTTTTCTGAAATGAGTCTAAGAGTCGTTCGAGAGTCACTCGAACGAGCAATTGCTCGTTAGCTCATTTGCTCGATGGGATTCGAGTCGTTCGAGCAATATGTGCGAGTCACTCGATCGAGCAATTGCTCTAAAGCTCATTTGCTCGATGAGCTTCGAGTCGTTCGAGCAATTGCTTATGGAGCAATTACTCTCTCGGTACTATTATAAACCACATGGGGCATATACAAAACCAGACAATTACTCTTCTACAAAGGAACGTACCCCTTGTACCCCCTCGGTACTATAGCACTATGTGCTACTATTATAAACCAAAAGTTTCGCTATCCAAAATAGGATTCTGAAAGAATTCGAAATGGTACAACATGTCGGGTTTATTTTGGGTAATTAAACGAGGATTCTGGGAGAAATCTAAGCCAGAAAATTACTGTTCTACTTAGGAACACACCCTTTGTACCCCCTTGGTACTATAATACTACGTGCTACACCGATAAATTGGGGAATCCATAGTAAATAAAGTCAATTTCGGTGATTTGGAGGGATTGTCGGGTTCTTTGTGGTAATTAGATTTACTCTTCTACAAAGGCACATACCCTCCGAATATACCCCCGTCTTGTTAGAAGGTTTTCGGTCACATAGCAACCACGTGCTACCATAGAAACCAAGATGGCGGCCTCCAGTATACAAAATGGACGACGGTAACACGTATCACCTAACAACACGCGCTGCGCATGCGCACTCACACCACGTATCACTATGGAGATGACGTCACAAGATGGCCGCTCACGCGGGTTACCATGACAACGCAACATGGCGCCACCAGGTCACGTGACTATGACGTCACAAATGAGATCCCTCATGAGATCCCCCCAAACAGGCACGTTTCATCCCTTTCCTACTACTCACAATATACCCCATCCATATAAAAACACTTAAATAATATATACAAGAATGACGCGTTAGTAAATTAATTGATGCCTACCCTCAGTAGAGGTGGTTCAATTTAATGGTATTTAAGGTCACTTTCAGTACTTTTGGCGATATCAGTTTCTTATCATAAGGACGAAGTCAAATTTAGCTAATCGTTTATACATATGCTACCCACGTTAGAAGACTCCCACCCCAGGCGTTGGTTCCGGGCCCTATTTTACCAATAAAGCAGAACATATTTATAGAAGTAAACATACACGGTTCCACATCTCGGGGTTCCCATGGAGAGATTGGCTCAGTACAGCGCAACCACACCAGTGGCCATTGTATTGCAACTAGAACACGGATAAGATAAAAAAGAAACCTAAGACCTCAGGGTTTATCAGTTTATCTAATGAACCACATCAACCCGCGTAATTTTCAAATAAAACAGTTTAATTTTTTTTAAATGTCAACAAAACCGTATCATGTGAACCCTCAATGGACTGCGTTCGACAATCCAGTTCCAATTACGGGACACATGGAATGGTTTTGCCGAATTTGACACATTTCAAAGAGCAATAATCAAAATGATAAATTTTCACATCCTGTGCGTTGGGTAAAGTGTTAAAGACCTTTAAAAAACTGCTGCTGAGAATAAACAAAGAATCTACTCACAGTGGTGATTCATCTGAATTCTCGACTTGCTCAGAACACATGAAACCACTCACAGATCGCACTGACAATACACATTAGGCAGCAGTTAACTATGAGACAAATGTTGTACAAAACACAATTACTAAGTTTAATGAAACACCGTTTCTAGTTAATTCCTACTTCTAATCACCTTACGTTGCATATTCACCAAACACCAACCCCAAAACAAAGAATAGTGGTGCGCAAGGTGGTCAGGACAAGGCATCATTAACACGGAACGTCACCCTTGGCCACCACACAATATAACTGTCTAACGAGACCTACGGAAGCCGAAGCCCACTGGGGCCAACATGTGTAACGGGGGGGGGGGGGGGGGGGGGGGGGGTGCGGGGGAAGGGGGGGGGCATTGCGAAAATTCGCAGGACATTGCAAATATTCGCTATCCATTGCAAATATTTGCTGTGCCTTGCGAAAATTTGCATTCAAAATTACGAATATTCGCAATGTTAAAAGCGAATATTCGCAATGTTGAATGCGAATATTCGTAACATGAATGAGAATATTCGCAATCATCCTACTACATGTGTTGGCGCCAATGGGTTGAATGCGAATATTCGCAATATTGAATGCGAATATTCGAATGTTAGATGCGAATATTCGCAATGTGAATGCGAATATTCGCAATGTTAAATACGAATATTCGTAACGTGAATGAGTGAATGAGAATATTCGCAATGCTCCCACTACACGTGTGGGCCCCAATGGGTTGAATGCGAATATTCGCAATACTGAATGCGAATATTCGAATGTTAAATGCGAATATTCGCAATGTGAATGCGAATATCCGCAATGTTAAATACGAATATTCGCAATGTTCGATCGCCCGCTACACATGTTGGCCCCAATGGGCTTCCGTGGAAACCTATTTTATAACTTGTGTATTGCTAAAAGAGAAAAAAAATGATGCTGGGTATTCAGGTTGTTAAAGTTTGTTGGAGAGTTCACTTTAGATCAATTTTAACAGAACAACAATTGAGGCGATTCTGAAGTCACTGCCATTCTAAAGTCAATGCCATTTTGAGGTGAAGCTACGACAATGAAAAAGACAACATTTCATGAACAAATTTCAAACTAAAGAAAATACTCAGCCGTGAATATACAAGATTTGGGATAAAAGTCTATCACACATTGTTTCACTTAGGAATCTGTTAAAAATGAGCTTCAATCTTGTCAAGTTTTCGTTGTCATTATCGACGATCTTGGCAGCAGTTCCGATTCCTGTGTGCAACAAATGGGTGTATGTGCGGTTGGGCGCGGTGGACGAGTCGGCATCTCAAATTAGGACCAATTCAGTATCTGGTCAGTTCCGTATTCGGGGAAATCCGAATTATATCAATTGGAATCGGCCAGTCATTTCGACAACTGTGTTGGGCAAATTGCCAACATCTTCGAACTGTATTAACAACAATGATACCTATAGCTCAGAAATGTTATTGATGGACATGTTTATATGTCCCGATACCAACCGCAATACCTTGCAGTGATTGGTCAATGCCTCGTTGATTTCATTTTATGTCGCCGGGCACGCGCATATATCTACTGTCAGCGATTCTTATTTCCACTGTTAAGGAAAGTGTCTCGTTGCCGTGAGCAACGGTTCATCGCAATGTCTTTTTTCACTTGAAATCAACTGAGATAAATATATTTAACTGAAGTAAAATACACACAAAGGTACCGTTATTACGTACAAAAAGATTAGATTATAAGGTCTCTTTTCATTAATTTACTGTAACATAAACTGAAATCGCTTCATTCGAATCATTTTAAAATTTGTTGTTGAACAGCGAATATTAGAAAGCAGACGCCTCGCTTGAATATAAATTTCACGCAGGGAACGTGAGACCATGTCCCCTGTCAACAAACAGAATAACTTATAATGTTCCAATAAGAGTAAAATCCTCGCTCTCTGACTGATGAGAGCTAGCGTAGTTTCTTTATGTTTGCGGCTTCAGTAGTAAATGTTACCGTCTGACGTCACAACGCGAAATATTTGACATTACATCGCCAGTTTCGTAATTGCTACATCAACGGAGTGACTGGCAAGCCGCTGCATTTTTCTGGATTTTTTCACACGTTTGGCAAACGGTTTTCCGGATGAAGTTTTGTTTAAATTACAAACCGATTTACGATTTGAACTGAGATGGAATGAGTTTATCTGGTTTATTGATTATTTATCCAGTACCGTCGCGGGGGATGGGGGGGGGGGGGGGGGTGGCTGTACACGAGAGTTTTATTTATTAAATCTGTGATCGTTAAAAGTTGCCTCTCGTATTTCACCATGTAGGTTTTGGGCTATGGATAGTGTCTTATTGGAACATAAACATTAGTGTCATGAGTTGACGGTAACATGCTCTGCTGTGGTTTGCGATTCGGAGCGTATGTTCAACCTCAGACCATGTTACCGCCAATTCATCGCAATAATTTATAATATTTAGAACAAGAAAAACAAAACAAGCAAACAAAAAAAAAGAAGAGACGGGCAAATCATTAATACTTTTCCACGGAACTATCAGTGTCAGCCCAAACGTCACTACGCAAAGCTACTCTAAAAATTACAATTTCTGTCATTGCACAAATATAGGCAATGGTGGTGTTGGCGGGGAGACCATTTTGAAATGCAATATATTGATAGGGCGCTTCCACTTTTCAGTCGAAACATCCTCTAGCACATTTGCCGGAACGTCTGCCAAAAATGTCACCCAAAACTCTCTCTAGAATTGTCTTCAGTAAATTGTATTTCTTGTATTCAGTCAGTGGCGGCGTCGTGTGTGTGTGTGTGGGGGGGGGGGGGGAGGGGTAACACAAGCCCCTGTCCAGAAGTCAACCCCCACCCCAATCGAGAAAACGGATTCCCTCACTGTAGGATTGCTGGAAATACTAGAACCCCTTCCATCCGCCAGGAAGCACAAGTTCCACTTGTCGTTGCAATTCTGACGCCACCACTGCATCCACGTTATATTTATTTTGTAAAAATACAAATTTGAGTTTTAACCTGCCGCCGCTGTGAGGCCGCCATGTTCCAGCTGTCGACTGTCGTAGTTAAACCGCGGAAAATTAAAACAAATAAATAAATCGAGAAACGAAAAGAACGTGGCAATTCAGTGTTCGTTGCCACACACATTGTACATTTATGCATGTACGTGTATTGTGAAATTTTCAAAATAACTATCACTGACCTTTTCATTAGAGAGTGGTGTCCAGTTGTCAAATTCTGGTGCCAGTTGACAAAACTGAAGTGTAGTATTGAGGACAGATATGCCGAACTGTGCAACATCAGATACCGAGCATCCCAAATTGCTGTGCCGATACATCCAGGCGCCGAAGTTTGCGTACACACATTCGTTGTAGTCGAGACACAAAACTGATGTCAAGGTAATCGGTAATGACAACGGAAACTTTACAGGATTGGTGGTGAAAGCGTATCAATACAAAATAATAATCAGGACACGAATCAAATATAAAATGTTTGGAGGAACGATTAATCACCTTATTCCGAAACGAAATCGCTCCTGACAACTAATCAACTGCATTCATTGTTTTAATTTTTCACACCCGAAACATGTCCGATTGTTTCGCCTGCAAAATATCCCCCTCGGGAGGGTTTCGCTTCAGCTTTTTTGAGCATAAGATCGCAGTTTTGAAATGATCAACAGAAGAGCAACGAGCAAGCAAGATGGTTTTGAAATTGCAAAGCGAATTTCAAGACATTCAACGAAGCAGGACCAATTCCACTTTGTGGCCAACGCCGTGTCTGATGTGTATTTTGAATATATTTCCAAACTTCTGAAACGGAAATGTTAAAACTGAGGTTTTCAAAGAGAAGGTAAACACAAAAACGGAAAATTGGCATCGCTGGTATCTTTGGTGAAAATTGTAATCCCAAAATGGAGGTTATCGGTTTCAAATGGCTGAAGGCGATGTGTGATGCACCATAGATGTGTAATTGGTGTGAGCTTTAGAACATACTAACATTTAAAAGGAATCCTACGTATTTAACATTTTGACCCCCATGACCCCACCCCCCCCGACCCCCCCCCCCCAAAAAAAAAATTCAAAAGACTGAGGTTCAAAATGAGGTTGAAACTCAAAGGTCCAGAAAACAACAATAACGCGTTTGTAAGGGGTGGGGGGGAGGGGGTCGACATTTTAATTCCCAAAATGGGGATGCACAATTTAAGGTACCTATAAAACAGTGTGCGGAGTTTCATAACTTTGAAATGTACAAATACAAACATAAGAGAATCGCGAAAGTAGCGCTTTTAATGAAATATGTCAAAAATAGACTAGTGACGTAAAACGTCAAAATGGCGATAAATCAAAAAAAAAAAAAAAAAATGAAAAGTTATCTCATATTCTCTTGAGCTTTATAACATACTAAAATTTAAAACAAAAATCTGAGAATTTAAATTTTTGACGTTATGAACCCTCATGACGCTACCTCAGAGTTCGGTCAAAAAGGTTGGAATTTCAGAAATACTGACATTTCTCTGAATACAGTAGTGCGTTAGACGATGCCATTCGGTGCCTCCGTGTTGAAAATATTAGGAGGGTAATAAACGTAAACCATATTTTATTTGCCGAACAGTGACATTGTTAATCCCCTCCCCATTTTGGGTCAAACCTTTAATAGTAACAACCCATCTACAAATGTTCCGCGTGGACAAACACGTAGATCGTTTCTGCTTTAATCTTATAGTCTCATACACTCGTTTCTTAAATATTCTTATTTTAAAATACTCTCTGTCACACGAAAAAAGAGTTACAAATGCCGAAAAAATAAATTTGTACAGATCAGGAAATACAAAAGTAAGTCGAAAAGAAAACTAAAAATTAAAAGAGTTTGAGGAGTACACGTTTTATAATCTAGTTGCTATCATTGATGCTAATCCTTTCACTTCCACGCCCAATTTAGCCATATATGGAGGACCTCTATGTACGCCTTTATGCGAGGAAGTTGAATAAAAATTATGACATACTTGAAACTCTATCATCTGATTAATCGTTAGAAAGGGCTCTTTGAGCCCTTTCCAACTATTGATCAGATGGTAGGTTTGATCTGTGCATGCCAGAACGTTCAGATAACCATCATAAAATAGGTGACAACAGTCGTTTTCGGCAGCGAAAGTGTTAATACATTACATTACCAAACTTTTAAATTGAATGGACTTGCACAAACGTTCCTATTTGCGTGGATTTGCACGAAATGGGATGTGTGTTGTATCAATAACGACATAAACGGTGGATAAAGGTTAAGTGTAAAAATTTTTATTAAATGTGGAGCAGTTGCATCCCTATTGAAGGGATTAGAACCGGGAAGAGTAATTTCGGCTCTGCAAGCGTTGTGAGTAAAAAAAGGTAAGCTACTCCAATTATGATGGAGTTTTTCTGACAAACTGGCCTTGCAGTGAAATCACTAAGAGAACTACTCATATGTATATATATACTTTTCTTTTCTCCGTCACAACGTCAAACAGAGAATATTTGTAATGCTTTGTAAAAAGTGGTGTGGTGGGCTACAATGGGCGGAAAAGAGTCACAGAATGGTACATAAACTGGCAGAGTAAGAAAAACTGTGGAGGAATAAACGTTTAGAATCAACACCTTTGTATTCTTTGTTGTGGGCATGGGTTCATTGTTTTGAAAACGTGAAGCACTTTAAGGACAGACAGTAAACGTTGAAGGAAATAAACTTTGGCCAAATCGTAACTGCCCGGGAAGTTCAAGAGATACACCAGCTGTCATCATTTACTTTGTGATCATTGTTTTTAGCATGTGATACGTAACATCTTCTTCCGCAAATTATTTATCAATGTTTTTATGTTATAAATAACAAACGAGCTCCACCGCTTCTGAACTATTATTATTTATAATTATCATATGACTCGTCCGTTTTGTTCACTTTAAAACATTTGATATTTTGTTTTCATATTAATCAGTGATAAATAAAGCCATTCGTCAATTTCATTGGTCAATTTCAAAACTAGACAATTTTATTGTCTGAACACAATAAAACTGGGCCACATTTTCATAATTTGCATAATTAGAGTTGGGAGCTTTCATTGGTCAATTTCGAAACTGGACAATTTGATTGGCTGAACAAAATACAACTGGGTGACATTTGCATAATTTCAGAAGGGAAAATTTACGTTATCTGTCCTATTTAGGGTGGGTTATATTGTATTAATCTTTTACCTACATGAAAAACGAAATTCATTTTTTTTATATTTTCACTTTTTGCTTCCAAAACATAGGTTATGACCCCTCATTGGAACGAGCTCGACGAGCTCGTTCCAATGAGGGGTCATAACCTATGTTTTGGAATCAAAAAATGAAAATTTTTAGTTATACGAGGATGTTTTTTCCAAGTGCCGTCTGCAACTCAAGTTCGGTGATGGGTTAAAAAGTCATACTAAGTAGCTAATTTGTGCGTGTGTGTGTCATATGATAAATAGAATATGAAATGAGTGTTTTTCTCATATAATATTTATGAAACTCGTCCGAATTTTCCGTTTGGGCTCGCCATAGGCTCGCCAAAACGGAAAATTCTTAAACTCGTTTCATAAATATTATATGAGAAAAACATTGCATATCCTCTATGTATCAGTCTAGTGACCTTTGTAAAAAGTTCATGAAATTCCGGTACGATTTCATCCTGGTCATGCCAGATTACACATTGTTTTTTTATTGGAGAGAAAGATACTACTAGAATGTGTTCACTGTCCATGTCCTTTGATAGTCGACAACATTCTCTTAGATTGTACTGATTTTGATGACATGGGGGGCCAATACTACCATTTATTCTATAATTGTATTTTCCAGAATTGTATTTTCTAGTTATGACTTTAAATGGGTTGAAATGAACAATTAGCATTTCAAAGATGTGGCAATTTGCCAATTGGCAAATTGTCATATCCTTTAGAATTCTTATGATCTCATTTTTGCCAGTCATATTAATTGGTAGAAAAAACAATTCTAGAAAATACAATCACAGAAGTTTTATAGTATGGTTTAAGTCTGTGATATTGTAAGGTACCGTCTCTGAGAGAACTATTTTAAAGGATAAATTCCTTTCAGATTCTCTCGTTCCTCAAAGAAATCTTAAGGTTTCGTTATATTTCTCGTGTTAACTGCATCTCACTTTTACAAGTATTTCTGTCGTTGGATTGAGTTACATGTTATTCATTCTTCTGTTGGTGCCATTCTTCTTTACTGACCTCGCTATTTATTTTACTGTCACGATAATGGATTTTTTCATGCTTTTAATCAAAACATTCTACATTACAAAATAATCGTTTTAGTGTACCTTACACAACTTTCTTGTTGCCACGCTATATATTTGGATGCGGGTGTTGATTTATTTATTTTAAATAAATAAATAATCGCAGGCCCAAGTGCAGCAGTTGAGCACTTGGAAACTTAGGACACATTTTTACAAACAAAATACCTCAACCAACCTTACGACGTATTTTATTCCACAACTTTGTTTCACAAGGCATTATTCTTTGATACTGGTTTACATTGTCGGCATGTTTACTGGTTTACTGGTAAATATACATAACCGCACATACGTTTGAATAGGTTAAGAATTATCACACGCGATTGCTTTGCACAGGATATCACGAGAGCCGAAGGCGTTATGAAGGGCGGATGGGTAGGGTGCCTCGACTCAACGTAGAAAATGTAAGTCTCAAACCACAAACAATTGGAAATTCTATGCGCTATGACAATAGATTTTGTGGCATGTTATCTGTAGCTGTGACCGTTTGTAACAATTATTTTGTGACTTTTTAACTATATATATACATAACCGAACATACGTTTGAATGGGTTAGGATTTACAGCACAAGATTGTTTTGGCCCAGGATATCACGAGAGCCGAATGCTCGAGTGATATCCCGGATCCAAAACAATCGATTGTGATAATTCTTAACCCATTCAAACGTATGTGTGCTTCTGTATGTATCACACATCTTCCATGTAACAACCAGTCTACGCAAAAAATCAACTAAAATCACTTTTTAACTGGACAATTGCTGCGTTTCCTTCGATGCCAATAAAAGATCACTGCTAGTTGGAGGGTTACCGACCCTTTTTAATATTTTCGACATTCAATTGGTCGAAACCAATTGACACCGATCAATGTCACGTTCTCGATGATTGAACTTCAAATATTGACTAAATTGCGGGGAATAACACAACAACAATTTTTAAATAGCTAATAAGTCCAGAACACTCCATCATTTTATGACCAGTTATGGAAAGTATTTGTCAAGGAACAAGAAGTCAGAATGTTATTTTTATTTTGTAAATTTTTGACGCGAATCTGATTGTTTAAATATCCCGGGTAAACAAATCTAAAAAGAATACAAACTTATAAGTTTATTTCATTTTTTAAAGATTTTATACATTGTTTGTAACTCTCGCCATAATAGGTAATATATTTGACGGAGACGGCTTACCTAAACATTATGCTTGCTGCTGAATCCAATTTCGTATTTTGTATTGCGCGACAAATGTATTTTTTCTGTTATTTAATATATCTATTTCAAACTGAAATAAAATATTGTTTAGACAAAGCAAATCGAAATGAGTAACTTGGAATTCCCATGCGTTCTCGGCTCTGGTGCATTCGATCAATGATTGGCGTGATTTATGTAGACGGGTTCCTTCTCTGTTTACGTTGGAAACGAAATTGAACGTATTTTGTATCACCACATGTGCGATAAAACTTTATTTTTATCGTACAGGCAGAACAGTAGAAACCCCGCGTTTTACATTAATAGGTGTGTGATAAAATAGGATACAAAATTAACTCCTGAGATGCACTTCTCCTGATCAGGGCAGCATGCATTCAAATGTAAACGATTGGTTAAATTTGACTTCACACGTTATGTTGTGGTAATGATATAGCCAAATATGCCTAACGTGACCATAAACACCAAGAAATAAATTAATAAATATACTTTGGTGGGAAGGGCGATCACACGCCTTTACCGTTTCCCATCTGGATCCTTTGCTGATTTTGTGGGCACAATAGATTAGCTACCTTGCCTTTTCTACAAAACATTTCATTTTGAAACATTTGTTGTCGCTCCCTTCGGACAAGAAAAATAAAATGAATTTGTCAAGGTCAAGTAGTACACTTGTCGTAAACAAATTTACTGTACATTGCGTGTTGCTTTCCAATCCAGTTTTGGATTCGGCTCCATTGCGCCAAAAATTCTCAGAAGCTTTTTGAAAAATGAATCCGTTTCAATAGAGCAAGTATTGTGACGTGATAACCAACAAATTGTGTTCAAGTGACTAATGATGAATGTAATTAAAAGCACACACACTCTTGTTTTTGTGTGGTTTCTTTTTCATTTTCTTCTTATTCTCCTATCTTCAATGCACTTCCTTGTCTGCGCGATAACTCGAAACAAATCTTCCTATCTCGCTGATTTTTGGCTTACTGATAAACAGTCACAAGTACTCTGCCACCTATGTTTTTCAGCATTTTGAGTGTCCACGTGGGTGTTTTGAAATGGGCCACGTTCATATCACAGGCTTGGTATGACTTTTGGACCTGGAACCAACACCAAATGAGTCGACACTAAATGAAGTTTCCAAATATGGGTTAAGGTTAGTGGGGCCACGCAGCGGTCATTGCATGCATTTTTCAGAATTGATGGAAATCACAGTTTTTGACGACCTAATGCATTACCGAACTTCAAAATGCATTTTTCCACTCACAAAATTGGGCGTGGCAAAAACTCTTGAATGTGGGTCATGCTCATGTCTCAAGTATGGCATGGCGTATCGACCCGTGGCCAACAATAAATGTGGCGAAACTGAATGGAGGTTCAAAATATGGGTCAAGATCACTGAGGTCACCCAGTGGTAATTGGGTACATTTTTTTTTAAATTGTTGGAAATCGCTGCGCAGTACTCCCGAATGCATTGCTGAAAGTTCATGTATGTATTTTTTTTCTCAAAAGAGTGGACGAACCGAAAAAAGTGGATCACTCTCATATCTCAAGCATGGTACATTTCTGACCTTTGGACCTGGAACCAAAACCAAATGAGTCTAAACTCAATAGAGGTGCAATATATGGGACCAGGTCACTGATGTTACCCAGGGGTAATTGAGTGCATTTATTAGAATTGCTGGAAATCACATTTTATGATCTCCATGCACTGCCGAAGTTCGAACAAGTATTTTTATACTTAAAAAAGTGGGCGGGGCCCAAAATTTTGAAAGTGGGTAACGGTCATATCTCTAACACTGTATGACCTATGGACCTTGAACTAACATCAATGCGTGGAAACACCGTGAAATATAACAATTTGGGTCCAGTTCACTATTGTCGCACAGGTCACATCAAGTGCAGTTTGCAGAATTGGCTGAAAATGAATTTTAGAACTCCAATCAATTTCTAAAGTTCATAAATGTATTTCTTCACTCCGGAAAGTGAGCAAAGTCAAAAATATCCATTTCTAATTCCTTTGTAGAACGCGTTGAATGTGGTGCACAGAAATTATTTCCGGTTTCTTGAAAAATTTATCTGAATCCTGTATGAAAATCTTTAAATGCTGTTCACCAACACATATTTCTCATTTCTTTTACGATATTGTATTCAAGAAAATACGTCCCCATGAATCCTCTTTCTATATAGTTTAATTCATATACTTTCACCATTTTCACACAAACCCAAATTTACTTGTCGCAGTAAAAATTCTGTTTCTCTAGTTAGATTGTTTTTATATAATATTGTACAGCGCTAATATCTACATCTGTGAATAAAGAGAGAGAGAGACAGGGAGATAGAGAGAGAAAGAAACAGATAGAGAGAGAGTTAGAGAGAGAGAGAGAGAGAGAGAGAGAGAAGAGAGAGAGAGAGAGAGAGAGAGAGAGAGAGAGGGGGGGGGGGGAGGGAGGGAGAGTAATCGCTATGCGTGTGGTTTACGCGGCACACCGGGTATTTTGTTTCTTTGTATGCTATGCTAAGGTCTAAAGGCATTTTCAACAGCAGGGGTCATATCGTGTCGGGCAGTTTTACGGGTGGAGGAAGCCAAAATACGCGAAGAGAACCACAGATCAGCGACGAACAATGTTCGACTCTCCAACTTGGCAGAAATCAAGTGTACCATCGACGTGCAGTACATCTTAGTACGCCGAGCCACCGTGCCCCAATGCGACCAACCGTGATGACGTGTCTAGCACAAGAACGCGTCGCAGATGGCACGGATTAGGATAGAACCGTCGACCTTTCGGTTAAATATCAAATGCCCTAACCAATGAACCCCGCATTACCGCATTTTTGGTTGTAGTGAGTCAATATTGTTTTCTGTATTTGCAAGTACCCCCGATGTTCGTCAACGGCGTGAGATCGGGATGTCTTGAGAATAGAAGCGATTCTAGATTTTATTTAAAAGGGCTTTAAGGGGAATGTAAACAGAAACAATTTGACGAAAATTGTCGTGTGGTATTCCTTTTTATTCCTGATTGAGGACGCACTCCTAGTGCACTTGCATTCTACATCATAAATGAGATATGCCGAGACCTTCAAGAAATTATTTTGTAACTTGAATATTGATAATCTCACTTTTAAAGAGCATTTTCTCGAGGCAGTTGTTCTTATATTTGTGCAATCCAGCCTTTACAAAAACCCTACTGACAGATCTATCTTTTTCTGGTGTATATGATCTGGGACCTGGAATGTTCATATATTGTGCCATGAAAGAAATTTGAGTAAACATTCTATAGATATGTAAATCAAGCTGGAGTAAACAAAGAGATACAATGCCAACAATACAGATGAAAAGCATTGAATTTTCGGTTTGAAGTGGACACCTACCTTCTCCTTTGTTGACACTCCGCCATCTTTCCTCCCTTCATCAACAGGTACACAAAAGTAGATGTGCCATTGTTGCATAAAATACTTGAGTGGGGAATGATAATATTTGCTATTGCAAGGCCGGGATCAAAAACTTGAAATTTGTGATGTGGTGGGCCCTGCGTTCCTTGTACGCATCAATCCCTTTCTGTTCTTTCGTGTTATCTTGAATCAAAAGGTTAACCCGTAACGAGAAGAAACCGCCAGCGCTATTCACAAAAATACCATTTAATTTCCATTATGTTTTTCATTTTTTGTATTACAAAGAGCTTATGACCCCTCAGTGGAACGAGCTCGTTCGACTCGTTCCATTCAGGGTTCAAAAGCTATGTCTATGGTGCAACAATGGAAAAAATGGTAAATTCAAGAATTTTATTTACAAGTGTCGTCGTCTGCCTTTAGTGTTAGGTTAAGGGTTAAATAAAACAATCGCTCCTTGAAGCATATCTGTAACAGAGTTTCACTTTAAGTTAGTGGTAAAATGTGGTTACTGTCATATTGTAGGGAGGAAATAAATATGAGTAGAATGATAAAAATGTTGACGTAATCATCTTTCTTGAGAAAACTTAAGCGCAGTTAAATGGAAATTAACTCCATTGAACCCTAAGTTTTAACCTAATACCAGAAGGTTATGTAGAAGAAGTAATATTTTCTCAAAGGTAGCATATCTGTATTTTCGGCGCTCATGGTTATATGTTTTTTTTAACTACGGATTGAGGCATAGTGCTGGGGTAAGTAATGTTTGATAACAGTGAAAAACGCTAAACGATAGATTATCGAAGAAATTGCGGAAAGATAGAAATCGTATCTCCCACTGTGAAGATTTCGAAATTTTCACTTTTTCTGCATCAATCAAAATGGGGGCTTTCAAAGCATCACTTCAAGGTGAATACGAGTCAAATTATCACTGGAAATGATCAATTTGTTGTGGAAACGGATACTGAAAGGAAAAGCTAGTGTTTTTGAGTGGATACCAATCATTTCCAGAAATAATTCAACATGTATTCACCTTGAATTGATGCATGAAACCCACTAGCCCAAACATGGCCTGAAAGTCCGTAATATAAGTTTTTGGTCTGGTACGTCCTTCCAAAGCACGTACCAAACCAAAAACATATATTACGGACTAACAGGCCATGTTTGGACTAGAAACCCGCCAGCCGAATCAGATTGCAAGACGCTGTCTGTTCCGATTATCGATCAAATCACTTCCGTGTATGAAAGATTCAATGCGCTGTTTACTTCCATGCATCAGTTCAAGGCTGAAACGAATGGAATTATCAGATTCTTATAAAAGCGTAGAACAAAAAGACAATCTAGTATTTTTGAGTGGATACCGAAAATTATCTCACTTGTGACCGAGATAAATGGTGATTTTCGCTCGCGCAAGTGCTCGCGAAAAATAAACATTTGTCCTAGTCACTCATAAGATAATTTTCGGTATCCTCTCAAAAATACTGGATATCCTCTATGTCGTCTGTTCGATTCTGTTTTTTTATCTTCATTCATTTTACATCAAGAATTTATTTCCCAATATACTAGTAAATTCGTCTAGACAAAATACAAATTTGTATTGAAGGTAGCAACCGAACGTGCTATCATTCGTTTCAGAAAAAGAATGTGTTTTTACCTTCACTCAACTGGCATCGAGTTATGACACATGTCGCGGCCACTCTTTTAGATAACAGTAACAATAATTAAATGATAAATAAATAACCAGCTCAATAAAATGAATCATAATAGTTCATTTTTTGCCATGGTTGTCTCTTTATATAGGTTTACTATGCGTTAAACATGAAAAATACATCAAAGAAAAATAGAGGGGAAACACTACAATAGCCATCTGTGGTTAGAGTGCAACGATAAATGGTGATTACGTCATGTGCAACGAAAGACTCCATACCATGACATCATGATCTTCCTTCATAAAAAATCAACTCACAGGCGTCGAATGATCGTCAAAAGTCGCCGTTAAAAAAGTGTTTTTTCGAGATGGCGTATTGAAGTCCAGACTGGGTCATTTATCGACCCGCCCTGTCTGTCTTTTCTTGCAGTATGCCACACGACAACATATAATTAGCTGCGTGGATGCATGTCCCGCATGGCCTTAACATATACAATCCATGTGAAAATAAACCACGTAGAACCTCAAGTCCTTATTTACGATTATGCTACTTATTTACTCCTTCCCAGTCCTAAAAGTGGAAAACGTGTAAACGGGTTACATAACAAGGTCTCGTGATTGGGTTTAATAGCCAAACGTTTGTAGGTGTTTCCGGGGACTGTTTACGTAACATGGTGCCTGTTTTTCCATTAACAGCGTCATCGCTAATGTCTTGTTTTCAAAGATGATAGTGGGATATTTTGGGCCGATCTTCTTGGCACTGAATAGCCACTTCCGTTCTCTCTGGCGTCCACATATCAACAGGAAAATTTCCCACAGTGCAATTTAGAATTCTACCAATTTTATCATGTTTGACAGAAGTAGGTGGTAATTGAGAGTTCTAGACCACGTTTCCAAAAAAACTGTACATGTACACGTACATGTACGTGTACCGCCATAAGGGTTCAGTGTTAAATCGTGTACAGAGTGCCAAAAATGTCGTTTTTGCATGGTGGTCTAGAACTCTCGGTTATATTTTGACCGTTCGGATCACACTTTTAACCGTTCAAACAGCCGTTGGTGAACGAGTGAAATTTGACACATCGCTCGGAAGTGAAAAAATGTATGAAATTCGAAGAAAATGTAAATTTAAAAATTTTGTCGACGTTCCCACCGCGGATCAGACCTTCGATCTATCGTTGGTGAACGCAGCCAAAAAACGATTTGAGAGTTCTAGACCAGCATTAAAAAAGCGTTTTGAGAGTTCTGGACCACCGACGTTTGTGATCGCGTTTCAGACGGTTGAGGGTGCGATCCGATCGGCGAAAAACGATTGAGAGCTCTAGACCAGGAAAATCGATCTCAAAACCTTTTCTCGACGTTCGCCAACGGTGAAAAGTTAGTGTAACGTGTAGTTACTCATCGAGGATTTTTTTAAAAAAAAAATTCCAAACCAATTTCAGCTTCCGGTACATCAAAAAATGCGGTTTGAGAGTTCTGGACCACCACGTTCGCGATCACGTTCAGGACGGTCGAGGGTGCGATCCGATCGGCGAAAACGATTTGCCGATTCACCTCGCGAGTTTTGTGAGGTGAATCGTAATAGAATCGGTTTTGTCGAGAGGAAATAAAAAAGTGATTGATATATATCGGAGAGAAAAAATATATAAATAAATAGTTATTTGAACAAATAAATATCAAGTCAAAATAGATAATAAAATATACATGAATCATGAACGATTCCCAGACTATGAGAGCAAGGTTTATTTTAAAGATGCTGATGAGAGCCTACGCATTCTGCGTGGATGAACAACTAGGTCGCCTCTTGTTAGAACGATGCGTCGGGTGTCGGGATCATCTAGACTTCGATCACAAGGATCATTCATGTCTGACGATGGAAAGGGAAGATATGGTCGTCAAGTATTTCGAACCGGCGTTCGAATGCGTTCGAATCGACGACATGATCACGCCTTGGAGGAGATTAGTCTTCTGTAAGAGGCGAGACAAGCCCACAGATTCGGAAGAACTGAAATTAGCACGTTGAAGTCTGACTTTAGAAAACAGGGGATGTGTCTTGAAATTATTGCTGAAGGAAGCATACGTCTATGTTTTCACGTTTATATAAATAAGGAGAATAGAAAATAAAAATAAATACACACATAAATTTTTATCTAATATTAGAAAGAAAAAATCACAAAAAAATGAGAACCAGAAAATAATTGTATCCGACGTTAGATGACGGCGAGGATGAGAAGCCGAACAGCGTAATGCCAATGGCGCCGTCACCAGAAGAAAAAGATAGAGGAGAGAGGTATCGCATTGATCAAATCAGTAGAATCCAATTGTATCTGACTCGAGAGAGAGATTCTCGTCGTTCTCTCAAGAAGAAGTATTCGCGTCTTGTGAAATTCGTCAACGCGGTTGACACGACACTCATCACGATTTCCATGGCTTTACACGCAGCCGGCATCGGATTGTTGTTGACCGCGGTCAGCGTTCCCATCATGTTGACCATAGAAGGAGTGGCTAGCGCCGCCGGATTGTTTAGCACGCTCGGAAACTTTTTGAGTAGGAAATTATATCTGAAGGCTAGGAAACACGAAAAGATTCGCGTCTTGGCTGACTCTAAGATCGACACAATATCCGAAATGATCTCGATGGTGTTGAAAGACGGTAGGATATCGGACGGAGAATACTTCACGATATTGAGCGAGAAAATGAAATACGATGCTATGAAAGAAGCCTGAGAATCAAGACTCGTCAGATCATCAAGGAAGAGATGAAGGATTCTCTTGTGGAAAGGGGGAGGAAAGAGGCTAGGGAGGAATTCGGTAAGTTGATAGAACTCAAGAGCAGCAATTGGAAAAAAAAAAATAAATATATATAATAAGAACAGAATTTTTAAAAAAAGAAAATATTAAATTTATATATAAAATAAAAAATAAATACGAAATTAATTTAAATAACTCTCAAAAATGTATTGCGTAAAGTGTAAGAGAGTTACTGAGATGGGTAATTCTGGAGAAGTATGAACTAATAACGACAGATGCTTTGCGGAATTTGCAATGTGTGTGGTTCGATCAAGACAAAAAAAACGAGCAGAGGCAAAGGCGTCGTGAATAAAATGATCAATAATCTACCTTTCAAAATGCATATGCCGGGTCACAGTTTCACGGGACCCGGAACGAAATTGAACAAGAGACTCAATGCCGATCTGACTCCTAAATCTTGGAGCAAACCCATGAATAGGGTGGACGCGGTCGTGTATGAACATGATCTGTGTTACGCCAGACATCCCAACACCATGACTCGCAACAACATCTGTGATAAAAACATGTTGGCAAAATTGAGAGGCATATCGAATCCGTCCAGGAGAGAGAAGATAGAACGTTCGCTGGTCAGCAATCTGATCGGTGCGAAACATCAATTTGGATGGGGCGTTCAAAAAAAAGCGCTTCAGAAAAGAAGAAGAAATGATTATTGACGAGTGAACTGGCTGAGGAGTTACACAAACCCATCGCGCTTAAATTTCAAAAGAGAAGGGTGTTTGTGATGGGTCTGGATGACATTAGGTCCGCCGACTTGGTCGACATGAGATCGTTTTCGAGGTGGAACGAGGGCGTCAAATATCTATTGACGGTCATTGACGTGTTTTCCAAATACGGTTGGATCAGAGCTTTGAAGAATAAATCGGGACCTTGCGTCGCCGAGGCTCTGAAGAGCATGTTTCGACTCGTCTTCTCGAAAACCAAATAAATTATGAGTGGACGAGGGAAAGGAATTCTACATCAAGAACGTTCGTCGATTGGTCGACCTCTACTCGATCGAAAATGAAGAGAAAGCCAGCGTCATGGAACATTGGAATCGAACGATGAAGGAAAAGATGTACAGATACTTCACGGCGAATTCGACCAAGAAATACATATACACTCTGAGCGGTCTTTTCAAAGATTACAACAACACGCAACACAGATCGATCAAGATGACTCCCTAGTGATCCTCGAAACGAAAAATGGGTCTACACGAATCTATATCCTGAGAGATCTAAGATCAGGAAGAAGTCTAGAACGCCGAAATTTGCTGTCAGCGGTCGAGTGAGAATCTACGCTTATAAGAATCACTTCGAAAAGTGTTACACTCCTCGATGGACCTCGGAAATCTTCGTGATAATCAGAATATTTCTCACCGATCTGGTGACTTACGAACTCGAAGCTTTGGATGGCGAAGAGATCATCAGAAAGTTTTATGAACAACAATTGCAGAAGACAAAGTTTTAATAAAGAAAACAAATTTTATTTACTCTCTTTAACATTTTCTTGTATACACATATATATAAAGGAGAGAAAAAAATAATAATAAAAAATTAAAACTATTTTTAGATGAAAAAAAGCAAGCTAATTAATAAACAAAAAACAAAAAAAACCTTCAAAAATGGCAAATATACTAGATATCGCGCACCGCATAGTGAAAGATGAAAGTATTCAAGAATACGATGTTCACGAATATGAACCAATAACCAGAATGAGTTTGAACAATGCGGGAGAGATAAGAATCAATGTTGAAACCCAAGATCTATTTGTTCATCCCAGCGAGAGTTACATAGTGGTGCAGGGACGTCTCACCAAGGAAGATGGGACCGACAACGTTGACGACGACATGGTTTCTCTAGCCAATAATGGCATCATGCATCTATTCAGTAATATAAAATACTTGCTATCCAGACAAGAGATAGAATCTGTGTTTCATCCTGGTCAAGCCACCACGATGTTCGGACTCTTGACATATCCGGATGATTTTTCAAAATCCAGAGGACTTAATCAGTTGTGGGTGAAAGACACCGTCAGCTCTGCTAGCGCTGGCGCCGCCACGATATTCGACTACGTCGTCAAGACGTCCAGACCCAAAGGAACGTTATCGTTCAGGATACCTTTGAAACACATCTTCGGATTCGCAGACGATTATAACAAGATCATGTATGGATTCAAACTCAATCTGACGTTGATTCGAAAGGGAAACAATGATGTGATAGTGAGACTCCCCGCGATCGATGCGGGTAAGTTAACTCTACACAAGATATCGTGGTTCGTTCCGCACGTGCAGCCTTCGATCGTGGAAAAAACGCATCTCTACAAGATCATAGAATCCAAGAGTAACTTACCCATGGGATTTAGAATGAGACACTGCAACACGGCTAGCATTCCACTCTCCACGAATCACTTCAATTGGAGATTGACTGTGAAATCTGCTTCAGAGAGACCGCGTTTCATCGTGGTCGCGTTTCAGACCGATAGGGACGGGTCTCAGGAAAAGAATGTGTCGCTATTCGATCACTGCAATTTGAGAAACATGCAAGTGTTTCTGAACGCCACGAGATATCCAGCAATCGATTACAATGCGTCGTTCGGCAAGAACGATTTCTGCAGACTGTACGGCAAAGGCCGTGGATTTTAGAAAGAAGTATCATGGTCTAGATGAATTGATGAGCAACCCTAATATATCTCCCGGCAAATACAAGTTGATGTATCCCATGTTCATATTCGACGTCAGTAAACAGAGCGACGGACTCAAGTGTAGCGTCTTAGACATTCAGATCAAGATGCAATTCGATAGGAACGAGCCGAGAAAAACTGAAGCCTTCACGCTGGTCCTGTTGGATAGAGAATTACAATTCGAATCAGATGGAAATAAGATGTCGATCATTCGATGAGAGACATGTGCGTGAAAAAAAAATACAAATAAAAAGTAATGAGTAATTATTAAAAACAAAAAAAAAATAAAAAGTAATGAGATCTAGAGAGATTGAACATCTTTTTAAATCTCATTACTTTTTTTTGTTTTTTTGTTTTTAATAATCACTCATTAGTTTTAATTAATTATTTCCACGCGTTCACTGTTCAGAGGATCTAGTTCAATCAGTATGCTCACCACGGAAGTGGCAGCTTCAGGATTAGTGGTTTTCATAGTGAAATTAATCCTGTCTCCAGCGTTCACTTTGAGAGGCGTGCCGAACGTGCTAACATTCTCATTCTTTTCGACGCTGTATCTCTTATCGCTCTCTACTCCATTCACCATGAGATTGACGACTGCTCTATTATTCAAATCCGTGGAAGCCAGACTCATTCGAATGATTTCGTCTCCCAACAGCATGGGATATCCCACCTGACCATGTTGCAATCCGCTACCTCCATTTCCGAAAGACCACTCAGCTTTTCCCTCCTCTAATGTGCCGGTCTCCTCGGCCCACATGGTGATCAATTTCCTGGCGTATTTGACTTTCTCCACCACCGAAATCAGGGTGCAGGCGTCCGATATGTGCACGGGATCCGGTGGATTCGGGAGCACGTTCCACCCATGTCTAGTTTACCTTCCATGATGTCGCCCATTCTCCAGACTGAGTTGTCATCCACATACTTCCTGATGACCGTGCTGGAATCGAATTCAGGATCGTGATCGAGACCGAATAAATTCTGACCGTTCATGTTGATGCCACCCTCCATGGTTCCGCCAGATTGTTTGTTCAGGTAGAGATCATCCACTTGCGATTCTATGTATTCTTGAGATCGTATCACGGTGGAATCCACATAGCCCTTGTTGACCGTGGTGGAGTCCGCATCCGCATCGTCAGCCTTCGACAGATTCAATATCTTGTTGAATTCCGCATTCAGATCTGATTTCATTTCTCGTCTGTCAGACTTTCTCTGTTCCAGATCTATGTAGTGTTTGGTTGCCACGTTCTTGGGATTCGTGGGAGTGGCCATGTTCGTTATCTTGTTAGAATTGGCATTCAATTCCGATTGCATCGTTTTCTGAATGTATCAACTTCTCAGATGTTCGCTGAATCACGCTTGAGAGTCGTCCACATATTTCTTGGTTGCAGCATCGGTGAAATCTATGGGATTCGTGACATTCAACAAACGTTTGGATTTCAGATCGAGATCGTCGGTCATGGCTTTATCCACGTAATTATCTAGCATGATTCATTCAAAATCCATGTTCCCCCTGTCAACATATTTTTTAGTCGCCGCATCTGCAAGATCTATCGGCTCGGGAAGATTGTAGATCTCCTTATCGTTCATGTTCAAAGGTTCCTCTCGAGGTTTGTATCTCCAAACATAACATTCGTCCAAGTTGGCAATGTCATAACCATCGCAGACTTCGAGCGTCTTCCTCTTCGTTTTGGGTTGACTTTCATCGTCACTTCTACCAAATTTATCGACTGGCATGTTGTTTTGAGGTTTTTTTGTTTTAAAAAATATATTTCAAACACAGTTTATTAAAAATGAATTATTTCACTTATGTTTTATTTTTGTTTTTATTCGATTAAACTTTTTAAGAATAATTTTTACCTTTATATATACTATAAAAAAAATCTCTCTCTAATGTAAATCATTGAGAATGTCTTGAAACTGATCTCCTTCCGACCATCTCTTGAGAATGTAGAGACACAGGTGACCGCAAAACACTTTATCTGGCGATTGCACTCGTTCCGTGTTGTAGAGAACATCGATTCGTCGAAATAGTTCTTTATTTCTTTCGGCAGCGAGATTCCATAGCTGTCGAAATAATAATTCTTCTTCTTCCCGTTCTTGAACCATGCCACCCAGTGAGTGCCTTCACCCAATAAGTCATCTAGATTTAAAATTCTGCTTTCTGATTGTCGAGGTCTTCTCTTCGGCAAGGCATCTCTGGAAAACATGCCTAGAAAATCTTTGATTTTCAAATCCTTCGCCGCATTCGACAGATCGATGTTGGATAGGGGTTTGTTAGGTAAGACTACACCTTCCATGGATATCTCTCTTTTCTTATTCATAAATGTATATATTTTTTTTTATTTATTTATTTATTTTATTATAATTCACTAAAATGACGTTATTTTTTTATATTTTTTTCTTTTTCTTTTTTTAAACTAACTCTCTCGATGTCTCTATCAGCTTCCATAATCTTGAATCCATCTAATTCCTCTTGATTTTCTGGAATCCTATCGTCCATAATCATATCCAAAGTCCAATGCCAAAATGCTTATTTTATCATCTAACATGAATCTCTTATCGTCGTTGGCCATCAGCGAAATCTTGTTGACTATTTCGGTATACAAGTCGTGATTGTCACTTCGAATCGATTTCATAGTCTTATACACTGGACCACTTCCTAACATAAATCTTTATACCCTCGAAAAGAGATGTTTTTCTTCACCACGCATGATTTAACCCCTTTGCACTTCTTGATCTCTTCATCTTCTAGACGATAAGCATACAGTTTGGGTCTCAAACCCATGAATTCGACGATTTGTTTACCACCGCTCTTGTCCTTAAATTTACCCAACACCTTCTTGTTGTCATTTGATTGAATGTTGGACTGGTGATCGATGGGATAATTGCTTGTGTCGAACCACGTGGTCACGTCTGGAGATATATCTTGGTAGACGTCTTTCATCTTGTCGAATCGAATGATGCAATGTATGTCGACTAATTTCATCCCGTAATCGACATATTGTTTCAAATTCTCACTGTAGACGATGTACTTACGTTTGTTAAATAAATTGGAAATGAGCTTTTCCTCGTCTCCTTTGAACGGTTCCATTCATTGAGGATCCAGTGGATAATCGTTGTGTAGATCGTGTATTCTTTCGGATAGTTCAAATCGACTTCTAAAATGCAAGGATAGTCTCTCCATTTTTGCATCTCTTCTGGTTCCGTCACCCATTCGAAATTTCCAATCGGTAAAGGACGACTCATGGCCCAACCGTATAGATTATTAGCGTCCCAATACTGTATGTATTTATTCGATCATTTCAAATCGAAATTTCTTTCATGTAGGGATTGTTGGCTTTAGAATATCTGTGAGAGATCATCGAGATGCCACCTCTCACAGCCTTTTCAAACATGAGCAACATGTCCATGTCGGATAATAATTCCAATTGGATTTCAGTGGTCTTAAACAGAGCGTCCCACGCCAGACCAGGTGCGGTTAAATACCAAGCAGGATCCAGATCATTATTTCGATGACAGACGTCTCGAAAATTTTTGAACACATCTTCCAGGAGCAGAACGTCAGTCTTCAGATAGAGATTGTGATAATCTCTCATGGTTTTCATATTAAATGATTTCCACATGTTTTTGGCGTGTTCGTAATTCTCATTGGAAATGTCGGATTTGTATAATTTTGAATAAAAATCTTCTTTTGAAGGTAGCGCGGTGTCGTCGAATCTCTTTAGCTCGTTCATGTAATCATAAGGATAGACTCCTTTCCTCAACATGACGTCTACTCATTCTCCAAAGTGTTCTCTCATGATTTTAAATTTGTCCTTGCTCATGTTATCGACTAATTTTTCCAGAGCGGTTGACATGAATTTAAAACTGTTGACGAAACGTATGCCCCTACGAACGTCTCTCTGTCGATTAATCTTTTCTTCTCCACGAGCTTCCATTTCATGAAGGAAATGTTTCTTTCTTCGTTGTTCGTGATGCAGTTTAATTCTTCATCGGTGGTGCTGAGATTTTTCATGAACAGTTGACTGTCATAACCCGAGAGATTGTGAAATATCACCGGATAGAAAACAGAGTTTTGATATTTTAAATTACACTTGCTGTGAGCCAGACCGCAATACAGACCCGTGTAGTGATCGTGGTGACTGACTTTCTTATTTTCCTTCAAATTCTTGTCGAACAATTGTCTGCATATGTGACATTCGGTGACTCTGTTATTTTCGTCCTGCTGCTCTCGTGTGATGATCATTTTTGCCGGAGTTTTGAATTTGTCATATAAAATTTGAATTTTTGATTCTAACTCTTCCATGAACCTTTGAGCAATGTCGTCGTCTTCGCACTGTTTCATATTGGTGAAGGGATCCATGTCATGTTGCACGTTGAAAGCACATTTCACGTAAATGCAATAGTCCAACGGTGTGTGTTTTTGATATCTTTCAACGTAACTTCAAAGAGCGTCAGGTTGGCAGGAACTCATTTTCACGGTGAAGCATTCGAAATCGGTGCACACGATGAATGGTACTTTTAACCTTCCATTGTGATTTTGAAAGTTCACGATGGTTTTGGGTTTAGGCATTTTCGACGGCGACACCTTGATTTTCATTGCAATATCCCTCATTTTTTGCTAACGATTTTTCGCTGTGAAGCACGTTCATGCAGTTGCAACATAAATATATCTCACCATTATGTTTATTATTTTGTCTCAACAGTAATCGGGTCAGATGTTTAACCCAACAATAATGATGATTGTCACCATTCGAAATCAATAATAAAATAATCGGCTTTTCTTTTTCGAGATACAAAGTCTGTCTGAGAGGATAGATCATTCGTTTTTCATCATCGTATCCCAAGACGTTCACCGCTATGGTGGGATTTTGAGCATCGAAATGTTCGATGTGTTTTAACTGCATTGGAAAAGTCACTCCGATCCAATCAAGATTTTTAGAAGTCTCCTCATAATGAGAAACTCTATCGGAGTGCATTTTGACAGGGTATAAAGTGGAGCTGACTGCCCATTTAAAACACTGATCATCTTTATTTCTCACGTTGATCACAGTTTTTTTTTTAGCTAAGAAATACGGTAATTCCACGAGGAAGACACTTTCAACGAATCGTTTTTAGTTATATGAATTTCGAGTTTCAACATCTCATCGAACGTCCAATTACTACCTTCATGTTGGCTTTCATTATTTCGAAAACATCTGATAAATCTAAACCTCGAAATATGGGTTCGACATTAGACCTGAAATATGCATTTTTCACGATGCTCTCACCGGAATTCACGTCGATTTTATTCATCATGCAATGGAGTATCATCTTAATTTTTTGTCCCACGTTCATGTATTTGTGAAACAAATCCAATACTTTTTTCTTCACCTGTTCCATGAACAATTTCGGATTGACTTTCTTGAACGAGGGAACCACGTTGAAAGTTTTAAAAATGCCTTTGATCGCACTCTCCGTTCCACGGGATTCGATTGGAATGCTTCCATGATGACTTGTGCTACATGTTCTTCTCCTTTCCCTTCCTCGTTTGCTCATCGAATTTCATTTGATATATCTCGTTTGTCTAGATTCTGAACTGCATCACTCGTTTTCGTTTTAGTTTTTTTTCTTTTCTTTGGAAACTTGAAGTTCATTGATGACTTTTCGTTTAGTCATCTTCTTATTTTTCGCAACTGAAACATTTTTTTTTTTCTCAACTTCGGCATTTCAATTCCTTTTACTATCTTTTTCTTCTTATCATTTTTCACAACCAAAGCATTTTTTGACGTTGTTGCTATCAACATTTCGTTTGCCTTTTCATCGAGCAAACTACGTATCTCCTTGCGCATGATCTTTCTAATTTCATCAGGCTCCATGTTTCTTTTTTTATCGCCAGTCGTTACTGTCACTGGCTTATTTTTTTTCGCACTTCGAGTCTGTTTAAGTTTGTCCACTTTCGATCTTTTGATTTTTTTCTTTCCATCATTTTGCAAATGATACTCCTGTATGACTTCAATTTTTTTTTAATTGGTTCTATGATTTCTGAAATGTGGAATGTTTAATTCTCTACACATGTCGTTTAACTGAGGTACGGTTTTCTCATTTAAATTTTCCATTTTTTTTACTTGTTTGCTTCATTTGTAAGAATATATATTTTTTTAAATTTTGTATCTAAATAATAATTTGTTAAAAAGTTTTAAAATAGTCTTTATATATATGTAAAAAAAAATCACATTAAAGAAAATTAAAATTAAAAACTTTTTTGTATATATGTAAAGAGAAAAAAACAAAACTTGTTTTTAATAAATTATTATTTAAACATAAAATTCCAAAAAAAAAAAAAAATTAATCGATTTTTTATGTTCCTTAACGTGAAAAAATTGAATGAATACGAGAAAAAAAGGACATTAAATTTAAACTTTTTATTTATATATAAAGAGAAAAAAAACTTTTACAAAAAAAAAATTTCACATTAAAGAAAATTAAAAAATTAAAAAAACTTTTATATATAGACAGAGTAAATAAAACAAACTTTTTTAACAAATTATTTAAACACAAAATTCAAAAATATATATTATTTGCAATAATTCATAAAACAAAAAAACAAATAATCGATCATGACAACAACACCTAAAAGATGCGAATAGAAATTGAAACGAGTCAAAACGTGTAAGAAATTCAGTTGTAAAATCTATAGATTACATCGACATGACACCATCGAATTGAATGAGGTCGAGACGAAGGGTTTAGAGAACAAATACAACAAATATAGCATGCCTTTGAAATTGGACGAAGCCACGCTTGATTTGTTTTATGAGTACCAAAGCGATCTACAGAACATCGTCATCGCCGAAGACAGTGAATTCGACAAGGATGATTTGTCGTTACCCTACGGAAGTTACATATATCCAAAAATCTCTCTCGAACTCATGAACAAATCGGGTGGTAATAGCACGTTCACCGATGTAAAAACACTTGCAAAAGTAAAGATAAACCTTCAACACATTTTTGAAAAAGAAGACACGACCATCAACATGCTAATAACGGACTTGAAAATATAAAACTATAGAGAGACTGATTTTTAGCAAAGAAGAAGGAAAAAAAAGTAATGAGATCTAGAGAGGTTGAACATCTCTAGATCTCATTACTTTTTTTTGTTTTCCTTTTTCTTCTTCTTCTTCACTATCGCCCATATATATTGTAGTAACGTTTCCTTTTTTCTCAAATTTCGACGTTGATTCTTTTCTTTTTTTCTGTGATATATTACGTTTTTATAAGAACACATTTGTTTATCTGCATCATAATTATGAACGAATGTCATGTATCTCTTGGTAACTCTCACATCATTACCATTCTCTGCAGAAGGAAGTGGTGACGGTGGAAAACGTCTAATTCTTTTAAAGTTCAACCATCTATCCCACTCTTTTTTAGTTCTTTCCTAAGATATCCATCATTAGCATCTAATTGTTTTTCCACATCTTTTTCCCACACTATACTGCAATATTCATCATTAGCATCTAATCGTTTTTCCACATCTTTTTCGCACTCTATCCTGTGATATTCATCATTATCGTCTGATTGTTTTCCACCTTTTTATCCATTTTATATTATTTTTTTTTTATACTTTCTATGATTTATATTTTTATATTTTATATAAGTATATAATTTTTTCATTATAATAACATATTCAAAATCGGTATATTCTTAAAAGGTGAATTCTCACCAAACAGCAAACCCTTACCGAGTCGCTCAACATTCTGTCCACTCTTCAGATAGAGACCGTTTCCACTGAAAGAGTTGCCACCTCTAACAGGTTCTAGATACAATCCTTAACAGTTGTCATCTCTGTGGACGCGACACACGGCTCCTCTCTTCTTCAAAAACTGTCCACTGCCACCCATTAATTTTCCAACTGCCGAACTCACGAGTCCCGAGAGAGCTCCCACGCCAAGAGTCTTTCTGAGAAAGGGCAATGCTTTTGCGGCAAAGGGCAATGCTTTTGCAGCGATTCCTGCCAATAGCATTAGGAAACCGCCTTTCATTCTCAAATTGTATTTCAATTGAGCAGGACTCAATCTCACCCTCAACCCTCTTCCATCACGAATCGCTTTCTCCATCCTTTTAATTTGACTTCTGGTCCAGGCGATTCGATTGTTACCCTCACTCGTCAGATCTTTGTAAGTGAATTTGAATCTCACCGGCTCGTCTCGATTGAACGCTCTCTCAAGTTTCTCTCTCTGTCCTTTGGATATGTTCATGTTTTTAACCATGTATTCAGTCATATTTCTTTTTTTAAAATATATTTTGTTCAATTGTTTTTTGTTTTAATGATAATTATATATATTAAATAATTTTTGTAAAATTAATATTGCGTTTATTTTATTTTCTTATTTATATATATACGCAATATTTTTTTTTTTTTTTGCTTTTTTATATTTCTCTTATGTGAAATCGTATCGTCACCCTCTCTCCACGAAGATCTAACAGTTCATCATTTTGATCCGTCAACGTATTTTGAGACTCTACAATGTGTCTAAAACCACTGATAGATAAACTAAATTTTGAGGTCGTTCCATGATTTTATAACCCGGCGACACGTTTGGAAAGAAGGAATAGATCGTCAGTTGAGTGCTACCATTCACGTAGCTTCCAGCAATCATGTCCACGTTCACCAGAATGCTATTGACTGCGAGAATGTTGACCGTATTTTCAGATGTCGCGTGGACTCAATACATCTTTCGATTGAATCCCAGCATCTTGCCTATAGAATCATTCGTGTTGAAATCCACTCGAAAATTATCTTCCAAATCCAACATCGTCTGTAAGGTATTAGGGTTGGCAGCGAGTCTGATCTTGTTGCTTCCCTTTCCATCCATCTTCATTCGCATCTGAATGTAATTGTTCAAATCGTCTATGTCTTAACTTCCTGTGAGAATTCGAATCTCCAACCAATCCACTCCGTCGGAATACTTGAACGAGAATGAGTTATTCTTTTCGGTGATGCTGGGAAAGGATTAATAAGTCTCCAGATTCACCAATGCCATCTCGTATCTATTCTCTCTATTCAATTCGATGGAGGTTCGAATTTCGTCGTGAATCAAGTCGAATTGCCACTCACCATGATTTGAATGGATTGTTTTGCAGCCGTATTCTCGGCTATCCATTCTAACAATTTTCCTTGTTCGAACATTATATTTTTAATTTTTTATTTTATTTTTCAAAACTAAATTATTGATGATTTATTATTTTCTAGTTTTTGTTTTCGCTCTCTATCTTATTATCATCAGAAACATAAAACTTATCGAATCCGCACTGATATTTTCTGTGATTAAATTCGCTAGTCAAATCGATCACGACGAAATTGTAAAGTCCTCCATCCCAAACCCTCTTGCAGAATCTTCTGAATTCTGACACGCTCGTGTCGTTTGCGACGTGATCACCGCAGATGTGATTGAGATTCTTGAGATCCTGACGAAAGAGACACAGTAAATTAGCGTTCTCCCTTATCGTCTGTCTGGGCAATCAAAAATAATTCTGCGACAGGTAGAAACAGTCCACGTTGCTGTGACGACCTCTAATGTAATACGATTGGCATTGGTTCTGTCTCTCCAAAAGCAGATTGTTGAAAATCATGAGATTCTTATCTTCCGATTTCAATTCTCTAGGATCCGGAATGTCGCTAGCGTTCTCATAAAATCGACACTCGATGTTCGAAGATGCATTTCTCTTCATCAATTCTATCGCCGCACCGTTCAGAATGGTCGAAAGAGAAGCTTCACTTTTGTCGAATTCCTCCCCACTGTCAAAGATTCTGGCTCTGACGTCCTTGGGCAATCTATGATCCATGCACTCTCGAAGCAATCTGTATTCGGGTTGAAACAAACTCTTGCCAAACACTAATAATCTGTCGTCATCCAACCAGCCGGGTTGCGACAACAGATTCATCAACAGATTGGTCTTTCCACAATTCGATTTTCCCACTATCAAACCTCTTATGCTTATGGGAAAGAACTCGTTATTCGACCTCTTGGTCGCGTCGTCGTTCCAAGACATATCTTTAATGTTCATCTTTTTTATTTTTTGTTATTTTTAGATTTTCAAACACAATTTTTATGTTTTTTCAAACTCAGTTTTTTATAAATATTATTATTTATTTATATTACACCGTCGCGAGTTCTCTTCAATCCAGATCCATTCATCATTTTGGCTAAATCTTGTATGGGTACCACAGCATCCTTAAAATCTTTCCAACTTTTCGGCTATTGCTCTAACGTAGCTCGCTTCGCCGGCACACTGTTCAACTTGTCGATCAACACGTCAGCTGCCCTCTTGCCAGCCACAGAAGCTATCTTACCACTAGCTTTCTTACCAGCATCCAAATCCATCTTCTTACCGACCTCAAACACGGTCGATGCGAGTTTTCTACCTGCATCGCTCATGAATGCTAGCATTATAGAATGGACGATGCCAGAACCGCCTTGAACGTAAGTTCTAACGTATCCCTGTTCTTTATCACCAACATATTTTTATTTTATAATATATATTTTGTTTTTTCACTGGTAAATCGTTTGTTGTTTAAATACCTTTTTATTATTTTCTAGTGTAAAATTTACTGTTTTTATTTTTTTTCTATTTTTTGGTTTGTTTGTTCTCTCTACTTATTATATATATCAATCCTTCAATTCGTTCATCAGCCTTTTATAATCCCGTTTATTCAAAACCTTCTGCCTCAACAATTCGTTGCATATGCTCACTATCTCATTATCTAATCCAGTATTACCAGTGCGTCTACTTGCCATCAACAATCTCAATCTCTGAGACAGACCGTTAGAATCGCTTGGAAGAAAAGTGGTTCTCACCCCTTTGCCAGTCACCAATTCGACGAATTTCTTATTCATATCCCATATGGGTTTCACCACCTTTGTCCACGTGTAACCCTTATTGGCTTTGGGTCTCGCTTCTCTGGCATCATTATTTCTCTTCATGGCGTGGGTCTGAACCAGAATGTCGCCGTAATTGTCGAAATCCCGATCCGTGTAATCTCCAGGCTTGTCAAAAAGGAGCAATTTGCACAGTCTAGGAGTTAATTTGTACATATTCGAGCCGACGATTAAATTATCATCATCTTCTTGCACTTCGGTGTCGCCTACGAAAGTTCTACCGTCAGAATCCTTATAAATTCCATACAAGTGATCTCTCTTACCACCATACTCGGACGACGCGGCACTATCAGTGGTAATAGTCGAAGCCGCATCATCGCTTTCGCTCACGTCAGTTTCGATTCTCATGGGAACGTAATCCGGAGATGATCTTTGAAATGAAAACCCCCTCGTAAAACTGCCAGGAAACGAACCCGTTCTCAAAGAACTTTCTTTTATGGGCTTCAATTCGTCAACGATCTTCTTCTTACTTCTTACCTGAACCTCCATCATGGGTTTAAATAATTTTGTAGTTTCGCGTCTTAATTCCATTTCTCAAAGTCGCCTGCTTCTGTCAGAGGATTGGATGCGTTTCTCGAGTCGTTGATATTTGTTGAGAAGTTGATCTCTCCGCTTGGAATCTGTGATGTGTAAAAACATTTTTTTTTCATTTTCTAAAATTATTAATATTTCCTTTAGAGTATGCTAACGTGAGTTATTTTATTATTCTCAAAATTAAACTTATAATTATTTTTATGTTTTATGTTTTAAGTAAATAAAAATTTTCTGTCTTTAATATTAATATAATAACTAAAACCAGTTGAGGAAAAACATTTTACAAAATAAAACCTCTATAAATGCGTTTTGCCCTCGAACGTGTTAAAGATCACATCACCAATTATTCACTCCGTGACAAACAGAAGGACTTTGAAAAAGTTTGAAAGTTTAGCGCATAAGAACGGCACGTTTTTATCATAATCCTCAAAACAGCATTTTAGATGAAAGTGAACAATTCTGTTTTTAAAACCGCTTTACGAACGAAAAATGAAAAACCGGTTTCTGATTTAAAACCACTTTATGAACGAAAAATGAAAAACCGGTTTCTGATTTAACACGTTTGAGAAGAATTATATCCGTTAAAAGGGTTCATTCATATCTCCGAAACATTATCACGAGGCAATTAAAATTCAATTCACCTCTTAAAACCTAACTGAGTGGAACGCGATTTTATTGTCCATTTATTAAAACGAAATGCCTTTCATTCACACCGGAACAAAACATGAAAGGATTTTGCAAAGATTTCAGAGTGTCAATTAAACACAATTTTTATCTCTTAAAACACATCTAAGTGGAACGTTTTATAGTTAAATTTTTATTTGAATGAAAACCAATTTTATTTACACTGATTGCAATATTTGAAAAAAACTCTACAAAACTGATCTATTACGATTTAGCTTAAAACTCGCTATGACAAAACGTGAATGGACGATTTCCATCGGTTCTAATTTTCCAAACTCGAGTTTTTCAATATCATCCATTGAACGAAAACATTTTCATTTATACAAGAACAAAAAATGAAAGGATTTTGCAAAGATTTCATAGTGTCAGTTAAGCACAAATTTTGTCACTTAAAACCCATCTAAGTGGAACGCAATTTTATAGTCGACTATATTGAATGAAAAAAAGCTATTTTATTTACACTAAGTACAAAAATTGAAAACTCCTCAAAACTAATCTATTACGATTTACCTTAAAACTCGCGAGGTGAATCGGCAAATCGTTTTCGCCGATCGGATCGCACCCTCGACCGTCCGGAACGCGATCGCGAACATGGTGGTCCAGAACTCTCAAACCGCATTTTTTGATGTACCGGAAGCCGCAATCGGTTTGGAAATTTTTTTTTTAAAAATCCTCGATGAGTAACTACACATTACACTCACTTTTCACCGTTGGCGAACGTCGAGAAAAGGTTTTGAGATCGATTTTCCTGGTCTAGAACTCTCAATCGTTTTTCGCCGATCGGATCGCACCCTCATCCGTCTGAAACGCGATCGCAAACGTCGGTGGTCCAGAAATCTCAAAACGCATTTTTGATGCTGGTCTAGAACTCTCAAAGTGTTTTTGCCTACGTTCACCAACGATGGATCGAAGGTCTGATCCTCGATGGGAACGTCGATAAAATTTTAAAATTTACTTTTTCTTCGAATTTCATACATTTTTTCACTTCCGAGCGATGTGTCAAATTTCACTCGTTCACCAACGGCTGTTTGAACGGTTAAAAATGCGATCCGAACGGTCAAAAAATAACCGAGAGTTCTAGACCACCATGCAAAAACGACATTTTTTGCGCTCTGTACATGATTTAACACTGAACCCTTATGGCGGTACACGTACATGTACGTGTACGTGTACAGTTTTTTGGAAAAGTGGTCTAGAACTCTCAATTACCACCTGCTGACAGAACTCTGGGTGCTATGTGAAACAAGACGTAATTTGTTCACTTCTCATTCTGCAAAGGCAAAATAAGCTGATAGAAGACAATTAGATCATTCCTCATCGTGAGCAAGGACTTAAGAACCAATGTGTTGAAAGCGTAATTACGAGGAATCTTCACATTTTTATAATTATTTGATGAACCATAAAAACACGAAACTTCAGAGTTTCAGTGAATAAATGCCCCCATTTCTCAGTTCTTACTGCAATGTACTCTCAATATCAAGTCAGAGAAGCATATCATAGGGATGTGTTTTTGCAACATTTTCGAAAAATCAACAACAATAATCCTTGAAATTCCTTTTCTTTTCGACCAAGGGGAACCTTGACCCTTTGAATAAGAATGATCGTTTTTCCGGTCCAGGAAACTTATAGGTCACAATTTCATCAAGTGTGGTGAATGTTCAGTGAATGTGTGAGGTAGGGCTGCACGGTATATCGATAAACCGATATATACCGGTATTCAAACCAATATCGATCGAATACCGGTGTAATTACAAAAATATCGGTTTATCGTCATTTTTTATTTACCCAGAATTTAATTTTCAAGATGTCTTGAGTTTTTTAACAGTATCCCTGAATGAATAATATTATCCTTTATACAAGAAATCGTATGCTAATGCCCTCGTAATATACAAATTCAGTAGTTGAAAAATAATTCTCAAAAATTTCAATAAAATCATGTCATGTGACCCCTCATTGGAACGAGCTCGTTGAGCTCGTTCCAATGAGGGGTCACTTGATATAGTTTTGTTGAAATATTTGGGAAAAATCTGATAAACTAATTTTTAAAATAATAAATTTTGACATCGTCTGCGTTGGGTAAAGGTTTTTGGAACCGCATCATCAAGGCGTGCTAATTCGTTGCGACTGTGATGCCTCGAGTCTCGATTGTGGTACTTGTGTTCATATATCTGAACAGTTTTCGATATACCGGTATACCGCGATATTTTTTTTAATACCGATACCGGTATTCAGTTTTGAATATCGTGCAGCCCTAGTGTGAGGTACACAAATGAATATTTTCTCCACACAACCATAAGGCTACACGTTAATAATTTGAATTGGTCCCCCCCCCTCCCCCAATTAATGAATATGGACACCTCCAACTGTTTTAATGGAACTGGCATGGACTGCACCATCAGTGTCCAAATGGTTAACATACTATTAATTACTATTTTCAGCTTTGAATTTAAATCGAACAACATCTATGGCCTCTTTGACAGACATTTACGCCGTTACAAATGGCGGTACCTTTGTAATTTAAATTCAGTTATCCAAATAGAGTAGTATTGATTACATTTCCTCTGGAGTGAAACCATAAAATATTTCCGAGAAGGCTAAACACAATTTTACTTGAGGGATCCATGTTCGCACGCGCATAAACTAATAATATACTATTTGCTGAGCATATGTGAGGGGAATGTTTGTATCAAACATTTTACTTCTATTTTCTAAAATAAACACATTCCATTTAGCTTTCATTACGGGAGTTATCACACTCCAACATATTTGTTTCTTTTGAAACAAAATTTGAGCGTTGCGTATCTTCAGTTGCTGGTCATTTCCTGAAATAGCATCTCTTCCATCTGTCAGACTTTCCGAGAAAGTGCACATAGTCATATAGAATGCACCCATAGTAGCTTGGTGTACCAAATGTTCACCACGGGTGGTGAAGTGGTGTTAACCGCGAGCCTTTGGCGCGCGGTTAACACCACTTCACCACGAGTGGTGAACATTTGGTACACCAAGCAACTTTGGATATATTTTATTTATACCATGATCGTCAGATTATTAAGAGTTGCTATTATTTTTTTTCTCGATTTCATTGAGCAGGAGCCATACATACGTGCGAACTTGCTTTTGTTTACATGAGGATCGATGGGCGGTACTTCCGCTGTCAATTTTATCACCAAAACGAGATAGAACAAGAAGCAGGGCCTTCTTCATTTTAAGAACATAATAACATACTGTTTCGAGTGATGGATGCTTTATTAACACGAGACAATGTCTGTTTGTTAATGTTTGGCGTTTTATGGGGTAAATTCATTTAAAAACGTAATAAATAATTGTCACTTTCATTTCTCCGTGAGGCGACGTGCGATAAATTTAGACAAGTTGCATTCAGGTCGACGTCACCAAAGGTCAGCTTGGATGTGTAAATTTTATCCATTGAAATCTCATTGCTGGCGTGTTCACCACGGTTGGTGTGTAAAGCTAAAATTTATGTCATAGGCTTTTCATATATTGTAGAATAGGTAATCATGGTATAAATATGTATTAAATATCACCAAGTCTGGATGCAGTGTACCATGCTAATCGACTTAAATGCTTGGCATTGTAAATTTATGTAACATTTTAACCACATCATTTACATTTTTTGGGATAGGAAGGATTGGACAACTCAACAAATTATGCCTTGATTGACAAAGTTATTAGTTATCTTATATATTTAGTTTAATTGTCAAACTAAAAAAAACAAGATTATGTATTAGATACGATTTCCCTTCCTAAAACTGACCTTATCAAGCTCGGCAGACATGATTTCAAACTCGGCTAATATGGCGCCGACCTAGCTGAGATGAACCAGTTTAGATTTGTTCCCCTTGATGCTTTCTTAAACACAATCAGGAAAATTGGCGTTACCAGGCTGAATGGGGTAGATGGAAGTTGATTTTGTATGATGAGGAATTAATGATGGCAACAGAAAGGATTAGGTGGATGAAAAGAAGCAAGATAGTTGTACAGGAAAATCCAACGAAATCTAGGATTTGGGGTCACAGATTTACGGAAGCCCATTAGGGCCAACATGTGTAGCCGGTAAATAGAGCAGTGCGAATATTCGCATTCAACATTGCGAATATTCGCATTCAACATTGCGAATATGCGCAACCCGTTGCGAATATTCGCGATTGAATGCGAATATTCGCAATGTTGAATGCGAATATTCGCAATGTTGAATGCGAATATTCGCAATGTTGAATGCAAATATTCGCAATGTGAATGCGAATATTCGCAGTGCTTACACTACGCATGTTGGCCCCAATGGCCTTCCGTACAGATTTGATGAAGTGGAAGAAGAGATAGTTCGTCCATTCGAAAGTCGCGACTTCCCAGTCGTCCGAATAGCTGAACTAGGAGAAGAGGAAACTTCGGGTTTAATGACTAAAATGAGAAACAATAACGCTGTCCGAAAAATAATAGATCTGAGAGCAATTTGTAATAACTTCTATTGGTCTCAGGCAGATATGAAGTTACCTCGAATTGATATATCGGCCGATTTGAAAATAACTAAGTAATGACTTCTGAATATCGTTAATCGGATAGTTTGGCATTTAATGTAAGGGGAAAGGATATAGGCGGATCAGATCAAGTGAAAATGGATGGACGGCAAAGGAATACAGAGACTGTAGGAGGAAACAACAGAGATCAGTAAATTTTGAAGAAAAAAATGAGACAAGTTTTTGGGGTTCAGTCTTGTAGGACTTCTTCACCACCTGATTCATTAAACATGCAATTAAAGCGCTCGTGGAAGAGTTTTACGAATGGGAGTTGAGCGCCAGTTGTCTTCCAGTTAACGTAGCAACAAGCCATTAAAATACCGGGCATCAACTGGTTTGGCACGGTGCTCTAACACTCCCACTCTCCGTGACATATATTTCTCAACACATTGTTGGAATTCTATTTTATTGTACACTTTTTCACTTTCTGTGGATAAAACATTTCACAGCAATGAGGCGATGTTTGATAATTAAGTAGGCTTGTAACGGTGCAAACTCTCTGCACTTTGCCCGTTCACTACTCAACCCGACTAACACAAATTTAGCACCTCCCACACACTGGGTGCAGTGGTCTAGAGGTTTAGGTTTTGGACCTGATTGCCAGACGGGTTTCCGTGGGTTCGATTGCAGGTAAGTGATCAGAAACCAACAAATCCTCACCAAATATGCATGTATCTTTCATAATACAATCACTCCTCTAATAAGAAGCCGGGAGACGTCATTGATTAAGTGTCCATTGCCGAATGGTGATTTATGTAAGAGACTGGCGAAAAAGAGGCAGTATTCTTAGTTCCTCATTTCTGACCGAGCACTGGTCCGGGTAACAATAGAAGTACCATTGTGTATGTCTTCTTAATCAATTAAAATGATAATAAGTTTAACTCCTTTTGGGTCGCCACATTTCCTAATCTGTACAGGTCTGTATTCTGTTCTCCGAAGGAATCAGCGCTAGGTCAGAGCCATCTTGCACTACACAAATTGTGAATTAGTATTTGATACACAGCATAAACAAAGTAGAGACGCAATCATCAAATGTGAGTAGTAGGAGTCAGATTAGCTTAGTGATGTTTAATTCACATGGAGCAGGCATATGTTGCTGTTAGTTACATGCATTATCCTGAAAGGTACTGAGATATTGATAATGATATTCAGAAATTTGTATAAAACTTGACAAGCAAACACCAAACATAATATTCCATCATTGTGCAAAATTTGACAATGAAAATTAAGTTTTACATGTAGCTTACAACCTGAATGATTTCAAAATAAATGTGAATAAGAAGCCCACGATTCGTAACAAAATACTTAGCGAGGTTCGGCTCAACGTTTAACCCTTTACCTAACATGAAAAGCAGACGACACTTGCAAAACAAATTCTTGAATAACTATTTTTTTTTCCATTTTTTGTCTCAAAAACATAGGTTATGACCCCTCGACGAGCTCGTTCCAACGAGGGATCATAACCTATGTTTTTGAGACAAAAAATGAAAATATTTTGAAAATTAATTGGCGATTTTTGAGAATAGCGCTGGCCGGTTTTGGCCGTTACGAATGAGTGAGGTATCTGACCTCCCAAGCTTGTGGTGGTGTGAGGGGAAACAGTATTAATCTGTTATTGTGATATGGAATCTTGGAGACTGAGCTTGATGGTAGGGTATGATGCGTACAAGGGATGATTAACAAAAATGTTAAAAATGCAATTTGACACATAGAAACGGAATAATATAAGTTATTGTGATGAATTGGCCCTAATATATGCTATTGATTTGTCTGTCACACAAATTTAATGACCAACATTTTACTTCATGCAATTCGGATGTAGCATGATCCTAGACCTGAAAATGGGTCTTCTTGGTTTAAAGGGTTTTCTGGTCTAAACTCACATATTGAAGATGGGCTCTCCCAACTGACGGCACTGATCTCACATCGATTTTACAATTAAGGTTGAAACGTTTAATTCTTATTACGTCGTCATTTCACGGATTTAGTCGATAATTTAAAAAAGAAATATATAAATAATGGAGGAAGGGCCAAACACCTATTTTCAACAGGTCTTCGGGGCTGGACATCCAAGTAAATACACATGCCAGTAATCCCGTAGCAGAGAATAATATCGCATGCCTCGCACATTCGATTATTCGCAAATTTGTTCACAATCGGCCACATCGTGACACCTGTTTCCCTGAACCTGTCTGACAATATGAACATTGCATTACAATTAATATAACACAATTGCAAAGTCTTCTTAACTTTGCACTCAACAGGATAAATATGACAACATGTTTGACGCCACCGTGCCAAGAGGCAGTGTTATCAATGGGTCAACGGATCCTACAAGTATCCCTTCCAAATTGGCCAGCCTTTGTCCTCCTCTACTAACAGTGTAGTTGTTTCAAAATCATACTATTGTAATGTTATGTATCGCATTCCATGCTATTATTTTTTCTACACATTTTCTCAATTAATTTCAGACTCAGTTTAGAAACAGAATCCCCACACGATAGGAGGTGTTCATGCATTGCTGAATTTATTAAGTTTGAAGATCGCGAAGTAATGTAAAGAAAAATCATACATAATCTCTGCTGGAGAAATATCGGTAAGTGGAGCATGTTTAATCAGTTTCGACCATTACTCCGTCTCTGTGTTTAATTATTATCACGCTTGGGAAATGGAAATTCAATTTTGGGAAAAACCTTTGCTGTGTTTTAAATGTACGGTAATTGGGCAAAAGATAATTAGATATGAAGTGTTCAAGGTTATTCTATTGAACCAACAATATGAAAATATGATAAAATATGATATGAAAAGCAAAGAAAAGGCGAAATAACACGCGGTTAAACAATACTTAGGTTTTATAACTGCAAACATTATTGATAAGATTTTTACTTCCTGTTTCGAACTTTCTTTGGTCACTAGTCCTCAATTTGTTTACACCCTTCGTTACTTTATTATATGCCTTGAATATCATTACTGACTTATGTGATACGATACATGAAACTAAGGTAACAAAATTTTAATTTCTGTGACACTATTCTTCTCAAACAATATCAATCCCATAGAACAAAGAGCATATACCATTCTTCTACAGATTGACAGGCAGCCAAATGATCGTTCGAGGGATATCTCCAGACCTGTATCGGCCTTTCAAATGGAAGGAAGAAGATACAGCCAATTTCTATCAAACGGGAAACTTACTAAGGAGTTTGGTTTCACATATTCACTACTGTATGATTCTTTTGATGTGCAGAAATTTGAAATCCGTGACCAGTCTATGTTTACTTCACTCCATACCAGCACAATACACCGGTTTCAATGTTCTGTGTTACAATATATATTTTGTAGGGGAGGTGTTTATATAGGCTTAGCCCGTTCGCCAAACCTTGTTTCATCTGAGAAGAAATTAAAATTATTGTTTAAAAAAATATAGAAAACAGCCTGCGCAAGAACTACACACAGAATGAATTATTTTATTCGTTTTGCATGAACAAGACCTGAAGCTCGAGTTGCCTCTTGAAAGGTCAATAGCCGCTTGACACATGTGCTGCCTGCGACTTAAAGAGAAATGGAAAGAAATGTTAAGACAATAGTTGTTTGTAATGTGTTTTTTTCTCACGGAGCAATGATTGGTCGCCAGAAGGGCTTTCACCATCAGCCAAGAGTATTCTGACTCTACATGGACCTTAACTGGTTGAGTGCTGGAAGCCACTATCAGGGCTTTCAAAAATGTGAGGGTACTAGAACAATGTGTTTCATATTCAGCCAAACGCAAATAATACCAGTTAACTACGTTCAAAAGACATGTTTCATCTGCAGCAACAATACCCCACAGATCTCTAACGAACTAGATTGGTAGAACACTCGTTAGCTACGTTCTGAAAAACGTTTACACCGTCGCCATCTTTGAGGAGGGGGATAAAGTTGCTATAAAATGAACAATACTAAGAAAAAAAATCCCGAAGACTCTTACAATATCGACCGCATTTAAAGAATATCCCTTGATGTGTGTGGAAAATGAATACTTATGTTGATGATGGGCACATTTTTCGGGAAAGTACAGATTGAGTATTTGCACTCTATTTTACTTTTTATTGATAAGAAGCAAGGTGCAGGCTGCAAGCCGAGAGGTCCTCGGTTCGAATCCCACCTGCTGCAACCGCTTTGTGTCCTTGGGCAAGACACTTCACCCCGATTGCCTACATGGGGGCACCATCACGCTGTGTACTGAGGCGTACTGCACGTCGATGGTGCGCATGTCTTCAACCAATCTAACCCTGCCTGTGCTGCGGTGCAGAGTTCAGAGTTACGATGTTGGGGAGCTGACAGCTGCTCGTCGTTGCTCGGTGGTTCTCTCCGGGTACTCCGGCTTCCTCCACCCGTAAAACTGCCACGGTCACGGTTAGCCATTGTGCATAAGTATGTGACCTTAAACACCAATAAATAAATAAATAAATAAGAAGCAAGTGCCGAGAAGGAAAACTTCATAGTTATCAGCTTTCATATAAGGTAAACGACATGGCGTTTGAGGAAGTGAAAAGCTGTTACGCTATAGCGTAACAGCTTTCACGTCACGAAACGTCATGGCTATGGAGGAGATATTACGTTGATTGACTTAACGCCATCTTGGGGGGGGGGGGGGCAGTTTGGATGGCGACGTTTCTCGCTGACGTTTCAGCAGTCAAGCTGTATAGATATCAGTGCAACATCCGCACTATCGTTCCCGATCAGGGGTATAAGTAAGGTAGTAGACAATCGCGTACATTGTGACACACCGTTATCTCTAATCACGGTCATACGTGAATGAAAACTAATGCAAACTAGAATGCGGTGTTATCCCTCCAAACGCAGAGACTATGCAATGGTATGTTACTGGGTCGCCAGTCTACAATTTTTTAATTAGTTTGGACTACCGTTTCTAAAGAATCATGTGATAGCTTGACGCTTCTGTACAACATTCCTTCATCGAGGGGGACGGTAAATACGCGGAGAAGTAGCGAGTGCAATACGACTCAGAGATAGTTTAATCTCAACTGACAACTGATGTCGCCATCTGGGGAGTAATTCCGACTATAGAGACAACAAATTACCTACAAAATAGTCTTGTTTTACTAGGCATATATTTGGGGCACTCTAAAATGAAATGTTCCAGAATTTTCATTACTCATAAGTTACCCATTTGGCACGCTCTTTCCTCAACTTCCCCGTTCCCCGATCCCCGATCCCAACCCCCCCCCTCGACTCCAGTGACTTGGATCTCTCTTTGAACAGCAATGCCCCCCCCCCCCCCCCCGCAAACGATTCATACAGGTACTCATCAAAAGCTGGCGCATCTTTATATATAGCCTGTCTAAAGAACTATTGGTCCCAATTCCAGCTCGCGAGTTTCCATTGCAATGCCCGAGTATCCTTTCTCCGATAAAGCTTCTCTCCCGCCTCATTTCCCCCTCCACATCTTTAGTCTAAATGTTTTCGGAAGCTGTCCCAGACGTGAGTCGATCCCCGGTCTACAGTACTCAATCGCCTTGCCAAAAACATGCTCTGCCACCATACCAACTGAACTTACGACAACCCAAACCTAGACTTTTATATTAATGGAAAGGCAGTGCCTTATATTTTCTTACCTTTTCCGCCGTATTGTTTCAATTCACCGTTTCTGTTCGCTATATTATATTCGTCTAAACTTGAGTGCTGTCGAACTGACTTCTATTATTATCTGTGCCAGCATTATTTCTTTTGCCAATCATTTTGTGGGTCAGCATATTTATACTATACATAATAGTAACTCTATGAGTCTTGATGGTATCTTCCATGTCAGATCGATTCCATTATTTAGGGGTAGACCAATTAATATTTTCAATGTGCTGCCTTGGGACAGCACGTTGAAAATATTGAATGATCTACACCATTCATTCACACAGCAGCCATCCCATTTAATGACATTATAAAGTATCATGACAGATTCAGAATCTATACAAAGTGGACCCGAGTTAACTCACTACTTGACCAAACTTGAAGACTACGCTAGCAAAACAGATTTCTTGAATGGTGTCAACGGTTAAGGTGGAGATTGTGGCGAGGTGTTTCGACCCAGATTCCTTCCAAGTAGGTTTGCCACCGTCGTTTTTCTGCTTTATTTGAAATTATTTTGAAATCACGTAGCTGTTATATTTCATATGCAAACTATTAGTTTTAATATAACTGTTAGCTAACACGACTAGAAGAATGCACCAGCAAAAACATTTTTTCTCAAATAAGTAATTATTTCATTTTCTGCCTCATAGTACAACTTATTGCCCCTAATTGTTCTGCCTCCGGAAGCTATGGGTCGTAATGATACCAGAAACAGTCTGTTGTTCTTCTTCTGGCAAGTGCAGTCCCCACTTGCGGTCGCTGTTGTATTCCCACTCGAGCCTTCATAAACAGGTACAGTCTGTCTCCGAATCGATCGGGTCAGCCATCCCCGAAGCAAACATCCAACATACGAAAGGACGACACATGTCGAAGATTTGACGCTGCCTAAGCCGTTCGACGCTCCAAGTGACTTGGGGTCTCCGATGGGTTAGGCAGAGTAGCGGTTGGTAATTTGGAATCCATCAGGTCGAGATAAGCTACATGGGGAGCCTGGTTGGACGGGGGAAGAAGAAGGAGAAACCCCAGCAGTAATGCCAGCCAGGGAAAGGTAATAGGATTGGAAAAAAACTCCTGTGAAATTATGAAGACTAGGGCCATCCATCAATCCTCCCGGGAGACTGAGAACAATATTGTGTTCATTTTTCATCAAAACCATGACTTATGACATCTCACTGGATCGAGGTCAGAGAAGTGTCAAAGCTATATTTTTAAGATAAAAAAGGCATGTTTTATTTTGTTTTCAAGACATGTTCTTCCACGTGTCGTCTAGGGCCCTGTGAATCACCCATTGCCGCTTCGAATCGAATCTCGAATCGAATCGGGTCTATTATTCTAATTCGACTGATAAAATATTCCAACCTCACTACCAAGACATACCTTCGTCGAAGGCATGCCTTGGTGGTACACATGATTAGGTGCTAGCAACATCCTGGATATTCGCTGCAAACTTTAAATTTTCTTTGAACAGTGGTAGTGTCTAGTGTGACTGGAATTAACATGGATAGTGGCATGGGTACAGACTCGGTCTTTACTTTTAATATTATTTACGTACAATTCCCAACAGAACTATACGTGTTGTGAGACGACGAAGATGACTAATGCCAGGTTATATTCCAGTGAAAAGATTCGAATAGAAACCAATCGTGCAGTCGATTCGAATCGAACCGAATGGAAACTTAAGATTCGAATCTCGAAGCTTCGCAGGGCCATAGAGTTAAAACGTGTCGTTCAGAAAAAAATCCCGAACTTTGCAGGGCTCTAGTGCCGTCTGCTGTTTGTATCAGATAAAGGGGTGAAAGCAATTATTTTCATTAATGTTCCAATGACCGGACCATTGCGGCAACTATAAATAATGCAGTGGTACTCCAGTCATCGCTGAAAAACGATTAGTTTGTTTTTCGTCCTTAAAGTTGCATGTTTTCCGCCAAGAAAAACATCGGTGCAGACTTGATTTTATGATAGATTGGTATATCCACATACGGTCCTGTGTGTGCTTAATCATCTGTTAGTGAACAATATCGATTTCGTCTTGAAACGTGTCAAAGTTGGACTTTGGGGATGTGATAATTACACAGGCATGCCAATGTCATAATTACAATTTAGTTCATGCACTATGGAACGAATAATGGCGAATAATTCTAAACAATTCTTTCGCGGAAATAACCATTTTGTGACGCTCAGTAAATACTGATTGTTTGAATGCACTTTTGAAGATTCTTATTACTCAGACCGGCATAAATTGGAAGTTACCATGATTTGTTTTAGACAATCCCTTTTAAGGTAATTCTTGTTCATGGGTTTTTAACCCTTTACCTAACATGAAAATCAGACGACACTTGCAAAAAAAATTCTTGAATAACTATTTTTTTTCATTTTTGTCTCAAAAACATAGGTTATGACCCCTCTTTGGAACGAGCTCGTCGAGCTCGTTCCAATGAGGGGTCATAACCTATGTTTTTAAGACAAAAAATGAAAAAATAATGAAAATTAATTGGCGATTTTTGAGAATAGCGCTGGTCGGTTTTGCCGTTACGTTGGGTAAAGGGTTAAGGAAGAGATGGTCAAATTAATAGTTATGTTTTTCCGTGTTTGACGAAGCACCCTGATTAGTAACTTGTAATAAGGCCACAAAAGTAGATATTCTGTTTCTCAGGCCATTTGTTTGTAAAATTGCATGTGGGCCGGCGGTTTTTTATTTTATTTTTGTAATTATTTCTTTGCCATCAAAAGTTCATGTTCTTGGTTTGTTTTATGTTTTAGGCCTCACAATCTACAGAATAGCATGGGTGCTGGTGTATCTAGACCCTTGAGTACAGAAAGTGGACACATTTCTCAATTTTATTAACTTGGGTAAAATATCAGACATAAACCATTTAATTATTATTTTTTCAAGTATGCGTTGGTTATAAAAAGAGAGCATGCGGCAGCCAAAAGGACCATGCGTGAGGGCCTGAGAAACAGATTTTTAATTTTTAAGACCTAATGCAGTTTATTTGACTCTTTGGCTTTTCTGAGAAAACCCGGCCATATGCTTTGCTTTAAACTGATACACGGCTGGAAATGGACCAGATAGCTTTTTTTCAAAAGCTTGTGACATAAGAGTGATCCATCTTGCTGTGTTTAGGTGTTTGTACTTTGGCATCGAAAAATCGGGCCCCATCTGTCTCAACACGAGCGAAAGGCGAACGAAACTAATGATAACGTCACGAGCTCATACGGAAATTCTAATATTAATTAATATAGTACGTCTTAATTCATATACTTAACACTAAAGAACCAGTAACACTGACTGCGGTACGCCAATCTTCATCCCAGATATACACATATTCTCTTGGCCACAGTTGTAATAATATCAGACGCGAGATCTGTTCCCAATCAATTAATGCCCCATCTACAAATCGCACACCATCTTACTATTATTGAGCTGGTATTCCAGCCAGTTGAGATGTGATAATGAAATATTAAATTTCAGCCGAATGCTCTATGTTGGAGACGATACTCAGGGATTTCAAAAGTCCATGCCTTTCAAACACCTTACACACAGAAGATTGATATTAATATTTTAGAGTCGAAAAGAAAACAGTTGGATCAGAAATTAAGGTTAGGTGGAGGGGGGGGGGGGGGGAGATAAAGGTAAGAATCAAGAGAAAGGGAAAACATACAGAAAAATAACCCTCAATGTCGACAGAATAATTAAGAGTAGACAGGGTATGCGATCTTATGGAGATCGAGCTAAACCAAAAACGCAATAGTTAAATGTCAGAGGACTTCCCACTCTCGAGAAAAAATATGAAAGCGTGCTAGACGGTGAAACGAAGAGGCAAAATAAACGAATAAATATCGATTTCGGGAGGCGCTGAGCTTGCCAAGTACTCTCGATCATTCAAATACACGTAGAGCCCATCCGAACCACAATGAACCCCTGTCGGACTCAACCCGATAACGCGTCTTACATAGCGGCAGCTTTGTATTAAACTGTTCACACTCACCCAGTACACATTGGCAGTGCGTACTGCATTGAATACCAGATTCACAGTGTCTCTGATACTATTTAGGTTCATTTTGATATTACACGTCACGCAACTGTCTTGTGAAAAAAATGTTGACAGACGGTAACGTTATACAAGTAAGAACTATACATTTATTATTCATCTCACTTGCAACTTCACTATACAGATAAGTTGGTCGGTAAGATTTATTCGTTGCACGGTAACGCTGTTAGTGAAGTCCGTGTGGAATTGGGTAATACCGTATATACCATATCAGGTCACTAGTATTATTACAAATATTAATACCTCCCACATCATATAGAGAGTGTTTGCCATATTGCGGCGGCAGAAGGTCCCGCCGCAAACATGTCGCTGTTGAAGGTACTTCGCTTGGTTAATGATTTTAGAAAACACAATTCCCACGGCATGAAGGTTAGGTAATACCTTTCGAAGAAGGGAAAATCCTCATCTGAACTGTTATTGTCTTTAGGGAGACTGGCCGTAGGGCTGCAATGATTAATCATGATATGCTTGAACCACGATACATTGCTCACGATTCAATACGAATAGTTGTTCACTGTGTATCGCGATACAATAAATATAGAATATACCCATAGTAACTTGGTGTACCAAATGTTCACCACAAGTGGTGAAATGGTGTTAACCGCGAGCCTTTGGCGCGCGGTTAACACCACTTCACCACGAGTGATGAACATTTGGTACACCAAGCTACGTTGGGTATATTTTATTTATACCATGATCGTCAGATTATTAAGAGTCGCTATTATTTTTTCTCGATTTTACTGAGCACCAGACGTACATACGTGCGAATCTGTTTTTGTTTACACGGGCATAGGTAGGCGGTACTTCCGCTGTCAGTTTTAAACGAAATGGAAAACGAAACGGGTCCTTTTTCATTTTAATAGCATAATAACATACCATTTCGAGTTATGGGTGCTTTATTAACATGAGACAATGCATGTTTAAGTTTTGGTGTCTTATGGGGTAAACTCATTTAAAAACGTAATAAATAATTGTCACTTTCATGTCACTCTTCGTGAGGCGACGTGCGATAAATTTGGACAATTTTCATTCAGGTCGGCGTCACCAAAGGTCAGCTTGGATGTAGTTCTACTGTAGGTGTAAATTTTAACTACTGAAATCCCATTGCTGGCATGTTCACCACGGTTGGTGTGTAAATCTAAAATTTATGTCATGGGCTTTTCATATATTGTAGAATAGGTAATCATGGTTTAAATATAAATAATATCATGCAAAATAACTTCTTGGATTTTGAAAACTAGTTCAGAGAAACCACGTTTTTGCACACCAACATCGATAGTGATACATATACCATTAAAGGGATTATTCAGTTAACCATAATTTGGTGAATTCCCTCTATTGTACTAAGAATTTATTTGATTAATTCATTATACATCTCATCAGTATTGCTCTTCGTTAAGCTTTCGGCCTTTTGGCCTTCTTCAAGGACAGTTGATAAATTTTGTTTAGTACAGAGCGGAGATGTAGTTTGAAAATTTATCAACGGTCCTTGAAGAAGGCCAAGAGGCCGAAAGCGTGACGAAGAGCAATATTAATGAGATGTTTTAGGAGACTGTCCCAATACATTGGACAATTTAATAATGTGTACGTGTAATTCATTATATCTTGTTTGACAGAGCTCATTGAGCTCTGCCAAACAAGACATAAGAAATTAAATGTTTAGAAGATATTTTCTGAGAGGAAAAAAAGCACTGGAAAATGGATCATAAAATCACAAACTTGAATTACATAATGTCAAGGGCTATCACAATGAGAAGTTACCTATTGTTTAAAGAGTGCATCCTAATTTGTAATACAAGTAATCTACTGGAAATGAATACATGTAGTTCCCAAAGTAGCTGGCATCAGTAGTTGCATGCTAAGAGAGATCAAGTGTATCATGATACATATCGTATCGCGCGCTCTGAATTGCGATACATATCGTATCGTTATGGAAGCATATCGTTGCAACCCTAACTGGCCGCCTCGAAGATATATGTAGGGCTCTGCGAAGCTTCGAAATTCGATTCGATTTGAAATAATCCCGATCGATTCGATTTGATTCGTTTCGAGTCGTGCTGGTTGAGACTTTTCGGATCTTCGATATGTTCCTAAACTTCCACTTAGTGTCTTCTGTTGAACTCTTCTTCTTTCACCAGGTACCCTGAAGAGGAGGCCTGTTGATAGAAGAAGAGTTCAGGGATGTTCCGTTTCGAAACGCTTTGATTCCATTCTGGAATATTCCGATTTTTTGATTGACTTGCTCAAACAGACAAGACACCATTAAGTGCAATGTTTCTCGGAGACTGACAACATTTTCGCCTGTAAGAAGGTGCAGTATCTACAATTTGTAGAGTGATGATAATTGATTCGATTCGAAATCCCCTGCAAAAGTTGAGATTCGCAGCGTACTATCTTTATTGCTGATGTTCACGAACAAAAGGAACAATATTAATACAATTCCAGAAAGACTTTGTGTATTTACACTTTTCCATTTTTTGGCAGGTGAGTTTTCCAGTTTTGGTGGGAGTGGAGTGGACAATAGCATTTCGACCAGAAACCTGACCAAGTCGAATTTATCGTTCCCCTTTTGTAACCAAAGTAGTGGGAGCGCGGAGTCTGGGTGGTTACGTCATTGGGCTTGAAACCTCCTTCTGTGGAGTTAGTACGCTGTGGAGTCTGGCAGTACTCGCCGCTGCTCGGTGTTCTTTCCTGGTTCTCCGCTTTCCTCCACCCGTTAAACTGTCCTATTCGAGATGACCTGGCTGTCTGAACTACCGTTAAACACCAAATAAATAAATAAATAAATAAATAAATAAATAAATAAATAAATAAATAAATAAATAAATGTACGTGTTTTCCCACGTTCATTTTCGAAGGGCGAGACGGGCGACAAACTATATAAATAATAAAAAGCAACGCTATTTGTCTTGAGTGTCAGGTAAAAAAGATTAATAATTTATATCACTTTGACTCGTTTGTGAAACGTAGTATAATTAAAACTATATGTGCTGCCATGAATTCTCCGCAAATAGCACGCCACTCTGCGCGTTGACCTGCGTGCTATGACGCTAACCAAATTATGTATATATGCCCTATGCAAAAGCAATGTTTCAGCCAATGACCTTCCGAGTTTAACCCCCCAAGTTCATTGGATGAAACATTGCTTCTGCTTGCCATCACTAATCAAGAGAATCTGTCGTGGTTTGAATGCCATTCGGTGAGGATATTTCGTGCAATTCATATACGGAATTATGTCAAGATAAGCATATAGTTCGTGGCAGAACTTCTAGTTTTAACCCTTTGCAACTACGGTACGTAATATTACGTACGAACATTCTCGTTCTTTGCAACTACTGTACGCAATATTACGTACTCCCGACTTTTACCGATTGCGTTTGACGTCACAAATATCCGTCACGATAACCGTAGTCGGAAAGGGTTAACTGTACGTAAGGTTGGAACCGGGGCGTTGATGAATGAGGCGGACTGGGGTTTTGTCCATGACGATACTTATCTGTAAAATGAATGATTCAGAGGATGTACAAACTGCCCTTGAATTTCATTACTATTAGCCTGTTTTATAGTTTTCACATCGATTACACAGAAAGTTTTAATTACCTAACGTAACGGCCAAAACCGGCCAGCGCTATTCTCAAAAATCGCCAATTAATTTTCATTATTTTTTTTCATGTTTTGTCTCAAAAACATAGGTTATGACCCCTCGTTGGAACGAGCTCGTTCCAACGAGGGGTCATAACCTATGTTTTTGAGACAAAAAAATGAAACAAAATAATTATTCAAGAATTATTTTTGCAAGTGGCGTCTGTTTTTCAGGTTAGGTGAAGGGTTATACAGCAGTGGATTGGATGGGTTGTGTAGTGTAATACTGGTGATAAAATAGTGTTATCAGTTACGAACGAACAATAGTCTGGTGCCGTAAAGACTTGCAACGACTATTGTGAATCAAACTCTATAAAGTAAGGTAGCCATTTAATTCCCATGTCGCTCTCCGCTCTCATAATAATCAATGGCTCGTGAGGCTCAGAACTGATAGCTGTTTTTATGACATTGTGTTCATAAAACACCTTTAAAGGGCTTTGTTATTTCACCGATTACACCATAGAAGTATTTTGAATTTTATAACTTCCTGCTGTTTCCTTCAGACAACCTTGGCACGCCGTGATAGGTCGTTGCTCAGCATGTACTTGAAAATAATCAAAGGCTATTGTAATAAAAATCAAATCTTCTGAAAGCATACAGTTGGTGTCTGAGTAGTGTGTACCTCCCTTTCAACGGGGTTAATTTATTCTTTCATCGTTGATGTATTAAATATTATCATATTTAGTAATGTCTCAGAAAATGGCTGAGAGTATTTCCTATACATTTGTAAGTAGTTTCGGAGATAATTTTATTCTTTCGTAACACATCGATTACTTATTCTTGCAGAGGTTCTTCTCCATCAGTTTCGCTGACGAAGAGTGTCTGGACTTAAAGGTTAATGACATACGCTCTAATAGTGTGATGGATGAAACGAGGCTTCGCTGACACTATAATAGGAACACATTTGGGTGGAAGACATCGTTGGCACCTATGCGCTGATGATGCCTCGTTCGTCTGAAGTACCGAAGTTAGTTCCGGTTCAGTCGCGCATTACATTCATATTAAGAATAACCAAACTGTGTTCTAAAATGTCTTTCACATTGTTATCGGAACAGAACTGAAAACTTTCCGATAAACAGTTTCTGCAAGTCGTTTCTCCCGTTTCTCTTCTCGATATGCGAGTGGTTATCTCATCGCCAAGCAGCAGGCGCGTATGGGCGACGAATGTATTTAACTTGCAGCTAAGGCATGGCAATTAGCTCTTATCGGCTGCTCCGTTCGATTAAATTTCTCTCAATAATAAATTGTTCCAGGGCATTTTTTTTTTGTTACAAGAGTACAGATCTGTGATCAGACAGGCGGTCTCTTGCGATCAGTTCGCGAATTGATAGTGAAACACTTGCACTTGCGGTTCAGATTTTCTACCTAAAATACTGCGAAGAGCAACCTCAAATGGGCGGCAGCACCTCAGATTCTAAATTTTCACATGTCTTCGTCGACTAATCAGATTCTACAATGTTGGATGACGGAAAGTGGAACCGAATTATGACCGGATAGAGATCCGGTCGAAATTCCCCCCCCCCCCCCCCCCCGCGTTTGTAATCACAGTTCTTTGGTACTGAACAATAAGTGCTCCTAATATTTACACTTGGGATATTACTAACTTGACACGGTCTGTTTTGTCGTTATCGATGGATTTAGGTTTGCTGTTGTCGATCCGATCAGTCTGTGATCAGACACCTACCTACGCTTTTCAAAGATGACTTCCAGATTTGAGGCTGATGATGAAACGTGAAAGACACACAATTTTTGTCAGGCCGTGTCTGCAAGGGTAGTTCGAGGGATGTACTGCAGGCAACATTTGTTGTGTAACCATATCTTTTAACACGCGGTACGTATCGTTCACTTGCGCAACCATCGTTTTAAAGGCATCAGTGCCCGCATTCATCCACGTATTCCTAGAAACAACGGGTAGAACGCACTGTGGTTGCAAACCAAACTTGAAAGCTCAATCACATTCGTACAATCAGAAAGAACATAACAATGTTTGCATCCTCTGGCTATCGCTCTTTTTTACAAGTCACTATTGTTTGATATCGGGTAACTGTGCTGGTGGGAAAATCGCGTGCTCCTCCTGGTGATGATCCTCTACGCGCGTTCCCTGAATGAGATACATTTAGTTACGTATTCATGTTCTTCGTGTGGGGAGATTTACACCGATTGTAATACTAATACAGCCTCAAATCTGTCATTTTCAGACATAATGTAGTGGGTTTTGTTATTGGTTATTATCATGGTGAGATTTACTAATGATAAGGGGATGTTAAGACAATAAATACATTGTGAGAACCTAATACATCCCTTAATATAATCATGGGGACATAAACAGGTGCTCAGGAGACCCGAACCATGTGCGGAAATATCAGAAGAAAGTTACTAAATGCTGACGAAGATACTAACTGAAGATAAACAACCTTGGATAACAACACATAACTAGAGTGAAGGCACGCATGGGGTCCGACTGTCCCAGCAATGACAATGCTTAGACACAAAACAGTCTGTGTTATTTTTTGTTAACCGTTTACTTAACGAATCTGCCATATCTGCCCTCGTGATATACAAAAATTGCTATTCAAATTTATTTTTTTTTACTTTTCTACCCCGAAACATACCTCATGACCTATTAATGGAACAATCTTGATGAGCTTCCAAAAAGGACTAATAAGCAATGGTTAGAAGTAAAAAATGAAAAAAATCTGAATTTTCAGAAAAATAATTTGTACTGATGGCTTCAACTTGCGTTAGGTAAAGGGTTAATGATGCAGTACATTAAACATTCTCTTTCTAAAGTCTTCTATTATAATACTACTGAAAAATAATTTTGGTAAAAAGTGACAAGAAAACTGTCAGCGTTTTTCATCTTTCTGAAAGGAAGTATAAAATTATGTGTTTTCTGAAAATGTCGACAAAATTTGTAATTAGATCATCAGCTGCATAGCTCTGTTGATCAGGAAATATAACTGCAGTCAATATAAGTTGGAATTTTTAACTTAAAATTTGTGGTTTAAATTTTAAAACACAAAACTTCAAATTCGAAGTGCACCTGTGTTTTCTTGTTGAAAAAAGTAATATCAAATTTAAAGAGAACCGTATAATTAGAACTAGATTTATCTTCTGCATTGATTCCACCCATCCCCCGAAGTTTTGGAGACAACATCAAAGTCCCTCACTGCCGTTTCATTCCCATCTGTATTGCTTTTTTTGTAAAAGAACAGAAGTACGCTGCAGAAGGCATTTCTTTATATTTCAAACCGTGAAGTTCAGGTAATAAAAAAGAGCATACAAGTAAAAGAAATCATGTCTATAAATGCAATTATTAAAGTTGTATTGATCATGCAAGAACAACAAAAGGCTTGCAACGCCAAATTCTGTTAATCCCCTCGCACCCCCAGTTGGGGAGGGGGAGCATAGGTGTTTTTTTTCCCCCCACATAAAATCACTCTAAATCCGGCCAAACCCATCTTGGAGCAACAACAAATATTCTTTTTGAGGCCTAACTGAAAGGGCAGGGGAGGGAGGGGGGGCTAGTTGACACGTGGGTGGGGTGGGGTTGGATCATAGGAGTAAACTTTTTTTACGCATGTATGCACTCTAAATCCTCCAAAATGGATTTTGACCCCCCCCCCCCCAAAAAAATTCCTAATTAGCACCCTGTGGAGGGGGTGGGGGAGGGGAGTGGCTTGATTATAGAAGTCAATTTTTTCACATGCTGTCTCTCTAAATCCTTCAAAATGCATTTTGGGCTAAAGAAAAAATATTGCCCAATTGTCACCGGGGAAGGAGGAGAGGGGGAGGGGGTTATAGAAGTCATTTTTCTTCTGCATGTAGTCACTCTAAACCTTCAAAATGCAGTTTGGAGCAAAGAGGCATTTTCACCGGGGGTGGGGGGGGGGGGTGTTATAGGAGTCAATTTTGTTTCCGCAGGTAGTCACTCAAAATCCTTTAAAATGCACTTTGGAGTAAAGAAATAAAAAATGCTTAATTGGCACCGGGGTGAATTGGCACTGGGGGTGGGAGGGTGGGGGGGGGGGTATTATAGCAGTATTTTTTTCCGCACGTAGTCACTCTAAACCCTTCAAAATGCATTTTGAAGCATTTTGAAGCAAAGAAAAAATGCCTAATTGGTGCGCGGGGAGGCGGCATGGGGGCATTGCAATAACTACGACAATTTCCATTGGATATAATGGTAGTCAACGAACTTGAGATAGACATTGTTCCCAAAGAGTAAAATGCCAAACAAAATGATATTTGGTTACTAATGTTTAAGTTATTCTATAAACAAGTATTACACAACATTTTTTAACAAAGGGCAATAACTCTCATAATTTTCATCGAATATCGTTGGTCATCGAATTTGAAGTAGACATAGAGACATATACTAAAAAGAATTGAAATCCGTTAACTAGTGTTCAAGGTATGCCATAAACAGCGTTCGGACGGGCTGACGGACGGAGCTATACGCTATAGCCCTCCCCTTGCGGGGGGGGGGGGGGGGGGTAAAGTAATAAATTATACGGTAGAAGCATAATTTCAAATTTAAAGAAACTAAGTTCGAAAGCCATTTTGAAAAAGGTTACATCAATTCCAATATTATTTGAAACCACTGTATACAGGTTAAGTAGACCTTGCCTCAGATGAAAAACAATGACGTTGTAACACAGTGTTTGAAGAATTAAAATTAAAAGCAAAACTTTAATCCGAAACATTAAACTAATAATACTAAGTAAAATTGACTGCAAAAAGGGTTAATACATTTCCTGAAACCGAAAAAAGATATCATTGATGTAAATGCAATCATTAAGTTGTATTGAACATGAAAGAATTAAAGTAACAAAGTATGTGGGAAAGCCTAATTTAAAATACAAAGAAACTAAGTCTGAAAACAGGTCTAAAAGGAGTTAAAATCATGCCAGTATTAATTAAAATCACTGTTGAAAGCTTCAGAAGACGATAGAGATTGTCCCAAAGGAGAAACAGTGACATTCTACTAAACTGTTTGAAGAAATAAAGGTGTAACTTTGTAAACAAAAGACTTTAACAAAAAACTTTAACCTGGAAGTTCGATGTTAAATTGACTGCATAAACGGTTAAATATTTCCCAAAATAACATGAAACATAATAAGAATCACACAATCAGTAGTAATTAATATTAATTAAAAAGAAAAAAAAATCTTTAACCTTCAGTAAAAACTTAAACCACAAACTTTAACCTAAACTCTAAATGTAAACAAGTAAATTTTTTAATTTGTATTCATTTCTTTCATCGTTATATTTTTACACCCACCATTCTCATACTTTTTCCCCAAAGAAACTATTTCTAAATTACTAAAAAATATCTGCATATTTATATTTTAAACAAGGCTAGAGAAGGTTATTAAAATACGGAGATCGCGAGGAGCTCTATATATCACGCGTTTCAACCAACTGAATCACTGGATGTTTGATCAGCCAGAACATAATATGTGTCCTGGTGTTTCTTCGTTGAATTGGGAATGTTCTGTGTTGTTTCACATTGATGGAAACAGGTTTGGAATTATTCACGTTACACCACTTCATCGTCGCTGTGATACAACTTGTGGCCTTGTTATTGGATAGACAATGTACGGTCCTCGAATCTCATATCCCGGATGGAATCAAATATCGAAACGAATAAGGCAAGGGCTTTCAAACCGAATCGATTCTCAAATCGATTATCAGACTGCATATGTTGCACCTTCTTACAAACGATGAATAAAGCAAATTGTGCTAGCTGCCACTGAATTATTATTAGTTACCCCGTGTCTGATCACGTGGTACGGGTTTTTACCTACCCGAAGCCAGCCGTATCCCATGAGGCTTCGGCCCCATGGGATACGGCTGGCTTCGGGTAGGTAAAAACCCGTACCACGCGATCAGACACGGGGTAACGAATTTATCTATTGACTTTCCGTTTTAGAAGTACAATCTATTTCATGTGTGAACACACACAGCATGAGATCTTTTATCTTTCATTGTTGAGCCATACAGGTTTCTGTGGAATTTTTGTGCAAAAGAGTTTTTGTGAAAATATGCCGATATGACTAGTATAAAGAAATTATACGGGGTATGGACAATTTGTAGATTTTGGAACGAGGCTTCCACTAGGTATGGGGAATTTGTCAGTGGCTGGGCGGACGTATCGTTGGTTTCAATGAATATGGTCTCATACCACATATCTATCAACCAACCAAATCAAACAATTCACTTTAGTCAGTAGATAATGAAGTAACCGGCGACTTACCTGTTTAGACAAGTCAATAAAAAAGCGAAATATTCCAGAATCCGAATCGACGTAGTTTCGAATGCGGAACCTCCTTGATCCTTTCTTTCCTTACATTAGGTCTCCTGTTCGGGAGATCTGATGAAAGTAGTACTGTTCAAAAAGAGGCACTTTGTAGAAATTAGGGAACATTTCGAAGATTCAGTCCATCTATAATTGTATTTCAAAGCAACTGCGCAGAATTCCACTAATCACAGCATACCAAAGTAATTATATTTCCATGTCTTAAATACATTTCAAATAAATAGTATTTTCGGATGGAATACATCATGACAAAGCGTATGCAAACAAGTGCATCTCCGGCGGTATGCATGTAATGAAGTACAATATTTATATTTATTATGTAAACATATAGAATATATCCATAGTAGCTTGTTGTACCAAATGTTCACCACGAGTGGTGAAGTGGTGTTAACCGTGAACCTTCGGCCTGCAGTTAACACCACTTCACCACGAGTGGTGAACATTTGGTACACCAAGCTACTATGGGCATATTTTATTTATACCATGATCGTCAGATTATTAACAGTGGCTATTATTTTTTCTTCATTTTCTGAGCTGCAGCCGTACATACGTGTGAATTTGATTTTGTTTACATGTGCATGGGTGGGCAGTACTTCCGCTGTCAATTTCATCACCGAAACGAAATAGAAAAGGAAACAGGATTTTTTTCATTTTAATAACATAATAACATACTATTTCGAGTTATGGATGCTTTATTAACATGAGGCAATGCATGTTTGTTAATTTTGGGTGTTTTATGTGGTAAACTCATTTAAAAACGAAATAAATATTTGCCACTTTTATTTCACTCCTCGCGAGGCGACGTGTGATAGATTTAGACAAGTTCGCATTCAGGTCGACGTCACCAAAGGTCAACTTGGATGTAGTTCCACTGTAGGTGTAAATTTTAACTATTGAAATCCCATTGCTGGCGTGTTCACCACGATTGGTGTATAAAGCTAAAATTTATGTCATAGGCTTTTCATATATAGTAGAATAGGTAATCAGGGTATAAAAAAGATATACTCCGTCATTATACATCCAATGCTTCGAACACTCGTAACAAAATCTGGATTAATCAGTAACCTTTGAACACAAAATCCGGGTTTTCTCTGAGCCAGGATCGTGTACTTCATAATGCAAATGCCTGCCTAGTAAATGGTTGGTTAGAGCAATCAATATTTTTAACTTATAGAAGGGCGGGGCCATTTAATATTTTCAATATGTAACCTTGTCAATGCTATACATTGAAAATATTAATTTGCCACGTCCTTCTAGTAGAAATATCTCTTCAATTTAAACCCGGAAGTCAATGTCCAGAACTTCGCTCATGCTTCCTATGCTTTTCCATGAGTTATAAATTATTTCTTAACTGATGAATGCTCTATGCTGTTATTTAAACTGCATTACATACTGCACCTACTGCAGCTTACCAGATTATTAAAAATAATTATTTCAAATTTTGCTTTATCATATAGTCTCAGCGAGTCTGAATTTCTATCCTCGAATCGAAGTTCAAATTGGATGGAGGGTCTGATGTCGACGTCGACATTGAATTGCATTCAAACCCAAAACAACGCAGGCAGAATATCTTGAACTGGATTTTATCGCAGAATTATAGTCCCAAATATATAATGTTCACCGACAGATGCTGAGAGTTATTCTCTAAATATAAAACAGTGAACGTTTATAAAACACCTTAGACATAAAAAAAACCCCAAAACCCCACAAATCTCACGAAATTCGCGCATTCTCGCGAAAAATATCACAAATAGCTCATGTCTAATGCTTGAAAGCTTATGTAAGCTGTAGCATCATATTGAAGATTTAACTTGTGTTCAAATTTCTATAAAGTACGATGTTCATAACAATGTAGGAATATAGATAAAATAGTAGTATATATGTCGATTTCACACATATCTAGCCGGACCCCTTGGACCCCCTCTTCTGTGCATGTGCGTGACGTCTAGGCATTGATGCACATGCGCCATCTTGGATGTTGTGTGCATGCACATGAATGACATCATAAACACGTGATGCGCATGCACGGCGGCCATTTTGGACACTAAAATGGTCATTAATGGTCACTAAACTGGACACCAAAATGTCAGTAATGGTCACTTTACCATTTGAGCGACCATTTTAGTGACCATTAGTGACCATTTAGTGACCATTTTATGGTAAATTAACCATGTTAGTGACCATGTAGAGACCATTAGTGACCATTTTAGTGACAATTAGTGACCATTTTAGGGTAATGTGACCAATTGAAAATATTTAAGACCATTTCAGTGACCATTAATGACCATTCACTGACCATTAGTGTCAAGTTTAGGGTAAAGTGACCATTTGAAAACATCTAGGGCTATATATTCAGACAGACTCAAGTTTGGACATTCATTCATTTCACCATTTAAATAAATTACTGCAATAAAGGAACACTGTTCCACTGCAAATGGTTCCATGGGTGGGATGGTAAACTAACTTATTCCATTGAATTAAAAATATTAGCTTGGAGACTGGTCATTGCCATTAAGGTAGAAATGTTGGGAGGGAAGTGGGGGTAGGGATGGCAGGGGTATTTGTTTAAAATAATAAAAAACGAAAATGCTTAGTAGTGGAACGTTTCAACAGAACTCTCTCAAAAAAAATAGAAATCAAATATTAAACTTATGGGGAAATAACTCCACTTTGTCACGACACAATGAAATGACTCTTTATATACCATAATGCTTTGCATTACCAACAAAAATAGTTATTCGCGCATCCAAAATGGCCGCCACACATGCACATCACGTGATTGTGACGTCACGCGCATGCGCAGGATTGGGTCCTGGGGGTCGGGCTAGATATGTATGAAATCAACATATATACTACTTAAAATAATAAATAAGAATGAATATGAGAATTTGCAAAAGAATTTCTGTGAAATCACTTGTCATTTTACCCAGTTACCATATCCTTGTGGCTTGTGCTTTCCTCATAGAATCATTAATATTTCTTCCTTCAAATAATATTGCCCAAAGTGATGCCTTTATGGAATACAATGTTGCCTGCGTATGGTGCGCCACAATAGTGGGCCACACACGGAATAAGGTATGACCGAACGGCAGACTGATAATTAGATTTTTTGTGTGCGAAGAAGGGTGGTGGGGTGGGGGTGGGGGGTTGTGGTGCAGAAACAATGCGATATCAATTGGCGTGTATCTTCCTGTACAACAAAAGTAAAAACAAGACTAACGGTGACCGCCCGGCCATGGATGCCCCCGAACTATGGCCAAATGGAATGAACATTTTTGTGTTGAATTTGGTGCTCACTAGAGTCCTTAAAGTTTCGAATTTAATAAAATACATCTGAACGTAGCAGCCAAAAGCTGTATTGAACTTATTTCAATAAGGCCAATACAGCCAATAACATGTTGGAACTTTCTCAACAGAACCATACGCATATGGATGTCACTTGAATTGGAACACAGTACAAGTCAAAACAAAGTTGTAGGAAAACCGCTGTAAACTATGTGTCTTCCTCTTCCTATACTGATAAGAACAGAAACTCACATAATTTTTTGGGAAAGTTCTAACAGAGAGCTTTACAGAAAATGATGTCAGATTCTGGTCTTACCTGTGCACAACAGGCGCAATCTTTCACCAAAGCATTATAGGAGCATGGCTCCGGACTGACAAATAAAGTCGGACGGACGGGCGGACATTGCGAAACTCATAAGTGTTTTTTTGCACCACACAAGTTAGAAAGACCCTCAGAAGTGGCTGGTGTACTAACGGTTTTATCCCCCAACCTCACAAGTAACGACTGTACACGGACTGTCACCTGGCAAGGCCATCTCCAGTGGCCGGACGGACGGACAAACGGACGAACGAACGATACATTGTGTGACTATTGCATTGTGTGACTATTTTGTAGAGTCATTGTGGGGCTAAAAAACGTGTTCTAACAAATGATACATTGTGTGTTTTCTTGCGTGTCCATGCAATTTTGTGTGTTTATATAACGCAGACAATTTACAGTGTAGTACATTTATTTATTTTGGTGTAGAGTCATGTTCAGCATTTATAATTTCAATAAATAGATTTCGAGTTGACAAAATTAATACAAATATACACCATATTTCGAAAGATTATATTGTTTCTGTGGCTTCTCACACATTATCGGTAATAAACTTGCGTCTTTGCAGATATGTAAATATTTAAATAGCTGTTTTGATGGAAATAACTTCTAAAATGATGTAAAAACTCAAAAGAGTGCCTACTATTGTGTCGTCACACATGTTTTGTGGAAGCTCTTCAATCAGCACGACACTGTGGTTTGCAAATTAAAATTACCTGATACTTTCTATTATAAACTGGATGGTTTGTACATGGCGCGCGCGTCCATATCGCTTTAGTGGTACAGTCCTTAATTGGACACATGGATGTTTTTGGGACAGTGTCATTATTTGTGGCACCTTTAGTCAACGTCTTTAGAAACACACAATGAGTCATCAGGCAAATCATTATGTCATGTTTTGTGGGACTAGTCTCACAACAGAAATTAGTCACTCAAGTAACCAACAGGCATAACAATAAACACACAATGTACCCCCTGTGAGAACGGACGGACGGACGTTCTACCGCAGATGTACTTGTGAGGTGATTTTAGTGTTAGAAATGGGGAAAATTGCGCAAACTCACAAGTGGGTTTTTCGCACCTCACAAGTTGAAAAAACACCTCACAAATGGTTGGTGTACTAACGGTTTTATCCCCCAACCTCACAAGTAACGACTGTGCACGGACGGTCACCTCGCAAGGCCATCTACGGTGGCACGGACGGACGGATGGACGGACGGACGGATGTTCTTAAAAATGGGAGTTGTGGGCTTAATTTTTTTGCGAAAAAAAATGATCATTTTAAAACTTTCGGACAACGGCGGACGGACGGGGACGACCGGGCGGGGACGGACGGATAACCCGAATTTAAGAAGCGTCCTTATCGGGGGCATATATTTAATCATGATTAATGTGCAAGGTGGAACAAAATCTGCGATTGCATTTTTTCATAGCATTTCGTTGCATCCAGACTACAGTTGAAACAAAATCTGCGATTGCATTTTTTCATAGCATTTCGTTGCATCCAGACTACAGTTGATGTTCTTTTTATCTTCTTTTCGGTATGGTTAACAATTAACTATTGAACTCGCTCTAAAGCATGGCATGATTACTTATATCACACATTTTTCCTTCAGAAGGTGAAAGAATATTAATTATGAATTCATTCCCATCCCTTTGTCGCATGTGGTTTGCAGTAAACCCAAGGTACATTGCTAAACAATTAAATTACAGTTAACAGACTTGAAGGGGAAGTATGGAGTAATATAAACCTCGAAACTAAGATCCTGAAAATTAAATTTATTGTTTTCAAAAATACTACAAACATGGTATTTTATTCAAATCTGCATGACTGCTGACAACTCAGAAGCCAATACTGTCTTGGTGAGTTTTGGAGCATGGACAATGCAATTATCTGCCTTTTGTGTTGCTAACTTCCCTAAAGAATTCGTGCAGATAATCGATATTTCTACCAATTTTTCTCTCTTGTTTGTTACAGAACTCTCAAGCGTGTACGGTAGGAATTAGCATCCAAAGGTCTACAAGTGACAAAGACACAGTACGGACGCCATGGACTGGTCACTTTCCACGACTGCGTAATATTTCCACAGCCGCAAAGATAGTAGATTTCAAACACTAATTATAGGAATAATCATCACAAATTTAATTAACGAAGCACATGGTACAACCAGGGGCTTTCTTAATTACAATTTTGCTGATAATGACTTTTATTACCTGATAAACGCATGCGTGGACATCACTGCCCACGCGTGGATTACGGCTAGTCCACAGCAACTGTTCTATATTTGCATGTCACAATAAAATGATGGAAGCGCATTCACTTCACAAATGCTCAATGGTTGCATACGTACAATAATATTCAAGAGACTATTGGTCACACGAATAAAGCTTATTGAACCTATAATAACCATATCCGGTCAGTGGTATTACGTTCCTTGAGTGTCCCTTTTCGCCAAAAAGTGTTCTAATGGAGAAGACTTTACTTTCTTTGAACTGTGACGGAGAAAACTCTTAAGTATTCACTGCTAATGACAAGGAAGGATGGGGGTGGGGGTGTACGAGGTACAGTGACGGCGTGTGGTCGATAATCTCCAAACAAACCGGCTGTACTGTCGACGGGAGATTCTGAAGATTTATAACATTCTTTGAGTGGAACTAGATGCAATGCAATAGCATCAGTATATATAGTATATATACAGTACGGCTGGTCACTTTCCACGGGTGAGCAATATTTCCACTGACGCAATAATATTAGATTCCAAACACTGAATATAGGTATAATCGTCAACAAAATAATTACTACTCGGCGCTTCATTAATTAAAATTTTGCTGATGATGATTTTTATTACCTGTTATATACATGCGTGGACATCACTGCTCACACATGGATTACGACCAGTCCACGGCGACTGTAATGTATATAATACTAATACTATTGAGTATTGTATTACAAATAACAATTTATATTTATGGTATGTTGAAAATTATGTATCCACTCAAACCCAGAGTCGAGTGGCCTTTTTTGATACCCTTGCCCCGGATGGTTCCGGTGTAACAGGAATGGAAGTCCGTAGGAAAATTAGTCCCTCTGGACTATTATTCCGCGGAATTATAGTCCTAGGTCTAACATTTCTAGGAATAGTAGTCCGGCGGACTACTATTCCTAGAAATGTTAGACCTAGGACTATAATTCCGCGGAATAATAGTCCAGAGGGACTAACGTTCCTACGGACTTCCATTCCTTTTACACCGGCGCCCTTACAGATTGAATGCTTTCGGTTTTATTTTTTCGCCAGGCGAGAGTCTATACGTGTTTAGGGGTAGGAACGCGACATACGGCGTGGATTGGATCACGGCTCAGCGGTGATACAGTTGAAGTTATCTGTCTTCTTTTGAGATAACAGTACTGAAAAAAACTATTTTTGTCCGGAAATTGCGTTTTTATGATTTCAATTGTCTTCTATTCAAACATATTTGCTATTAACCCTTAGAAACTGTGAAGACGATTTTCTGGTCGTCCGGGAGCGTGTTACGTCATAATTCCATACGTAGGGTGGGATCCTAAGTGAATGTGTGGGGTAGACCAATCATTTTTTTTTACGTGCAGCCCCAAGGCTGCCGTTGAAAATAGTGATTGGTCAAACCTCAGATAATGAATATGGGCTCTTCCAATTGCTGTATTTGAAGTGACATGGAACATACCACCATGGTTCAAAGGGGTACATAGGCATTATATATAATATATAATATATATAACAGTTATGCTTATAGACGGAATATACAGCTCGATTCCAAAAATTATAGCGCAGAATTTTTGATGAAATAAATGACACATTTACATTGATACAAATGGAAACCCCAAATCTTCCTAGTTCAAAAATTTGTTTGAAAATAGATTTTTATTAAGAAAGATATAATGAACACCAGTATTCAGATAAGTAGTTGGGCCGTCTTTTGTATCGAGAAAGATGACGACCTTCAAGACATTAAAAAGTGGCCTTTCTTTTCGAGTCAGAAGTTTTTGTTTGTTTCTCCCTTCTCACATCAAAACTTTTCCATTCTTTTATATCTCTCATAAATGTTCTACACTGCGTACATAGTAACATCTCCATCCAGTACACCATACATTTATTTACTGGGATTTCCACGACACTTTCGACAGGCAAGATCAGCTCGTCGCGGACTGCTTTGCGGATGGAGGAAGCCAGAATACCCAACCATACATTTATAAGAGTTACAAAATGGATGGAAAAATCAGTGAAATCACTTGTTTGGATGCAACGATATTATCATTTTCTCGTATGCTAAAACACAACCGCGACAAATCAACGACCGGCCAAAGTTTTATTATCATTACGTTATAACCACTGCAGATATTTTCTAAACACTGCAGTGTTTGCACACCAAAGAAAAAGGCAACAATATTTTCAGCCAATTCAGTTATCTTACTCAACCTCATGGTGGAAGTTAGAACAGTTCTATTTCGACATGAAGCCGAGACTGAGTCCTAAGTGAAGATGAACAGGGAATTTAATTACATACAGTTGTTTTTTTTCGGGAATTTGATACATCACCATACCATATTTAGAAAAAGCGATTTTAAAATTCTTCCTTTTAGTTGTCTATGGAAATTATCCATTCGACTATACTATTTTAATATATTGGATTTTTCTCAAACCTCAACCACTGCAAAACACCTCACAAACACACATGCACCCAAACACGACGCACCCCACACCATACAGCAACCCATTTATAGCTTAACTTGACAAAGTCAAAATAAGTTATTGCCATCACGTGTGCGGAAGTCTGTGAGTCTGTTGCTACTCCCCGTAGTTCTTGTCCGACCATTAGGAAGTTTCATATTTAGGTTCGAGGTCATGCCTAGATGGGAACGTCCCCTTTTGGTCACGATTGATCTACCGTGACGGTTGCGTAGGTCCGAAGCCCTACAACATTTAGCACAGTCTACAGGTCGTATTTATGAAGGGATTTTATTGTAATTCCGTAGGACGACTCTGTATAATGTCTCGATGAGAATGTCGTATTTTGGTCGGGTTCAGTCAACCGTGACGACCGCAGGGACGTTACCTAGATTCCACAGTCTACATCTTGCATTTATGAAGGGATTCCATTGCAAATTTGTAGAATGACTCAATATAACGTCAAGATGAGAACGTCCTACTTTGGTCGTGATCAGTCAACCATGACTACCGCACAGGCACGTGACCTAGATTAGTTTAGCACAGTCTACAGTTCCTGTGTATCAAGCGATTTCATTGTAACTTGGAAGGATAACTCCGTATGATGTCCAGATAAGACTGTCCTATTTTGGTCAGGATCGCTCAACCGCTACCGCCGCCTGGTCACGTGCCCTAGATTCCTTTAGCACGGTCTACATGTTGTTTTTATGAAGGGATTTCGTTGTAACTTGGTCGGATAACTTGGTGTGATATCTAGATGATGTTCTAGTAATTTGGTGATGATCAGTCAACCGTGACCGCCGAACCGTCACGTGACCTAGATTCCTTTAGCAAAGTCTACGAGTTATATTTATGAAGGGATTTCATTGTAACTTGGTAAGATGACTGGTTTTGGAATGATTTTACTGCAACTTGGTACCTTTGGTTGACATGCATTATCCGTGAGGGTCAAATTAACCCAGGCCTCAGTTCTGTAGTACAGTCTACACCTCAAATTATTCTTATTGAAAACAGCATCTACGGAACAGAAATTAGCATATTATCAGTTATCACAATTCTTGTCTTATTTCATAAGCCTTACATAGACATTGAGCAATATTCTTTTCATCAAACACTACACACAGTCAATTTAAGCTACAGTGTCATTAATACTTTCTTTGTTGTATGGGCTACATCTGTTGTGCGCACATTATGAATTAGCACACGAGCACATATTGGCACATCCAGCATGTGATTTGTGTACACACTCTGACACATTGTGCAATAGAACACAAGCACATTGAATCAACCACCGGACGCACATTGCGTGGAATCCATTTCTTCTAGTATCCGACTATACTTCTAGAATCCCTTTTTCATCGTATGTGCCTTTTTGCGTCATGTTTTCTGTGCACATTGTGTATAAGCACACAAGTACAAATCGGCACATCCAATGTGTGCTTGTGTGCTTGTGTACTGCATGCAATGCATACACATTGTGATACAATGTGTATTAACACATAACATAAGCACATCTCGGCATGATCAACATACAGTTTCTTATGTGTATGGTACCTAGCTTGTACGATGTCTAGACATTGTATAGACTGATAAGGCTTCGGGTGAATGGAGGAATCTGATTGCGCCCGTTAAAAACCTGTCCTAGGGCAGAGTCGAGACAGGATCAGGCATAGCTGGGAAGTATGGAATTGTGCTACAAATCAATAGCAATTGTACAAAGCTGAAAGGGTGGGTGGTAGAAGACTATAGTATTGGGTGACTATAACAGAGGAAAAACATAGGAGAGATAGCTGAAGACAAGATGGAATCCAATGGTAAGACTTCTGGAGCTGTATAGGAGCTTGGAATCCTACTAAAGGGATTCCACTTTTGGAGTCCTTTCTCCAGAATCCCTTTAGAATCCCTTTTTATCGAAATGAGTCGAAGAGCAGTATGAGGAGTCACTGCTCGATAGCTCATTTGCTCTCGATAAGATTCGAGACGAGCAAGCAATAGTGGAATAAAACTTTGATTGTGATATGAACTGGGACCCCAAGCGGCATTAGTGTACTAAGGGCAGTAGTAGTACCATAAGTTGGTAATGGTTGAGACGCTCTAGCTCAGGACAGAATAGTGGTCGCTAATAGTAATGATACAAGGCAACAATGGTACTAGGCTGCAAGGGTGGTAGAACACCATACTAAAGGTGAATACAATGCATACTGAACATAGAATAGATGGTGGTGACTATGGACAACTCAGTAATGACCAAACCCCTTATGACAAACATTGTTGCAAATTATAGCATTTTGAATCAACTTTCTGAAAAAAAACAACATTCAGAATTCCCTAATGGGGGAACAGGGTCTTTGAGCAGCTCACGCACTACAAAATTGGTGCCAGACTTTAAACGCTCTGCGTTAATGAATACTCTGAAGACTGAAGTAAAGAAAACATATAAAGAATTCCGATTCAGTCATTTGCGATCATGATGGAGGTTTTCTTTTAATTGGTGAAGCCAACTCGGGATTACAGTATTTTCCAAAAGTGAAAAACGCTCATACCCGTGGCGATATTCTAAATTGCTTCACAGCTATTGCCTGATTCGTTATGTTGTAAAAAAGTAATGAATTTCACATCAAACGTGAATAACATCTCACCGGAAAGTTATCACCCGCTTATTCAGTCATTCCCTATTGTGCTAATTAGAGACAATCTTTGTCTGCCTTCTGTTGTCTTATGGGAGAATAACGCTACTTAGACATGAAGAGGTTTTTATGTGATGTCGTTGGTTTAAGCATTCACCAAATCCCAGAAGCAGACCACGCTTTCAAAACAAATGTTTTGAAATAACTAAAAAATAAACATAGCCAGTGACACATCATTAGAGCGAGCTCAATGAGCTCTTTCCAACAAGCGGTCTATTCTATGCTTTTAGAAAAAATGAAACAATTAGAAGGGCAATTTATGTCAATAGCCTCAATCGTATAATTTCCATACGTTGGGTAAAATGTTGTCTAATAAGATGAGTGAGCAGTGTGATATGAAGAGGGGAGGGGAGAGGGGTGGCTCAGTAGTTAGGGCACCACATCAAACCGAAAGGTCCAAGGAATCGATCCTGACCAGCAGTAACTGAGTTTTGTCTTTGGGGCACGACAAATCGCATCGACTGCACTTATCTCCAATCAATGCTAACATTGCTTGTGCGGAGTTATTACGATTGGGAGACTGACAGTTGCTCGCGGTTGCTCGGTGGTCTTCTCCCGATACTCCGGCATCCGCCACCCATCAAACTGTACGACACAAGGTGACTCTGGTTGTCGAAAGTATTGTACCCTAATAAATAAATAAATAAATAAATAAATAAATAAATAAATAAATAAATAAATAAATAAATAAATTCCATGAGTTGGCTCAGTTTTACATCCAATAATTATTTAAAATTGCTGTGTAAACGTACCAGGCCTATTACTAACAGAAACTTCGGGGGTGGGTAGGAACTGTACTTTAAAGCATCCTGGGCAAGTGGCTAGCAGCTTCCCAACAGGCATCAAGGCGAGTGGTAATTGATGAAGTAAAAACTGCCAGTTTAAAACCAAGATAAGTAAAATTAGTTGGATTCCTTCTTTGTGTAAAAGTTTTGGGTTTGTGCCCGAAAACAACGCATTGCGTACACTAGAAATCCACTGGTTGGTTGTGGAAGAGCAGTAATAATTGTCCGTTTGCTTCTTTATTGTGGTTTGAAGACACTTTCAGCAACCAAGGTCAGACCGTGTTGGAACGTTTTGCGAGCGGAGGAAGCCGGAGTACCAAGAGCAAGAGCGAGCAACTGTCAGTTTCTCCAGCATACTAACTCTGCACAAGCAGGATTAGCATTGGTTGAAGACAAGTGCACCACTGACGTGCAGTACGCCTTAGTACACACCACCATCGTTCCCCCACGTGGCAGTAGTGAATAATAGCTCAAAAGATTATTTGCTCCATTTAGGTTTGGTGAGATGGAATCTCTACACGTTTTTACAACAACAAATTACACTATAAATGTACAAAGGAAACATCAATCACGGTCATACTGCACCAACAATGAGCGCACTGTGGACAAAGAGACCATGTCGTTTCCAATACTCTAGAACGCCGCCATTGATGGAATCGTATGGTGCAGGGACAATACTTCTAACTCATACTCATAGATGTACCATGATACTGGAACTTGAGATCCCCACCTTCGGGGCTGTAACCACAGAGCAAACGGACGATTCAGTCTGGAGACGAAAGGCACTGAGCTCGTCTGAAATATATTTAGGCGAAAAGAAGCCCACTCGAGCGCCCCCCCCCCCCCCCCCACCTTTTGCCTAGAGTTCCGAAATGCACGATAAGCAGTGCCGGGATATCAGCTCTTGGGCATCGACTTCACCAGATGAAACATTAGCTAATATTGCAAGAGGTTTTTTTTTGTTTTTTTTGTTTTTTTTTTGTTTTTATACTATATTGTTAGATTTTTACTTTGGTAAGACATTTCAAAACGTTGTTCGGTGAAAAACATAACGCACGCACCCCCTCCCTCTTATTGCAATGCGTTATGCTTTCAAAGTAAAATTTGCAAAAAAACTGAATGCCGATCGGTGTGAATAGCGCTGACCGATCTTGACTGTTCCGTTCGTAGAAATAACTGACCCATTGCTTCCCAGGCTACATAACACTTCGTGAAATAACAAAAGAAACACTTATACGAAAGAACACTTCGTCGAATTGACATTTGGTCGAATGAACATTTGGTCGATTGGGCACTTCGTCAGATGGACACTTGGTCGAGTGGACATATGACGAAGGAAAATTTTCGAGAAGTTTCGTTGATATAGTTTGGGATTTTTGGGGTTCAAGTGATACGTTTTTTGACAGAAAAATTCTCAGTAACTGGTTATTATACATACTAGTTTCCATAGTACGCGGGTGGCTAGAAGTAATTATGAGTTAACCCTTTACCCAACGTAACGTCCAAAACCGGCCAGCGCTATTCACAAAAAAATCGCCAACTAATTTTCATTCTTTTTTTCATTTTTTGTCTCAAAAACATAGGTTATGACACCTCTTTGGAACGAGCTCGTTGACTCGTTCCAATGAGGGATCATAACCTATGTTTTTGAGACAAAAAATGAAAAAAGTTAGTTATTCAAGAATTTTGTTTGCACGTGTCGTCTACTTTTCATGTTAGTTGAAGGTTTAGTATAATCACCCAAACGGGGGACAAAGGAGGTGGTTATTTTACTGATAAGTGAAATTGGGAAGAAAGAAATTCAGGATAGCATTGAATAGTTAGTTTCTGTGTGTTCGGAGGAGAGAACGGGCGGGTGGTGGGGGACATCTGGGAGCTCATGGGCAACAAAGGCCTTCCCTTAAGGGAACCACGAACATCTGCGGATTGATGGTGTCGTGACGGACCAAATGTGCGTTCGATCCACAGTCTTTCGAATAAGTGTTGTGCTACATTTTTCTCACACGGAAATGGAATATGGAGAATGCACAGTCAGCTGGTGCACTTAATTTCGAAATTAACTCATGTTAAGAATAATTATTGGAACGAAAGAAGCTGAACTTTCAAATATGTCTTCACAAGACACAAATAACACAACCAGTCTGGGCCCAACGAATCGAAATTTATATCCGTTAATCTATTCTCGAATCGAATCAGAGGTTCGATGTCATCATCCAAATCGGATCTCAATCGAATTAGAAACTGCTGGAAGAACAGTCTGAACAGGGGTTTTATCGCAAAATTGTCATGTCAGGTATCTAATGTTCCCCGACCAAGTTAAGGGTTATTCTCTGAAAATAAAACGGTGAGCATAGATAAAAATGATATATTAGGCTGAAAAAGTGTTTTGATTCTCAGGCGATCCTTAATGGAATTTGAACCCCCTCATTGGACCAGTTTTATTGCCTTTCAGTGTCTTCCAATATTAGTACAAACTTAGGGAGACCCGAAACTTTTTACAATTTTTGGATTGATGCGTATTTATTTAGTTGCGTCTCCAATATGTTTGCCTTGTTACAATTTATAGGAGAGTGCCTGCAGGCGCTCTCCCATAAATTGTAACGAGACAAATCCCCGTAGATAATACTTTTACTTCAAAGATAATATGAAGAGCATCGAAAGAATATGAAGCCTTTGAATTCCAGTACCTACAGTTTGATTTTAGAGGAATGTTTTATTTTTCAAATTAAAAAGGAATTTATTTGTATTAATATGCACTTTCTATATTTCAATGTGTGAAAAGACAGCCGAAATCCTCTGCACGTTCGCTCCCTTTTTGCAACATTAAGATAAAATTAAAAATAAAACCCCTCTCCCTCACGAATTTGAAAACAAAGATGCCTGAGAATCAATTGATTAATTTTGTCTGGCTTTAACCTCGAGAAGTTTTCGCATTCGCGCGGATGATATCGTCAATAGCTAATTTTTGTAGGTAGAAAACTTAAAAGCACTGTGGCGTCATGTCACGGAAAATTAACCTGAGCAACATGTTTTGGGTTTGGTTCAAAGTTCCGACACTCTAAAATCAGTTGGGTTAAAAATGAATTCAAGTCACCTGGGTTGAGTGCATACGAACCCTATTGGGTTTATATTCACCAAACACAGTTGACTTGGGTTAATTTTAAACCCAACTAATTTTAGAGTGGCAAGAGTGCTGTATTTATTCTATAAAAATGTATAAAAATAGATAAACGAATAAATACAATCAAAAATTGGAGTGCGCGAAACAATTTTCTTGAAATCAGTTGTCATTTTACCAAATTGCCACATACCCTGAGACTTGCGCATGCCACAGGACACGCGGGTACCCGGATGCAAAAGTTACATTGTTACAGTAATGATACTTATAAAATGACCGGAAATCCCGCGCTCCACTTTATAAGTACCATTACTGTAACAATGTAACTATTATAATTACACTATTATAACAATGTACCCTGTAATGTACACAAACATGTCAATAAGCCGATTGATACTATTCTTCCATTTGTAACTTATCCAATAGAAGGCACTTGTTTGGGGATCTTCCTGTCTATCGCTATTTTTCTGGTAGAAGTGTGAAACTTTTCTTGATCAAAGAAATGCCTACTACTGCAAATTCAGAGGGCTGGGTGAGTAGGAAAATGACAAAAACGAAAAAAAAATCAATTATTTATCATGAAATACACATTATTTCATTATCTCATAATTATTCATCATATAAATACACATTATCTCATACACAAATAATGATGAACATAATAATAATAATCTCATGATAGTGATCTCATAATTATTTATCATATAAATACACATTACTATATTATAATAATAGTGATGAATAACATAATAATAATATTAAGAATAATAATAATAAATAACATTAATAATTGAAAGAAAATTAAATTAAAAACATTTACTTGAGCGTTCGCCATTGTAAATATCAAATGCGAATGAATGAAAGTGCTGATGCGAATGAATGAAAAGTTTCAGCACTTCTCAAGCTTTACAGATCATTTATACGTCCGATACTAGAATATGGTGCCATAATAACAAGTGACCTGAACAGAACCAACATTAATAGGCTACAGAGGCTACAGAGGGGACTAATAGTTGAGCTGAACGAACACCGATCACTTAACAGAAAAACAAAATAAGTTTTCAGAAAATAAAATTTATACAATAAAATTAAATTGCGTGGACTCAGTGAGGGCTGCATCGCTGCTCATTGAGAACTTCAGGGATGAGTCTGTGAGGACTGCCACGCAACTCTGTTGAAGCGCGATTGAAACGCGTTTAATCAGACCTATATAACAAAACCCTCCACAGACTCCAGGATAGTGAATCAATGGTAGAGCTGAACGAACACCGAACCCTTAACAGAAAAACAAAATAAGTCACAGTAAATTAAAATTACTCAATAGAATTAAACTGCGTGGAGTCAGTGAGGATAGCCTCGCTACTCATTGAGAACTTTAGGATTGAGTCTGTGAGGATTGCCTCGCAACTCTGCGTGTGGGGGTGAGCTCAGAGGAAATTCACCCTTCACCCCATCTATAACAACAATCACACAACAGTCACAATATACAATAGCGCAGTTCTATCTTTCTCTAATAATGAAATGGAGTAGTTGAGTCAGTGAGGATTACCTCGCTACTCCTCAGGAATTCTAGGGTCGAGTCTGTGAGGACTGCCTCGCAACTCTGCGCCTGGGGAGTGGGCTCCGAAGAAACCCACCTCTCACCCCATCCATAGCAACAATCACACAACAGGCACAATATACTGTAAGAGCTTGGAAAACCTGCACGATGGATAACGGGGTCGAGTAATGCCGCAGCGCTAGTAGCAATCAGGGGTGAGCTTGGGTGGAGGAGGATCAAGGACAGGATAGACCTGTTGAAACTCGGTTATCTTAATTATTTGGTAAATCTCCCAGACAGCCGATGGTGTAAAGTAATGTTCCTGAGAATTTTCAACTCAAATATCAAGACGGGGTGGATGGTCCAAGTGAAGGAGCTAGTAGAGAACTGCTCATTGGAGATCTCGGACCTGGACGTTGGAGCAAACAAGGGTAAAAAAATCGTCAGAGAAAGGGTCATGGAGGATTGTAACCGTAATTGGCGAGAGGGGGTCAAATCAAAGAGGTCTCTGGGTGGCCTGCGTGATAAAGAGAAGCCAGGTTTTGAAGAGTACCTTGATGGCACCTTTGGGGGGGTCACTGCTGTTCAAGATGATGTCGCGATCCCTGGAGCTGAGGGGTAAAATTGGGAAAAACAGTGAAAGGAAGTGCCAGATGTGTAATTTAGGCATGGTGGAGACCCTGGAACACTTTCTTCTAGAATGCCCAAAGTACCAGTCTAAAAGAATAAGATTCACTGGGAGTATAATGGGGAAGTGGGATGGGAGAATGAAGGACATATGGTTAGGGGGAGACTCAAAGCAGAGGGTTAATATGCTAATCGGAGAAATTGGGAAGAATGGGGCAAGGGATGTCATCAAGCAGTTCGTCTACGAGTGTTGGGAGGAGAGGAGACGCATGGGAATAGGGAGGCAGCTGGGAGTACAGGGGTAACGAAGGCCTTCTCGTCCGAGAACCGCGACAAATCAGCGGCTGGCCAAAGTGTTATTATTATTATTATTATTATTATTATTATTATTATTATTATTATTATTATTATTATTATTATACAATAGCGGATACCCATCTTTCTCTCTACCTATAACTTTTCTAATTGAACTTTATTCAAATTTTCTTGAAACACCCTTATGAAGAAGACGCATGGAAATAGTAGACGAAGAGAAATTGGTACAACCTACCTTTCTGTTAATATACATAGGAAACCACCAAACACTAGGCAAGGATTGAAACAAGCTTGCCTGGCTGGGACGAGTGTACATTTTAAATAAATAAACATTTGAATAAAGATTGTTGTTTCTTTTCTTGTTTTTTTCTTTGTTTTTTTGTTTTTTTCTTGTTTTTCCCTCCCATCACTCCCGTCATCCGTTCTCCCTGAAAGGCAGACCAGATGGCCAAGGCTCAGCATCCACTCTTCCTTATAGGCTGATGGATAACTCCCAGCTTCAAAAACACATATTGGTGGATTTTTTCTTTTTGTAACCGTTATGGACAACATGCTGGGGCTGTTCCCAAACCAGCGACTGTTTGGGTTTCTTTTTCTTTTTTCTGACAACCAACAAACTGCGGTTTCAGTACTACCAGAAATATGCCCACATCTCTAAGCAAACAGAGAGCAGAAGTCTTGTAGTTATGCACAATTACTTGTCATCTTCCTTCCAATATTGTACGAAGAAAAGTTCAGTGCGCAATACGGAGGGCTGTTGCTCTTCCTTTAGTGCCATTCACCAAGTGAGCGATATTTATTTATTTATTCATTGGTGTTTTAAGGTCATATACTTATGCACAATTGCTAATCATGACCGTGACAGTTTTACGGGTGGAGGAAGCCGGAGTACCTGGAGAGAGCCATCGAGCAACGACGAGCAGGTGCCAGCTCCACAAAATCGTAACTCCGCACTGCAGCACAGGCAGGGGTAGATTGGTTGAAGACATGCGTACCACCAACGTGCAGTACGCCTTAGTACACGGCGTCATCGTGCCCCCATGTGGTCAATCGGGGGTTAAGTGCCTTGCCCAAGGACACAACGCGGGAGTCCGAATTGATCGCTCAGACGGTCACCCATCCATTGATTAACCGAGCTCGACGTTGCTTATCTTCGGTGATCTGACGAGAACCGGTTACAGCAACGCCACTGCTCCCCCACCAAGTGAGCGATGCTTGGTTCTTAACTCTTGAGGAGGCTCCAGTCAGTTCAAGTGTTGTACAGTTTCCTGGCTATGTTACGAGTTACTGGGTGGAGGGTGACCACGGACGGTTCATGTGGACCATTTTGATATTGTCGGACCGCGTAGTATAAAGCACATCGAAGGGCGACAGAGAAGGTTGAGTTTGTTTAAAGCTGGCTCTCACCCGCATTTACTCAAGATGACAGTCTTCCAGTCATTTCAGGAATCCATAGTACTGGATTTTAGTGTATTTTTATGTAATTTTTAATTAATATACTGTACTAATGGGTTAATCTGGTGTGTCCCACCTATCCAGTTGGTTGTTGGTAATGAACACAAGTGAGTTAAGCGACTAAACTTATTAGCTACTGACTATAATCCGCCTCCCTTTGATCCACCTAATTTTCACACATTTTACCGAAACAATAGCAACCGGGTAAGTGGGTAATCCCATTTTCGCTAGTTTATATCTCATGCCATTGTGCCATACCGAGTCGAATGCTCTTTCTACATACAAGAAAAGCGCTCTTCCTATTTCGTTTTGACCAAACGCTGTTTTCATATAATCAACCAGTCTGTATACGTGTTCGATTCCATCTTTCTGACCTCTGTACGCTCTTTGTCATTTGTTAAAAACATTGATTGACTAGAGATAGCTGCGAAAGTTTATGGTGAGAATCCACTCAAATATTTGTCCAACACGGCTAAGCAAGCAAATTGGGCTGTAGTTAGATGGATTGGTAAGGACTTTGTCGGGTTTAGGTATCATGACTCCTGTGGCCACGTTCCAGCATCTTGGGAAGTACCCACCGGAAAGGCAGCAGTTTAGGAGTTGGGTAAGTCTATAGTTGAAGATGTTGGAACACTGTTTCAGTATTTCGTAAGAGACTTCGTCTTCTCCCGGGCACGAAGATAACTTCCATTTTCGGATTATACCCATGACCTCTTCTACGCTTATTGGTTCGGTTAATTCATGATCGTCCCCATCTTCAGGCCTTTGGTCGAAGTTGGGTTCGTTAATAATTGAGTTGTTGTCTTGGACAAATTTATTTACTTTTACTTTTTGTGGACGATGAGCTTTCTTTAGAAGTTCGGCAAAAGCGTTGGCTTTTGCCATGTCGTCCAGAGCCATCATCGGGTTCCGTAGCTAGTTTTCAATGCATTACTATTGGCATTTTTGCTCTTCTGGCCAGTATGAGCTCCAAATGTATCCCAGAGCCTTTTCCCATCTCACGCAAATGTCGTTAGCTATGGCCTTTTTTACTTCTCCGTGAAGGCGATTATACGCGGCTTTAAGTTCTGCTTTTTTATTTGATCATTCTCTAATTGGTAAGCCCGGATGGCTTTTCTTTCGTGTTTAATTATTTGAAGTGTTGTTTGGGTTATTCTGTTTATCCACGGCTTTACTGTTTGCTTGGGACATGTTTCATCTGGTGTTCTGTTGATAGCCTCGTTGAGGTTGGCGCAGGATTTTTATAGTTCATTAACATTTAAGGTGTCATTTGCATTAATTTTAACTTCGATAATGTTTCTGAAGAGGTTCCAGTCGATTTTTGATAGGTTACTCAATGATGCTAACATGTGTAGCTGTATATGTACTAAATTTACTGAATATTATAAATATCAGTTTATAAAGTTCAATTATTTGGTGCGATAACAAATTTAACATCAACTCAACCCGTGATGAACTATCAGCTCTCTGTTTTGATAAATCATCTCATCAATTAGTCCGGAGACGACACATCAGCTCTCTGTTTTGATACGAACTATAACGTTCGCCCATGTGTTATTTAAAAATAGCGCGCTTGCTGAACAGAAATAACCCTTTATTTGCCATCGTCCCTTGTTGAAAAAAACATGAATTACTCGATTCAAAAAAATAAGAGAATGAAGGACATGTGGGTAGTCGGAGACTCAAAGGAGAGTGTTAATATGCTAATCGGACAGATTGGGAAAAATGGGGCAAGGGATGTCATCAAGCAGTTCGTCTCCGAGAGTAGGGAGGAGATAAGAAGCGGAGAAATAGGGGGGGGGGGGGCGGTTGGGAGTACAGGGGTAACCAAGGCCTTCTCATCCGAGAACCGCGACAAATCAGCAGCCGGCCAAAGTATTATTATTATTATTACGAGTCAGGAAACAGATTCTAGATACCGCCAAAATTCCCCACGATACAACTCCCCCACTGGCCTTCGACATACCCCCTGCCCCCCCCCCCCCCGACATCCCCCTCTTATAGAGAAACTCCTCCCTGACAAAATCCTTCTCCGACAAAATCTCCCCTAACAAAATCCTCTTTCTATACATCCGCTGACTAATAGTTAATTAGAGACGAGAAATACCAGTACATTTTCAATTAATGGACAACCATGTTGACAAAAAGTAGTCCACGGTTTGTTTGATAACTATTTACAAATTAATAAAGTTAAAAACGTACAGCGTCAGCCCTCTGCACGCTGATGTCTAAAAACTCAAATCCTGAAGTCCCAATATTTCAAACATGCTCAATGAGCTCTATGTAACAATATTACATTGGTTAAGTTACTAGTTCCATGATGGGATAATGCCCTGTCAAACAAAACTGAATTGGTTAACTTCCTAGTTGCATTATAGAGAACGTTGGTTACTTGAAAATTATATATTTTCGACATCTGCGTGAAGAGGGTTAAATATGTTGCTGAACCACAGATAAAGACTAGCGTTCAATACAGTTATGCAACACTTACATAGTACGATACATTCTGTATGTATAAATCGGCGAATAGCGTTAAAACATGCAGTTTTTTTTCAATGAAAGGGCCGTTGTCAGATTTGGCACTTACTGAAAGGGATTTTGTCGGACGAGGATGGGGGTGAGGGTCGTCGGTGTTGATTTTGTCTGAGGGATTTAATCGTCGGAGATTCTGTCGTCGACCCAGCAGATTCGATGGCGATCCCGAATCATGCCGTCGATTTCGACATCAACTCGAAGCTTTACAGGGGCCTACAAAAGCTCCATTATTTCCTACTCTACATCCCTGACTTATATCGTGATGAAAATCGAGTTTCGATAAGTTATTTTCCCTGAAATTATTAGACGCCCGAGGAAGGCCCTATTAACAAACAAGTAATAGTTGTGAAAGCACTTATGTGCCATTACATCAGTAGAAACTAAAGCCAAGTTTAAATTTGTTACTTTTAATAAACGAAAACAACAAACAGTCCCCGGAGCTGTCGGTTGTTTTTGTGTAATAAAAAGTAGCAAAAGGAAACGTGTTTTTATAGCAAACTAATTAGAAACAACTAGTGTACAACAGACAATCCGTTATTAAGAATATCAGAATCACACCTCCAACACTAATTGTCCACTTTGGCTCTTTGTTTAGCGAATGCGTTTTTACAGTAATATGCACGATTTTATTCATCACAGGAAAACAATTAGAAAATGTCACCTTCTAGACTTTTATTTTAATGAAAAGGACAGCCTCCGTATTGTATTTCAGGGTGCGGACAGGCACCTCTTTGATGTTATGAGCAGAAAAATGTTGCAGAACATCAAAAAATGGCGAAAACGTCCTTTTCGAATTTTTAAAATGGGTTTGAACAGTTTTCAACTGAGAATAATTGTCCACCGCTCAAACTCATTGGGAAAAACGTAAAAAGCCAACTTCTGTATTTGTATACTACTCTACAGGAAAATGCCACGAGTTTCTTAAATGGTGCGACGACAATGATACAGATTCGCTGACATTTCGAAATTGTAATCATTATAGGAAATTCCCATACGCTGAGAGTTAACTTTTCTGAATATTTTAGAAAATCAAGCGGAGCTAACTCTTCCGTAAACCAATTCCAATGACAAAAACTGTCAGCTATGTTTATGCACATAGGGTTGAAAGTGTTACACCTACCTGCTTTTGATTCTTACTGTAGACAAAATTAATGTGAATGGACATTTTCGATGGTTCGTTAAACTGTTTGCACAACTCTGGAAGAACAAATCGTTTCATCTGTATCCCCGTCGCTAAATTGATTGATGATATTCAGCACTGTTCATCCCAAGCTGAAATTAAATCTAATACCAATTTCTGGAACTCTGCACATTTTCAGACAGCGCACTCATGTGTTAATGATTGGGATCTTCTTTATGTAACATCAACTTCGGATAAATGATAAAAAGTTCGTTTCCGATTACGAGAAAGTGTGATCAGTAGAGAGATATGTAGCTAACTGTCACAGCTGTGAATATATTCAGAAAGATCATTAACACGCTTAATGCTGATGTCGAAAGATCAAACAATCAACCCTCAAACACGCCTCCTAATGTTACTAGGTATTTAACTAATTTAATGATGTTGATTGAATGAACATTCCAAGTACACCATCAAGGCATGCCTTCGAGGAAGGCATGACTTGGTGATGTAGTTGTAATATTTTATCAGTAGGGAATTGAGCCACCAGCCGACACAAATCAGGTTTATACCGCGACCCCTTTGATGGCTAACCCTGGACTAAGGATCACTGTGAATCAACCTTGGTACAGCCACACACCCATCATCTGCTGCACAAATACGGTAGGTTTGGTTAACATAGGTAACAATTTGGAGATATCGTCTCGATATCAATTTTCTCATGCAAGCAGTAAATCACAATTGATGGGCCAGTGTGATATAATTGAGATCTGAGAGTGTGGGGTGGGAGGGGGGGGGGGGGGTACACACACACTGAGATTGTTTTCTTTCTTAGATATTCTATGGACAACCGATTATTGAAGATATTCTATCATCTGCAGACCGCCGTGAACTGACGTCACAGTGGCCATTTTACGGAAGTTGTTTACATGTACAGACTGGTAAGGATTCCCTTCAACATCTAAAACACGAAAACCGAACAAGAAATTGCCTAACATCTAACACCAACTGTCAATTAAAATTAAAAACGATCGAAGCGACGATATCTGACGTTAATGTATTTAGCATCACGTCTTAAACTGCACAAATGAAGCAATCAGAATTGTTCGCAAATGTAGAAAACCATAAAGCAAAACTTACAATGACCGGGGAAGAACCAATACCAACTGCCAACTGTGACTAAAGGGCCATAATAATAATAACACTTTGGCTGGACGCTGATTTGTCGCGGCTCTCACGTGAGAAAACCTTGGTTATCCCTGTGCTCTCAACTGCTTTCCTATTTCCACGCTTCTTCTCACCCACGACACTCCGAGACGAACTGTTTGATGACATCCCTTGCCCCAGTCTCTCCGATTAGCATATTAACCCTCCCCTTTGAGTCACTCACTAACCACATGTCTTTCATTCTCCCACCTCACTACCCCATTATACACCATGTGAATCATATTCGTTTAGACTCGTATTTTGGGCATTCTAGATGAAAGTGTTTCAGGGTCTCCACCACGCCTAAATTACACATATGGCACCCCTTTTCAATGTTTTCCCAATTTTCTCCTCAGCTCCGGGGACCGCGTCCTCAGCTTGAACAACAGTGACCCGTTTGAGGGATCCGGGCCTACCCAGAAAACAGTTATTGTCTGTGATTGTGATCAAATCTTAAATGGATAACCCTCAATCCATTATGATACAGTTAGGGGACGAAGCCCTGCGACTGAGTCATCAGTTTCTGTACGTAGCGATGTCCGTGTTGCGATTTTAATAGTTGCCGATACCAGCTGTACAGCTTCTGGTCGATAGTAGTTTGCGTCGAGTATATGATTCCGAAAAGAACTAACATGTACTACCAACTGTGACAAAACGAACACATTGACCCGGGTTTCACCACCGCCACCACCACACTTACATCCCAAGCTGCACCAATGGTTGCAAACGTATATATATGGAACAAAAAAGGGTAACTGCAGTTGTGCGCTTGGGCAAGGCACTTAATTTCGATAGCCCACGCAGGGGAACGGTAGTGCGGTGTACTAAGGCGTACAACTCGTCGATTAAGGACTTGTTTTCAACTAATGCTAACCTTGCTTGCGTGGAGATAATGGGGTGAGGAGTCTGGTAGTTGCTGGCCGTTGCTCTGTGGTTCTCCCCGGGTACTCCGGCTTCCTCTACCCATAAAGCTGTATGACACGAGGTGACCTTGGCTGTCGAAAGTGTCGTTATACTCAAACAGATAAACGAATAATAAATATGACTTTGCAAAGCCTGGTATCATATAACTGTTACCAACCCGATAATTGGTCTTGAAAACGGAGTGATACGATCGATTGTTTTAACCCTTTACCTACCATGAAAAGCAGACGACACTTGCAAAAAAATTCTTGACTAACTAATTTTTTTCATTTTTTGTCTCAAAAACATAGGTTAAGACCCCTCGTTGGAACGAGCTTTGTTTTTGAGACAAAAAATGAAAATATTTTGAAAATTAATTGGCGATATCTGGGAATAGCGCTGGCCGGTTTTGGCCGTTACGTTGGGTAAAGGGTTAATTGCAACATTGGTTACATTGTTTACATTTCATTTATGGCTGTTCTTGCATAAGACAGGCGTGAATAATTAATGATAGCCAAAACGTAGGGAAGGGAATAAAACTAAAATAAAAGGATGATGGCGTTTGTAACAATATAGTAATAAGTCTCAAAGTCCGTAAAATAATCAGAGAAGTACGGACAATTTTTCAGTTAATGGACCACCGCATTAAACACGAAGATTCATTAGCGTAAAAGTAGGGCCCGGCGAATCGGAATTTCGGGTCGAATCGAATCAGGCAGTAAATTTCGATTGGAATTGAATCTTGAATTGAATTTCGAATTAAATCTCACCGCTTTTCATGTTGCAAATATTGCACCTTCTCACGACCGTAATTATTGTCATTTTCCACTCGAGAAATATTGTATACAACGGCAACTCGCCTGTTTGGGCAAATCAGTCAAAACGGTGGACTATTCCAGAACGGAATGAAATGAATTTCGGAAGTTGAACCTCCCCTTGGACTCTTCTTCTGTTACCAGGTTTCTTGTACAGGAGACCGGATGATAGAAGAGTTCAGAGAGACACTTTGTAGGGTTTTGAGAATATCGCGATGATTCGAAAATTTCAGAATCGACGCAAAAGAAATCGAATGGAAGCAAATTTTCGGAACGATTTCTAATCGAATCCCATTTCGACGTTTCGGATGGCCCTACTTAAATGGTTCCCGTGTTTCTTATGTGTCACGAGACAATATACACAGACTAATTGATTCGATAGATACTACACTCTAATAAGAGTATTTGTGGCTGATCGTGTACTTGCATTATCTGAAACTAACTTAACCATTGGAAGCCGAAAGGCCGACTTCCCGGTCCATCATCGTGATACGACCTGAATTCACATAGTAGATAGCCGCTCAGTAAATTTGTTGATTGGTCTTCACACAAGTAACGAATATAGACTCTACCAGTTGATGGCTCTGATCTGGCATGGAATATACAGTACGTGGAGAGTGTATCATCACTAAATCACCCGCAGAGTGGAGGTTCCCCCAAACAGTAATTGCAAATTTGTTGCAAAGCATAACAAGTACAAGAAAGTTCCAGCCAATGGACCTCCGGGTTATACCCGGAGGTCCATTGGTTGAAACATTGCTTGTGTTCTTTGACCACATGTACAGAATTTGAAAGTGATACTTTGGAGATAACTCCACTCACCGGGTGATTTTGTTACAATCCACTCTCCATGTACTGTACCACCAGGGTCCAAAAGGTTAATTGGTTATACTTTTATTTAAATCTGATCAATCGAACCAATAAAGAGTACTTCGTGGACATTTTCGGGGTTCATTGCTGTTGTTCTTACCAAACCCTTAGACTTGGTAAATAGTCTTTTTGGCAATACAAGCGTCTACTCATAAGGAAACTGACACACCCCCACCTCACCCCCTCACACACACACTCACTGAAGCTGCTTTCTATACACCTTGTAATTAATAGATTGTGTTTCCGGCAAAATGCGGCATTACGAGATAAGTCTCAGTTCAGATTAGGAACTTTTGTAAATCATATTTTCTTTGTTTGAACTTGAATAGCCTCTGAGTCCTGCCACACCTTTGCCTTTCAAATAAATGTGAGAATACGTTGGAATACGTGGGAATACGATTTGTTTTGGGGGAAGAAAAACGAACGAAAATAAAATAAAGTTCATGTTTTTTCGATGTCCATTTAGTTTTCACTCCATTTCGCTTGAAGGATTACACTGGGTGAAATGTATTCCTGTACCTATCGTCTATTCAGTCGTAAAGACCTTCTGGTAAAAAAAAGTGCTAAATATTTACCCATTGGCGACCATTATAACGTCCGTTTAAAAAAATATAATGGCATCGCGGTTTGAAGATTAAGTATCTTTGTCAAGTATAGCCAATTAGACAACTGTTTTTGGTCCTCAAAACAGGGAGCCATGCAACAAAAGCATGCAACAAATAAGAGAGAAAAAGTGTCAGGAATGAATCTACCAGTCGTGGGCACATTTTGTTCTGGGAATTCGCAACAAAAACACACCGATGGGCAACTGTATTTTTTAGGCCAAACAAATCATCAGATCACCCCTGCTTTATCTCTGTAATATCCAACAAGGATGCAAGATTTCAGGACAATGCTCAAAAGTTGTTTTTTTTAAATCATTTAATTATTATTGTTCTTGTTTAAATAATTTAATTATTATTATTTTTTTGCAAGGCTGCTTTGGTCTAGAGATTGAATCATTTCCGAGTGCAACCTTTCAAGACGGATAACTCTACTTCAAATATTTAGCATTCCTATACCTTTAACCCTTTACCCAACGCAGACGATATCAAAATTTATTATTTTAAATAACATTTTTTAATTTTTTTCAAAAAATTTCAATGAAACCATATCATGTGACCCCTCTTTGGAACGAGCTCGTCGAGCTCGTTCCAAAGAGGGGTCACATGATATGGTTTTGTTGAAATTTTTCGAAAAATAATATTTTTTCAGCTGTTGAATTTGCATATTACGCGGGCGGATGCGGGCGATTCGTTGGGTAAAGGGTTAATCCCACTCGGCCTGATTGATTTTACAACTATAACATTGAGATTTTCCTGACAGTTCTTCATGTGTTCAATTAGTTCCTTCTAACTTCGTTCACTCTTCTCTTAACACACTCATTTCCAAATCAAATTGAACGGACCACTCGGCATTATGTTTTCCATTCCTTCCTGCAGTGTTTACTTTCCTACAATGCTTTCCATCTAAGCGTTTGCCGTTTTTATTAAACTTTATTAAGAGCAGGACGTTGAGAGGAGATTACCACCACTGCATGTTCGGGGTTGAATTGTAACTGTGCAGCAGCCATGAAAATATTTTAGACAAAACACTGGAGGCCCGGCAAGATCAGTTTGGAATACGGAATGTGTTAATTTTAAATGAGAACTTGCCTCACGATTCCCAGACGTATATTTTATTTATCCATAATATAATAAATTCCCATTATTTTTTGTAATTATAATCCCGGCTGAGTACATTTTCCAACTACGTCATCAAGTCATGCCTTCGGCGAAAGCATAGCTTGATTATGTAGTTGGAATATTTCAGCTGTCGGGACATGATGGCATCACGGAGTTACAAATCAGGTATACACCTCCCATCCAATCAGTTATCTTCGCAAAGCCCATCTTTGCTTGATAAATAATGGTTAAAATGCCGAAACTATAGTTACCATTTGGTAGAACGATTTGCTCTCCTGGGTGGAATAACCGCCAGCATGAAGGAGTTAAAGGTGTTTTCTTTGAACAACTCAAAGTACTGTGTGCTTTCTAATTTCGGTGCATTAACTCCCTGGTATGTTTACATATTCTACCAAAACATATTATCTATTCATACAGCAATATTCGCATCTTTCTGCTATAAAGTAAATTATTGGACTTGCTTCTACGTACTTCTCAATACTTGTATTTTGGTTTCGCTCTACAATTAATGGGAAATGCTATGCAGTATGCTAAATGGCAATTGTTAACAAGGTGGCTTTCCATTTTAATTAAGTAAGAAATTAGTCAACATATTTCGTGCAAATATGTTTGTTATTCTCTTGTCAGACAGTGTTTCACATCTTATTCTATCTTTCCCGTCGAAGATGTTTGCTTTCCAAGTGAGCATCCGTTGGAAAATGGAAGACACACATCATCAATTCTAAGACTCGTAGCTCCATTATTCTTCAATGTGATGCTGATCAAGCGCATAACGCTTTTAACGCGAGTTCCTGGGTTACATGGACCCACAAAATAATTAGTTACAATGATACGACCCCATTTGTTTTGTCTTTGTATGAATGATCAGTTGTTTTGTTAGCAGACCTTTGAACGATGATTTTCCTTTGCGCAATAATTTATGCACACGTAAAAGGATAAACATTCGATGTGAAAATGCACAGAATATAAAGAAATAGTCACCAAGGACAAGTGCTCGACTACTGCGACTAAAAATACCAACAGACGACATGTATATAGACCACCACCACTAAGCTACAGCAACAACCTAGCCTAAAGAACGGACTCTCGCATGGCTCTGCACGCAGAAAATTGTTCACCGACACCAGTAAATATACGACAGGAAGAATTGATCACATGCAAAATGTTTTATCACAAACCATATGGGTTTGGTGGTAGAAACCAATCATAGAATGTATAGTATTATGAATCCGTACCCGTAGTGGTATTACCTGGCTGGACATTATAAATTATTCTGTTTGTTGACAGGGGACATTGTCTCACGTTACATGTATGAAATGCATATTCAACCGAGGCGTCAGCCGAGGTTGAATATATGTTTCCTGCAGGGAACGTGAGATCATGTCCCCTGTCAACAAACAGAATAACGTATATGTCCCGTTCTTATACAAGTAAAATTAAATTGGAAAAAAAATCTTTTATTTAGAAAGCAGACGTTGTTTCGGCAAGGTGTTAACTTTTATCATAACAGACTGGAGTGATTTCCCTTTATTCAATGTTTACGTACTCAATCAACGGGGCGAGATGCTCACGATTCGTTTCAGTTTATGTTACAGTAAATTAATGAAAAGAGACCTTATAATCTAATCGGTTTCATAAATAATTACCCATGTTTACATAACTAATGTTTTTGTACGTAATAACGGTACTTTTGTGTGTATTTTACTTCAGTTAAATGTATTTGTCTCGGTTGATTTCAAGTGAAAAAATACACTGCGATGAACCGTTGCTCGTGGCAACGAGACGTTTTCCTTGACAGTGGACATCAGAATCGCTGACAGTAGACATATATGCTCGTGCCCGGCGACATAAAATAAAATCAACGAGGCATTGACCAATCACTGCAAGGTATTGCGGTTGGTATCGGGACATTAATACATGGCAGTACAGAACGGCCGGGGTGGACTGGTCGATTTCAATGGAGTAGGCAGTATTTCCACGGAAGCAATGACATTAGATTGCAAACACTAATTACAGAAATGATCATCAAAAATTTAATTAATGAAACACGGGGTAAACCCTGTGCTTCATTAATTAAAACTTTACTAGTCATGATTTTAATTACCTGGTAAACGTATGCGTGCACATCACTGCCCACGCTTGGAATACGACCAGTGTACGACGGTTGTACTGTGGTACGAATAAACGATCACATGACCGATGGTGGTTGTCATGGTGCGAGACAGAGGCGGTGGTGAAAAAAGAAACGTATTGGAAGTAGCAGTTAGACCTAATAGTGGTGGAGGCCAGCAGCAGTCAAAATAATTCAAGTTATTTATTTATTTATTTATTTATTTATTTATATATTTATTTATTTATTTATTTATTTATTTATTTATTTATTTATTTATTTATTTATTTATTGTGTTTAAGGTCATGTATGTCTGAACGATGGCTAATCGGGACCCCAGCATGGAGATACAGTCAGGTTTAATCAATCATTTATACTAATGTTCCCCATTTTAGAATACTCACACACCAAGCATTGGTCACGGGGTCCTATTTTACCTGTTACACGGAGCTTGTTTCCCACAGTAAACAAGCACTGCATCACTTCTCGTGATATTCTAAATAAGGCAGTTTTGTGCCTTTCTCCAGTAAACAAGAATCTCTGTGTTACCTTTTTCATAACATGTTTATGCACGCGAACCATTTAAATCGACTGTCCATCGACTGTAATGATAACAAATGATGTGACTTCTGAGGAAAATTTATTTATTTATTTATTTATTTATTTATTTATTTATTTATTTATTTATTTATTTATTTATTTATTTATCATGTCATGTCGGACAGCTTGAAAGGTAAGTGAGGAGTACTCCACTCGAGCTACTGGAGAGCGGCAAGTAGCCATCAGATTTTTCAGCTTACTAACCGAGCAAAGTGGCGACACAGAGGTTATATTTTATCATCCAGTTCCAGTTCCAGAGACACTTGTGTGCAAATGTTCAATGGTAACATGTGCCACTGTTGAGGGAGGGGGCGAATGTCACGAGGGTATGGTCACGATGTTATTGGTATCATTCATTTTGACTCCGCTTATTAACCCTTTACCTAACGAATCGCCCGCATCCGCCCGCGTAATATGCAAATTGAGCAGTTGAAAAAAATTAATTTTTCAAAATATTTCAACAAAACCACATCATGTGGCCCCTCATTGGAACGAGCTCATTGAGCTCGTCCCAATGAGGGGTCACATGATATGGTTTTGTTGATTTTTTTTTTAAAATTAAAAAAAAATAAATTTAAAATAATAAATTTTGATATCGTCTGCGTTGGGTAAATGGTTAAACGAGTAGCACGCAGACAACTGCCTCAGTTTCATCCCATGTTATAATACATCGCAAGCTAAAATGAGCTCGTTCCAATGAGGGGTCACATGATATGGTTTTTGTTGATTTTTTTTTTTTAAATTAAAAAAAAAATAAATTTAAGATAATAAATTTTGATATCGTCTGCGTTGGGTAAATGGTTAAACGAGTAGCACGCAGACAACTGCCTCAGTTTCATCCCATGTTATATTACGTCGGAAGCTAAAACTCGGACCTTTCCGTGTGTACATGCGAAAATGTTCACTAGTGTTAAAAAATGACATGTTCATTTATTCTCTGCCTTGGACAGAAGTATGCTATTTTGATTGTAAAGGCGGTGAGTTCGTGATCTGCTCGCAACATATTTATAACAGTAGAAGCAGAACAGTAAAATGTTAAAATGTCGCAAAATCAAGACGACAATAGAATCTCATAATCATTATTTCACTTTTTCTTATTTTGGCAGTTGAGATTCTAGTGTTGTGGGCAGGAAAGGGAATTTCAAACCGATCGTGAAATGGTCTCTTCTCTGTTCACTTTGCATTGGCAGTACTGAAGCTCTGTACACCATGACTGAGTTTTATTTTCAAATGGCTTTTCTACTATTGGCTTAAAGGTGAAAGGGATAGTAAGTAAGGCGATATATTGTAAAACACACCTCAACGGCTGTCACACAACGTATGCAGTTATGTTAAAGGTAAAACTATATTGGCTTGGCTTCAAGATTCCCTTGATGTGCAGCGCAGTGCTTAACTGATGAAATTAATACTTTCAAAATAAAGAGAAAGACAAAAAAAAAAAAATACTAAAACGCGAAGAACCGGAATTAATCTTCGTGTCTTTCACACCTTAATTTCGACTGTGCATGTTATGCTCAATAAATGTTGTAGAAATCATTCTCCGAAATACAGGAGATCTTGCGTGCTGATAACGAGGTTATAAATGGGAAATCCAGTCAGTGTTGAGATTTGAGATTGGTTTGTTACGTGCCATTGAAATGACTGCACTATTACAAGATGTACTGCGTGTTGAAATTAAAGTCATTTCATTAAATTACTGGATTTGTGGCGTGTTATTCAATGCGTATTGAATTTTACAGACAGAGAAGATTATTCCACGAAAACAATGACTAGAGTTTTTTTTGAAAAAAAAACAGGAACGCCAGCAAAGTTTCTGCTAAAGGTCTCACCCTAGTTTAATCTCCTGCACACTGAGTATCAAACATCAAAATATCAACCTTCACTTTTTTTTTTACTTACGGTGAAACTAAGAATTTAACAAGTTCAGTCTTGTTTGACAGAGCTCATTGAGCTCTGTCAAACAAGACTGAATTGGTTAAAGTCCTCGTTGTGTTATTAGAAACATTTGTTGCGTGAATTTTAAAATTGTCTTTTTGGCACATGCGAAACCATTTTCAACAAAACCAAAATCAAAATTGAACCATTATCCAGCGCGTTGAAATTATCTATTGCTGAATCCACCTTTCACCAATTGCAAAAGCAGACTGAGTATTTCAACCCAATCGTGATTTGATCACGATCTGGTCGCAATTAATTTGCCGCTTCCCAGTCTACAATACTGATGAGTCTAACCATTTGAAAAAAAAACTTTAAAGCATCGCACCTCTGGCACTATTTTCGTTTATATCCCTTTATTCAGTACAATTATCGAAAAATTCTATTTCTGAAATCTCATTCCATTGGAGGAAATGTATCGAGAGCAGATTGTGATCAGATGTTTGCGATCACACTATTGGTTTCAACTGTGATACACACATCCATACAATTACTGACACAAGATTTTCTGGACGCCGGACATTTCCACGGCGGACGTTACCCTCAGGCGGGCATTTCTCTAGTGTGGCGGACATTACTCCAGATCTGTCCTGAAAGAGAGGAAGACACATTGAGAAAGTACCCACACTTCCCAAGTTATATTTTTTATCCTGTATTCTAAAAATATTTTAAAAAATCCAGTATAATATACAACAATATCAAACGAATTTTTTTTTCACAATAGCACATAAACAGTTTCTTTACTCTATTTTAAATTTCCAACAGTGTTGTTCGAAGTTCTAATATGGCTGATAATTTTCCCTTCGTCCATGGAGCAACACGTTTCTACGTACATTGATTACCCATTACAAACAAAAAATGTAATATAAACGGTACAGCTTTACGCTGCAACTAATTTTCGCTTTCCAACCACTGCATAAAAGGCTGCCCCCAAAATAAAGACAGTAACGTTTGGCTGCACATTTGAATTTTTTTATAAAAACAAAACGAAAACAAAAACACAAAAATAACCCCAGTAAACTTAAAATGCAACTATGTCGGTTGTACACAGAGCGAGCATTTCTAATCAAGTTGGCTCGTGAACAAAATGAGTGATTACCAACATTGGGGCTATAAATCAAAAGGAACAAAAGCAAAAAAAGCCCTTAACACAATAAAAATATAACAGAAAAATGCTGGGAAACTGTTCGTTTTCTAAAAACAGTCTGATGAAATATCGGCTGGGGAAATGTCTGCTCCCATATATGGGTAATGTCCGCCTGGAGAAATGTCCGCCAAGGGCAATGTCCGCGCGCCGGTTTTCTCCCGAATGAATCAATCGGTAGTAAAACACCGAGTCTTATGAGCCTCCAGGACATTTTTTTCAAAAACACTGACATGGCTATCCGGAAATGACAACAAAGATGACAGTGACTCTCTGGATAATTTGCTAGCCCCCTAGCATTGGTTGCCACGAGAGCAAGGTGGCCCCTATTAAAAGACTAATCGCTACACGGGCGACGATGAAACAAACAATTCTTCCTCTGAGACGCCGAGTCAATGTGGCCCAATAAACTGATTATAAAATATTATTCCACCTCAGTGTAGGAGAAAGCCTGTGTGCGTGTGTATGTGTGGAAGTGGAGGGGTGTGGGGGGAGGGGGGCTCTGTATCTGCTGTCTGTACCCGTATGTATCCGCCATTACCGAACTTATCCACTACTGTTCACTTTTGATTGCGGGGGGGGGGGGGGGGGGGTGGGGGCAACTTTTTTCTTCTCGAAGAATGTGTTTCTATAAATAATTTTCTTTTTGGAAATATAATTCATGGATACATTTTAATGGGTTAATTTTTTACAGCGTTCACAATGCACTGTAATTGTAGAGATTCATTTTGTTTGCTTAATTAATTTTAAATATCTGCAATGCACTGCTCGTTGCTTCATATGAAGGTTCGTTTCATGTTGAGAGAAAGATAAACTTGTCACTTATCCGAACTTCTCCCCACAAATCCACAGGAAGAACATACATGTACATACTGTTGCTGAATAAGTAGGATGTAATATCTTACGCTTTATCTGATATTATGGTGTTTCAGAATCCTGATACCGATTTCCAGACCAAGGATTACACAATATCTAACCTCCTGCAAAACGTCATGAGAATATTATTCAATCCCGACGACAGGATATCAAAATTCTCCGACATGTTGTGCGAGAGTTAATATTTACTGATAGTGTTTCCGGTTCGTTAACCGTCACTACGAACTTGAAACCAAATTCAATATACTGTGTTGTTAAAACAATAATTAACGAAGTACAGTTAAAACTAGAAGTCCTGTCATGAAATGCGCACAAATAGCACGTTGATATGCGCGTTAATTCCATTGGCAGAAACATTGCATGCGTTTGCTTTGAGTAACCAAGAGAAACTGCCGTGCTTTGGATGCCATTCGATATGGCAATTGCGCACAATCCCAACGCGCAATTAAGCCTAGATAAGCGCACTATTCGTGACAGGACTTCTAGTTTTAACTGTAGGCCGTAAACGTTCGTTTCCTGTCATCTCTCAAAGCCAGGGCAGTGTCGTGTGCTCTTTCAAAACTCAGCCATTATCATGTAAAAAATGGCCAATGCACTGGTGTTTTGTCATATGGACAATGGAAATAGTTTGGTTTTTTTTATAAATTTACCAAAGTGTCCACTTCGGCCTTTCCAAAGAATTCAAAATTTTACTACCAAGATAATTTTGGGATGAAGCAAATTCTCCAGCACTTCAGATGTTCTTCAAGAACTACGCTTTCGTCCCATATCAGAAAGAATTGAATTTAATATATGATCATTGGTCTACAAAATTAAAAATATTGTTTGAATAATCTAGCACCCTCTTACTTAGCAGAACTGAGCCAATATACACCAAGATCTTATGCCACTAGGTCTAGCAATAAACGGCTGCTGGAGGTACCTTTTTCGCAGAGCTGTCATATTTGCCGATAGATCATTTGGCAATACCAGGCCTTCTGTCCGAAATTGTTTGGCAGAAGATGGAAGGTCTTGGGAAAAATTCCCAATCAAATTTAAAACCCAGCTTTTCAAGAGAGTCTTCGACATAGTCTACCGAATATTATGCCGATTAATACTGTACAGCACCATAGAACGTTTCTCATTTGCTATTATACCAAGAACTTATATATTATTTATAACACCCCAAACGTCCCTCGACCAATGAAATCCACGGATTTAGTCGTCTATAAGTTCTGTAAAGATCTTTAAGTTGAGACTTTCTCTACTTAAAGATTTTTATAAGTAAAGCTGTTTGTTATTCATTCGGCTGTAACTGGAAACAAAGAGCTACAGAGTAACAGCGAAAACGAACAATAGAGGTTGATTTCACACCTTTAACAATGGACCACTAAGAGAACAACTGAAGACTGACCTGGTGCGTTGGAAGTGTGTTGAACCCAATGTATTTGTTGGTGTTTGAGGTCACATAATGTTCCTCCTTTTCCGTTTCTGTATGTTGCCCAGTCCCTCCAAACTCGTAAAGCCCACGAATTCACATACCGTGTGTTGTGAGGGATACTAAGTTGATATTTCTCATGCAGCTCCTTGGGCGTGACGGGTGCGGCAAATCTATTTTGTTGACTTGTCTTCTCTTTGTCTTTTTTAAAGAACAGTTCCTGTGTGGCAATAAGATCAAGAGATCCAATGTCATGATCAATAGAAAAATCACCAATGTCTGCAAAATCGTCTTCACAAAATTCCATATTTATATGTGTATATATAAGTAAATTTCGGTTTTGTTAAAGGGTTATAATTTATACACCAAGTCGCAATCATAAATGATATGACAGAAGGATTTTCAAATAATAAAAAATATCCAGAGATTACTCGTGACGTTCCTCGGGACGTTTGAGGTATTATAAATGAGTTAAAAACCTTGCGACAATCTTTAAGTGAATTAAACTCACTCGTGCTTCGCACTCGCGACTTTAATTCACTTAAAGATTGTCACTCGGTTTATAACCTACATTTATTAATATTATTTTGAAGGATTGCTTTCGCTTAACGGAAGTAATTCTTTAACTGGTGGCGCGGTAGCGTTGCGGTGACCGGTTCTCGTCAGATCACCGAAGTTAAGCAACGTCGAGCCCGGTTAGTCCTCGGATGGGTGACCGTCTGAGCGATCGATTCGGACCCCCGCGTTGTGTCCTTGGGCAAGGCATTTCACCCCGATTGTCCACATGGGGGCACGATGACGCCGTGTACTAGGACGTACTGCACGTTGATGGTGCGCATGTCTTCAACCAATCTAACCTTGCCTGTGCTGCAGTGCGGAGTTACGATTTTGTGGAGCTGGTAGCTGCTCGTCGTTGCTTGGTGGTTCTCTCAGGGTGCTCCGGCTTCCTCCACCCGTAAAACTGTCACGGTCATGATTAGCCATTGTGCATAAGTATATGACCTTAAAACACCACTAAATAAATAAATAAATAAATAAATAAATAAATAAATAATTTTTTAAACCTTTAACCAACGTAACGTCCAAAACCAACCAGCGCTATTCTCCAAAATCACCAATACATTTTCATTATTTTTTCATTTTTTTTTGTCTTAAAAACATAGGTTATGACCCCTCTTTGGAACGAGCTCGACGAGCTCGTTCCAATGAGGGGTCATAAACTATGTTTTTAAGACAAAAAACGAAAGAAATTAGTTATCAAAGAATTTTGTTTGCAAATGTCGTCTGCTTTTCATGTTAGTGAAGGGTTAAAACAATAATAATACACGAAATACTTGCGTTCAAATGACTACTCGATTTCCATATACTTATGACAAGTACTTTCGAACAAGGGGTAGTTGAAACATAAGCGTATTTTTGCGTAATGGTGAAAAATTGTGGCTTCGCCAAATGGTCAACCTTTTTTCATAAAGCTGGGTTCAGAGAAAACTTTAGCATGCGCGCAGCCAACACATTTTACGAAGGACAACAAAAATGTCCAACAGACAGGGTGATGTGGGTGCGAACCACCCCCGTCATTCTCACTACCTTGGGACGTGATATTGAATTCATGACGGCCCATGCAAGCTACGTATATATCATACACAGTCTGTTTAGATCTATACACGGCTAGCAGAGTGACCTCCCGTTTGTTTCGTCATCTGTCAAAATGGCGGAAGGCGCTAATCGCTTCACATTGAACAAGTAAGAATTATATAATTTATTAATCGCTGCAATTGCTAATTAAATATACATGGACACTGGTGGGCAAGCTATATTCATTGTAGTGTTTGTTGGTGACCTGACATAGTATACACGGTGTCGGTTAATTTTATGATGGGCGGGAGCAAAGCTATTGCCCACTCGCCAAGTATGTAACATAATGATAGAGTCCGGCGAACGTTCGAGTTTCTATTCGTTACACTGATTCGATTCGAATCGAAACCATCTGGATTGTTTTCAAAAAGACGAGCAAAGAAGAGTTTTGATTCCAAACACATCTTTATTGTCGACTTTTTGAAGATGACAACACACCCTGCAGTTTTCTGAGGAACGATAATGACCGCATCTAACCTAACTGGATAAAAAGAATGTCATTTGAAGCGATAGCGGAGATCTAATTACGTCTAACATACGAAATGTATCTCCCCTCGGGTATTGTAGATTGCTCCTTTGTTCCACTCCAAGGGCGATATATGGCTTTTTCTAGTTATATCTTAGAGATACCTCGTTAATTCTCGTTTCAGTCTTGTTCCGTTACTAAGATAATTGCGGGATACGGGAATAGGAATAGGAATAGGAAGGTGAGGCATCTAAGTTTTGGTTAGTGACACAGTCGAGACCCAGAGACTGTCGTCTGGACTACGGTTTGGACGTACGTCTTGTCACCTTACCAACACCCTATCTGCTTGGAACTGTTCGTGCTCCTGAATGGGTAATGACTTTATAGCCGATAAACTCCGTGAAAATATAATATAATTTATTTACGAGCATAGAGTAATATATGGTACACATCTGCTTTCACGCGATTCCATCTAAAACAATTCAGTGCTCACAATCTATTATCAACATGTATCAGCCCACTTCCTCCAAATAGTTTTCGCACAGTTATCAGTATCTCACGAGCTCGACAAGCTATCCACGGCTTTTTGACGTTACCGAGGTTCTTGGATGTCCCCTGACAAGGCTTTGTGAACCTTCGCTGATTCTCATGCCACCGCTGCTTACTGAGTTCTTCATGGCACGAGTGACGGCCTCCAACTCTGTGTATTCCAGATTATCTACAGTTTTTAACAATAAACTTGAACAGTAATTTGTCTCCCTGAAATCGAAGATACGCAGATAGACTGGACCGGTTTAAATTGGACTTCGTTCAAAGCTTTCTACTTTAGACATTTTCTGATCATTTTCACCAACAGTACTATTGTGAGTGCTTGGCGATCATTGAATTTGGTTTATCTATACGCGTTTTGTTCGAACAGACAACCGAATGTTCACTGACGGACGATACGGGATTATATATATTTACAGAAATGAACGCAGAACTGAACTTCCATTTGATTCGAACGGCGCAACACTAACAAGATCGGGTATATGTGGCATTTAAAACTTCTGATGACTGCCAAGCTCTCTTTCTTATCAAGACTGATGTATTTAATTGGTGACTGTTGAACGCTAATTACATTATTTAGGAACTGCCCTGTTCGCTAATTGTTGTTACACTTCTCTGAGACAAATGATTGTTTTTCTCTTTATTTGCATAACCTTTTAATCCTGCACACCTGTTACCCTTTATGAACTTCACAATCTTTGATATTTTCTACCACTAAACATACGGACATATACAATTCCAAAAAGGTATTTACAAAAATAATGAAATTGTGTGGTGACAGCTCTTAACTTCTTGACATTCCCCACCAAGGAAAAAACACAGAGTGAAGAGTGCCATGGCATTTAAAAAACTATCTCAAAACTCACTATTCTACACCCAGTCACAACACATTTTATATACACACGTTCATTATGCACACAAATGCAATCCGCTTTTACACTTGTACATACTACCCGTCCCGACACGCACCAGCAGACGGGTTACCTGCAGAGTATAATTTTACTAAATACTTACACAACCACTGATACGGGTAAGGTTCCCATCGGTTCCCCTTCACGACTGCTCTTGACCCACTATACCATGTTTCAAGATTTCGGTACCTACGCCAAACATGGACGCCACTGGTTCCAAAAAACGTTTTTTGATCTGTATTGACATGGTCTATTTCGGCCGACTCAGATACTCTATCTGCCCCAAGGCATTGGTTACCTAAACTATTTTATCTTTAGATGCTTCTCCTCCATATTTTGGTACTCCTTTGCGTACCTGGTTATGATCAACCCTCTTTTCCTTGGTACCCAGCCTGACGTTACTGTTGATAGAAAACAATCCCTGCATCCCCATCGTGATCTATGCCACTTGTGCCTACAAACCTCGTAGTCCCGAATCTCATTCTTAATCCCCTAGCAAAAGCGCGGGCAGACACCCTTTCCGCGTGACCATCTAACCCAAACTTAGCTTGACCCAGCGAGTTAGAGTCCCGCTTCTCAGCTCCTCGCGTTAGGCCTCTCCCCTTGCTTTGGAACAGGCTCATACGCGTCTGTTGCGTCGGGAACACCCTTTTCTATAGCCTTCAGTAAGTCTGACATTGCCGAACAACAATTCTCCCATTTATCCTCCAACTGTAAGGCAGAGAACCCTGAGATCGTTTGGGGGAATTCTTTGCATATTTACATATAGCACTTGCCAGATGGCGATCCTAAACCTAGGACTTGTGCCGTCACAATCATTCCAAATTCAACTTCACATGACCACTAACCCCTTCAAGGGCCTCAATGACCTGCTCCATCTTCGTCTTACACAATGCTACTTATTTATTTATTAACTTGTGTATTTATTTATTGAGGTTTAACGGCACTTTCGACAGCCAGAATCACTTCGTGTCGGACAGTTTTATGGTTGGTGGAAGCCGTAGCACGCGGTGGGAATCACCGAGCAGCGACGAGTAAAGGTCAGACTCCTGAACCTACTAACTCCACACATGCAGGGTGCGCACTGGTTGAAGACAAGTGCACTATCGACGTGCAGTACGTTTTACTACATAGAGACACCGTGCCCCAAGTGGGCAATCGAGATTAAGTACCTTGCCGAAGGACACAACACAGTTACCCCTTTCGGGGATCGAATTGACGGCCTTTCGATTTGAAGCCCAATGCCGTAACCACTGAGCCGTCGCGCTCCTTACCCAATGCAGCTGAATCTAAAAATAAACGAAGCTGGTCGTTAACGTTTGTCTATTAATATTATTTTAAAGAATTACTTTCGTTTAACCAGGGTAATTCTTTGAAATAATAATAATACATGAAACTGTGTCATATACATGTCTATTCAGCTGTCATGTACTTATAAAGAGCGTTTTCGTAGTAGGAATATATGAAACAAAAGTATTTTGCTTTTTAAAAATTGTTTCGCCAAATGATCACTTTTTTCAAAGTAGCGGCTTTCGGAGAGAATTTTTGGCGCTCTCGGCTCCCCCATTAGCTCTGGATCTGTACACTATTCAAATTTGACAGAGGGGAGTGAAGGAATATTGTATCTTCCCAATTGCAAAATATCTTGTTGTGCGGTAGTCTTGTCGCAAAAGCAGCCTATATTCAATCTGATCACGATCTGAATGCGACATACTTGCAAAAGTGGGTAGAGTTTCCTAAATTAACTATTGCGAAATCATATGTGAAGCAAGGAAAACAAACCAAAATAGCATATTGAATTCAGTGTTCTCGCATTTTATGTTTTCACAGGCGAGATTATACGGTATTGTGGACTTGGAAGTCGACAGATAATTTCGCGTCAGATGGAGATCTGCAATAATTTTTCTCCCGTTTTTATTATCGAGAAACATACCGGAACGGACCAAAATCTTTTTTACCGTGGAAGTTATGGACTTTTGCCACCAATGTCCTCTGTTAGACAGATGTATTGTTATTACATGCCCTTTAAAGTCGGGCTGTATTAGGTTATGCATTGTCCGTTGGCTTAACCCTTTCCGACTACGGTTATCGTGACGTTTTAAGAATCAGGTTTTGGCGACGTCAAACGCAAAAATTAGCCCTTTGAACCCTGGTGATATCTTCCATATCAGTTGAATGACAGCAGCAGGAAGAGTCTATATTCATTAGTTGGGGGTAGACCAATTAATATTTGCAACGTGCAGCCTTGTGGCTGCACGTTGAAAATATTGATTGGTCTACCACACGCATGCACTTAGCATCCATCCTATTTAATGAATTTATGAAGTATCATGTTCCTGGACGAAAAAGCGACCGGTCGGGTTCAAAGTCTGAGTACGTAATATTACGTACCGTAGTCGCAACGCACGGCAATTTTCGTACGTAATATTACGTACCGTAGTCGCAAAGGGTTAATAAATGATTTTCCAGAAGATGACAGATGATCTTTGTTGCTGGTATATTAGACTTTTTTTTACGCATGAACCATGGATTTCAGAATGTCGCGTGCTGGAATAATGCCATCATGTTCCTCACGAAATTGTCGCCCGTCCCCGTTACCAAACTTTGTATGGAATACCAGACCAAATATTTTGGTCTCCGTGTCACCAGACTGACGCCATTGCTTCGAATTTGAAAATCAAGGGTCGGAAAAGAACCGTTACATTCGAAGCAGCTTTCTGAGGAAAGTTCTCCATCGTGTTTATGCGCAACGTGTTGAGCAGAGCAGGTTATTTTGCATGGATGAAATCGCCTATTTTTTAAAATGAAACAAAAGGGGTTTTTTTTTGCGCCGAGGAACAATCGTTCAGCACACGAAACCGCCAGCAAGTGACATTGAAGCAGGCTATCATTACTGCATGCCGACTCTTTGGAGAGTTGAGCGAAACTATCCAACATCATTTAGAGTGGATGTTCTGCTTTGGTACACATGCTATATCTGAAGCGTCACTGCAATCTGACACGACATTTTATTATCATTTGCGTAGTATGACCAAGAGCACGTGGGCAATGTTAATATTAAAATGGTTGTGGAATGGGCCTGTTTACAGCCTACGGTCACTTACAGTTAATAAGCCTGATATTGCCCCATTTGATAAAAGAAAGCGGTAGTGCTGGAGAGTTTACATATTTCTGGAAGGTTCTTGGTGGATTTAACTACTCGTTGCCTGAGTGCTAGAATGCCCTATGTCCCCTATAGGGACACTCTAGCACTCAGGCGACGAACTGTCTTTTTCATATCCTTCCGTGCCTTAGACTATATCGCGCATCTCCTGTTCTGTTTGTTATTCAATTATAAACAACCACCCAAATTAAAGAATAGGTGAAGGAGCAAATTTTCGCTTTACTACCCTATCGGTGGGTCTTCATTTTCCCTTGATTTCACTCAAAAGCTCACCGTCGTTGTCATTTAATGCCAGCAGCCGACATGTTTGTTTACCAATGACTTAACGGATAGCATCATCTATTTTCACCTGAGGGTTTCGAGGATGTTGCGAGCAGTTGTGTTTTGATGGATTTAGATACAGTTCAAACATAAATCTGAACCGTTCCACAACATCTGTATGTTTGTTACGAAATTCGGACCCAAGAAAAACGTTTAACTTACGATCACAAAGTGATGACCGTTTCTGTACAAAAAATAAAATACAACGGGAAATAACTGTGAAGGCTTAAATAAAATTTTGAAGTTCACACTGATACATTTTGTAACAGCTTTAGAAACATTGTGCACGAAAGCAGACATGTGAATGATTTAATAATGTTTTTCTGCCTAAAATTCATTTTCCGAGGAAAATTCTTTAGTAGGTTCGAAGTTTATCGCCGGTTGGGGTGGGGATAAACTCCATATTTTTCACCAGACCAAAACACTGATTTCAACAGATTTCTGATTGAAGAACCAAATAATGTACAGTTTTTAGTTAGTTAGTTATTTGTGTTGAAGGTCACATATTTCTGGACAATGGCTAATCATGACCACGACAGTTTTACGGGTGAAGGAAGACGGAGTACCCGGAGAGAACCACTGAGCAACTGTCAGCTCCCCAACATGGTAACTCCACACAAGCAGGGTTAGCATTGGTACGAGCAGTACGCCTTATGTCATAACAAAGCTAGTCTAAAAGGGAGGAGGGCCCTTCCCCCTACTTTCAAGTTTAGATATATGTATATATTTCTCCTCTCTGTGTAGTAAGCACACGTGTTTTAATTAGATAATTAGCCTTAGGCGATTCACAGTGGAATACCTCTATGGCATATTACTTGTCAGAATAAGATGTCTTCCTGTTATCATCGACTGGCACTTATAAATTAATTCCAATCATCACGCCTATCAAGTATATTATTTCTCGGGATACGCTTGATTGCATATGCATTGGCGCGAGGTGATTTTATCTTCAGAAATGTCGCGTGCCGTGTTTAGGCATCTTGACATATTGCTATCTGACCATCCCAAGACGAGATATAAAGTGTGGGGAACAAGCTATTTCAGAGAGACTTGGGCTCCGATCATTTAGGTGTGAGACATGGATTCGGCCGAATAGGAGACGCCATATAGAGTCTCATACGAGTAGAACTGCTGGGCAATCCACGAAGCTCCGTTGTACGCCGCTATTATCAGATTAGGTGGACGTAGGAGAGCTACAAGCCCGAATTTACAGAGTAGATGACGGACCCAAGTAACGACTAAGTTTAGATGTCACTAGCGAGGATCGACGCGCACCTGTCTCAAAGTTTAGGCTGTTGTATTGTGGTACTAACCCTTAGGAACGCAGAGGTTGATCGTTTAGTAGCCTGTTTCGGTATCAGAGTGCTGTGAATATGGACTCAAGGTCGACAGTGACAATTCGCGCACGCTCGAAAGCGCATATTGAAGTTGTGAGTTCTGCAGGAACTATGTGTATTTCAGCGGACAGGAACATTCAAGGAAAGTTCTATCAAAGGATACATGTATAAGGTATGTGACGAAGACTTGCTAAACTTGCCGACAGAGTTGATAAACTGAATCCAAATCAGAACTATGCTGCCACCAGGTACCTAACATGTGCTAGTCGGGATCCCCCCGCAGTCAGAACTGCAGACACGCACAGAGGCAATATATTAATGCTTGGTGTTTTAAGCTGCTGTTGCGAGATCGCGATAGTGACATTTTGAGAGTGTACTATAGCGCCAGTACAGAGGTATAGATGGGCTGAACTGATGAAAAACTATTTAACCCATGTGATAAGTCTTTGATTTGTGTTGATCAAATTGTTGAATGTGTTGAATCTGGACTGAGTTTATTTTAAATGTAAATAAAAGAATCGTTGTTACGTTAATCATTGTTTTCTTTCCGCAGCCTGAAGTGATTAGGAATCACACCTAACGAAGAACGAACCTATATTTCGAGTTCACTCGGCAGGAAAGAAAATCATAGTGCGGTCCCAACCCAGCTCTGTGAGCCGAGTTTGGCCCGTGTCCGGATTCAGACCCTCCTAGTTGGCTCGTCCCCCAATATTTTTAATGGCGAGGCTAAACAACCCCATGTCACCCCTCCCACGTGGATAGATGTGTTCTGACTCCTTAGTACACAACGCCAACTTGCTCCCACCTGGGCAATGGGGTGAAGTGTCTTGACTAAGTTAACGCAGATTACCGCAGGTAGCATTCGAACTGAGGACCTCTCGGCTTGCAGCCTGCACCCCTGCCAACTGATGCACCGCGCTCCCATATACCGTTTTGGCATCCAACGCGGATTACTTATCGAAAAATCAAGCTCTAAAGTATGTTTCAGCCAGAAACACCGGCTTTCACCATTTCTCCAAATTTACCAACAAGAGACATAAAGCAAAATTCCCCTCGAGCCAAGAGCACAAACTTCTCTCACAAAACTATGAGTAGACTTTGGGTGATGCCCAGACAGCCCCCCCCCCCTCCCACCACCACCACCACCTGAAATCCACTCCGGCACTGTTCTGCCATTGAACTGAGAAGAGTAAAATAATTAAGTCAAACGAATCGCATTGAAATCAAGTGTGGGGAAATGGTCTAACCATTCTTGGTTAGTCTTGCAAGGAAACAGATTCAAGACAGTATGGGGTTGAAATAGCTGGTGACATGTCCTCGATTAGCCATCACTGACTGTGTACACGATGCTCACGAAAAAATGCACTCCACCTCTCCACGTGACATATCGACACATCTTCCAATTTCTCACTGTCAATAAATTTATAACTCTTTGAAATCTGTGCGGAGCATTACGTACAACTTGAACTAAGTTTTAAAATATTAACCTGGCTATTCAGGACGTATCATGTTTCGACCAACCACCCCCTCCGTCCGAACCAGTTCAATAACATTAAACATCTCAGTATGATAACAAGACTACTTGTTCCATACATGTTTTTTTTTTTTTTGTTGTTGTTGTTTCATTCTAATGCCCAAAGCTGGTGCCACCTTCTAGTGGTCTGAGCGTCAACGCGGTCTTTATATGGCATACTACTTAATATGCTCCGGGACCAGTGTAGTGCTCCTGTTACCTCCCTCGGAAGTGTAAGGTTAAACTACTAACTTCTATAACCACCATGGTTGTGGTCCAGGCTGGTGTGGATTACGTAATCAGTTGTTGGCTATGATAGCACTGCTAGGTGTGAATCGACCAAGACGCGTGAACTGTCGATTCATACCGATTTCTTTACTGATATTTAGGAGTCACGTGTCGTATGTTGAATCCCATCCGGGCCGTGGCCCATGCATCTCAGCCCACTCAAACTCTGTGAGCGTGACTGGGACGGGCCTCGTGTCCCGCATTCTGGATGAAGCTAATAAACGTCTGCAGTTCCCTTGTGTAGTGAGGTGGGGTCAGTAATTGTATAGTTGTTCACTCCGACGTATCACTCGATAATTGCTTTACCTCGGTCAATTTTGTCTCATTTGGAATGGTCCCAACTAGATAATCCTAACCAGAACAAACTGGGGATCGCGTTTGCATTGACTTGTATTCACTGTTGGTCCGTGGACTGCTGCATGACGGATAAATGACCAAGTACACCTAAATTACAAAATATAATGCACCACTGGATGTTATTGAGTGAAAAAAAATGTTTCCGAGATCGTTGTTTGGGTCATATCTGCAGTTCGTAATCGAACGATTGGCGTCAGATATTTCTGGGTCATATTATCCACAGAGGACATCTTACGATTTTTCTAGTACCGAACAACCGCCCACCTCACCAACCTCACCAACCCTGCAATTTCCAAGTTTGCCAAGAGTCACCATTAATTGTTAATGTATTTTATTAATTGTATTATGTCTTCCTTCTAAGTACACTGCCTGTGCTACCTCATAGGAGAGAGCCATATTGGCTCTCCCCTACGGGGGAACAAATGTGATGTTCTATGATTATAAAATGGAGCCCCGAATTTCGTTGATATTTTACAATAATGAGATAATGATAGCAACAGAATCAAGAATCATTCCATTTATAAGCCTTACTCAGTTTATGTAGTATCAAAAGTCAGACGTCCTTGATTGATTTTATGTTTACACTACGCAACCACAGTAGTGTGTCATGCACGTTTGGGGCTTTAGTTGGGGGATCTCATCGGGGGATCTCATGTAACGTCATAGTCACGTGACCCAGTGGCGCCATGTTGTGTTGTTATGGTAACCCACGTGACGTCATCTCCATAGTGATACGTGGTGTTAGTGCGCATGCGCAGCGCGTTTTGTTAGGGTGACACGTGTTTCCGTCGTCCATTTTGTATACTGGAGACCGCCATCTTGGTTTCTATGGTAGCACGTGATTACTATGTTACCTAAGGCTTACAATAGGACAGGGTTATGTTCGGAGGGTGTGTTCGATTGTAGAAGAGTAAATCTAATTACCACAAACAACCCGACAACTTGTATTATTTCGAATTCTCTTCTACAATCGAACACACCCTCCGAACATACCCCTGTCCTATTGTAAGCCTTAGGTAACATAGCAATCACGTGCTACCAAATAAACCAAGATGGCGGCCTCCAGTATACAAAATGGACGTCGGAAACACGTGTCACCTTAACAACACGCGCTGCGCATGCGCACTAACACCACATATCACTATGGAGATGACGTCACAACATGGCCGCTCACGCGGGTTACCATAACAACACAACATGGCGCTACTGGGTCACGTGACTATGGCGTCACATGAGATCCCCCGATGAGATCCCCCAACTAAGGCCCCAAACGTGCATGACATACTACTAACCACCGTGGTTGCAATGCAGAATATGTATATACATAATATCAGAGAAAACATGTATATATATATATATATATATATATATAGTATGTAATAACGATGGTGGTCATGATCGCCAAAATCGAGTTGAGTGCCTGAGTGGCTATGTGTGTTTCCACTGCTGTACAAACTGCCTATGTATACAGACTTTTCTTTTCATAATATAGTATGTAACGAGTACACATGTATGTCTCCACGATCTTAGTACGGCATCCGACTTTCCTGCATTCTGAAGATTGCCAACTTAGTATCGGTAGCCTGGCCCGCTCGAGACACCAAACAGGAGTAGCTCCGGTAGCAACTAATCACTCTCCTTGCAGTAGTTCTATACGGGAAATATGATATGTGGACGGTCTTTCACCAGCGAGCTTGCTTATAATTGCCTGTATTGACCTTCTGATAACATTATACAACTCAATGTAGAATATGTGACTCCGTTCTCTCTATATGTATGTGTATGTGTTTATAAATCCTTGACTTAGAAAGAGACTGCAATAGAAGGGACTCATCTCCCGAGTATGATGGCAGTATACCAGCTCCTAGGGCTTAGGTCATATTTAAGGTTCGTTCTAATTGCCTGTATTGACCTTCTTTCTGATAACATTATACAGCCCAATCTAGTATATGTGACTCCTTTCTCTCTATATGTATGTGTATATGTTTATAAACCCTTGACTTAGAAAGAGGCCGCAATCTAAAGGACTCATCTCCCGAGTGTGATAGCAGTATACCAGCTCCTAGTGCTTAGGGCATATTTGAGGTACGCATGTTTGGCTGATTTAAAATGAAAAGTCGATTGAGTGCGCTGTCCTCCTCCAATAGTAACTTGCGTGGGTGTGAGTTATTTATAAAACCGTGACGTCCTTTATCCCTTCTTAGTATATTGGGAAATCTCATCTTCCCACCTTCCTCATCCCCTTTTCTCCTCCATTCAACTAAGAGCCGATGTCATAGGGACGATTCACACTTCATACTTATCTGCTCCGGCCACTAATTCCCATTGAGTACCACCGATGTGTTATTAACCCTCCTCATCTTTTCGTACTTATCTCGAAGAGGGTTTCCTCTTGCAGCGATAGTCTATTTCAGAGCAAAAGGTAGTGACATTACTCGGGGCCCGATTAATGACTTATGCCCCCCCCCCCTCTAAAACAAATCAAAATGTTAAGAAAAAAACTTACTAATAGTCTACTTACTGATTGAGTTACCAGCAATATGTTACGGAATCTACAGTAATATATTTCTATCCCAGTGTGCGTCTTGAGCGGGCTGGCTTGCCGATTACGTAATGTGCCAAGAGATAGATACGCTCATGGCGCGCTGCTGCGTTACATTTTTATCTTTTTTACATGATCTCGATACAAACACGTCTCCATATATCAGTTGCTGGGTCGTTCAAACCTAACCCAGAATGTCGGCTATGTTGCTGATACCTTATATTGTTGCTGTATATATTTTACTTATATCTTTTCTTTTTTCATACATGTTTGCTTGCTTCTTCCTGTTTCTCGTCTTTCACTCTGACTCCGAGCGCCTGCCAGTTGTCAAACAATCTACACATCCCAGTTTCTCCCGTGGTGACCTCTGTTCTGATACATGCGATAGTCACTGCATATCTGCACAGAAACGGACCCGCTCCGCCTTACCTCACTTTGAAAATCTTATTTTTATTGTTTACCATGGATCACATAAACAAATATAGAATGCGGGTAGGTCTGTTCTTTGTGCTTGTGTGTGGGAGTGTACACAGGAAGAATCAACTGGACGCTTACTGTGTCTTATTAATAAACCTCGTATTGCTATACAAGCTTATTGGATTTACTCTAATGTTGGCTTTGATGCACTTAATGGGCACTCTGAGAGGACTCGGGAAAATCTGCATTTATCAAAGAGAGGGACCTTCTGACAAAAAGCCAGATATTGTCACACTCTCAACAGTGACATCCCCAGTTTATGAAAAACTCTTCACGCTGTTAGTCCTAGTAACTTTTTCTGCCATTCTCCCTTGGATTTTTCTGCTGATATACCTTTCCGGTGATGTGGAATTAAATCCCCCCCCCCCCCCCCCCTAGTCTAAATAGTACGACTCCATCAAGTTGTGATTCGTCATTCGCCGGGTTTAAAATCTGCCAAATGAACATTCAAAGTTTAAAACCAAAAATCGATGCTCTTCAATGGGAATGATGAACTTTGACATCTGTGCATTTACTGAAACATGACTAAGCTCTGCCGATAGCAACTCAGATATCAGACTTGAAGGTTTTAATGAGGTACTACGTAAAGACCGACAAACTAGGGGAGGGGGTATAGCTCTTTACTTGAAGTCTGGTACCTCATTTAGGCCTGGACCAGATCTAGAAATATCCCTTCTTGAATGCCTGTGAGTTGAGGTATTCTCTGGCACTAAATCGTTTCTGCTGGGAGTTTTCTACCGACCTCCAAATAGTGACGCTATAGTCTGGGACGTTATATTTGCATCTATTGAGAGGGCCAAGGATTTTGGTGTTCCCGATTTAATAATTACCGTTGATCTCAATGACAACTTACTCTCCCCTAAAAGGTAAGTTCAAAGAGCTTGCCGAATACTTTAACCTGAGACAGTTGGTGTCCGAACCCACCTTCTTCACAGAAACATCAGAAACCTTACTGGACGTAATCGCTGTTAGTGACTCGATTAGAGTGATTTCCTGTAAAGTTGTCGAGTTTCATTCCTGGTCTAATAAGGTATCATTGTCCAGTGGCAGTAGAAGTTGATTTTACGAAAAAAAACATGGAATTTTCAAACGCCAAATTTGGTTATACAGTGAAGGTGACCTTGATGGGCTTAACGCACTTTCCTGCTATGACTGGGATTCTCTTTTTTTCTAATCCCCACCTAGATAATCGGGTCGAAAACTTCAGTTCCAAAGTCTTAGAGTTAGAATCGATCTATATCCCAAAGATATTAATTACTGTTAGGAGAAAAGAACCTAAATGGATGCACAACGAAATTAGACTTTTAATACGTCGCAGGAAACGTCTTTACCGTATTGACAAATCCAATAATCGCTCCTAGACCTGGGAAAGATATCGTGTAATAAGAAATGAAGTTGTTTCTGTGATAAGATAAGATCCAAGCTACCCTGGACAGTACTGCAACAAATTCTTCTAACTGGTGGAAGACACTCAAACTGCTCCTGGGAAATAACCGGACTGAAATTCCAAATTTACTACATTCCAACAAAATATTATCATTGAGTGCGGACAAAGCCGAAGCGTTCAGCGACTTCTTTTGTGGAATCTCATCTGTTGATGATACTCGCGCGTGTCTTCCTCATGCGATATTTACCGAACGCCCGACGCTCAGCAATATACAATTAAGTCCCAAGGATTTGCACGACTCTTTGATGTCTCTCAACATCGGGGCCTGGTCGAATAAGCCCACGGCTACTGAAATTGAAATTGTCCTTCCTTGATCGAACCCCTCATTAAGTTAGTTAATATTTTGCTTGGACAATAGAACTTTCTCGCTCACTGGAAAAAAGCAAGGTTTTTTTTTTTTTACCCCTGTCCTGAAAAAAGATCCACCCAACATATTGTCAAATTACCGCCCAATATCCCTGATCAGTTGCTTAGGAAAGGTTTTTGAAAGATGTATCTCCAAAAAATTAGGTGTTTCAAAGACGAAAACAAAATCGTAAGTTCCTGCCAGTCGGGATTTAATGCGAGTGACTCAACAGTTCTACAACTTACCGGTATCTACGATGCATTCAGCTGCGCACTTGATGAAGGCAAAGATGTACGGGTTGTATTTTGTGATTTCAGTAAAGCCTTTGACAAGGTCTGGCATAGAGGACTGTTTTTTAAATTGAATAAAATAGATATTACAGGAGAGTTCCTTACTTTCTTCAAGTCCTATCCCAGTGATCGCCTACAAAGAGTTGTAGTAAATTCTAATTCATCTTCCTGGAAAGAAGTTGTTTCTGGAGTTCCACAGGCTTTCATTCTTGGTCCCCTTTTGTTCCAGATCTATATTAACGACATAACTGTAGGCCTAACAAGCAGTATACGCTTTCTTGCTGATGATACAATTCTTTACTTAGTTGTTGAAGATCCTCACCAGGCATCCTTTATTTTGAATAACGATTTAGCCACAACAGAACAGTGGGCTCATTCATGGTTAGTAGAATTCAACCCTGGAAAAACCGAAAGCATGATCATATCACGTAAGAGGGCCCCCGTTGATTACCCTCCCCTTGTAATGACCAATATCCCCATTAAAGAAGTCAAAGAACATAAGCAGTTAGGTGTAATCCTCAACTCTAATTGTACTTAAATAACCACATAGAACATATCTGCGCAAAAGCCTGGTCTCGACTGGACCTTCTTAGGAAAAATAAATTTCATCTAGATCGTAAAACACTTGAGAAAATTTATTTTTCTTTCGTGAGGCCCCTACTTGAATATGCGGATACAGTTTGGGACAATTGTACAGAAAATGACTCAAAGAATCTTGAAAACATTCAAATTGCAGCTGCCCTAATTATAACTGGTGCCACAATGAGTGCCTCCAGAATCTTATTATATGAAGAGACTGGTTGGGAATCACCGCATTCAAAGCGAGAAAAACATAAGCTAATACAGTGTTTTAAAATGTATCATAATCTTGTACCGTCTTATATTTCCAATAGAATCCCCCACCAATATCAGTGAATCAAATACGTGATTTACGTCATCTGTCGAACCAAAAAATGATCAACTATCGTTTATTCCATCAACAACCAAACTATGGAATGATATCCCTGTCAACATCAGAGAAAATAGCCTCATTACAGATTTCAAAAACTCTCTAAATCAGAACGTCCGCGGAGCACAACCATTCTTTTACAACTGGAGATCCCGCAAAGCGAGGTATATCACTGCAGACTACTAGTACGCTGCAGTCATCTTAATGAGTACCTCTTTGTGAACCACCTGGCCACCTCGCCAAACTGCATATGAGGTGAACGCGAGGCAACTGAACACTCTCTTCTAAAATGTCCAAACTATAATCGAACAAGAAGTGATGCACTGTGCTTACTTCCTTTCATGTTTGATTGTAATACCTTGTTGTACGGATGTGAGTTTTATAGTGCTCGCGATAATCGAATTATATTTGAAGCGGTGCATCGGTTTATTCTTCAATCTGAGCACTTCACTTAATGTCTGAGTAACCATAAAAGGTCGGAGGGTGGACTGCTTTTGTAAATATGAATACTCAACATCGTTACTGCTCGAGATCGAGTTTCCGAAAAATCAGTATCAATCAAAATGATGGTGCCTCACTGTGTTTTTGACCCAGCTCCTTCTTCCCCCATGGCTTCTCCTACCATGGTGTTAACACGGGTTGCTTCGATCCCCAAAAGTCAGCAGAGCAGAGGACGCCACGTTACAGTATTTTCAAATAACTGTCTTCACTATACTTATATTACATGACTCAGTGTGTGGAGGGTGTGTTGTGGTTGGATCGCCCGTGGAGTGGAAGTTCCGCCCAAGCAATAATTGCAAATCCGTTGCAAAGCACGGTAAGAGCAAGTTTAACCCGGAGTCCCGTTGGCCGGAGTATTGCTTGTGCTGCATGTCGTAATGTATAGAACTTGAAGTGATACACTGTTCCGCTCTGTGGGTGGTCTGGCTACAATTCGCTCCCCAAGTGCTGTAGTTATCCGGTAAAATACTAGCTGGTTTGATGAACCACTCCATTCCTGATACTTTACATACAAATGGCTGTTAGTTTTGGTCTATCACAGAATACCTAACTCTACCTGACAGGGTGGAAGTTATGCTATGTGACCTTTGGTCATATATGTGTTGGATTATAGTTATTGACTACACTGCAAATGGTAGAAAAGTACATCTAGTTTTTTGAAATTCGTGGCACTTCTCTCCTACGTAAATACACGTGCCTATTTGAATACTATTGTCTCATTCTGACATTCTTATTCTTATGTTTCTGTCCTGAGTCAGCAGTCAGTACTTCTTGATAAACATTACTGAAAGTTACTTACCTTAGGAAAACTATCGTAAAAATCAACAATTATCCAGATACCTCAACTGAAACAAAGTACGGAACGGAGGTGGTTCAGCAGCATGCAATTATTACTACCTATTTAAACAAGAACCCTTTTCTACCATTTCTTCCCATTGTCTTCCTATCTTCATTATTTAGTTAACAATATATACAATTATCTCTTATTTCCCCCTTTACCAAACCTACTATCAAATCATAATTATAACTTGAAAGTGTACCGAATAATTCACCATTATAAGGTTTGAACGGAAATCTTGATTATATGTGTACCTGTCTTCTCGACCTTATTATGTTCAAGTGTTCTACTGGTAGAAACAACCTCGTATAAGCTTACAGCTTACTGTTGGATCCACACTTACTATAACTGATATAATTGTATACATTTGAGAACTGGAATTAAATATTGTTTAAACAAATATCATTAAACTCGGACTTCGCCAAAGTAATTTGTGTCCGTTTTTTACATATATCTGAGATCGTCAGCCTTTTATACCATTCAAATCATCGTTAGAAAAAAATTGTAACATACTTCGCGTAGGTTATTTTAGGCTCGTAAATCTTACCTTACATGTAAGTACTGTTTTCAGTGCGTGTAGATTATCTCTCTTCCACATTCCTAAAAGGAAAATTTACAACATCTCAATTAAAGAAGTAAAGAAAGTCTCAAAGTATTAACTTTACAAACAAAATCTTCGAATATGAAGCAGAGCCCCCCCCCCCCCCCCCCCCCCCAAAAAAAAAAAAAAAAAGAAAAGAAGGCGAAACGGTAAAACAATTGAGATAAGAAAAGGAAGTGTACGAAGAAAGAAGACGGGGAGATATTGGACTATTTTTATATGGGACTACAAGCCTCATCGTTCAGGACGCCGACACCGACATTTTCTGCCTGATTCCGATTGGATTCTCGGCGGCAAATTCAGTTTCGTATGCAACCGCACCCATGTGCTGATGCCATTGAGTTCCTATATCAATTTTCTCTCTGACAAGTGATTCCGGTAAATATAATACATCGCACCCTAGATCTGTTGCCGCAACCGCAAACATGTGCGCTTAGCTTCACTTACAAGCCACACGGAACGTGTTGCGTGACGCAGGCCTATATGCCCAAGTTTTGAATTTGAATTCGACAGTGAAAAAAAGTTACAGAGAGTATCTACAGTTTAATAATAGAGATTCCTCATTCTTATAAAAACAATCTCAGATCCACTGTGTGCCGAGACAGATTAGGCGGCCACGCGATGACAGCAACTGAGTCATCTGAAATTAAACGACTTGACATGGACAAATTGATTGAAAATTTTGCAGCACAAATGGCAAGGAAGGTTTCAAACAAAAAGTCAATCATTAATTATTTTGATCATGTGCAGTCTTTTTCGCCGCCCGTCAAATCTGTCGTTATTTTGACGATACACATCACAATAATTTTGATGATACAATCAGCGAGATGGTATTAAAATGTAAAACTCTACTCAGAATTGCGACAACTGGTTCTATTTTATATGCCAATATGTTTATCAAGTATCATGTGATAATAGAATTAATAGAGTAGTATCATTTGGCATTTATTTTGGGTTTCGGGATTTGTTGCATCACTGTTCCATGCTATGACAATGAATACATGTCTGACAGGATCATATCAAGAAAATTTACAATTTACCAGTGTGCGCACTTAAGCTTCTAGCGCCTCGTGGAAAAATATTATCGAATTTATAAACAAGTGTCCATCCGAATTGGAAAGGTGGTGGACTGCCGTTCCACGTGTAATAGACGCGATTTATATCTTTGTTTTTCGGTCACTTCGTCTTTATCAACGATTATAAAAAAATATAAACTTTATCACGCAGGACGCTAATGTTAATTAGATTTCCGGAAGTCTACCTGCATGATGTAGTGTGCATTTATGTAACATCAGTAGTAGCTGATGTGGAAATCGTGCCACATTGGGAGGCCTAGTGGGGAACCTACGATGCAACGTCATAGTCACGTGACCCAGTTACGTGATGTTTGGTAGGTGTCGTTGCCCGCGTGAGCGGCCGTCTTGTGGCGTCATCTCCATAGTGATACGTGGTTTTAGTGCGCATGCGTAGCTCGTGTTGTTAGGGTGATACGCATTTCCATCGTCCATTTTGAATACTGGCCATAGGTTTCCTGAAATACCTAATTGAGTCAAAGAGCAATATGTTCTAGTCACTCGAACGAGCAATTGCTCTATAGCTCATTTGCTCGAAGGGATTTGAGTCGTTTGAGCAATGACTTTTCAGTAACTGCTCGATGGATTCGTGGCTTTAGGAATCATATAGGCGTTCTTTGTACACAAGGAAGATAACTCTGCATACATGTTATAGAAAACCAAGCACTGGTAATTACAAGACTTGGACGAGTGAACTAGAGTTTTAATAGGCATAAAAATGGGATTCTTGGAAAATCTGGACCAGTACTCCAGTGTAAATACAACATACCCCGAAGACCTCTCGATCCTATGGCACTACGTACTACTATTATAACCCCCAGATGGGGGAGTAAAGTCCGTTTCGTTGTTTTGGTCGCATTTTGGTGATTTGGAGAGGTTATTGGCTTGTTTGCGGTAATTCTACAAAGTAAAACTACTCTTATACAAAGGAACGTACTTGTTATTGAAAAAAGTAGGATTTGTGGGGAATCCGTATCAAATAAAGATGTTTTGGGTGGTTTTGGTGGGTTGTCTGGTCTATTTGGGTAATTAGATTTACTCCTATTCAAACGAACATATCCTCTGAACATACCCCTGTCTTGTTATAGGCCATTCACGCTCATAGCAACCACGTGCAACCAGTAGACAAAATGGCCGACGGAAATACGTATCACCCTAACAACACGCGCTGCGCATGCGCACTATGGCCACGTATCACTATGGAGATGACGCCACAATATGGCCGTTCACACGGGCTACCATGACAACCAAACATCACGTAATAGGGTCACATGACTACGACGTCACTTCCTAGGTCCCCCCACTAGGTCCCCAATGTGGCACGATCTCCTTATCTACGACTAACATCGTTGATATGGCCGAGTGGCCAAAAGCTTCAGTTACTGATTAATTTTATTATATAAACTCTCTCACTATCTACCTACTCACTGAAAAATGTGGGCAGTCTGAATGCGAACATATAGTTTTATTAAGTGGCCAAAAAGCCCTCGGGGATTGATTTTTTTACTATTTTCCCTATGATGTTCCCCGCCCGCCACCAATAGTAGGGCGACACTCCCTCCTATAATTCTATTAGCATCCCACCTCAGGCCTTCGGATATGCCTTCGGCATATATGGGGTCCCATGCTTAAGACCCAGTGGAAGTAACGCAGGTATGTTGAAATATTAGACAGTCGAGATAAAAATTCATAGCTTTGGGTTTTTAAAAATTTCGTTGTAATTAATTGCAGTGTAGGTAGAAGTTTGTAGGGAACTATCCAAAAGATATGTCAAACTTAGAAGTAGAGTCAATCCAAGGTAAAAAAAAACGTCAGAGAAAGAGTCATGGGGATTGTAACCGAAATTAGCGAGAGTAGGTCAAAAGAAAGAGCTCTTTTGTGTGGCCTGCGTGACGAAGAGAAGACAGGTTTTGAAAAGTACCTTGACGATGGCACCTATTGGAGGGGAGGGGTGGTCTCTGTTGTTCAAGATGAGGTCGCGATCACTGGAGATTAGGGGGAATTGGGAAAGATGGTGGAAAAGGAGAGCCAAATATGTATTTGGGCGTAGTTGTGGCCTTGGAATACGTTTTATTAGGACGTCCAAAATTCCAATCTACCAGAACAAAATTCACTGGGAGTAGTATAATGAGGCCGCGGGATGGGAGAATGATGGACATGCGGTTAGTGGTAGACAGAAAGGCGATGGTCAGTATGCTTATCGGAAGGATTGTTAAACTCGGGGGTACAGAGTGTCTTCAAGCAGTTCGCCTCAGTATTGGGATGAACGAGGCGTGGCAATCGGGATGCAGTTGGAAGCACGTGGGTAACCAAGATCTTCTCAACTGAGAACCACAGCAAATCAGCGGCCAGCCAAACAGTTATTAATAGTACATCGTACATCTGTAGGGTTCGATCATGGACTCACAGGCCTAACATTATACGTATTTACTCCAGCTGAATCCTGAGAATCATATATAATGTTTTACTGCAGCTGATTGATACCAGACGGGATTGTTCGAACACATTCAGCCAGGCACCTCTACAAAAGCGATCGTCTTTTCTTTCAATTACAAGGTTCGAAGGGTAGCCTGGGTGCTTTAGAAACCCTCCAGTGGATCAGATTTTAAAAAATTGGCAGGGGAGGGTTCCCTTTGACCCCACCAGTAGGAGAAGACACACTCACGAACACCCACCCCAGGGCTACGCACCTAGCTACTTTTCGGCAAAGTCTTCCACCCCCATCCCTACCCCATGGAAAAAAGTTGGCCCGTTGGTCTATGTACGCCTATGTTGGGTATAAACTGAGAGTCGAAATATGATTAATATTATATAAATTTTCTGATCAGCTTTGCCGAGTGATTTTTCCCTCAGAGGATTTATCAGATACTTGCTAAGAGAGAGGGGGGGGGGGGCAGCGTGATCGTGGTCGCGTAGTGACATATTCGTGACGCCCACCCCCCCCCCCCCCCCCCACCATACAATTTTCCAATAAACTTTCTAGTAATTATACGTATTCGTCAGGATTAGATTCGAAGATATCAGTTCTCTCATGCTGATAGTTATATACTTTCTTAAAAGTAGATTTGATACTTTGACTTGTTGTGTCGGGTTATAGTGAAAACGGCACCGTTCGAAAACGGCACCTGGAGTAAACAGCACCATGTGAGCGAAAATTGAACCAACTGTTTGTGGCGACAACAGCACCAGTAATTAATTCATTTCATTCTGCTTTTTTCTGTGTTTCGTTTTCAAACCGAGTAGTTAGCCTAAGTTTGCGGATGCATGTTAGGTTCTCTAATATATTTGTTGAAAATTGAGCAGTTAAAAATGAGAGGATATATCTCCCCTCCCATATCTCTTTAAATGAATTTCTTGTTGTTTAGAAGTGACTTCTAAACATTAAAAGCAAGAACACCCCTCCCACAACCCAGGCCCCACCCTGCCCTCGGCCCTGGAATCTGTCCAACCCAGATTCACGATACACCCCCTTCTTTAATATTGGCGCAGAAATCAGAATCGTGTGAGTGTCTGTGTGTGTGTGGGGGGGGGGGGGGGGCGAATTTAAAGGACGTGCCAAGGTCAAAGATTAAAACACGGTCTTTTAGGCCATATTTGGACGGGGGCAGTACAAACCCAACAAATCCGGACTCCTGTGCCAAACCGAAAATAACGGGCCCCGAGATTGTTCACTCTACACGCATTTTCATCAGTCTTGCGCCGTCTCTGTGTATATATGTGCAGATGCTGTAGTTGTTTTTTTTTGTATTACCGAGAATAACTCGTGGCCAAATGTGTAATATCTTGCGTTTTTGTGTTTATATTCGACACTATTGTATATTTGTGAGAAAAGATAAAACAAAAACAAAAAACTTGTAAAAGGGAGACAAAATCAAAACGACGATCTGAGGAAAATTGAATATTTGATCATATAACGTTGTGTTGTTCTTCTTTCTCCAAGTTTTGGTTTGGTTCCGTTTTCGGCAGTTTGATGCCGTTTTCGCCATTTGGTATCGTTTTTTACACGGTGCCATTTTCACCTGTGTCACACAAACAGTCATAGCCTATAATATGGAGGTTTGTTACTGAGGGCTGTTGTCTGCAAGACATGAGAAATATAGATAACTGGTACGGCAGGTATTAATTAAATAATTTGCATCACAACTACAATACATGTATATTTTATTTATTCACTAATTCACTAACGCGTTTTGAACAATACTTCAGTTTTATTTTGAACCATCATGACGACCAACTGATAATCCAACTTCGTCAAAACACGCCTGCAACAAAGGCAAGCCTTGAAAATTAAAATTTTACCTGTTCTCAAATGTTCCGTCCCAGTTACGTCACTTGTGGATTGTTGCAAAATGGACGCCATTCCGAAAATACACACAAATTCCCAAAGAAAATTAAAAAATCCGTTCATATAATTTTCGAGTGAGCTAAAATCACAGAAACATAACGACGGTGAAGTTAAATATATTTCAAGTAATCGGAATCTGAAAACTAAAAGATATTTTCTTGATTTTGTATTATTCCCGTGTTTGTTTACCCCTAGGGGTTATGGAAAAGACAGTAGGCAGCGCTCTTTGGGAGCAATCCCATTCGTCGTGTAGAGGGTGTGAGAGTCCTTGTGTGATGGCGAGGTTTTAGGTTGCACCTAAATTTCTGATTGCGTAAGGACGACTCAAGGCTTCTCTGTTTTTTTCTCATTTAACTGGGTAATTATTAATAGCTAAAACAAATGGACTAGCTACTTCAAGCCGTGATACAACCTTTAAATTTGATTTTGTACTCTCATCATCAGAATTTTCGTTTAAGGCAAACCCGCTCCTCAGAGCGTCTGGCCGCGTATGTGACAAACATCTTTGTCGGGTCAAAGCTCTGACTCGTGGTTACCAAAATACTACACTATTGGTAGAATGCTGAATTACAGTGTTTCCTTGGTGCAATCTATGATTGCGTTTTGCTTCGCGCGAACACTAGAAAGCTCTGGCTCTAACTTTAACGGCGATTGCAGGTGTGGAAAACATATCCCTTCGTGATCGCAACTCCAACATTTGGTTTTGGCTCAGAGTGAAAACAACCGAAACTGTAGGCACTCTCCGTACAGATAATAACGCAAGTCCGCACAGACAAATAATTCCAATTCAAAGATCTCGTATGAAGGACGTCCAAGAATGCATAGCCTTTGCGTTGCGGTATCTGCACTTCAGAATAACCTATACCTGACATGAAAAGCACTTGCAAACAAAATTATTGTATAACTAACTTTTTTCCATTTTTTGAGTCAAAAACATAGGAGCTCGTTCCAATGGGGAATCCTAAGCTATGTTTTTGAGACAAAAAATGAAACGATAATGAAAACTGAATAGCTGTTTTTTGTAAATAGCGCTGGTCGATTTCGGCAGTTACGTTGGGTAAAGGGATAAAGCACAAATATGGGACTCCGGAACTCAATCTGTTAATCTAAACAAGTCATCAGTTTCTTTGTATTTTGTTGTCAGCATTGGAAGTAAATACACACAACGCAGGCGGTTATCTATGCAGAATGTTGCGCAGTTGTAAAGGGTTTCAACTGTATTAAACAATCGTTCCTGTCTGGACACTCGTTCTGCAGACAAGTCGATTCTCCGAAGGATAATACCACACTACAACGCGACATATGATACCTCATATATGCGACTTAATATGTTACTGTCTTATTAAGGTTCTATTGCACATGCGAGCTCGTTTTCCCCACTCTCACTAACAAATGATACAAACCGAAAAAGTATTAACTGTATCTTCCTGTAATAAACAACACATAAGGGCCATTCTGCTCGCCGTATTCAACCGGGTTATTTCTCTTTTATCCCGCAATTGCAACCAGCATTAGCCTATTTAAAATGATGTAATAATTCTACTGAAATTACAGGTGAGTCACTGGCCCGCCATATGCTTGACGATGTGACGTTCTCGGATTTTTGCGTTAAATAATTTTGGTTGGAAAGAAATCGTGTTATCAATTCAAAGCTGATGATAAAATGAAAGGTAACTAGAGAAACAGAATTTACTGCCACCAGTAAATTCAAGTCTGTGAGAAAAAGGTTAAAGTATCAGGAATAAACTATAAAGAAAGAGAATTCACGGAGGCTTATTTTTTCGGGAGTAAAATATTTTTAAACAAATCAGAAATGGGTTTTCGTTAGCAGTATTTATAGATATTCATACAGGAATCGGAACATTTTTATAAGAAACCAGAAATGGCATATATGTGACCAGCATTCAAACCGTTTGATACACGAATCAGAAATGGACATTTTTGGCTCTGCCCACTAATTTGAGTGATGAAATACATTCATAAACTTTAGAAATGCATTAAGGTGTAATAAAATGCATTTCCCAGTCTTTCTGAATAATGCCCCCATATTAAGATCTTCAGAGGGTTAAAATACTCCCTTTAAATACTCCATTTTAATCCTTTAAATGGGGGCGCAGGCTGCAAGGCGTGAGGTCCCAACTCTGTCCTCGGGCAAGACACTTCACCCCATAGCCCAAATTGGTGCATGGTGGCGTTTTGTACTAAAGCGTACTGCACATTGATGGTGCACCCGTCTTCAACCAATGCTAACCCTGCTTGTGTGGAGTTAGTATGTGAGGGATCTGACAGTTGCTCGTTGTTGCCCGGTGGTTCTTACCGGATACTCCGATTTCCTCCACCTGAAAAACTGTCGTGGTCATGATTTGCCACTGTGCAGAAATATGTGACATTAAACACCAATGAATAACTAATCCTCTAAAAAGTTTGCTCAATCCAATAAAGGGACATAAGCTATGTTTTTCAAGCAAAAATGAAAAGGTAATTAAAACTGAATAGACGTTTCTGTGAATAATTTTGACCGGTTTTCGCCGTTATGTTGGCTAAAGGGTAAAGAATCCCTTACTTTGGAAGGCACACTGAAAGGGTGTCCCATTCCACATAGAACTAAATGTTAAGAAAATAAAGCGAAAAACATTTAGTTTCTCAGCTGACGGTACCTGCTTTTGCACTCCGGAGGGATGGAACGGCACAAATCAGAGACATTCTCTTAATGGCACTTTGGCACCAAAGGTTTCTGCACTCTCGGTGAGACCGAGCCGAGTGAAAGACTATAGAACTCCTCTAACAAATGAGTTTTAAACAGTCATAGCACTAACACAGTTAACAGTACAGTCGACATGTCAGTATTGCATTGTTACCGGCATCCTGACAGTTTTGTGATAGATTTCAGCAATTATTCAGTGCAGTTTTATGGAAAGGGTTAACTTTATTCTGCCTGAAATAAAATATGTGCAATCCACATTGAAGTCTTGAAAGGGTTAAAAGCATTGAACTGAATAAGATAGGTTTCAACAAATTTTACATTTATTCAGTGCAGTTTTATGGAAAGGGTTAACCTTATTCTGCCAGAAATAAAATATGTGCAATGCACATTGAAGTCTTGAGAGGGTTAAAGGCATTGAACTGAATAATTTCTAATCTATTTCCTTGCAAGATAAAGGGTTTCTCTCAACTTAGTTCCAGAAACTTACATCCCATTATCATAACAAGGTTAGTAGATTACATTTCATTTCTTGACAGCTGTGACAGCTGACTCCAATGGTGTTTACATTATCTCCCGTGTGATTAACATAGCATCCTATTGCTTGGGGAGAATTTACTGTATCAGGAAATTGGAGGCTGTGAAAGCCCTGTGGCCGATTAGGCCATACTCAGTGGCTCTAGCGACCTGAAAAACATAGGTGGCCGAGAACTTTTGACTGTCCACCAGTATGCCAAAAATCAGCGAGATAGGACGATTCGTTTTCGAGTTATCGTGAGGACAAGGATGTGCATAGAAGACAGGAGAATAAGAAAAAGAAGAAGAAGAAGAAGAAGAAGAAGAAGAAAAATAAAAAAAAGAAAAAGAAACCGTACAAAAACAATAGTCTGTGTGTTTCACACAGACTAATAAATGAAGATACACAACTTCAATTATATTAACCAAATGCATGGGAATCTTTCGTTGTCACAGTTCAGCCTTCCATTAATTCAAGCTCGTTGGGTCTGTATTTATGGGGACTGGATGCTGTGTTCTGTAAAGTGTTTATATCGTACATATATTTGGTATTATAATTTATATTATAAGTATCGCGGAATTAATTTTAAGAAATTAATACCCATCCATGGGCATACGACCCGGGCGTCAAGGAGGAAGCAGCCCTCGCAAATTCGGGCAAAAAAGCGGGGAAAATTCTGGCAAAGCAAGAAGAAAAGAATCGGACAGAGGCAGCAAAGAGACTTAACAATGCTGGGCATTTTATGGCAAATTAATTCTTTAGGAGTACAGGAATTAACCCAACGCGTTTATTTCTCCGAGTTACCTGTTAGGTTTTGGTCGAGTTTAGAAATCCCACACCTAGCTGGAATTCCAGCGTAGAATAGCTACTTTTACAATTTTGATATTTGTGTGCTATTCTCCTTTGCTTGCAGCATTAAATATCCCTTTTAAATATCAACTGCAAACAAAGCTGAAAAGTTGAGCTTGCCCACACCAAGCGTCTATGAGCGATTAAAAACAGGAAACCGAACAGGCTAACAAGAAAATGGTATCAAAAGAAAGTCAAGTGCAATGTTTGCAATAACGAAGTTAATACGGTCTCTAAGAATACTCACCGTGAGCAACATTCGGACATATAAATGAAATTCATTCACGTTCTGGAAAAAAATCCAATGTAAATTGGTATAATAGTCGAGAAAAAAATACAGAAAACCAATAGCTCTGGCTGTACTTCGGAAAAATTGCGCGCGAGCGTAAAATTTGTCATTCCTGTCTGATGCTGTGGATCGCTATCTCTATTGTGAGTTTTAATACGCAGTCCAGTTCAGAACTCACGACAGTATCTCAAGACGCAACTGATATCCATACGGCCACGCCACGCCACACCACGCATTTCCAAGCCAGCAGACAAAGATGAAAAAGTTTACGTTCTTCTGGAAGTATTCTTTCCAAGTGGTTTGATATGCATGAGGTTTCAGGGGTAGAATTTACTTCAATAGACATTGATGTATTAAGCAATTTTCTGTTAAAAACGAAACCATATGCCCCTCTTGAAAATACCTTCACTGAGGACCCCCACCGATGGAATGGCCACATTTCCCTACATACCTGCCCACTTTTTTGATGCAAAAATGCGTGTATGGATTTTGTGATTGCATTAGGGGGTTCACAAATGTGGTTTCCAGAAATTCTGAAAAATGCACTCAATGACCCCTGGGTGACCTCAGTGACTTTGACCCATATTTTGAATCTCCATCGAGTGTCGACTCATTTGATGTTGGTCCCAGGTCCATATATCATACCAAGCTTGAGATATGCGCATGACCCACTTTCAAAGTGGTTGGCCACGCCCACCTTTTTTGGTGTAAAAATGCATGAATGAACATTGGGAAAGTATTTTTGGAGTAAAAAAATGTGACTTTCAGCAATTCTGTAACATGCACTCAGTGACCCCTGGGTGACCTCAGTGACCTTGACCCATATTTTGAATCCCCATCAAGTGTCGACTCAAGTGGTGTTTTTCCCAGCTCCAAACGTCATACCATGCCTGAGTTATGGGCGTGACCCACTTTCAAAACACCCATACGGACACCCCTAATGCCAGGGGAATCTGAAAAACATACCGAGAACTTTTGACTGTCCACCAGTATGTCAAAAATCAGCGGGATATGACGATTCGTTTTCGAGTTATCGTGAGGACAATGAAGTGCATAGAAGACAGAAGACAGGAGAATAAGAAAAAGAAGAAGAGGGAAGAAGAAAAATAAAAAAAGAAGAAAAAGAAACCGTACAAAAACAATAGTCTGTGTGTTTCACACAGACAAATTACGAAAAACATGCATAGTAATCAGCCAAATGCGATGTGGGTGAATGTGGAAACGAGGGGGTCGACTCTGCACTTATAAACTTGGCGCGTAATTCCGAGTTTCTTTCCCATGTTTTCTCCGACTCAACTGCTTAAAAATCGGTCGAGTTTTCTTCTTTGATAATAGGGACGATTGATCTACCTAAGATTTGTGCTCTCGCAACAGGGTAGTACATGTAGGTTGTAACTTTTAGTGTGCCGAGGAAGAAGCCATTAAATAAAACAACTCTTGCATCCGCCGAAGTTCTGTGCAACTTACATTCCTGGAAATGAGTATTAAAGACACTTTGGGAAGAATAATTTTAGGAAAGAAATTTTCGCCACTGATCTTAATTAGAAATTTTCATCATTATGGTATGGTATTTTCGTTCTTCTACAAGGATACTAAAAGGACTACGACGACCAATTTATTTTTCTCCTGCATTACTTGGGAAGACAAATGTCAAGAGAGATTACAGGAGATAACCATATAGCATAGTGAATAGTAAAGCTTCAGTTGTCTCGGTTTCCATCCACAACCTTTGTGTTTGCTTTCGAAAACTTGTCATATTCTCTATCCATTTTCTTCCTACACAATACTGTAGTCACGTATTTCTCAAGAGTTAAGAGAATACTAAATCTCAAATGGGACGCTTCTGTTTACCCAATACTACCCAATACTATCCCATACTATCCAAATATTTTCCCAATACTACACAATACTTTCCAAATGCTACCCAATAATACCCAGTACTACCCCGCACTACCCAATACTATTAAAATGGGCCTATGTCTGCGCGTAATGACCATTGGGTGTTATCCTTTCCAACGTTCTTTTCAAAGCATAGCGCGATAACTGCGAAAAGGTCCACAAGCACCTTCGACTTTATGGGCGAAACGACGTTGACCGTCTTTCATTTAATGACGTATCTAGATTTTTTCCACAATCTCAATTCATATCTAGTTTGTCTTTTTTCTGTTTTTTTTCCTTTTGGTTTCATCCATCGTTTTCCTTGCGAAAAGAGAAAACTTGTTTGCTAACATATTAGCACTATTTTGTAACAAAACGAACGAAAGCATTAAATTAAAGAAAACAAAGTTGGTTCTACAGAACACTGAAATATCACAGGGCGAGATTTGGGAAAGTAATGGGAAGCATTGTGCAATATGGGTAGCATTAGGCAATATGTGATAGTATTTGGTAAGTACTGGGCTGTTTGAGAAGGCATTTGTACCAAGGGATAAGTATTGGATTGGGTAGTATTGGTTACACTCTAAAATCCGTTGGGTTAAAAATCAACTCCAATTGGGTTCATATTCATGCAACACATTTGATTCTTGTCCTTTTCACGTCAGGATGAAAATCTCGTCCAAACTATGAATGGCAAGGGAGGACAGAATCAGTTAATAAGGGAATGAGGTTTTTAAAATGTTTCTTTCTAAGATTAATGTTCTGCAGTTCCCATTGTGCACGCTTGCTGCAAATTAAATTGCCATATAAAATTGCTCAAGACACACGTTGAGCAAATAATGAGACAAATGGGAAACATGCCGTGTGATAGGTCACGTACGGCATTCTCGTTTGTACGCTGATGAAATATGATTCCAATCATTCATGGTTTTATTATTAAATCGAGAATAACAAATTCAGCCGCAGACTGTCTCCATTCAGAGAAGAATACAGTGTATGTTACAGTGACTTTAAGAAGTTCCGTGGAATAATTCGCAGAACATCTTAAAACCTATCCTGCGACGGAAGAAACTGATTTAAAGCGTGTGGTTGTTGTGGGAGTGGGTGGATGGGTGGGATGGGGTTAAATGTCCAAGACGCTCTTGTCCAATCATACTTCGGCACAGTGGGAAAACATTGGAAAATGCGTGAACGGAAGAAAACTTTTTCTTTATTCTTTTTATTCTCACGTTTTTTAATAAGTATGGCAGAGACGGGAGCGTAGTCAGACTAAATGGTGAGGGGGACAAAAATATTTTCCAACCAACTCCTTCCACTTCGTGTTAGGATAAGGGTGTGTTCCCCCATAGGCAAAAGTCAACGGTCTTGCCCTGATAAATAGTTGATACCGATTGGAACACCCGGAAAGTATCCAGAAGTGGAAAAAATAACTATGAAAAAATGACCCAACAAATATCAGGGTTAGCGTTCATGAACCTGTTGTAGGGACGTCAAGTACGAATATATTTTGGGTAAACATTTTTCTGGAAAAGTGGGTGCGAGTCTGTGTGGTTACGCCGCTGGACGGAAGGGGTTAAAATGGGTTTGGTTGGGTGCAGTTAACATACGCTATCTTTGAAATAGCCTATAACGTCCTTTCGTGTCGCACGTATCAGAAAATGTGCCAATACATACAATCCACTTTTTTAGTGTGCATGCTATGGCCCTGTTGACTGATCTATTTTTTCCACTTAAATCATCTTTCAGTTCAAAGGTTGGTCGAGATGTTTTTCAAAATCCTACAAATTATCTCCTCTTGAACTCTTCTTCTATCGTCGGGTCTCCTGTGCGGGAGACCTGACGATAGAAGAAGAGTTCAACGAGATTCCGCTTTCGATTCACTCTGATTCCGTTTTGGAATTTGTGACTTTTTTGATTGACTTGTCCAAATAAACGAGTCTTCGTTGAATACAATACTTTAATGGGGATTTTCGCCTCCCGGTCCCACAACCTTCGCCTGACAATAATGGTAGATGAGAGCAACACTCACGCTCTCAAACCAGCAGTCTAATTCTATGCGGAATTCGACGCTATTGTGGGTTATTTACATGTATTTATCCGCATTTCGTGGAATTTCAGCGGCGATCCATTTATAAATATTTCAATCAATTAGTATTTAATTCACATTGGAACAATCAAGATATTAACACACTTAGTGGAACCACGCGTCGAAGTTATCAAACTACAGCTGTAGCGAGCGTCAGTCATAATGATAAATTCATTAAAGATTCGGACAAATCGGCTGAAAATATGTCTTGTGTTGATAAAAAGAAAATAAACTATTTAAGCACTAGGTTGGTTCCAGGCCATAACAGTGTTCTTACAGAAGTAAAAAGGTGGCCTGAGAGTTGGAGTAACGGTATGTCGCATTTTTTGTCTTTCAACAATAAATCACGCCCTCTCTTGGAACCATTCTCTCCTTCCAATGGGTGATTAAATGGTTGTAGCTGTCGCGTAAAAAGAAACACCAATGGCGGGTTTGTCTGGATTGTTAGAGAAAAAAAGAAACCCATACCATGCCACACATTCAGTATGAAAACCTCAATTTTGTAAAATGCTCTATTTGGGTTAAAGTTTGCCCTACGCTATTCAATTATCTTTTACAGCTTGTGTTTTGACATGTTATCAAAATAAGCGGACCCAAGCGGAAATTATTTTTTGAGGGATGTAAAAAAAGATATTATTCGACTTTAATACCATTTTTAAACATATCTGTTAATAAATATATGGGTAGATGCAATCACTCTTCTATAAAATGGCAGTTTAAAATCTGTAAGCCAGTGTCTTGTGGATAATTATCACAACATACTGATACGAATTAATCAATTCTTCCTTGTCGTGCTTTTAAGAGTTGGGCTTAGAGGAATGCATGTATTTGCCGCTCAACCATTGGGAAGACTATATTTTATTATATACCTATCAATGAAACGCCGTGTTTTCAGCCATCGAATCCCGGTCGCCGGGTCACACTTAGTGGTTTTCCGATATTATTATTTATTGGTGTTTAAGGTCACATACTTATGTACGATTGCTAATCGTGACCGGGTTTTCCGATTCTGTATCAGGTGGTTGGTTACAGAACGAGGACGGTACTATTGGACGTCAATCGAGTCCCCCCAGGCTACCAACCGTTTCTAGGTACGCTTCATTTGTGTAAATAAACACTATCGAAAAACTTGAATTTCTAATGTTGTTCTTAACCAATTTTATATTGAATTTCCGTGAAGGCATATAATAAACAGATCATTATGACGGAAAGTGATCTGGCTTGTCGCTTTCCGTCTCCTTGACAAGGTCAGATCGCCGGATCACTCGCCGCCTTCCGCGGCTCGTGTGATCCGGCTATCTGACCTCGTCAACTCGACGGAATACCACAAATCAGATCACTTTTTATCAGCATCAGCAACGCGAAAAAATGAGTGTCAGTAAGGTACGAATTTGTTTCTGAGATAAAGAATGTTTTAGATGCACAGCAGAACGTCCTTTGAGAGAATGGTTAGATAAACGGGGAACACGTTATGTTTAACAAGTCAAATATACTCTAACTGAGTTTGATTCCCAGACGAGACTTATAGGTATGTGATGCGCGATAGTTATGTTGGATGTATTCTACCTGTGTGTGATACTGCTGTCGTCTCTTTGTGATGATGTTACACTAACGGAGCGCAAACTGTTGTTTTTGTCATCACTAATTTAATAAGAATCAATAATATTAGAGGTATTGGCATCGGGGATAAATGCGAGATATGTTCTATAAATGTCTGCTGTAAACTTAGTGGTGTTGCATAGCATATTGTGAAGTCGACTTCATCAGTTCAATAATCAGTCCATTAATATCGACCCATTACATGTACAATCTATTCAAAGCCCAGAGAGTATGGACAATGCTGTTGCTTTCTTACATAACGTTCCGGTCTTGAGACGATTCGGTCCGGGACGTTATATACCTCCCACCCCAACCCCTCCCACCCACAGAAAAATATCTAAAAAAAACTCTGAAACGCCAATCTTGGAATGGAACGTTTCTGTCTTGTGACGTTTCGGTTTTGGGGCATTTCAGCCTTGATAAGTTTCGACCTGGGACATTTCACTCTGGGCGATTCGGCCTGTGCTTACGTTTCCATTGTTTGGGTTCTCTTATGATCTGTTGTGTTCTTTACACCAATAGATATTCCAATGCAGTAGTTTGTTTGCATTAGTTAATAATGCTCGTGGTAACGATAGAATAGCCCCGTGTTGGAATCTTTTGGTACTATTTCTGAAAACAGTCCCACATTTTCGCGACAGTTTCAGTTCGTGCAAGCCCGATGACAGCTTGCCCTCCACAGGTCTTATACTGTCAGTGGGTCCAGATGTAAATATTATATTTTTGTGAATTCATTATTAATTACTCAGATAACATCTCTGAAAGATGCTTGAAGTAATGAAGAAAGAAAGTTCAACTGATTTCGCTAGTTGTCGTTTTCTTGAAAATGGGACCAAAACTGCCAGGATGTTGTAGCCTTCCCATTTGCATGGCTTAACTGTTAAATTAAACGCCCATTATTATTCAAGAGTTGATAGCTCAGAATGATAGAGGTAAGTGTCCAAGGAAACATAAAGGAGCCTGGCTCCGAACTTTATGGATAGAAGAATGAATAAAGCAGACGCCAATTACAATGGTATTGTGAGCGATTTTATTCAAGTTATACACCCACATACATGCACTGAAAGATTAAATATATTAACGCATTCCTTAAATTCCAATTCGCATTCCAAATAGCAAGTACGGTAGACTACACAACCTGGAGTCCGTTTAATAAACACTGGCCAACAGTCACTGTGATTTACACAACAGTTACAGTACAGTCGCCGCGGATTGGTCGTAATCCACACGTGAATAGTGATGTCCACGCATGCGTTTACCAGGAAATAAAAATTATCGTCAGAAAAGTTTTAATTAATGAAGCACTGGTTTCTACCCGGCGCTTCATTAAATAATTGTTTTTTATGATTATTCCTATAATTAGTGTTTGGAATCGAATATTTTTGCGTCCGTGGAAATATTGCCTACCTGTGGAAAGTGACCAGTCCACGGCGGCTGTACTGTACATGCAAAAAGAGACAGTTCATCTGAACATTTTAGGATAAAACTTATACAACGTCCAGCAAACAGACCACAGTTAGAGAAAACCGCAACACTGTTTTTTAATGGGGCATGTGGGTTTTCGGTTATGTTTTAAAAAGCTGAAACCGAACTGTTTTTTTTTCGGTTACACCGTCCATCTCTGTTATGCAGAAGAATTTTCAGAAGACAAGCATAAAGACCGTGACAAAATGTATGAATGCACGCGGTTTTTAATTTTAACTTCGCTGCTGTACGAAAAAAGACCACCACTTGTGCATTATTTTTGCAATAACTTGGTATTATTAAATCAATAACAACGTGTTATTTGTAAATAAAGCGCATTTATGCTTCCAGTAAAACCCACAGTACATGTATCTAGATCGGAGATCCGAAATAAACCGCATGGATGAGTACGCTATAAATAGAATCATGAGTTCAATAACTCCACATTTGTCCTTCTAAAAAATCTAATTTCGACGAAAATTGCATGGAATTTTCCGTGAGTAATCGGCCAACTAGATCGGGATGAAAAAACGATGCCTCCCATTTTTAGAACAATAATGAATTTTCGCATTCAAGTTATTTTATTTAATCGACATGCACACTTTTTTACAAATTATATTTATCCCATAAATGGCTGTTTATTTGAACAATAAAAGCCATGGGTAAATTTTTGCTTTATTCACCTACATGTAGTAGGGTGATAAATTTTCCCCATAGGTTTAACACTGAAAAAATGTATTCCTACAGTAGAGACGGACTTGTTGACCTCTGACCTCTACCGCATTCGTGTAGTATAATTAACAGTTCAATTGTTGTTTTATTTAAACCTTTTTGAACCTTTTTGAAAGTATTGCACTATGCCAGTAGAAAACACTACACAATGTTCATTTAATAAAGTATTTTTGCAAGTTTAGCTCAAGTTTGTAGGGGAAATATTTTTAGACAGAAATGTATCACTGCGCCGTTTTTTTGCTTGTCTTTGAACTGGACCAATGTGTCCTAATTTTTTGTTGTGTTTTATAGCGAGTAACAACACGATTTCGCCGTTACTGTCCTGTAAAAGATTTATGGGATAAACAAACTAAACGTATAGTGTTTTCAAGTAAAAAAAATATTCTCCTCATTGAATTAAGAATGAAACCGACTCGCCAGAGGCTCGCCGGTTTCATTCTTAACCCTGCTCGTAGAATAATTTTTTTTACTTGAAAACACTATACGTTTATTCTATATATAACACATAAGAGTACTTTTGTATATTGTATAACAAAACTTGTGGTTTTGTCAGATTGTCTACTTATTAATTTCTTATTAGCGGCTCATTGTCCTCTAAATTCTAATCTTTGCAGATTACCCAATTCCGTCTTAGTGGTACGTTCTGTGTTAGTTCAAGGGTTTAAATTGAAGTGTCCATTTTCGTTATTGGTAGAAGACCAATCAATATGTTCAACGCGCAGCCACCAGGCTGCGTGTTGAAAATATTGATTAGTACCTCCAACAATCTCAAAGGGCAACAATCTAGTTTTATAAAATTTGGGACTTTCTATGACCCTTGGTCACAAAAAAGGTTATTTCGCTTTTATAAGGTTACAGGGTTTTGATTTGTTCAGTAAATGGCGCGTGACCTTTCATTGGAAAAACTAAAATAACAAAACTTGTACCATTGGGTCGAGTTGAAGGTTTTGACAGAGTAAACGGTCAAGAAAACCCCAAATTCAAAAGGTACATTGCTTACACGTATTGTGTTGGCTATTTTACTCAATTCAAATGTAATTAGATTTTTTTTCTTTCGGAATAAGGGAAGTTGACAGAGCTCAATATATTCACTTGGTGCAATTTCCCATCAGTCCAGGCCTCCAAATGTTCGTTAGTCCACCTGTCACTGAAGGGTAAGTTTTATCGGCGACGGGTAAAAATAAAACGTAACCTATCGCATAAGACAGATTGATGTTATCATCCACATTTAGTTTAATGATATTACACATTAATTTCACAAAGGCGAGTCTCGCAATAAAAACTGCAAAAAAAAAACCGCAAAAAACAACAAAACAAAGCAAAAAAAAAAGTTAAAAAGTGAAAACTCGAATTCGTTGCTTCAAAAACACGCTCAGCTATCCTGAAGCGCGACGATAATAATGCGGACTCAAATCCGATGTGAAGTAAACACACATAACGAAATCGGTCGATGCTGTGTGAGCGTTCTGTTATGCGTCGTTGTTTTAAAACGAACTCGCTGAATAGAATCTTTTTTTAGAACTGTGTTCACAACACGGTCAAAGGATTCAGACTGGATTGCGATACATGTGTACAAGCCATCTGGTCGAAATTCTATGTACGCCTTCTTCCCCCACAACGCTTTTGAATGTCATCCGTCAAAAAGGAAATGTGAGATCGTTGAATCTGAGATCCTACGGCACAGTCACCGTTGACTGGTCATAACCAACATTTGGGAAGTAACGTACACGCAAGCGTATACAAGGTAATAAAAATAATAATCATTAGGACAATTGTAATTAATGAAGCACCGGGTTGTGCTTCACTAATCAATTTTTGATCATTATTCCTTCAATTAGTGTTTGTAATCTAATATTATTGCGCCCTGGGAAATATTGCGCACTCGTGGAAAGAGACAAGTCCACGCGGCCGTACTGTATCTTCATGTATTTTTCTTGATTTCCTCTTGATTTCGCAGCATTTTATTTTCGAAATTTTAACTTTCTGCGTAAGTGTGTCGCGATCGGATTTCGAAAGAGAAATTAGTCACAGTACTGAAGATATTCGAAATTGAATTCCAGTCGATAGTAGTACATCGTATATAATCATTAAATGCGAGTAGATGAACTTCAGATGAATGTACGTGTCGGCCTGACGAATCTAATTCACAAAATTGAATTAGGTCCGTATTGGTTATAGACGTCGCATCACCGTCGACTCGATTTAAATGTAAATGGAATGATAATGATATGCTAATCAGGAAAACACCGAATGTCGTGACGTAATTTACAATTTTCAATAACGTTCGCAGTGGAATTAAATTCGAGTCGATGGTGATGCGTCGTTAAAAACCAACATGGATCTAATTCGAATTAGGGAATTGTTTTTCTTCCTTGGTTCTGTTCTATTACAATGAACATGTTTGTCCATCTGCCTAGGGCACTTTTCTCTTGTGGTGTTATCTGGTAGGGTATAGTGCCCGAGCCACTATACCTGACCAGGCAACATCATAGGAGAGGAGTTGCGGAGGTACATAATAGATTTATTTAATTATGAGGGTTTTTTTTAAAGATACACAAAAAATACATTTGATTCAATGAACTCCAATAATTAGGCATGTGCACGCCTTATCACACATACGCGCAAAGGGAGCCGTTACAGAGCCGTTTCCAAGCTTGGTCCATCGGAAACAAAATTATAGTTCCATCGTCATAATACATGTTCCGCAGCGATGCATCCCCCCATACCATTACTGAAGGTCCTACAATAATAACCAATCACTGTCCTCTGAATTAACATTTTATGTAGTAAACTACTATTTTTTATAAACTTCTTACATTTCGTAGCCGGAGTGCTAGAATGTTCTATGTCCCATAGAGGATATAGAACATTCTAGTTCTCAGGCGACGATCTGGCAATTTCCATCTGCAGGGTTTACGTTTCCACCAAAAAGGCAGCGTTCACCGAGTATAATTCTGCTTTGAATACCCAGAGAGCTGATGAGCTTCTGTATCTCTTGTGATAATGGATTTCATGCCTCATCATCAATATATTGAGCGGAAAAAAAATATCGGACCTGTAATGCCAGGTCCGATTTCGAAAGTGCTGAAACAAAGAAGCATCGATCTTAATGCAATTAGTCTCCAAAAAATAATTACTAGTAGATTTAGTTTACAGGATATAACCCTGATTCCCTTTTCATGGGGACTAGATCGATCGGCTGTGTAACTTCTTTGGTTGACTCAGAGCAGTCAACAAAGAATGGGGGAAAACAGATAGTAACGTCAATCAGAGAATCAATTCGATGTTGGCTGTGTTTGTGCCGTGTTCATAAATCGGTATGTTGTCACTCAGTCCATGACATCCAATATTTTGAGCGCTCGTGTACTTATCTCTGAATTTAAGCGGCGATGGGAGAGTAAAGATCGATAGATTCGTGGAGGAACATCTTTCCTGTGTAAAACGTACTTTCTATATTGCATCTTAAAGGTAAGCGCTTCTTTATTCTTCCTCCATTCTCCTTCCCCAGTCTATCCTTTTTGAGAAAGGTTTGAAACACAGTGTTCACTTGCAACGGGCATTTGATAGATGGTTTGGTTTATTCCTTTCCAAACTATTGCGAAAGTGCAGGTTGCTCCAACAGTCGTTCTCTCATTGATAAGTCTGATGGAAATATAACGAAATTTACAGATCTGGGGGTTTTGTTATTAACACGATGACATGTTCACTTTAAACTTCGATTGTGTCAGTATCATTTCGAGCTGGGAACGCGGTGACTCAGTAGTAACGGCATTGGCCTTAAACTGAAAAATCAACCGTTCAGGGGTAACTGTGTTGAGTACTTGGGCAAGGCACTTAATCTCAGTTACACACGTAGGGGCATGGTGTAGCTGTGTACTAAGGCGTACTGCACATCGATGGTGCACTTGTTTCCCACCAATGCTAACACTGCTTGTGTGAAGTTAATACGTTGGGGTGTCTGATAGTTGACTACCGCTGCTCGGTGATTCTTTCTGGGTATTTCGGCTTCATTCACCCGTAAAACTGTCAGACACGGGGTAACCCCGGCTGTTGAAAATGTCGTTAAACTCAATAAATAAATAAATAAATGAATAAATAAAAAATAAATAAATATCATTTTGAGTTGAAGAGGTTACGCATTTCTGCCCGTTCACATTCAAGCCATTTTTGTAAGAGTTAAAGCAAGGGGGAGCTATGTTGACATGGGGTCGACGAACTGATACCATACATTTTAGACATAAAATAACATTTTAGACATAAAATAATGTCGTGCTTCTATGATTTATTGCCAAAAAGATCCGGATTTATCAAAGACAAGTCGCTCATGCTGGGGAAACAAAATCAGAATACATTAAATAATTGTTCCTATTTTCCAGCACCTCCTTAACCCTTTCACCTGTGATGGTATCTTCCATGCCAGTTCAATTGCAGCAATCAGAAGGGTCCATATTCATTATTTGGGATAGACGAATCAATATTTTCAACGTGCAGCCTCGAGGCTGCACGTTGAAAATATTGATTGGTCTACCCCGCACATTTACTGAACAGCCATCCTATTTAATGACGTTATGACGTATCATGTTGCTGGCCGGAAAAAAAGGCCGCTAGGGTTCAAAGGGTTAACTAACGCGGTATCGAATGGGATATTTAAAAAAAAACATTTCTGTATTTGAAACTACGATCGCGTCATTAAACAAAGAGTTTATGCTTACATATTTTATAAGTGTCAGGTCAAAGGCTAATCAACTATCCTTTTGTCGATTCTCTGCACCTTTCGTAAAGTTTTTCTGGATTTATGTACTGCTGGAGAAATATTCTCTAACTTCACCCTACGATGTGGAAAAGACATGCCATTGCTACCTTTATATGTGTTACATAAGATAAAATTGTAAGATTTACAGAATTTTAAAATTCATGTACATTGGAGAGTGACCGGCCGGTGCTATCGCGACACAATCCTGGCCCTAAAGGCTTCGGGTGTGTCCAATTCTACAATGTCTGGCGGTAATAAGTTCCAGTCCCGTATAGTCCTTGGGAAGAATGACATTTTCCTTGTGTCACTGCGGGATGATGGTCTCTGGAATGTCCTGCTAGGCGATTTCCTCGAGCGTCGGATGGTGGGGTATACCGTGTTTCCTTGTTGATGGCGACCAGTTCTCTTTTTTATATAGCATCTTGAGCCTGGCATCTCTCCTCCTATATGTTGGGGATTTCCATTTCAAATTTTCAACCATGCTGTTTACGCTCGATCGGTTTCTGTGGTTGTTTGATACATACCGAGCTGCTCTTCTTTGGACTGCCTCGACTTTCTTTATATTCGTTGTAGTGTGAGGGTCCCAAACTGTACAGGCATATTCTACCAGTTGTCGTACGAGGGTAAAATATGCTTTTTCTGTTATTCTGAGTGATGGTATTTTCAGGTTCCTACGCAGAAAGCCAAGGGTCTTTGAACCCTGGTGGCATCTTCCATGTCAATTCAATGACAGCAATTGGAAGAGTCCATATTCATTATTTGGGTGGAGACTAATTAATATTTTCAACGTGCAGCCTTAGGCTGCACGTTTAAAATATTGATTGGTCTATCCACACACACGCACCTAACACCCATCCAACTTAATGGAATTATGACGTTTCATGATCGTGGTCCGAAAAGCGCCTCTCGAGTTCAGAGGGTTTACCCTCACTGAACTGATGCTGAAGTCAATATACGAATTTTGCCCATAATACAATTAGGAATTTAACCAATTAATTATTGTTTGACAGAACTCATGCAGGATTGCATTATGAGAAGTATGTTCTGGTTCAAATTCTTGTATTTCAGCATGCACGTGCAGACGATTAACAACTTTATGAAATATGTCTATGTCCACTGCAAATAGAAAAAAAAACAACCCAAAATGGGCTTAACTCGTAAAATCTATCCTCCTACTCTCATTTCAATTAAAAATAAATAAAAAATGTTACAAAAATAAATAGGTTTTTTGTGTTGCAAGTAATCATTTTTTTCATACAGATTAATCAAATATAACATATGTTTGGCAACTTCTCTCAAGTAACATATGACCAGCGATTGTACCAGAATTTGAGAATAATAGCTGTGTTCTGTAGTATGGTGATCACAAAATGTGTCCTTTTCCCGATCTGGTCGCGACACACTTTTCCTGCGCGTCAAGATTTATTTATTTATTTATTTATTTATTTATTTATTTATTTATTTATTTATTTATTTATTTATTTATTTATTTATTTAACGACACTTTCGACTGCCAGTGCCACCTCGTGTCTGACAGTTATACTAGTGGATTGATCCGGTGTACCCGTAGAGAACGACCGAGCAGAAGACTCCCCAACGGATTTACTTTACAAATGCAGGGTTAGCATTTGTTGAAGGCAAGTGTACCATAAACGCGAAGTACGCCTTAGAACACAGCACCACCCTATCCTAGTGTGGGCAAATGGGATTAAGAGCTTTGATCAGTGCGCAGTTACACAACGTTGTTACGCCTTGTCAGGATCGAACTATGGACATCTCGGTTTAACGTCCGATACTGTAATCATTGAGTCCCCGCGCTTCTGTCAAGATTTCATGACAAAAATAATGAGAAATCAACACCGAATGAAGTAAAAATAAACAAAAGTGGCACCTGATATTCAATATTTCCACATTACTGTTTCCAGTGATTGGATTCTAATATTGCCATGAGGCACGTATATAGAGATTTTCTACCGGATCGCGACCCAATCCGGTAGAAAAATCGGGAAAAGGACACGTTTTCCTTAAAACTGGACTACCCTAAATTCTCTATCCGATTTTAGAGTTGTCCAATGTTAAGGAAAAAATAAAACTGGTGAGATGACAATGAAAAGAAGAGCGACTGCTGTTTTACTGCACGCCATTCTTGAGATAGTTTATTGAACGTGAAGTATTGTTACAATTAACACGTGAGAGTTCTCGCCTTGAGAATGTTTCCCGCTCACCATTTAGTTGAATTATTCTCACTCAGTTTTGGCACGATTTATACATGTACGATCATTGGATGGATAGACGGCTCACGGAATATTGAGTGTTTAACAAATTACTTTTTATTTATTTCTTATATTAGCTGTTTTATTGATAAAATGGATAGTATGCGGAAATTGGAAGATCGACGAATACCATCGGAAAGACGTTTTCATCTACCTTATATTATACAAACCAAGTTAAAGGCCATAAAAAGCACGAGGGCGTTTTTAGTTAATGAACCCCAAGGTTCAAACACTAAGATTCTCCGAATGAAAATATGCCTGTACATCCGTTTATTGTTTCAGAATGCGTTTTCACCCTGAGTGAACACTTCACCACGCGAGTGTGATAGTCATAACCCATTTTCATGTTCTGCTAAAAAAATACGAATCTACACAATAGCGCTGGGGCCGGAGTGTTTGAAGTGGGTATTCTTCGGGTATTGCGCCTCCAAATTTGATTTAGTGAGCCGTTCAAAAATTTAGCAGTACCTTTGTTTCTATATTCCTAAATGATTTTTTTTGTGGGGAATGCTGTTATATTCCTCCTTAGTTCGGCAGACAGGCAAAACATCTGCGGCTTCCGGAGTGATTTATTTTCATCAGACCATCGTACTCTTTAATCCGGGAAAGACGGTGTGCTTTATTGGAATATTTTGACAGAAAATTGTATAACAGTCTGCTCGAGGTGATGAACATATTGAGAAATAAAAATCAAGAAAAGGCTAGCCCTCACGACGAGGTCTTATAAAATCGACGCCATCTGTGAAATGTGTTGCCCAACCACTCAGATCTTCCCAAAAGCTGTGTATTTGGATTGGATGTTTCAATGTTGTAGGTCCAATGTTGCGGAAATCATTGTGACATGTCATTGGCATCTACGCAGGTGATATTTGTTTCGTAGCAAACTTTGTTACAAAAGCAGCATCAAACTCACATTTGATTCTCAAATCAATTACTGTACAAGGAACAAGTGTTTTGTATTCAAATGAGAATTAAACTTAATACCGATTTCGTAAAAATTTGCTTTTTACAGTCTTTCATGTGGGTTATCAAGCTTTACACAAGATCTGAGTAAGGTTATTTCTCAAATATCTTTTTTGAAAAACCGTCCGAAATGTCGCCTCAAAATCATCGTTTATGACCTCTAAGTGGATCGGGCTGGACGAGCTCGTTCCAAGAGGGTTCAAAAGCCATGCTGCGGAGACAAACATAATAAATAAACTTTAAATGGCGATCTTTACGAATAGCATTAGCCAGATAGTGTCATGACATTAAGGAAACGATCAGAGAAAAAATACCTGGTCGAAAAAACACAAAACGGTAGATAAACACAATGTTTTGTCTCCTCTACGTGCCAATCCATTGGACGTGTTGGGCAAAGAAATGGCACTTCCTAGTGCAAAAGTGGGCGCAAAAGGTCTGTTATATTCGAAAAAAGTTATAAAACTTGAAATGGGTATCGAATCTCGTGCTTAATACTTCTTATCATCCCCGAGTTTTTTGACGTTCAACCATACTTGTTCGTCCCGCACCAATTTGTACAATCGACACTGGTCCAATATCAAGAGATTTTGATACCATAGAGCGCACACCTGATAGCGGGAGGGGGAGGAGAGGGAGCGAGAGAGCGAGAGAGAGAGAGAGAGAGAGAAATTTAATGTGCGACCTTTACCTTTGTGTAGTATTTTCGCAGCCCACCATCACACTGCTCTTGTCATATCCCACCCATACGTATATAGCATACGCAACACTTTCTTTTAGAGTTATGCAGTAAACAATTCGTTAGAGGGCGAACGCCAGGCCATAAAAAAATCATTAAACAGTTCGTTACGGCGTCCTCCAAATAATATGCCTGAAATAACCCGCGTACGACCGTTTAGGTTATGTGTGGATTACGTGAAGTGGTGTAAAATACGCGAACGAACAACAGGTTACGAGAAAGTAAATCAACATAACTTTATTAACTTACGAATCTCGCAAGTTTACCAGAAAGACTTGACAATCCTTCGGAAGTACCTCAACTCAATGGGGGCGCGGTGGCGTCGCGGTATCCGGTTCTCGTCAGATCACCGAAGTTAAACAACGTCGTGCGCGGTTAGTAGTTGGATGAATGATCATTTCAGCGACTGATTCGCACTCCCGCGTTGTGTCCTTGGTCAAGGCACTTAACCCCGATTGCCTACATGGGGACACGATGACGCTGTGTACCAAGGCGTACTGCACGTCGATGATGCGCATGTCTTCAACCAATCTAACCCTGCCTGTGCCGCGGCGCAGAGTTCAGAGTTACGATGTTGGAGAGCTGACAGCTGCTCGTCGTTGCTCGGTGGTTCTCTCCTGGTACTCTGGCTTCCTCCACCCGTAAAGCTGTCACGGTCACGATTAGCCATTGTGCATAAGTATATGACCTTAAACACCAATAAATAAATAATAAATAACTCAACTCAAAGGTCGAATTTTTGTATACACATATCAATAGAATGGTTAGCTGTTTCCGTCTAAAAAATAATTTCCGCCAAAATAAATATAAAAAACTAACGTGAGATCTCGCTTAGGCGAGATCGCTCGTTAGTTGTTGATATTTATATATGGAGAAATCCCATTAAAACGTAAAAAACATGACTGGGGTAGTGAAAACAGAGAAGGCGGAAAAGAATCAGAACACCCTTTTCCTATGGGTTACCAATATGCTGTAGAGAGTAACCAACCGGTTATGATATATGGCCGTATGTTTGAAGGCCTGAGTTTATGTGCTCTCGATTGGCAAGTACAGCGGAAGCGAACAATAAGAAAGAATGTATTAGAGATGCATGCAAACAAATCAATTTATATTTTCAAATTGAAATCCTTCCATTAAACAGGTCTATATAAATATACCAGGAGAACAAGAGATATGCAAATACGAAATACAATTCCTAATTTTAGTAACACTAGCGCACGTGGCAAGTATGTCACACCTTTAAACAAACAGTCCTTTTAAACTTCTTGAAAGAAGACAGGGAAGAGGAAGATAAAATCTCGAAAATGGAGAGTGCATGAGAATGGGGCGTATGGTTTTAACCATTCGCGTTTCATACACAAAATGAAGAGGCACGGTAATGATTAGTTTCCAAACATTTAGAACGTTTCTTAGTTTGTCTTTGTCTTATGTTAGTATTGTATAATTCAATTTAATACTAACTTTTGTTTATAGGAAACCAATATCGTTTCCTTTTGCCTATTTGTCTGTTACTTTTGCGACGACGACATTTTTAAAGATAAGGTAGGTAGGTAATTTCGGACACTACAAGTTAAAGCTATTCCGAACGACTCACGCCAATGCAAAGATATAAATTCGTGCATTTCAGTCGCCGTGGGTTGTTCACAATCCACGCGCGGACAGGGATGTGCACGCATAAGTTTACCAGGTATTAAAAATCGTCATCAGCACAATTCTAATTTATGAAGCACTGGGTTGTACCTGGTGCTTTATTAATTAATTTTTTGATGATTACTCCTTTAATTAGTGTTTGGAATCTAATTTTATTGGGTCCGTGGAAATATTGCCTACCCATGGAAAGGGGTCAGCCCACGGCGGTCGTAATGTATATCCATATTATAATAACATAGATTACTGTGGTCACAAAACTGATATTTTTCTTGACCGTGTCGGGTCGCGTCGGGTGGGTCGGGTCATATCAGTAGAGTATTGGCGGGCCGTAAAACACACATGCGTCAAGTGCTCGAGATTTGATAAATAAAATAGTACGAAATCAAGACCGAATCACTAAAAATAATCAAAAATAGCACAATAAATTCGGTGTTCATGCATTTCGTTTCCGATGGGTGAACTTGTACAGTGTTGGGAGAAGAAAAGTCAGTCGCGATCCGATCGCAAGTATCTGCCTGCTTTTGAGATCGCAGTACTGTAGACATGTAATGCATGGCCGACAATCTTCGTCAAAAGAAGCGATTTACTGGAAAGTTAGCTCCCCCTAATTATCAAAAGTTGTCAGTAAATTAACACTGAGGGTATGGGAATGGTCTATAAAAATGGAAATTTAGAAAAGTTACCGAGGTTGGATCATCGATATGGGCACCATTTCACAAGGGGAACACGGTAGCTCAGTGGTAGACTGTTGGACATCTATGCTGGAGGTCCCGAGTTCGATCCCCGTCCTGGACGACCCGCGTTGTGTCCTTGGGCAAGGCAGTTTATCCCAGTTGCCTACATGAGGGCACGATGAGGCCGTGTACCAAGCGTACTGCACGTCGGCGGTGCACATGTCTTCAACCGCTGTAACCCTGCTTGAGAGGAGCTTGAACAGAGTTAGAATGTTGAGGAGCTGACAGTTGCTCGTCGATGCTCAGTCGTTCACTTCGGGTACTCCGGCTTCCTCCATCCGTAAAACTGTCACGGTCACGATTAGCCATTGTGTATACTCATGTGACCATAAACACCAATAAATGAATAAACCATTTCACAAACGTCAGGCCTGTCCCTGTTGAGCTGTAGAACAATACAGAAGCTGGATTTTCCCAATCAGTTTTGACTATTATTCTCTTTTTAACCCTTTACCCAACGTAACGGGCAAAACCGGCCAGCGCTATTCTCAAAAATCGCCAATTAATTTTCAAAATATTTTCATTTTTTGTCTCAAAAACATAGGTTATGACCCCTCGTTGGAACGAGCTCGTCGAGCTCGTTCCAACGAGGGGTCATAACCTATGTTTTTGAGACAAAAAATGAAAAAATTTAGTTATTCAAGAATTTTTTTTGCAAGTGTCGTCTGCTTTTCATGTTAGGTAAAGGGTTAAAACCCAGTACGAATAACTTAAGAAAACTGCGCTTTGACAATCGTTTGACATCCTGCAACTCTTTTCTTTTGATTATTTCAACAGTGTGCGCATGTTGATAAAAATACAGACATTATCCTTTCCATTAACATAAAAGTCTAGGGTGTAGATTTGATTATTGTTTTTCACTGAGAAGAATAAAGGAACACGCAAATTACTGTGAAACACATTCGCTGATCGAAGAGCCAAAGTGGACTGTTACTTAGTTGCTTCTAATTAGCTTACCATAAAAAAGGCTGAGTTCCCTTTTGTGACCTGTAATAAACGAAAACAACAGACATCTCCGAGAGCTGTCTGTTGTTTTCGTTTATTAAAAATAACAAAAGGAAACTACTCTTTATTTTTTACTGAAGTCATAGGTTTTTTCTAAAAAATACATGCTTTTTGATAGGACCTACTTCAACCGTGTAATCATTTTAGGGGAGATAACGTTATCGATAGTCGATTTTCATGACGACATAAGTCAGGGATTGTTTTTATCGATGGCCAATTTTTTATTCAGTGGGCATGTACGAATCATTGCTTTGATGTAGCTGGTACGTTTAATTAGCAACGGCATCCCAGCTCGACTGATGTAATCACACATCTTAACAAGTCAACGATTTTATCGACTGGTCGGTTAGAATAGAAAAAAGAAGATAACTCTTTCGTATTATAGGAGAAACATGAAACATTTGTCGGATCATGACCATCTCATTTTGACTGATCACATACAAGGGAATCGGTATTCTTGAAGGATATTATTAAATTATTCAAGAATAAGAGACACGTGTCTGTGGTCAGTAAGACTTCGGTTCTCGTTTAGATCGATAGTATAAGTTGCATGGCGTGTATCCGGGTGATACATTTCCATACAAGGCGGCGAGAGTTCATATCAGGTGAGATGTGAAGCCGAATCTGATGTGAACACTTAGAGCCTTGTATTGAAATGTATCAGCCACCTGCACGCCGTGTCACATATTTATTGTTTCGAAAGTCTATGTATTTCAAGGGATTCGCGAGAAACACTGAACGACCGGACGTTTAATTTTTAAAATGCGCTACTGACGGCACCACGCAGAGTCATCAACAGTAACTGGTACTGGTAGGTATCCATGGTGACAGTAAAAAATCGTCGCTGTTCGAAGTGCGATATTTGTTTACGAACTAAAACGTATAGCTGCAAGCATATCTGAAATATCCTTACACACATCTACTGTCATTACCACTTGAAAAAGTTTAAAAAAGCACCTTTAAATGTTAAAAAAATCTCTTTTAATCTGTTGAGTAAACTGTAAAGAAAACGTTCGCTTCAGCATAAAAAAATCGATTGAGTCCTAAAGACAACAAAAAACTTTTGGAGCTAGATCTAATATTTTCTGTCCATATGTTAAATATTTAATGTTTTAAATCAATAAACACGGTACTTTGAAATCTTTTTGGTACTTAAATTATCTTATTTTCTTTTAATTCAAATTTTGAAAACTCGAAGCGAGTAGAAATGCATCAAAATAGTAATGTTGGCTACTCAATCGACACCAAATAATATCAGGTGAGTTACCTGATCCAGCGGAGCCCCCTAGATGGTATTCCAGCGTTTTGAATGGACAAACCACCTTTGAGGCATAATAAAGTTTGTTGCAAACTCTGTTCAGTAAATCGGATTTGTATAGCTCTCTTTTTGTGTATTTATTGAGTTTAATGGCACTTTCGACTGTCGGGGTCCCCTCGTGTCGGACAGTTTTGTGGTGAATGAAGACGGAAGCGAAACTTCGTGCTTCGAAACCTCAGACTACCCAACGTACTAACATCGTCCGAGCAGGGGTAGAATTGGTTGAAGGCAAGTGTGCCATCAACGTGCAGTACGCCCTAGTACACAGCGCAAACGTGCCCCCGCGTGGGCATTGAGATTAAGTACCTTTAAATTTCAGTTACTGCTTGTCAGGGCCTTTCGGTTTGATGTTAAATGACCAGTGAGCCACCGTTCGCCATTGTTGCTCTCTAACATTTCTGAAATTGCATAATGAGCGTAAACAATGGGGACACGATCTGGTGATGATTATGTTCCCGGCGGAAACGATTTGGATCTTTACCAACCAACAGACGACACACTCACCACCATCTTTGAAATACCATACTATTTCGTACCACCGACCAGCAAGTATAAGTAGATTTACCGCATGCCCTCACACAGTGAATTAGACGCAGTTATGTGCTGTTTGTTTACCACGTTTTGTGGCGTTTGCGCGCAGGCTACCGTTGATGTAAGGAGATGGCCCTTCTTTCAAAGAGATATGCAGATACTCTTTCAGGCTGTAGTTATATATATCCCAATCAATAATTATATATTTCACCTTCAGAACATCATTATATTAACACAATCAGTGGAACTGCGCAGCTTAATCATAACACTTCAGCCGCGATGAGTCTTCATTCATAAGTCTTTAGTTTACAAACATGTCTGACGGTATTGTAACCTTAATGAAGATTCCGTTTAATCAATTTTCGATTGAGAAATATTTAATTCGTTAATTCAAAGGAAACGAATGTTTATGGTGTTTTTAGATTCAATCCTCGGGAATGTTTTAGTTGGTCTGAAAAGCGAACGGTTGGTCCACTTTTTCGACAAACTGAAATCTTCCAGACGATTGCATGTAAAACATAGGTGATGGACTATTAAAAGGCAGGACTGGCTCCAGGCCACAACATCGTCCAATTTTTGACAGAATTAAGCTGGTGGCTGTGTTCGTTAATTCAGGTTAATTCAAAGAAAATTAATATTTATTGTACTTTTAGTTTCAATCATCTGGCATATTTGAATTGGTCGGAAAAGCGAACCGTTGGGGCATTGTAATATTTAAGATGGTAGGAAAAGCGAACCATTGGTTCACTTTTCCCCCAAATGAAATGTTCCAGACGATTTCATCTAAAACATTGGCGAAGGACCATTCAAGGGCTAGACTGGTTCCAGGCCATAACAGCTTCAAATTCGTGACATAATTAAGCTAGTGGCCGGAGAGTTTGGTTCTGTCTCTCCATCGAGTGAATACAGATGGGTACCAGACTATTTCGTACCATCGAACCACAAGTACAAGTTTATGAACCTGTCAACTGCTTGTGAATGTTTGAGTAATTCATATTTATGTGAAACAATGGTATAACGTGCATCAACCCAATGTTCAGTGCATTTTCGGTAATACTGGAACCGTATAGGACGGGGTTCTCTGACACACTGTAATTTTGTCTACTCTTGGAACCATCTACGATACAGTCGCAGTGGATTGATCATAAGCCACACCTCAGCAGTGATGTCAACACGTGCGTTTACCAGGTAATAAATATCATCATCGGCAAAATTTTAATTAATGAAGCGCCGGGTTGTACCCGGTGCTTCATTAATTAAATTTTTGATGATTATTCCTATAATTAGTGTTTGGAATCTGATATTATTGCATCCGTGGAAATATTGTCCACCCGCGGAATGTGACCTATCAACGGCGACTGTATAGTATGCTATCGCTTGGAATGGATCACAAACAGAATGAGATTTGACTGTTTCTGTTGTTAAAACTGTGCTGGTGATAGCCATTCCCGAAGTTATTTTCGAAATGAAACTCAAAAGAAAATTGAACAAATGTCACGCGAATGCAGTCCAGGAAATGCTTTATATTCTGTACAAACGAGCCGTAACGCAGTCTCCACTATCGTTTCGAAAGGTATTTTTTGAATTTTCCGATTATATTTGCGTTTTTTAGTTCGATTGAATATGGCCAATCTCGTTACTCAGAAAGCTGCAGGATGACTTGCCATTAGACGTCGACAACAAAGAAATGACTGGAATCCAAACTCTCTACGATTCGATTTTTTTCTAATAACCGAGATGATTTCGAATCGAATCAGTGAATATATTCGAAACCGAATGGAATCTCGAACATTCGCTGAACTTTGTTCGTCTAGCCAATTAGGTTTTGACCTCGCTAAGTGTCTGATTTAAAGATTTAGTGAAGTTGTTGTGTAAATGTGAATACTAAATGTAGGACTCGTGGAGTATCGTCTATTTATGACAAGATAAGTAAATTTAATTCCAGAGTGAATGCCATGGAAACTGAGTACAGAGCATAAGGTAATCAACAGGGGAGCATTCCATCAACCGCCCTACAGAAACAACCCATTGTCTCATATCAGTCGACTATAAAATTAATTCTAGTCAAGAGGGAGACAGTGGAAGTGAAAAATAAATTGATAACTGATTGGAATGAATTCCAAATTGTAATAGATACTTCTTCACTTTGGTTTCGATAAAATATGAATTGATATATCGTCTTCTGAGTTCCAATGTGTTCTATGTGCCAGTAGGTACATAGAACACATTGGAACCCAGAGGACGATATATATCGTTGATCAATTTACACATTCCCAGCGGAACGACCATATACGGCAACAGGAATTCATCGTTCTAATTCCATTATTTTAACCCTTTACCTAACCTTAAAAGCAGACGACACTTGCAAAAATAATTCTTGAATAACTAATTTTTTTCATTTTTTGTCTCAAAAACATAGGTTATGACCTCTCGTTGGAACGAGCTCGACGAGCTCGTTCCAACGAGGGGTCATAACCTATGTTTTTGAGACAAAAAATGAAAAAAATAATGAAAATTAATTGGAGATTTTTGAGAATAGCGCTGGCCGGTTTTGGCCGTTACGTTGGGTAAAGGGTTAAATTTGTTGTCCTTCATTAAAACGTTCCAAATACACTCTAAAATCAGTCAGGTTAAAATTAACTCAAAGAAGTGGCTTGAGTGAATATGAACCCAATTGGGTTCATATTCACTCAACCCGGTAGATTTGGGTTGATTTTTAACCCAACTGATTTTATAGTGCAGATGTCAGAAACTCCGTTTCAGAGCCACAAATAAGTTTTTCAAATATTCATTGTTTTAAAAGTCGTCCACTAGTCGTATTTGTTGTTTGTAAATTGGGGGTTAACAGCACTTTCAACAACCTGAACTAATGATGTTTAATGAATGGTTGCTAAGATAGTCTAACTTCATATCTGGACGTGCAACCAAACACCCCAGGCACCGTACTGGTGTTGATCTTGTCCATCCAAACCGTTGGCTACCGAATAGAGATTAATCCATTCGTGGAGGTCGAGATAACTCTCGGTAGGGCGCAGGATAGAGGTCAATGTGTTGTCCCTTCGATTGATGCTCTTAATATATACTTAACACAAATGACTGCTTGTACATGAAGATTATGGTAACAATAAACTAGCTTTGCTAGGCAACTTGGCGAAACGGTTGTGGAGATGTTGCCAGATACAACACTTTAAAATCAGTTGGGCTGAAAATCAACCCAAAATCGACAGAGATGAGTGAATATGAAGCCATGTGGGTTCATATTCACCCAACCTAGTTGATTTGGGATGAGTTTTAACCCTACTGATTTTAGAGTGACCGAACCATCATACCATGGGCGGTGAGTGTGAATTTGATTCATTCCTACTTAACACAGTTGATTTGGGTTGATTATTATCCCAACTGATTTTAGAGTGAACGAACCACCGTAGGTGGCGCTTGTGGCTTGAATGCGATCCAATCAAGACACACTTTAATCAGAGAGTCTAGATTTCGCAAATAAAATACCACAACAGTAAGACAGTAAGACTGCATCACGACCATTCACGAGAACCAAACGATGATAGCATCTCAGATTCAATATTCTCGTATTTCTTTTAGCGACCGGTGGGAAGCTATACCACTGCGTGGAGGAAGTGGACAGAGATTTTCGACCGAATCGCGACCCAGTCGCCATCCATCGAAATACACTGTCCGCTTTTACGATCACACTACTGTACTTTACCTATTTTAATGATCTGAATATTGATCAGCTTACGTGATGTAAAAATTATCGGTATCCACACAAAAAGACTAAATTTTCTTTTTATTATAGGCGTTTCAGAAACAGTTGGTAATTTTTTACCGATAAACCGATGGTATTCACCTTGACTAGGCTTCAAATCGAATCACGAAAAACAACAGGTTGTTGTTGCCCTTTTCCGCATCAATAGTCAGCAGTGATTAGATAAAGATCCCATATACTTCCAGTGGTAAACCTCATAAATGTATCAACTTTTACATATAGTATATGTAGTATAACTACAATAATAATAGTTAATATATTTCATCGTCTAAAAACAACAATGGCATGGATACTCGGTATTGATTTCGTAACGTTATCGATAAGACATGTGGAATTTTCTATATCTCCACTGCAAGGGATACGATTATTATTTTCCCGCAATGTTTTCTGTTGAGCGCATAATAAAACCGGGTATCGGATAAAATTAAGAAAAAAACATTCTCCTTTTCCACAAGACACAACCGTGGTCGGCATGATTGTTCTTTGTTCTTCATGTCAAACCCCAAAATACACCAATCCAAAGGTCCTGTTTTAATTTTGTAACACAGTGAGTCTAGGCAATGTTGTTGTTAATATTATCAACTGACAGGCTTTTAGCCCAGCATATACAATTCTGATTTATCTTACATTGTTGAAATCTTTGAACATCTCTATTGGCATGTTAGCCTTGTCTGCGTACCGGTCCTCTGTCAACAGCCAACGTTATAGCGCACCGGACTGTTCTGGAGTGAAGGACACCGGTGTATTTGGAGTGAACCAAGGGCAGAGTATGTAAAGCTCACAACATGTCTGTGGTAATTAGCTGCCCGTAGGGACCCTGGGAAGTAGAGTACAGCTTGATTACTAGGTGAACAAGTTGTATCTTATTAGCATAACAGAACAAGAAATACAATTTGCTGTCCTGATATAGCCATCGGTGTTGAATGTGACTTAAACACTGTTGAACTGTTCAACTTAATAACTGGGCACACAGGTCAGCTTGAACTAAGGTCGCATTAGATGGACTAATGATTACCACAAATCTGCCATATGACTTCCTATACTTTACCAACGTGAACAAATACCGTTAAAATGCATTAAAGTGAACATTAACCGCTCCAGTCTCAAATATACGAACAAGGGAGCTTAACAAGTCTAATTGGAGAAACTAGTTCTTACCACCAACGGTCCACGTCTTCGTGAAAATGGTCAGCGGCGTCACGATAATGACCAGTTTGGTGAGGAGATGGGAGAGTGAACCTTGTTTGTACAGACTATGATGGCTCAAGACCAGACTCCTAGAATAGTTCAACTGCATCATCATGCCATGATGATGCAGTTGAGATATTCTAGGAGTCTGGTCTCGAAGGCATGCCTTGATGATGTAGTTGGGACATCAGTTGTTCGGGTTTGTCGTTACAAAAACTCATGAATTCCTGGAAATTTATTTTTGATAAATATACAGGTAGCAGTCGTGATGACACTTCTTATTCGTCCTTATGGAGCACAACCCTATTCACAACTGGGCATGCTGCCCCCCCCCCCCCCCCACTCCCCGACTCTGGTACCTCGGCCATCCATCGGATGCTACGGTCCTGCATTGGTATGACCGGCTGTGTGTGTGACATAAGTCCAATTATCAATTTTAGTCTCATAAAAAGGTACATGATTAATGATTACTGGCTGGGGCGAAGCAATATCGTAGACTCCACTTCAGACGAAAATGTGCCGAGTGGAAAACGTCAACCCAACCTCCTTTGACTACCACTCCCTGCCCCTCCTCCCTCCCCCCTGCACGTAGCCGCCGAAGTGAGCTTTCCTGTCACCTCAAGGTACGCCCAATTGTGGCAACTGTATTGGGGTAATCATACGAAATACTAAAGGTGGACGAGTCATGCTCACCTAGACTGTTTTTTAGAACGAAATGTACCTCACACTTTTAGATATTTTATTCCATTATGATGTTTACAGTGTGTGGAATTAACTGTACATAGGAAGGCATTTTATCTGATGAGTGGCGATTGCATGTCAAGAATACCCCTGCATGAATTGCATGTTGTCTTATTTATGCAAGGCTGAAATAACAAAATATTGCCTGAAAGCTTCGGGAACAACTTCAAAATATACCAAAGTCCCTGAATTATAGACACCAGGCAGCTACGTAAATTCACACATTTGTTCCGAGAACTCGTTTTTCTGTGAACCGAATCGCAAATGCCTTCCAGGAGTGCGGAATGCTGTTGAATCCTCAACTCAAGTCTATACCAGATGTACACAGACGTCACGATGCAAGACTGCGTTCGTCAATACAGCACATGTGCCAGCGCGGACAGATAGAAGGACAGCCTCGAGTTCTATCCTATTACGATGACATGAGTACCATATTGACGACCGCATTCACACATTGTGGCGTTCTATGTTTATTACAAGCCTCTATGCCAGAAAATGCATGAATTTAAAAATTCTGTCTCATTTATAGAATTTGACAGTTCTTCGACTGCTTGAAATTTTAACAAAAACAAAACTCAAGCGTGATTGGCAAACACGTGTGAGAGATCGATATGTGAACAGAAATATATAAATGAAAATTGTGTTCACATAGGTTATTTATTCGTATTTGTAAGAAATGAGCTGCCATTATCTGAGAGATATTCGCTTCAAAGTCGGAACTTGATTGTGTGTTATAAAATCACTCCCGAATTTTAGAGAAAGTTTCATTCGCTAAGTTTGGTGGATTTAAACAAAAAACATTTTTCAATTGACATTCGATTTGTCACCGCAGCTTCCTGGTTGATTTAGGTCAGAATTTGGCGTATTCGTTAGCCGATTACGAAAATGACGGAGTTTAGTTCTCATGTTGGATCCATGACGTCAGGTGGAAAAATAGTCCGTCAACGGAAATCCGTATGGAACACGTTTTCCGTGTGGTTTTGTAAATAGGAAACTGATGGAAAAGTCATTGGCGTGTAATAAACTTAATAAAGAAGACGCTAACTAGGGATGCCCGGAATTTGCATTTTTTGCACACCAAAATTTGTTCTCATTTTTTTGCTTTGTTCCAATTCATGAGAGAGTGCCTGTAGGCACTCTCTCATAAAATGTAACAAGCCAAATCTGTACAGATTAAATATCACCTGTAACAGTCCAGTTTGCCATGACTGTGGGTTAGGTCTGGATCTCATCGCTAGCTCATCAACGAACGAACGACGGGAGAGATTATAGTATAGTCGCCGTGGACTGGTTGTAATCCACGCGTGGACAGTGATGTCCACGCATGCGTTTATCAGGTAATAAAAGTCACCATTAGCAAAATATTACCCGATGCTTCATTAATTCAATTTTTGTTGATTATTCCTGTATTTTTTTTTTTTTGGGGGGGGGGGGGCGTATTTTGTTTAATTCAGACATTAAGGTTATGTTAACAGAAGAGCATATTTTTACATATAGTACGTACACATAGTCCAATGAAACAAGCAAAAGCGTCAGTAAACGAAGCTATGTGTAAGTTTACCATTCCCCTGGAACTTCCTGTAAATAGTGTACAGGACCGCATTGCACCAAAGGTGAAGAATATTTCTTGTAGCAGGAGTTTCAGATCGCTAGCTAGGCTCACGGTACACACGGGTTATTTGTTTGGTTGCGGCACTTTTGTTGCAACATAATTTGTCCTCGAGAAAACCATATGATTAAATGCCTGAAACGAAACTAAATCGTCAATTAAGGCCCATCTCTATTTTATCTGATTATTCTTTTTAATGGGATAAGAACAGATGGACATCAATTCAAGATCTGCATAATTCTTTAATTGTTCTGTGATACCCGCATAGGTTCGCTGACTTTTTCTCACTTTGCAAGAATAAATGAATTGTTTTTGTAAACTAACGCATAAAAATCAACGGTGTTATTAAACGGAGAAAAACATCGTTGTATCCAAGGATTACATATTTTTGAGTCATTGGGAACCGAACACTGCATTTTCCATGTAACTGCTCTAGAAAGTTCTGAAGAACAGTTTTAACAATGGATCATTCAAAGAACAAATGAGAAATTGTTTCCTCCGTTTTATTACAGAAGGTACACAATTCCGTTTCCAAAAGTTTACACCTTTTAAGCATTACATTTGTAAAAGCAATTCGGTGACAAATTTTCTACTGTAAGTTTTGCAGATATGTGTCGTCATTATTCCTATAATTAGTGTTTGGAATCAAATATTATTGCGTCCGAGGAATTATTGCCCACCCGTAGAAAGTGACATCTTCCACGGCTGCCACACTGTAGGTATATAAATATTATTAGTTAAAATCCATTCAGTGCCTTTTATTGGCGTTCACGTTGTGGTTGTGGGTTTTATATTTGTATTGGGAATGGCTGGAAGACAGCTCTTGTGGCCATGTAATCCCCTAGCGATGCAAGCTTGTATCTGAAAACAATGTATATTACCCTTAACCGGTTACCTAACATGAAAAGCAGACGACACTTGCAAACAAAATTCTTGAATAACTCATTTTTTAATTTTTTTTTGTCTCAAAAACATAGGTTATGACCCCTCATTGGAACGAGCTCGAAACATAACCTATGTTTTTTGAGACAAAAATGAAAAAAAAATAATGAAAACTAATTGGCGATGTTTGAGAATAGCGATGGCCGGTTTTGGTCGTTAAGTTGGGTAAAGGGTTAAGTATTTTCTACATACTGAATAATATCATTCATTTGTTTATTTAAACTTTGTTGGTGATGGGTAAGTTCTAATCTGCCAATTATTTTGGTAGGGAAACTTGGAAGGCAACAATCCAGGTTCAGCATACACCAAACTCAGCTTTCATTCGTGAACATTTTAGTATTGATTTAGATATGAAACTCAAGGATGCTCCCCAGTTCGAGATGTTCTTTAAAAAATATCTGACTTCTTCGGTAATTTATATATCCTAAACACATTTGGGAAAGTAGGGCGTTAGAAACACATGATGAACCGTGGATCTAGTGTATATCAGCATATACGTTATGGTGATGTTAACCCTTTACCTGGGAGCGTGGTGGCTCAGTGGTAGACTGTTGGACTTCTATGCTAGAGGTCACGAGTTCGATCCTCGTCCGGGACGACCCGCGTTGTATCCTTGGGCACGGCACTTTATCCCGGTTGCCTACATGGGGGCACGATGACGCCGTGTACTATGGCGTACTGCACGCCGATGGTGCAAATGTCTTCAACCGCTGTAACCTTGCTTGAGTGGTTGCTCGTCGATGCTCGGTGGTTCTCCCCGGGTACTCCGGCTTCCTCCACACGTAAAAATTTCACGGTCACGATTAGCCATTGTGCATAAGTATGTGACCTTAAACACCAATAAATTAATAAATAACCCTTTACCTAACATGGAAAGCAGACGACACTTGCAAACAAAATTCTTGAATAACTAAATTTTTGTCATTTTTTATCTAAAAAACCATATGTTATTTCTGGTATAAAAAACATAGCTTATGGCCCTCTTATTGGAACAAGCTTGTCGATCGCATTCCAATAAGGAGCCATAAACTAAGTTTTTCAGATAAATGATAGACTTCGATGCAGTGACAGCTGGCTAGTTGACTGAGCTGGCAACGCAATCACGTTGGTGATGGCTATCCATTTGATTTCGTACGGCTGAGTCGGTCGAGTCAACTTGAAGTGTTGTGCAACTCGTATTTCCAACACAAAGAGCGTATAAAGACCATATCCAACGCGCTGTGTAAAAGAGTCCACATCCGTATAACACTTTGAATTCTAGTTCTTCTTACAAATGTACTGAGCTGGCAAATGCCCCGATATTAAGTAAAGCGCTCTCTTGTAATCGGTCATTAACGTATCTCTCTCATATTTCAGAGTTTCTGAAACTGCCCATCGTATTTGCTTTTAAGTGATTCACAGTGTTAAAAAGTCTAGCTCAAGATTGTTCTTCGAGTGATGACCAATAGACAGCAATTGTCGCTTATGCTCCTTCCTGCTCTATACACTTCACGTTTTCTTTGTTATATAAAATCGTCGTATTCAATTTATGTTGAGTATATATACTGCTAAATAAAATATCTTTCCATCTATCTTGTCTGGATCGAACGGATACTATTATTTAGAAAGTCATTCACCGAAAGGTTCTGTGAGACACGATTCATTATTCGGTTATTTTCTTTGCAATGTATGTCATTAGCTGTGCATAGTAATGTATTGTATCTGATGTGTGATGAATGCATCTCAAGGACACTAGTTTCCGTTGCTTTTATGGATTGACAGAATCAATTCATCTTTGCATTGAAGGTTCTAGATTTACAATACTACGCTTTTGCGCGATGTACATACAGCATTTAACACTATGTACAAAGACATAAGCCTTGTTGAAACTTTTAACACTTTTCCCAAAGCAAATTCCAGTCTGCAGTACAGTGGTCGCAAAAACATTCTCATTCGCGCAGGCGCGTTATCAGGATTCCATAATAAGGGGTGCACCAGCCACAGCCAGTTTTGGTGTGTGTGGGGTGCGGGGATGATATCTGAAAGACCGTTGTGTGGAGATTCGGGGGGGGGGTGGCACCCTTAGTGCTAACTGGGAACACCCCAGGTCGTTGTTCCTCCTCCCACTCCCCTAAAGGAAAGTAGGAGGACAGAACAACGACATGAGGGTCCTAGTTAGCCCCCCCCCCCCCCCCCCCCACACACACACACCACAGAGAAACGTATTGCAAAATTCAGTGCTCTAAGAGGGAATTTGAGGCATTTGTTGCGTATGAAACCACTACATTGGACAGAATTTTAGGGCCTCATGACGGGTGAAACTTAGATTGGGCCAGTGTTTTTGAGGCGGGGGGGGGGGGGGACATTTTAGGGGTGCAAAGTTAAAAGCTACGCCACTGCAGCTTTGCGATCAGATCTTGATCTCGCCACAACACATCTACACCACCGATGATTCGAGATTTCAGAAATAACAAATTACGAAATCAAGAAGTAAAAACGAAAATATCTGATATGCATTGTTTTCATGTTTTTTTGACTGGAGGAGTCTACAGTGCTGTGGGGAGCGAAGCAAACGGAAAATGTAGACAGGATAGCAGGCCATATTATTCTTGACGAGTAGCTCTCTACGATTGTTTAATGAATAGGACAAGTTGGCTTTGGCCTCGTATTGTCTAACGAACAATGCGTGTTCGGCAGACAGTGGTAGAATGAAGTCATTTTGTTATACCTGACGCGTGATTATGGAAATATCCGATTTGAAGAATATAAGGTCCAGGGTGGTCGGCTTTAGATATTATACTAAATGTCAGCTTTTCTTTCACTATAACAACTACACGATTGCAGAATAAGGATATTTAGTATCAGATGATGGGAGGAATGTGTGAGCGGTGCCACTCATAAAACCTCTCGCCGACGGAGTTATGCACGCACTTGAAAACAAAATTCTTCGGGGTAACAACAACTGATCTCAAAATAACTGGATTGCTGAAACGCTCATTTGTCACATGCTGACAAGTATCTCAACTGCCGTATTAAGGGGGAATTGCTATAAATGAACAATGCTTAACAGCAAAGAAAAAGGGAAAACAAAATCTCCAGGGTTTTTAGAATACCAACACCTCGCAATCTTCGATCGCTTCTGAAAGAATATACTTTATTGTTTGTGAAAAATGAATATGATGATAATATGCACATTTTTCATATTTTAGTTATTATTGACAAAAACAACAACAACAAAAAAAAGCAAGTACCGATACTGCAAATTTGATATAGTTTTATTAGTTTTCGCACGAAGTAAACACCGTGGCGTTTGATGGAGCGTAGCAGTTTTCACGACATCAAATGTCATGGCTTGGGAGGAGCTATCACGTTGTCTGACTTGACGCCACCTTAGGAGTGTGTGTGGGGAAAGAAGACTCAGTTGAAATCGTAACAAAGTAAGACGGCCAGGGCTTTGTTCGATGTCAACTGATTCTTCTTTTCCTAATGTCCTGGAATAAGTGGATGTTGAACGCGAGTAATAACAACATTTACTTTTTCATATATTATATTTTCAAGCGTGAAAATAGGTTATAGTTATACACAATTGTGGTCAACGTTTTCCATCTTCTACGGAGCATAAACATAGAAAAATACACAGTATATCAACATATTTTTTATCCTAGGAATTAATTAGGGGGTAACATAGTGGTAGTCAATTGTACGGGTGAAGGAATCTAGAGTAACTGGGGAGAACCAACGTGCAGCCGCGAACAATTGTCAGACTCCCCAACTTATTAACACTGCTAGGTTGAAGTGGGGTGCACCACCGACGCGCAATACACCCTGACAGTGCCGCCACGTGAACATGCGAGTTTAAGTGTCTTGTCCAGGGATACAACGCTGTTACCGTTGGTTAGGATCGATGCGTCGACCGTCCCGTCTAAAGTCTAATTTTCTACCAACTCAGCCAACGTGTTTCCTTTATATCACGAGTAGAAGTGATTACCTCACGATTGCCATGCCTGTTCCACGTTTCGCGATACAATACAGCTATTTGGAAATATTAGATGTCACGTGACTTTTCCGCGTTCTGATTGGTTGAACAGAAACACCCTATTTTCCGATAGTTCGTCAGCGAAATCGCACAGACCTACTATCATTTTTGAAAAAGGAATAGTGCACGGTAATAGTGCACGGTTATAAATAGTAACATTCGAATTCGCTTAGAAAGTTTCCATTGAAGCGTAAATACTTTACAAGACATCTCGTCCCATATACATTATTACATTTAGTTTGGAGAAATAAAAATATGCGTTTCGAAAGTGATGTTTGTAGTAGTGCTGGGGCGGGGAGGGGGTTAATGGAATAATAGTATTGTGTTTCTTGGGGTTTTGGTTCTCTGCCTCTCTATCCCAGAACTATGAGTGGCAGAATTAACTTAGTTTACCTGTTTAAACCCTGAACAATTTTCTTTTCTCTTTGGCTGTGAATAAGAATATTATCTTGCATATATGACCGATGAAGAACCCCCCCCCCCCCCCCACACACACACACACACATACACATCTAATATAATAAATATAGCATGACTTTTCGTTGACTATGCCAAAATAGTGGACCTCGAGGAGAGAATAGTCCCTCCGCTACGCGTCGAGACTATCCTCTCCTCGAGGACCACTATTTTGGCATAGTCAACTCAAAGCCATGCTATATTCATTAAATATACTAGCTGTATACACCACACGAAATATCTGGATGACGCGTAAGAACGTCAGGTAAGAACGCATCGGATTGAACGTTATGCCTCTGAGTAACGTTATGACGTGAATGAAATGCTTCGACTCAAAATAGTGGCAAGTAAGAAAGTTATCAGACCGCCGAAGGTGATATTTTTCTTTCAGCGACCCATGGTGGAGTTTTTCCTGTATTTCACGCGCGCCATCGGTGATCTTGTAAGACAGGAAAATCTCCACCTCGGGACGTTGATTCCAGGCGCCCATACTCAACGCCCCCTGTGTTCTGTCTTGTAAAACAAGCGGCGAAACTTGACGAGTGGTTAAATCAGTTAATAATATGGGTGTGAACAGACAAATTATTTCAATAATATACATTTATTTTATTTATCCCAAAACGTCGTTTAATATCTGAAGGCTACAGGTAAATCAGCATTTACGAGAAAAAATGAGAAACAAAGACTGACATAGTTTTGAACTATGATGGTCTAACGACTGCATTGGTTGTCGACGTCATTATTAGCGCTCAATGACGATAGTGACGTTGCTGCTACTAATACTATAGGTATAAACTTGTCCAGTGTTAACCCTTTATGTAATGAATCGGCCGCATCCGTCCGCGTAATTTACAAATTAGGCAGTTGAAAAAATATATATTTAAAAAAAATCAACAAAACCTCGTCAAGCTCGTCCCAATGAGGGATCACATGATTTGGTATTCTTGAAACCTTTTGGACAATTTAAAAAAAACAAAAGACAAACAATAATTAAAAACTTTCTGTGACGTCATCTATTGTGTATGGTAGCTGTTTAGATACACTAATCACCATTAAGGCATTGGATAGTTAAATATCCAACGCTTGACTGTTGGATAGTTGAATTGAGTCAACCTACCCATTGCAAACAATTGGATATTTCACTTGTCTCACATGATGTGATCGAAATATAGATAGGGACTTCATGAAAAGGCAAAATTAAAGGACACGCAAATTTTATTTCAAAACAATAATTAGCTGGAAGTATACCATATAAACCGAGTCACCTCCAGTGATAATACCACGAACACATGGGTTGGTTGTGAGATTGGCCTGTAAGCACATAACAAATTTGAAAACATTTGAAAAATTAATTTCTATAAATACTTACAAAAAATTTTTTGAATTGAATGTGTTATTTCTTTGGTTTATTTTAAAATTAAGTCCTAACTGTTAAAACGCAGCGGTGACTTAATCGCACAATAAACTAAAAAAATAATACATTTACTGGTGCCATTGATTTGGAAATCATTGTCATTTAGACTGGTATATCTATGACAAGATCGCCTTTTCGGACTCGGACGGACTTGTTTGAATTCTTTGCAGCAGCCACAGAAACTCTCTCATCATTAACGTCACTGTCAGATGTTTTTCGCTTAACCCCCTGTACAACGTCACTAGCAAAATGTTCCTGCTCCACGCCGGTGCGTTTGTAATTCCTCACAGCGTCAGATCTATGGCCAGTCTTTTCGCAAATTATTTGTTCCGGCAACTCGGCTTGATACATACGTGTTGCTGCGGTGGCTCTCAGGGAATGGTTTGTAAAGAAACCATCTATTCCAGCGTTAGCACACAAAGTTTTAACCACTTTTGAAAGAGTATTGATACCGACGCGTGCATCTGCATACCATTGCGTTTCAGTAGGTTTGTTGAGAGAACGCAAATATAGATACACACATCTTCCCTGTTTGGGTCTTAATGAAATATACTTTTCGTACAAGGCTACTACACATCTGTCGGGTTTAAGGGTGTTAGCAAATGCCTTACTTTGCTTCTTTTTGAGCTTTCTGTGATCGATACCACCCATATTGCACTTTGATATATCCTCAGTGTATTCAAGGAATCTCAAGCCACTTTTATGATCAAAGTTAACTTTCAACTGACTGTTTTCGTCCGCACGCAAATTGTAATGTTCTTGGCCACCCCTCAGAGCAAAATTCAATCCAAGAAGATACAATAAAGTGTTTCTGAGTTTATCGGGAGAGTCAGAACCCAAAATCCCTTCATTCCACATTCTCTCCTCATCGTCCACTGTTATGACATTTGCTTGCTGTTTTTCAATTCCAACCCCAGCCCTTGCTAATGACTTCATTTTCTGATCTAGAAGATTCCTAGTGCTGGAGAAGATTTCGTCATCCATTATGGTCACGAATCGTCCGTTCTCGCGAAGATAATGCTGGATGGCAATCAAAATTTCATACAAAGTATTACCACGATACTCGTCCCCGTTCTCCCTACGAACATCAAAAATGAAGGCACCCAAACAATAGTCAAGCATATCACTGTCCATGGATAAAATGTCACCACTAACATGTCTGATATCACGTCTGTTGACTTGGACTTTCTGTCTGTTTTCCATCCAACCCTCAAAAAGCCTTAATGCCCATTGACTTTTGCTTTCAGTTTTTTTGGCAAAGCGAGAATGAGAGAGTACATCTCTGTCCCTATCCGGGATCGGCACAGAGTAATGGGCACTATTCTCTGCATTCTGTGTAATTTGACGTAGGGCTTCATCAGTTGAGCGGATCAACTCAGTGTCAGAAATATCACTAAAAACCTGATTAAAACTGGTATTTAAGTTGAAATTAGGAAGTGTCTCAGTCCCAGATTTCTCTAGCTCCAAAGCATCGCTTAGTATAGCATCTGTGTCATTTCCAGAACCATTGGTTTCAAAAAATTTATTTTGTGTTATAAAAATATCAGATTCCGACTCGTATGCGTTCATCGTGGCAAGTTATTATGTGGACGCTGGTCAGTTAAACGAGGCAAGATATTAATGTGCACTCATTCAACTCAAAATTAATTAACAAGCGTGCGTAATCATTAAAATGTTTCATTCAACTATCCAACTGTTGGATAGTTGAAGCGTTTTAACAGTGAGCGAGGTTCCAAAAAGGGTGAAAGTTTTTAAGTAGGATAAATAACTCGTTGATGTTGGATAGGCCAGAGAAAGTACCCCCGTCTCGGGCCTAACGGCCCTCGACGGGGTACTTTCTCTGACCTATCCAACATCAACTCGTTATTTATCCTCTACTTAACCCTTTACCTAACATGAAAAGCAGACAGCACTTGCAAAATAAATTCTTCAATAACTAATTTTTTGTCTCAAAAACATAGGTTATGACCCCCTCGTTGGATCGAGCTCGACGAGCTTGTTCCAACGAGGGGTCATAACCTATGTTTTTGAGACAAAAAGTTAAAATATATTGAAAATTAATTGGCGATTTTTGAGAATAACGCTGGACGGTTTTGGCCGTTACGTTGGGTAAAGGGTTAAAATAATAAAATTTGATATCCTGTGCTTTGGGCTAAAAAGTTATATCTGTAGGGTAAATTTATTGCCTGAATGAGGGAATAATTCTGAAATTTATCTCTTACTTCTCATCAAAAGAGTAGACGGCGATATCAAATAAATATCCTGTGCAGACAACGTCAATTATGAACATTTGACAGTAAACTGTTTCTTCGGACTATTCTGAAGATAAAATTGCAATACCAGTTCCATTATGGGGTTTCCGATATTCATTCACTACATACAATCCCGCCGATATCTTATACGGATGATTCCCCGTGTGGACCCAGAAAAGTGAGGCAGAACTTGTTTAATGTGGTGAACACGCCCTGTTTTACTGGTAAAATAAGACAAATGTCTGTGGTGGATGTCCTCTAAATGGGTAACATGGGTATAAACGATTGGCTGGACTATATAGTCATGTTGCGGGCTGTCACGATTAGCCACTATGCAGAAACTGACTACCTTAAACATAAATGATTAAACAAATAAATTAACAAAGAAATTAATAAATAAATAAATTAATTAGACAGATGGCGAAACTGGGAGTCGTGAACACGCTACTCCGAACTGATTTATAGCACCCATTGAACTGGGAGGCAGGAGTATTCTGAAATATCGATGGAGTTTTATCCTAAATATGTAATGTAAAAATTAGAAATCCATTATTTTATCTATTACTTGACGAGACACAGGAAATAAGAACTAATTATCTCTTTGTAATTATAAGGTTCACTACAGCTGATCGACAGATGTTTGTGGTTATGTTCATTTCCATTGATTATAAATGCGTGAGGTAAAACCAGGCTGAATGAAGTTGGGGATGGAGGGGGGGGGGGGGGGGCAAATTATTTTTCTGCAACAGAAAAATATTTTCCCCTCGACCCCATTTTAATGGAAGCAGAAAAATGGTGTTTTCCCTCCACTTCCTTAAGTTCCTTTCACCTTATGTTGGACCATGAGTGTGTATCCCCAATCGGGGAGAGTCTAGGGTTATCCCGGGGGACAAAAAATAACTTTCCCTGCCAATTTGGCCACACAGAGTTCACTTTTCCAAGGGCTTAACTAGGGACAATGTGAAGACATATCTTTTGCAAAATGACTCAAGAAGTATCAAGGTGTGGGTACATGCATCAGGAATATATATACATAAAAAACCCCAAGTGGGTTACCGAGATGGCGTATTGAAATCGAGACCTTGTCTCTGGGCATATATTGACGAGCCTTAGGCGAGGTCAAGACTTCAATACACCATCACGGAAACCCACTCGGTGGTAATAATCAATTTATCTCACAATTTTCCTCCCTTTATTGGCTTGTTTTGAAGAGCATTAGAAGTACATGGACCAATTTTGGTATTTTCAGCCATATATGCACGTTAGAGTGACATTTGTTTGGAAAAAGGGGTGGAGTGGCGTGTTCCTGTAATGCGTAATTGAGTAGGATTTCATTTCATAAAATAAACCACTACTGTGATCGCAAAAGCGGTCTTTTTCTGGATTAGATCGCATCCTTGCCACGACACAGTTGCAACAGTAGTTTGAGATTTCGTACACAAAATATTGCCGATCTAAACGACGTGCGGACACAATCGGTTTGGGTCTGGTGGACGTATTCAGTCGAAAGATACGTCAGACTTACACACATACCAATACTGTGCATCCAAAGGTCACAAAAGCTCTGTCATTGCTTCTCAGGTTAACAAATAAGAAGTTCAGCGGCGTGGTCACGGGGTTGGAATGGTGGGGAGTTACTCCCCACAATTTTCCTGAAAAATGTCAACCTAATATACATTCGTGTCAGGAATGCCGAAACTGGGTTGTGTACTGTCACCCTGATATTTTGGGGGTTATTTTTGCTACGCCCCCCCCCCCCCCCCACACACACTCACACATACACACACTTTGTGGGCACTTCGGCCTTGCAAAAATACTCAAGGTGTCTCGGATGGTTCCAGTTGGTTTGAAGAATTAATCTCTTTCCCGGGGAAGACACTGAACCTATGTGGAATACGCAATTTTCACACAGCACAAGGTGAAATGAAGAGAGTGATAGCTGTTTTTGTCCCACCACTTCATTTGGCCCGCATCATCCCTTGATGACGATGTCACGTTTTGGGGGAATAAAATAAATAATTATGTAAATATATGTCCTTTTTCCAAAGGAGATGCGTCATGCATAATGATGAGGGAAAAATGAAACTAATACTTCTTTCGTAATCTTTCAAATAAACATGGACGTGGCGACAGGGGGAGGGGGTGGGGGGCTTCCCCCACCCCACCCCCAATATTGGCCAAAATTTCCTATAGTCGGAAATTCGGAGGGCATGTCATGAGTAGTTGGAAATTCCATCTATCTGGATTTTAGAGCTTCTTTGGTGATGCTGATGTCTCCTTTACTTCCCAAAATACCAACTCAATTTCAAATCGGCAAAAATTCCAACTGTTACCAACTGTTACTATTTACAACTACAGTGTACGCAATATCGAGCTTCATAAGTATGCATGATGTCAATCGGTATTACATTTTTATAGTACGTTTACTTACCCGGAGTTAATTCCATCATTCACAGTTACAAAATGATTAAACATCGAACATTGATCTTTCCTGCAAAAGATCTGATTTAATATTAGGACAGTGTGTTCTAGGCTTGAGCATTTGTGTAGCACATATTTAATTCACAGAATAATACCAAATAATAATAACCTGATAATTCTGTTATAAATGTGTTGGCATTTCAGTTACTAGAATCAATTTTATGCCCCCTTTCATGGCTTCAAATTTTTTTCTCGCCCCCTCCCGGTCCCTCCCTCTAGTTGGGAATTCACTACCCTCACCCCCAATCGGAAACCTTCAGCCACGTCCCTGCAAATAAAACCCGAAAGGAATCGTGATGCAATCTCTAAGTTTTACATTCCGTTTTCCCTTTTTTTCTGCGGATGACGTATCAAGACCGGCTACACGTAGACTTCTCCGATACTACGCTATAATCTTAGTGTTAACCCTTTACCTAAAGAATCGGCCGCATCCGCCCTCGTAATTTACAAATTAAGTAGTTAAAAAAACATATATTTCAAAAAATTTCAACGGAACCATATCATGTGACCCCTCATTGGAACGAACTCGACGAGGTCGTTCCAATGAGGGGGTCACATGATATGGTTCCGTTGAAATTTTTTGAAACATTTGAAAAAACAAATATTAAAATAATAAATTTTGATATCGTCTGTATTGGGTAAAGGGTTAAGGCGTACTGCGCGTCGATGATGCAATTGCCTTCAACCCTTGCGCACTATTCTTATCCGGAGTTAGTACGTTGAGGAGTCTGGCAGTTGCTCGCGGCTCTTCGGTGGTTTTCACCTTGTACTCCGGCTTTCTTCGCCCTCAAACCTCCCGAAACGAGATGACCATAGTTGTCGAAAGTGTCGTTAAACACAAATAAAAAAAAAACAAAAACAAATCACTCCAAAAATAATTACCAGAATTTCGAAGGAGATGCAGACCTACAATGGAATAATAAATAAGGTTCGGTTCTTTCAACGCGGCCTCAGTGATGAATGAACAATGTCATTTTCGATTCGAGATTATGTTCGATTTTGAATACCTCGCTTGATTCGTTCTGACTCACAAATTTCGGTTTCGCTGAGACCTAGCAAAATCTAGTTGACATTTGTTGGGAGGACGTACTGTGATTAAAAAGGCGGACAGAAAATATTTGGGCCGCGATGTCCTCAAACCTCTCAGTCGACTTTCCTTCTCACAACACTGTAATAATTACTCGTCGAAGGAGCCTCGACGATCAGGTCAAATCTCGGATTGCTTGTCTTGATTCAGTATAGTTCTTGCAATATTTTATTTATGTTATTTCGAACTACTGTGATCGCTGTCTGATCATACAAGAGACCACTTTTGCGTTGACAGTGTTGCAAGGTCTGTAGACAGTATGCAGTGCACGTCGTCGAGGAACCCATCCCGTCATACGGGAAGGCTATTCGGCGACGAACGGTAAATAATTTTCAGATAAAATATTTCTATTTTTATCGTTTATGATGTCAGCGTATATGCTTTTGAAGCTCATCGAAACAGGTAGTGATACACATGGAGTGAGTAAGTCTAGAAATTCATTCTTTCTTTGCATGCATCACTTCATTTCGTTTCTAACTGCCTTTCGGAAATAGAGTTTATTCTTCCATTTTAAACACGCCATTATTCTTTCCGAATAAAATATATTGATTTGCATTGTTAGAGCAAACCGTACAGAATGTTGGGGCTTTGTAAAGAGAACTCCTCAAATTATCAATTGAATGTACGTCTTTCAAATGAAGTGCATTAATGCTGAGACATTGTTGTTTTCTAGTTAGAACCACCACACCTCGAAACACCACTTATTTGCGAACATGATGGTCATGTTTAAGAAGATAATTGGAATAACTAAATGGGAATGATTATCAATACTAACATTGAAAATACGTTTTGTAATATAACGATTATGAAGTCATTTGGAAAAAGATGAGTTACCGGTGTGATTTCAGAAAGCTTTCATTTTGTTTCATTTATGTTGTTTCACTTATGGAACACCGCTTCTCCTTTCTTTTCTATTGGCTGGATTCTATGTGGTGAACACTGTTTCCTTATATATATATATATATAAGTGCGCCCGCCACCGCATATGCTGTGTCAACAAGTTATGTTTACTTGGGATTACTGCCTATGTTATAAACTGATTTGAATGGCACTTAATCAGATCTTTGTACAGAACACATCGAGGTGAGTACTAAGGACTTCGCTATAATCTCTTGGGTGCTGATGGAATCGTCAACATCAGTTCGATGGCATCAACGGGAAGAGTCCATATTCATTATTTAGGGGAAGACCAATTAATATTTTCAACTTACAGCCTTGAGGCTACACGTTGAAAATCTTTATTAGTCTACCCATCAAAATCAATGAAACAGTCCTTTACTTTTTACAGTTAGGATATTCATAATCAAATCCCTGACAGAAGGGGCTTTCGTACCCAAGGGTATAGTCACTACACATATCTCAAACGCCAGCAAAATAATAAGGGGTAAAAAGGGTATTTGCCCTTGTGATTTGGAAGAAGATTGTGTCCATTAACTACAGTGTTGAAAACAGGAAACCCCATTGCTCGCCCTTTATAACCCCGGAAGATTATTATTAACTCACTTGTAAATCATCCTTGCAATATTGTTAAATTCAAACATATAAGCATTTTTGAGAAGGTGGTTGGTAGAAGAAGATACATTTAACGTTTTCTCTATTGCCCGCAGAGTTAAAATCCGAGGTCCAATGACACCCCTCGATCTTGTTTTGAACAAGTTAAAAAATCAACTGTGCAGATATGTAATATTTGAAACTCTGAAGCATTTGAAGCAGATTTTGTAGGGATCTCGTGAGAACTCTAAACAGGAACCCACAGAGAGCTTGCAAATCATCCTCACAAAGTTGTAGTGATGTAACAATGAAGCTTCTGAAACACTGGACATGGGAAGAAGTCTTTTTCAGTGTTTTCCCAATTATTCGAGGTGTTACGCTTCAAGGGCCCCACGACGCTCTGCAAATGTGACGCAAGGGTGTTTGACTTCAACAACCGTGCGCAGTATTGTTTTGAAGATGTTATATTCAGGCATGAAAGCTTTTAGCCCCGTGGTATGCGAGATGATTATTACACGTTTTCCCTTAACCACTGTGTTAGCTAGATCCCCTTATTCTGTCCCATAACTAATCCAATCAGGATCATTCTGACCAGTTTAATATACCCTTAAACTGTTTCATTCCAAATATAAGTTTCAATCGCTTTCCAGGTAAGGGAAACATGTCGATTCAAATGTTTTTTATGCTTAGCTTATGTGGGGCCCCACAACGGTGTCGGCTAAGTCTTCGAGCAAAACGTATTACATGTCATTCACGTACATCGGTTTTTGAATTTCATTGAATCCCAACCAGGTTTGAAAATTGAAAAAAATATGGGCGGAGCGGAAAATAAATCTTGCTCCTTCCCAAATATTGCTTCTTGAACTTTCTTAAACAAACTATATTATACCTCTCAAAAGGTACGCCGTTTACTTGCATAAAGGCCATCAGATCAGAGGATCCAGTTACTCAAATCTGCCGATTTTTTAGAAGACTAAAACACCACCTTAACGCAAGATGGGCGCTGGACAACAGACGAGAGACTACCAAAAACAGACAGCAGGTGGTGACGATAGCTCACGCTTACCTTCTGTAAAGTGACATAACGCCAGATATTCGAATAATCACACCCCGCAACAATTCCTCCCAATATCGGTTTCCAAACACTACCCATGGTATAATGATGGTATAGTAGTTTTAGATCGATGGTGCAAAATGAAAGAGAAAAAAAAACAATTGCTGAGAAAATGGAAAAGGCATACTCCACCTGGAAAAGGGTGTATCCTAACCCAAAGTCGTCCCCTCCTCTCCAAAACATGAAGAGAAATGAACTTAGTGGAGACATTTTGCGTATGAGAATCGAGGAATTTCAATTTTACTTATGCATACTGTTATTACTGACAACTTTGTTTTCATTGTGCACGATAATTACATGTTAGGATTTGTATATTCAATCGTAAGCTTTTTGGAATAACGCCATGCAATGAGCAGCAAATACTCACTGAAATAAATCCAGTGTTGCTTGTAAACTATGGATTTTGGCGAAGTTATGTACCAGTAGAAAATAAATTTTACCGAAACATACTTTTGTGTTACAGGCTAGGAAACGCAATGAAACATGCTCACTCCTCTTAACAATAATCCAGTTTAATTTTCTTTAATAACTTCCTATTGCCTTGCGTACGATTGGTCGATGTGAGTTTTTCATACCTCGATAAATAATTTCCCTATAGTGTGAATATTTTTGCTTTGACTCACCCATTTTGACAAATAAATGTTTGTGGGTGTGTTCAACAGTGTAATTAAACTTTAACTCCTGCAGGTGCCCAGTTAGTTAGTATTCACCTGGGTTGTTCACACTATTTTTTTTCTTCGATTTTAGAGACCGAGTGAATTAGCCTATGCAGAAAATAATGAAACTGCCATGTGCACAAACGTTGATGTAACTGCAAAGATATAAACGACAGTGCCTTCGACCGCGTAAAGGTACATTTTAATAAAAGCAAACACTCGGAAATAAAATTATAACAGTTAAAATGAATTATCTGTCGCTTTATTGGAGAATGAATGTGGGATGTGTGTGTTAAGTTTTATTACACATCCATTAAACTTTAAACCCTTGTATTTAACGGAATCGCCGCTATAACATAAATGTTTCTGTATTCAACTGGGGATGTACAAGTCGGAACTTTTTTCCGAGCACGTTTATACTAATTCCTTTACCCGTCGATTCATTAGTTACACTTTGAATAATTTCCAATTTCGTTATGCTATTATTGATCGTCTGTCGCGTAGTGTGGAAATGAAAACGTCTAAAACAAAATAAAGTCGGTTCACAAAAAATGAGTTAACCAAAAATGAGATTTTGTAAAAAAAACGATAATTTCCAACCACAACATTAACCCAGTCCCGTGGCCGTCTCGACTGGGAATCACGTTATATCTAAATTTGTCAACTTTATTTCGGTAAATCTTCAGACATCATGACAAGCTTCGAACTTCTTTTAAAAACGTTTCCCCCAGCTGTTTTGCAAAGAATGCATGTGGGATACTGCTCTCGCGAAATATGACTACGCCATTCCAACTCGATATGTAAAACACCCACTGATTCGAACATACATCATGTTCTGTCTATATACGAAGTGCTAAGCACTTCAAACATCTCAACCGCACATTTCACATTCATACGCCAATAAAACGATAGACAATTCCTTCAATTCTTATATAAAAGTGCCGACATGTACGGCTATTACATGCCCAGTCCGTATCACAGATCAGCATCTGTATTTGGGTGGCGCTTGAACAGTACCTTATACCAGCATAGAGTATATATTATTACAATAAGAGTATCCACTTTTGCTGGTAAGGTAGTAATATAATATCAGGGAACACTCTAAAGGTACAAAATGTCGCATAATCTACAGAACTTTCTCTACAGATATATTGCACATTGGAACACTAACTATAGAATTTCATCCCACTTGAATTCAAATTTCCCAATCAGACAACTTCAAGCGTGACCCCAGTTATAGCAGATATTAGATCTTGGATGGCCGAGAATTTCTTATTACTGAATGCTGACAAAACTAAAATCATCATGTATCCAAATATTTAAAACCTGATCTTAACATTGAAGGCAGTATTGTCTCTCTATCGGCAACGGTACGCAACCTCGAATATTTCATGGCTGGAAACTTGTCGGCAGGAAAACAATGTCTTGCTTGTTTCCAGGGCTTTGTACTATCATCTCCGGAATATCAGTAAAGTGCGGGGCGTGATTAATGAGGCGATGGCTACACAACTTGCCCACGCCTTCATTTCAAGTCGAATAGGCTATTGCAACTTTCTCCTAACCGGATGTAAACAGAGCATCATTGCCAAATTGACACAATACAAAACTGTTCAGCACGAGTAATCACTATGAGCCATCGATGATGCAACATCACATCTATTCTTAAACACCTCCACTGGCTGCCTCCCAGGGAACGAATTGAATTCAAAATACTTACTCTAACTTGGAAATGCTTAAACGGTGTGAGCTCGTCATATCTGACCACTTTGGTTTCACGTTACGAACCCGGGAGACCACTGCGTTCGGGAGCGCCAAACAATCTTGTTCATGTAACGGGTAACCTCGCAACAGATGGTGATCGAGCCTTTTCGGTATCTGCTCGATTTCTTTGGAACCAGCTTCGGCGGGGGCTTACATCAACCCAGAATTTTCTGTCTTTCCGATCGGCTCTCAAAACACATTAGTTCCAGCGGATATTCAATCTTTCAATGAAGGCCGCTGACTGGTGATTCGTCTGCTTGAGACACAGTCAATGAAATTGAAATGTAGAACTTAATTTCTTGTCTTTTTGTAAAGCACAAGAGCTCTATGAGGAATTTCGGCTTTGGCATTGCATATGGCGCCTTATTAACTCACGCACGATACATGGCTCTTTCTTCGACCACCTTAGTGATACCTGCCAGTTTTCTAATAGGCCTGTATGCCTATTGATATTGGGTTCACGACGGATATAGACAACATCAGTACGACGTAGTATCGTGACAATTGAAAAGTGGATTCGATTCCAGATTCGATTCGGTTTTGAACCTTTTGCTTGCTTCGATTCGAAATTCGATTCGAGAGATACATCGTGATTTGCCGGGTCCAAGGGGTGGGGGTAGTGAGGTGGGGGCATCTCCCCACATATCTTTCAAAATATCAATGCTATATATATTTGTGGCTGAATATTTCAAACCTGGTCCATGAATCCTCATCTGGATATTTCTCTGGTCATCTTTCTATAGCTATTCCTACACATCTTGGTACACAAGCCTTCAAAAAGTACTCAAGGTGCCCCAATTGGCATGGCCAGTTAATTTCTTCTCTGGATGACATTGGTCCTTCACCTATGGGGATTACATGACTTGGGGGAGAGAAAGGAATATTTTCTCCAAATATTTTGTCCCACCCCTAATTAATTTCGCTTGACCACGCCCCTGTATCCAGGTCCAGTTATGGGTCTTATAACAGAAATCCGTCAGAAAAGAAAGCTACTCTCTGGAATATTTTGTTTCCATTCTCAACGAGATTGCAGTATGCGGAAGCTGTTAAATATTGAACGGGATACATTTGCTCTTACTATTTTGATGATGAACTATAGCGTTCGGCATCAATTTTAATGGTTTCACCAGTGCACGGAATCGTTATTATTTATCCGTATGTATACTGCAGGGTAATTGCAGATGCCTGCCTGTGCGGAACTTTGCAGCATGTGTTCAGTCCCCTGCCTGTGCTGCAGTGTGGAGTTACGATGTTGTGGGGCTGGCAGCTGCTCGTCGTTGCTCGGTGGTTCTCTCCGGGTACTCCGGCCTCCTCCTCCCGTAAAACTGTCACCGACACGATATGACCTTGGCTGTTAAAGTGTCGTTAAACCCTAATAAATAAATATAGTGTTCAGTTTTACCAAATACGGACGCAAAGTTCAGACGATAACAGATACATTCACAACTACAAGGACCAGCATCATTAAACATTCTAAACTATATTTTCCAGAACCGTATTTTCTATTTATGCCAATAAATGACCAAAATGAATCCTCAGCGTTTCAAAACACGTAAATTGTCACTTTTTTGAAATGCTGATGATTAATATTCGTAGGCAGACAGTACAATTCTCGAAAATACAACTATAAATATTGTATTGTATCGGATCCCGGACTCCAGTGTTTAATGGTTTTAATTACGAGATATGCATATTATATTTACAGTAACATAACCCTTTTGTACACACAAACATCACAACCAGTAAACAAATGCATGGACATGGAGAGATGTGCAAACTTGCAAAGACCTGTTGTAATTAACGACTGTTGTGGAGGGAGTTGGGAACTGATCAGCTTCACGGAGTTCACGATTGTGATGTTATCTCACTGATAACGTGTTGAACAATAAGCTTTAAGCTACGACAGTTAGTTATTTCTGAAAATACCCAAGTCACAGACTTTTGCCTTGAGGCACTTGTAGTACTTAGAATTTAGAAATTATTGTTCAAGGTTTTAAAAAAAAACAATCTTTACAATGGTTTCCGAACCCCAGAGGTCACTGAACATGCTTGAAAAGGAAGTTAAGATTTTCAGCTACTTTTGTCAGGAGGCAAATTGTATTGTAGAAAGAAAAACAAATGGGAAGGGGGCGGGGGAGTCAAGGAATGTTTGTACAGTTGTCGACAGACAGACATAATAGTGCTTGAGGTGTTTAATTATATATTTAACTGGTAGAGTGCTTGAAGCCCAGATTTGGACTTTATTCTGTCTGGCGCGATACGGCAAATTGAAGGCGCCAAAGTTTGTGGATGTGCTTCACGCTATCTTCGAACTGTATTATTTATGCTCCAGACTCACCATCAAATAATCACCGGAAAGTCTGTAACCCAACAATAACCCATGCGGGACATAACTTAATACATGAAATGACTTAAAACACAGATTCGGTTGAAAGGGCTATATACCCTTTTTTATTTATTCAACCATTTGTAACCGAATCAATGAAGACATTAAACTTTATAAACATATTATACTAACATTAAATGAAAGTGTACGTACATAGCCAATGTGCAATACTAAGGTGGCGGACTACAGTGCCGCAACCACAAACATATAATAGAACTGAACTGAAATGCACGTATATGTAGGCAATATGCTCAACCAATATGTAATACGAAGATGTCTGATAGAAATGCCTAAAGTAATTTAAAGGTAGCAGAATTAAATGACACTGCATCTGTAAACGAATTTCTACGGAAAATGAAATCGGGCTGAGAAGAGGGGATAAACTTTGTGGATTCGATTGATACAAACGTCTTGTTCATTGGAAGTCGAAAACAAGGGGACAGAAATTTACTTCTTACGCTTCGAGGCTGAAACTCTTAACTTACCAAATTTTGATTGAATGAAATCCAAGAGATTACATAAGCCGCTGTATCGGGGCATCACGGAACGTCCGTAAACAGCCGAACGGATTCAATGTTATTCGCAGTTGCTAAATATAGCATTTCCTTTGTTCCCCAACCAAAGAGGGGTAAATAATCAGATGTTCACGGACGCCCCCTGAGAGACCCGAGAGCAGCCTCCGTAGATTCCATGCAAGGTATGTAAATACCGCTGCAAATGGACATAGCTACTAATAATTAGGGAGAAAAAATTGTGTCGTCTGTGAGCACAAAACATGATATTTGTATCTCTACATTTTGTCTATGTTGATATGCATTGTTACAAGTTGTAGAAGTGTGCCTGCCTGTACGCACTCTCCCATAAATTGCAACAAGGGAAAAAGCACTTACACAAATGTTCTTAACTGATTGAATGCAAGATTAAATTTAGTGTTAGGGATTTATTTAAGTTGTATTATTTTACACTTCATTTTAGAGTGCCTCTAAACACTCTCCACCAGAACAAAATATTTTCCCCCAAACAAAATGTCAAGCACATCCGCAATATGGTAATGGTTTCTGTTGTGTTATCGGCACTTCTCACATAGCCCAAAGATCGGGTGATTCTGGTACTCTACAAGTCAATTACACTGCCATACCATCACTACAAAACCAAAAGCCCTAACACCAAAGCCTAAACCTATAGTTAGGAGGCACAAAACAAAAACAACTACAACAAAACAAAACAATACAAACAAACAAACAACCCCCACACAAACACACACAAAATAAAAACAACTAAGAACAAAACAAAAATAAAAAAAACAAACGCAACAACAAAGAAACTACATTATTTTGAAATCACAAGCTAATAATTTCCAGAGTTCATTAAACGGGACACGTCCATCAGCGAGTGAGCCCAACAACGAGCAGAAGCTGCAGGCTGCCTTTGAACAGCCGCTGGGTCACATCGCTCTCTGCCTTCTGGAAGCCGAGCGTACTTCACACCGGTATAATAGTATAGTCTGTTGACAGTAAACGGTGGTCAAACATCTGGGAGAGAGTTTCTCAAAATTCAAACATTGAAGCGACGTAAAAACGTCAAAATGGCGATAAATCGAAAAACTAAAAAATAAGAATCTCGTAATTTTTTTTATCTCTACAGCATACTGATATTTCATGAGAATCCATCGTCATTTAATGTGTATTATGTTGACGTCGGTAACGTTATCCTTACATTCGGCAACGAATTTCTAGGTGTGCTTTGTTGGATATGGTAAATCCAAAATGTGAAAGAGGGATGCTTGATACAGAAGTTGATATTATAAACGAGTAAGAAAAAACGTTAAAACTAACGTTGCTTTGGATAAAGTAAGTAATTTGAAAATATTAAAATGGTTTGCACTTGATCACTCAGCAAAGAACAGGATTACGGATTTTGATCGTTTAAATGGTGTAATGAGAGAGTTATACGTCTCGTCGATATTTGACGTTTACAGCTTTTAGTTGATAAAACTTCAATTGACTTGCAAACATCGAACTTGGTGAAAAATCGAAATATTGAAACAAACAGTTATCTCCTAATTTTGTAGCTCTGCAACATACCAACATTTTATGAGAATCTGACGTCATAAAAGTTTACGACGTTAACTTCAATAACGCCATCATTAACTTCGGCCACAACTATTGGAGGTTTTGAGGAGGGAGGCATTACTTCTTTAGTTTTGTTTTTTTATTGGAAATTTTATTTCCAAAATTTCAAACAGATAGGTTTAAAAATAGGCTGGAAATTGAATTATTGCAAAATATTATTAACATATTAACACCCGGCCAATCGAGGGTGCAAATGACAAAAACTAAAAACGGATGGAACAACTTCAGATAACCTGACATTGATGTGTGGAGTTTCAAAGTTGTATCTTTCAGAACTATGGAGCGGCGCGCGTCACCAAATTAGTAGTTTTAATGATAATCTCCAAAAAACAACCTATAATTTGTAGTGACTTTTAAACGTCAAAATGGAGATGAATAAAACAAACCCAGTTTTTCATCATTTAATTGCATCACTTAATTCTACATACTGCACGATCTGGAAATCTGCGAGAACGTTTTCTTTTTCAAATTTCCCGAGTTTGGCACTCGGGAAACTTGAAAAAGAAAATGTTCTCGTTGAATCAAGAATTATTATTTACAATGGCATAGCGGGGCTTTGAACCCACATCGAAAGAGTTTCCTTCGACACAACCGTCTAGGGAAACTGCACTAAACCACGCACACCGCTGGACCACCGCCACATCCTAAAACGGAATGCTAATTAACCAAGGATAGACGAGGCTAATTAAGTTTACCTTGTGTCTGTACTGATCTCGTATATCTTTGGTTTACTAGCATTCCCTTTAATGGCGTGTCGGTGGCTGAGTAGTGTGCACGGTTTAGAATAGTTTCGCTAGGCGGGTGGTGCCGGTGGAAACTCTCTAGGGTTCAAACCCACGCTATGCCGCCCAAAACAGCTATCTCCTAATTTCGTTTAGCTCTACAACATACTAAAATTTCAATTCTACGCATTTTAATTTTTGACACTGTGACACCCTTTAGATGTCCTCTAAGTTCGGCCATAACGTTTGGGAATGTCCCAGGAAGACACTCAGTTTTTGGATATGGTTCTTAATGAAGATTATAGTACCAAAATTTCAGAAAGAAAAGCTAAATTAGCTGGAAATTAAAATCTTAAAAATGTACTCTTTATATCTGACTCATTCCAATCCAAGTCTTAATTGCAGTAAGTAAGAACAGGGTGCATCAAACTCAGATAACTAGAAATTGATGTGCGAAGTTCCAAAGCTGTATCTGTCATAGCTATGGAGCTGCGCGTCTCACAAATCACTGCTATTAAAGGGAAAACGATGAAATTTGAAGTGACGTAAAATCGTCAAATGTGGCGATATCTCGAGAAAGAGAAAAAAATGTGTCTCCTAGTTTTGTACTCTAAAACCTACTAAAATTTCACGAATGACAGACAAAGCTGAATTTTTGGGACTAATGACCCCAGTCCCCCATAATGCCGCTCAGGAGTTGAAAATTTATCAGAATGGCTACACATGTTTAGACGTGGATTTTGACGGAGATGGGATATCCCAAATTTGAAATAGGGGCTTGATACACGAGTTGATATTTAAAGATATTCTTAGCCCTTTACATGACACGAAAGGCAGACGACACTTGCAAAAAAATTCTTGAATAACTCATTTTTTTCATTTTTTTCGTCAAAAACATATGTTATGAACCTCATTGGAACGAGCTCAACAAGCTCGTTCCAAAGAAGGGGCACAACCAATGTTTGTGTGACAAAAAAAGAGAAAAATAATTAAAATTAAATGGTTATTTTTGTGAATACCGCTGGCCGGTTATGACCGTTAGGTTGGGTAAAGGGTTAAAATATCAATAAATTTAAAATCCGCATCGCTCTCATCGTGGACCGGATTTCGGAAAACAAATGGTTGTCCCTCAGATATATTTCATGATTCCGATCATTGTGCCAAATTTCATCAGTGTGCGCAGTATAAAAATAAGTAGGCTCACGATCGCTACGTCAGTTCAACTTCGTTGAATGACTTAAAAAACAGTCCAATCGAGAGCAGCCATGCAGTAGAGGGCTGGAAGGTTTTGATTTTTCAGATTCGATTTAGGTTCGGTTTCGGGAAGAAAACTCGGTTTTGGTTCATTTTTTTAAGTGTTAAGAGCATTTCAAACAACGCCTCAGGTTACTTAACTTTAAAATTCGTACGAAGCCACTTACTATAAAAAAAGCTCTGTCTTTAAGTATCTCCGTTGGGTTCAGCCTAACTTCCCTTTGATGATTCTTAGGTTCGAGGGATCAGTTGTTAAGCCACTCAGTCTTAAACTTAAATTTAGGTAACAACTGAATGAAGTTCATCTAATCTAGTTGTGTTCTCAGAGTCACATCTTCACCCTTACCGACTCTTCCAGTGGAACAAGGGAAACAAGGCGTATTCGCCCCTTTGTGGGATAGACCATGTGACGAGAGTCCATATAGGCCACCAGTCCAGTGCAATCACAGTAAGAAAATTTGATCAATTTATGCTCAAACACAGTAAAACCGTTCGGTCGTTTTTGCTGGGTCTTGCGATACGGTTTTTCGGTTTGCTGCAAACACCGGTGTAAAAGGAATGGAAGTCCGTAGGAACGTTAGTCCCTCTGGACTATTATTCCGCGGAATTATAGTCCTAGGTCTAACATTTCTAGGAATAGTAGTCCGGCGGACTACTATTCCTAGAAATGTTAGACCTAGGACTATAATTCCGCGGAATAATAGTCCAGAGGGACTAACGTTCCTACGGACTTCCATTCTTGTTACACCGGAACCGAACAGAAAAACCGCCGAAGCCTAATGTAGAACATGTAATTTGATTTCCTTCTGTCCATAATGTTGTCCATTGGACCGTCTGCTTATCGGTAAGCGCCGTTGTCTTTACACAGTAAATACATGTACCTTCAGACATAGATGTAGAGAATAATTAACAGTTATCGTTTTTCGACCAGAAATAAATCTTCGGCTGACTCTGAACAGATGTGCCTCGTTTAGGCCTTACTGTGATACGTTTTGAATACACTGCCTTCATTCTCCTCGCATTTCGCATGTATAAACAATGTTGTGCTGCAGTGGCCAGGTAGCTACATGTAGGAAGGCACTTTCCAATCAGGTGTAACAGAACGATGCACCCCACATTGACAGTATCATTTCGCAATATTGGATAGTGAAATTTTTAGATTAATATGGAGTTTCTTAATTAAATTCAGTAAAATCGATCTGAGCCTCGTTAATACCGAGGCTCAGATCGATTTTAGCGAACAAAGGCTCAGAATTGTCATACCAAAATCGTGACGAATTGGATATTTTATATCACATAACGGGTATTTTAACCTTTTACCCAACATTACGTTTAAATCCAGACCAGCGCTTTTCGAACAAACGGTCAACCGAATTTTATTATTTTTAAGTATGTCTCTTTAATTTCATGTCATTGAACTGAGGTCGACGTTACCGTCGAGGTTGATAGGGTAAAGCAGCTTTTCCCCCAGTTTCCGTAAATGCGAAACGAGCAGAACATTCAGGAATGTGTCAGACGTAGTAAGCTACTGTAGTATGCATATAAACTTGACTAGAGATACTCTAACAGTGGATTGCGTTTTCTTACCTTGAGATTTTGTTCTGAACAGTTAATTTTATCTTGCAGTAGTGGATTTGTCAAAAATAGAATTATCTGAACAGGATTGCAGATAAGTGAGGTAACACTGACAAAGACCCCCCAATGGCTGTAAGATTCGATTAAAAGCGTTTATTCGGATAAGCAAACATATCAATTTTCAAACAAATTGGTTGAATCCGCGCATCCACGTATGAATACAGCACCAAGTATTCTCAAGTTAATCTCCATTGCTAATTGTTAGAACCTCTTTCCGAGGCACCCGTGACTTCTCTCGCAGATCTTGTCATTCGGGGCTCTTTAAAAATGCACTTTTACCGAAAAGTTTTCTGGTTCAAAATGTAGACATCTCCTTATTGCATTCTTTCAGATTAGTCTTTCAGAATTTTGTACATTATATGGATTTTAAGTTTAAAATCATTATTGTCAATAGAGGGAGGACAACAGATGGCCACGAAATATCTGTATTAATGCAATTTTAATGTCCTTTAGGCTGTATATTAACATTTTTCCGAACCTCACTACAAAAGCAAAATTGATTCTCTCAATACATCAAGGTACAGTAGTACTGCATACGACTATTATTACTATTTTTTTTTTTTTTTTTTTGGGGGGGGGGGGGGTATATTTTTTATTTCAGATACAACGTAAAACATAGCAATATAAATTTAAAAAGCAAAAGCATTTCTTTACTAAGACATTTAAGTTGCTGGAGTAATGGCACAGTGTACAGAAAATAGATTTTATTTAGTTAATTTCAGCAATGCCATCTTCCGTCCTTAAAAAAGGGTATCGATGTTCTCATGATTATTGAAAAAGGACCCAATAAATTCCATCTGATTTCAATGGAATATGATTTTTTCTTGGGGTTGCAGTGAAGTGACATCAGTTCAAGACTGCGATAATATCTATATTGACCAATGTATCTATGGAACGTAGCCAGGCATTTGCGCACTTTCCAGGAATAAAGAAACTTCGTATATTGGAGTGTACAGAGATCGGATGCATCGTTGAATGTGCTTTGGTCATCTGGACTCCTCAGACCTAAAATGACACCTTTAGGAGGGACTGCGCCTTTCTTCCAATTGTTCTGACAAATTCAACAAAACTGTATTCGGAAAAGAGCTTTCGAAAAACAAGTGCAACATTGTTTTCTTTGCTCCATTACAAAATGCACATAGCTCTGTTTCTGATAATTGACATTTGTGAAGTTTGAAATCAGTATATAGCACTCATTGTCAACTTTTGTATTGTAAACTTTCTAAATATTTATTGTCAGAAACATGGAAAGTGTTTTTGTATATCCATGCCCAGTCTTCCGGTTGCGAATAGATATTCAGAACATCTTTCCATCCTCTGACTTTTTGGTAGTTTTGCAGACAGTGCTAGAAAAATTAGCTAAAAACATTTGCATGTTTTTTTATTCATTTTTAGTTTTTCGATATTATTATTTGAAATTGATTGAAGTCTTAGGTGTTTTATCACCAATTTATCTACTTTCTTGGCCGTGCGTCAATTACACCCTGAAAACTGTAAGGGTGTTTGTATGCCATACTTTGCAGAGAATGTGTCGTAACTCAAGACAGTTATGATTTCACGCAATAAACCGATAACGAAGTAAATTCCCTTTATGCACCAATATTTTTCGAAACATAGTTTGTTTTGTATATTTATGTTGATGTTATAGAAGAGTGTTTGAGCGATAACTTGTTCAGAGGCTGTGGCGGCCGCATTATCTAAATCTGACGAAACCCTCAATACGGTTTTCCAGAACGCATATGTGTGCTCTCCTATCATTGAAAGGCCTTCTTTTCCCAAATATCAAAGTTTGTAACCACCGAAAGCTTCAAAGCCTTCTAAAATAAAAGTTTTCCATGGCGAAATTACACTGGGATCAAGAACTTTTTCTGATACACCGTAGCTTCAGGGCACGGCTATAACTTTTATGTGAGGAGAATAAATGCCACCGTTTTCTATTGTATTGGTTATCACATATCGATTTATTTTGTCGGTTTTATCGGACAACAGGAATCTAAAAAATAGTAACTGAATTTTATTCAACACGTTCTCATCCGGGTCCAGAAGAAACGACAAACAATGTATCAATTGGGGCAGGACAAGTGTTTTATTGCCGATGTTTTACCTATTAGGGATTTTATTGCCGATGTTTTACCTATTAGGGATAAATGTCTTAAGGACCAGACGTTCAACAGTTTTTTTTATTTTCGGCATTTTAATGAGAAAGTTATTTATGACGTAATTCGGACTGGGAAGATTGAATTCAATTCCCGGCATTGTAAAAGAGTTTCCGTGATTTCCGTTTAGGAAAAGTTATAAGTCGTCTGATTATTGGGTGATTAAGTATTCACATTGGTCAATGTTTATCCCTCGAATGTCGGGGCTAAATTTTACCGGTGTTTGAAATCTCAATACTCATTGTGAACAGGTAAGGAGACAAGGAATCGCCTTGTCTAACACCTTGCTGCTAGTCAATTTTTTCTGAATAATGACCATTATTTTGACTGAAGACGTGGATATTTATGTAAAAGGTTTTGAACCATCTTATAATGGTTCTTATTCGAAGTACAGTAAAGAAATCAGTCCTCGAATATTTTGCTTTTCATATTTTTAAAGTCAAAAGTAAGACAGGTTCATTCACAATATATCTAGATTTCATAAACCCATGCTTGGTCTCTGATAGGAGTTTTGGCAATACGTTTTTAATACGATTGGCAATAGCACTGAATTCTGTCTTTACGTCAACATTGATTAGCGATATTGGCCGCCAATGTTTGATATACATTTTGAATTTATTGGGTTTTGGAATACATATGAGAATACCCCCTCTTTGAGTAATTATAAGATTTTGGGTGTTACTACCATGGTTTATGGATTTAATAAGAAACGTGTCTACAGCTTTCCAAAAAAAATTGTAAAGCTCAGTAGTAAAGCCGTATGAACCGGGACTTTTATTTTTCATTGACTTTAGTGCCTGTAAGCATTCATAACTCGAAGGCGGGCGGGGGGGGGGGGGGGGCTTGGGGCGTATGGCGCTCGTCTTTCTCGAGAAAGTTTCGGAAATGCTTATCTGGATTGAAATAGCTATGTTCATTTTCATTTATTTCGTCTGATCGGGGTAATTTTGGGAGTAGAGATTTAAGAGGGTTGTTTATATATTTATCATTATTTATTTAGAGATTTAAAAAAAGCTCTTTGTTCTGCTATGATTTCCTTAACTTCGGTGGTTTCAGATCCATCAGATTTGATTTGCTTGGTGATCAACTTTTCCGTAAAGTGTCTCCTTTCAAGATTGCAAAAATATTTTGTTGGTCTTTCGCTTTCAACTTTCCACCTTTAATAATAATAATTATTATTACTATTGTTATTATTGTTGTTGTTGTTGTTTGCCTACTGTTGTTTTGTGTCTGGGATAGTTGTGGTCTGGATCATTCAAAACACCGTGGTTGAATTTCCAGAATCCTTTCCCTCTTTTGGGAGAAGGTTATACTCACTAGATTGTCATCCGATCTATATCGATGGTCTACACTTACCTTTTCTACTTTTAATTGTAGATCTGAAGATAGAATGAAGTAGTCTAGTCAGGCTATTTTTCCAAGTCTCCTTCAAGTGTAACGACGTTGGTCTGCGTTCTTCATCCTCTGAACATCATGCAAATATAAATTGTCCATGAAATGTGAGATTTTTTCATTAGATCTTATATTTGTGTTAAAAATTAATAGTGTCCATTTCGTAGTTTCTTGGGACATTCCAGTCCACTCCAATCATAATCGACGTACTGGCACTATTTCCTATTTTGGTAAAGAAATTGTTGTAAAATTCGGGATTATCCGCATTTGATCCATACACAACTGCCATTGTAAACGATCTTGTACACCTATACCAATTTTAATAAAATTCCCCAGACTATTGTAGGTTGTGTATATTTTATTAGTGTTCAGCCGATTATCAAAAATGATCGCTGACCGATTACCGGTTATTTGAGCTCACAATCGGCCGATTCCGATGCCGATTCCGATTGTAATACCGTGCACTACAAGACAATTTGAGGTTCGAAAGAACTACCTTAAACTGAACATTTTTCAGTGTTAAGCTTCGGTGACCGGGGTCGCAGAAAATTACCAGTCGCGCACACTTGGGCGGTAAACGTGGCTCTCAGAGCCACGTTTACCGACCAAGTGTGAGCAACTGATAAATTCACTGCGACCTGAATCAATGGAGTACAACCTTCACTTTTCCGGTATGAGCTGGCGATTGCCGCAAGTACGCTCAATTGTAAGCTTTACATGTCGTTCAACTTGGATATCCCGTAAAGGTCCGTCTAGAGAGATTAAGAATACACATTGTGGTTGTTTCTCAACTATATTGAATGGTATCATTGACATCATTTTACATGAACAATTGAACAATTGCAGGAGATAACAAAAGGCGGTTAATGAATCATCACAAAATGCTTGGCAACAATCGGTTCAACCGATGTTTCAGGAGCAGTTGCCGTTGTCATCCCATTGCCCACAATCGGCCGATTGTTGTGGCCGGTTCCGATCATCGGTTGAACACTATATTGTATACGAAGTTTTTTAGGAGAACTGCTATTCCACGACTTGAAACTGAGTGAGAGCAGAACAATGCTTCGTAACTCTATTCGTTTTTTTTCCACAATTGCTCAACCTCTTTACTGGACTGAGTTTCTACACAGAGAGAAATGACTAATTTATCCCTGCAATGTGAGAAAATGTCTCAACGGTTAACTTTGTTGGATGCATGGCCGCGACAGTTTACACTTCCTATTATTATCTTCGCCAGTATGGAATGTTTCGATAGCATGCGATTATTTTAAGCCGGGTAGACAGTGTGTAAATGATTATAGTGTGTTATGAAATATTAAAATGTATTTGGAGTGTTCTGGGAATAGATTTTGATAAAGCAAGCAGTGGTGGCGCCAGGGGGGTGGGTGGGGGGGGGGCTACCCCCCCCCCCCCCCCCCGTCGGAGAGGTCCAGGATTTTTAGGCAGTCCGTCGAAGAGTCTCGTAAACCCGACTTCACGAGAAATTTCCGACAATCGAATGTAGATATCTCGTCTTGTCAGTCTCGAACCCGTGCAGCACTGGAACTTTGATAGAGAAGAGTGATTCTCACGAAATTCCTTAATGTCGTTCGTCAGACTGGCTTTATAGATGAAATATTTCCCGACTTTATTATAATATGTTCACTTTAACCCTTTACCCAAGGTAACGGCCAAAACCGGCCAGCGCTATTCTCAAAAATCGCCAATTAATTTTCATTATTTTTTTCATTTTTTGTCTCAAAAACATAGGTGATGACCCCTCGTTGCAACGAGCTCGTTCCAATGAGGGGGTCATAACCTATGTTTTTGAGACAAAAAATAAAAAAAATAGTTATTCAAGAATTATTTTTGCAAGTGTCGTCTGCTTTTCAGGTTAGGTAAAGGGTTAAATAATCAACAAACATACTCAATTTGCTTCTACGTTGGTTCTCCAATTTATCAATTTTCACCCATTTTCCTTCGTTTGGGAGGTCAAATGTTATAGCCCCCCCCCCCCCCCACCCCCCCTGTCGGAGAGGTCAGCCCCCCTGTCGAGAAATCCCTGGCGCCACCCCTGAAAGCAAGTGACATTCACTGGGTGATTTGCAAAATACTGTACGCATTAGTTGTCTGCTTAGCAAACATCAACAACTGGTGATGTGAGATAATGCAGCCGTACACAATCGTGCATGTCAACATTTTGAATCGGGAAGAAGGATAATTTAATCCAAAATCAATTCATGTGCAGGGAAAACAGATCTTGAATAAGTGGTCACGTGACTGCTGTATTTCCTGTCAGATAAACATTTCCGGTGAAACAAGAAATATAATCGCGGCGCGGAAACTGTTAAGCGGGTAGTTTTCAAAGCTGAGATCGTATTTCATCCGTGCAAGAATTCTAAATTGCTTTTAAAATACGACGGGCTGCAACTGTTTCGTGTTGCTAGTTTCCGCATATTTTTTTACGGGATAATTATAACCGTTCTCTCATTACTCGAGATTGAAGTTGAGATATTTTAAAAGTTCCCTTTAATCTTGTAGTCATTAGAAGAAATCGAAAATTGATACGGAGATTTGTTTTTGACTTTATCTCTTATTTGTCGTTGAGCGATCGATACGATGTCGTGACTATCCGCCTTAATTTGAAACCAAGCGTTGTTTCCGTCTCTTTGTTCTAGGATATAGTTATAATGATGAATTTGCGCTGAAGGATACATATTTCAAAAAGCCCAAACAGAATAAGTGCTTGTAGAATCGTACAGCGGACGCGATCATTTGGAATACAATCTGTTTAAAGTCTGTGGTGAAACAAAATTAGTCTCAACAATAAGGGTATTGCTGAGATACGAGTTGACTTTACGCAAAAAAGCTTTAACCCTTTTACCCAACGAATCGGCCACATCCGCCCGCGCAATATGCAAAGTCAGCAGTTGAAAAAATATTATTTTTCAAAAATATTCAACAAAACCATATCATGTGACCCCTCGTTGGAACGAGCTCGTCGAGCTCGTTCCAACGAGGGGACACATGATATGGTTTTGTTGAAATTTTTTGAAAAATTTGAAAAAATGATATTTAAAATAATAAATTTTGATATCGTCTGCGTTGGGTAAAAGATTAATCAATGTCAGTTTTTACTGAAAGATGTATACTGCCATAGGAACTAGATTGTATTCAGTTTAGGTGGTGTTGTACGTGTTTTTTTATGAAAGTAGGATAATTAAATAGACTTTTGAAGTTCAGGAATGTATTTTTTTCATTATCAGTGAAAAAAAATCAAGTTTTCTTCCAAGAAATACAGAATGCGCAGGAACTTGTATTTGTTACGAATTCAAGTAGTCACCAGCTTCAAAAGAATACAGAAAAAAAAATCCGACTGTCGGATGTTCAGTTTGGCATCATTTCTTACATCGTACACGAGTAACTGCGTGTGTTCATATGCACGTGTACATTACAGCCGACATGGACTGATAACTTTCCACGGATGGGCAATATTTCCACAGACACTATAATATTAGATTCCAAACACTAATGATAGGAATAATCATCAAATATTTAATTAATGAAGCACCGGTGCTTCATTAATTAAAATTTTGCTGATGATGATTTTATTACCTGGTAAACGCATGCGTGGACATCGCTGCTCACGCGGGGATTACGACCAGTTCACGGCGACTGAGCTGTAAGCTGTTTTCTTATAGCGGTAGATATACCCGATTACAAGCCGCACATATTCGAAAGTAAGACAGCCGTTCGTTTTATTAAGTGAACCTTTCTTTGGTAACCAATTTGCAAAAGCCTTTAAGAAAGACAAGGGAATACTGATATATTCAAGCACGTGAATGCCAAGATAAGATACCAAGAATACGTCATGCTGCATACCTACAAATTTACTTTCATCTTACTGTTGATGTTTTGTGATGTTGGAAAGGGCACAGGAAGCCATTTCCAACCGTTTGTTATTAAATCCACAACGCCAAGAAACACTAAGCTTATTGGCGTATTAGATAGACCATGGTTGTGGAAAGGTTACAAAACTATTACCAAGAATAATTCGGTAAGACTCCAATGGCCGATGTCTAAGGTCAATTGGGATAGGTGAGCGAAAGAATGGTTGCCCCTTTTTTATTATAGGTGGACGATATGCAAACGAAATAATGGTTTGTGTAATCTGCAGAGGCAAACAAGGCACGACCACTTCGAGAACTCAAATCATTCTGCACCTTCATGTGATCTGAAGGTAATCTTGAAATATTTGTATCTGTCTACATTTCTGTTTCTGACTCCCTTACGTTTACGCCTATGAGAAATATCTCTAAATTTACGTTGATACTATCGGGATTTGAATATCTGGTAAACGCATTATCGACTCGATAAAACAAGGAAACCAAGAAATAAGAGGTAATATTCTTGACTTACCACATAATCACTATCAAAATAGGTCATTACGGAAATATCTTTCACAACATGTCCAATAAACGTGTGGCGTCAGAAGACAACGTCGACGTCGTAACATTGAGTGAACTTGTTTATGGAGTAAACTAATTTTCACTTATATTTCTATTAACTGTTTACAGGTTACGAATAGCAGACGAGAGCTGGAAAAATAAACATTCCCCGAAGCACACTAAGAAGTTTAATTTTAATGCACACATAGCTTATAACGCCTCATTGGAACGATCTCGACGAGCTAGTTCCAATGAGGAGTCATAAGCTATGTTTTCGAGAGGACAATTAAAAATTAATAAAATTTGATGGCCGATTTTTGTGTACATCGCTGGCTAGTTTTGGTCGTTAAGTTAGGTAAAAGGCTATATTGCACATAATGTGAAAAAAAAGAAGAATCACAATTTCGTCAGGATATGACATGGAATTTTTTAACCTCGTTTACAACAATCGATCTGAGCCAGGCAAATATGATCTAATTACCAAAAGGCACTTGCCTGCAACTCTTGGACTCTGTAAATTTATTTATTCAGTTCATTCTTATTAATACTGTTCAGCTTACCGGTTTATTGTTCAATATTTACCTTGCGCGTGTATTACAAACCACGTAAAATTATGTGTTTAAGGGCTAATTGTTTGTGAACATTGCATTGGCGCAGCACCGTCTACTTCTTTTTAGTTGAGAATGACAAAAAAAGGCGACACTCATTAATTAGCCCATCTCCTATTTGGAAAATAAAGCCGCCACTGCCCCAAATGTTATTTTGGGGCAAGACGACATGAAGACGTTACTCGCAGAAAAAATGTTCTCGAATAACTATAAATTTGTTTGCTTCCAAAACATTACTCACGACCCCTTACTAGAACGAGCTGGACAGGCCCCTTATAATGTGAGGGTCATAAACTATGTTTTGGAGACAACAAATGGAAAACTAGAGAAACTGGAATGACGACACATGTGAATAGTTTTGAAGGAAAATGGCTATTACGCAGGGTAAATGATTGACTGCTAACTTTTTTGGAGGTTAACGACCCATTCAAAAGTCGGGGTCATATCGTATCGGACAGCTTAACGGGTGGAGGGAACCACAATACCCACAAAGAAGCACCGAGCTGCGCCGACTAACTGTCGGACTATCCAACAACCTAATCCGGTATGAGCTGAGTGAGCATCGGTTGAAGGCAAATGTTTCGTCGCCGTGTTCTGCAGTACAGCCGCCGTGGATTAGTCGTAATACACACGCGGGCAGTGATGTCCACGCATGCGTTTACCAGGTAACAAAATTATCAGCAGCAAAATTTTAATTAATGAAGCTCCGGGTTGTATTGGTGCTTCATTAATTAAATTTTAGATCATTGTTCCTATAATTAGTGCTTGGAATCTAATATTACTGGGTCCGTGGAAATATTGCCCACCCGCGGAAAGCAACCAGTCCACTGCAGCTGTACTGTACTGTTCGTATGAGTACATATACCCTGTAAGTCTTTCTACAGGCTAAAAACTAAAGTGTTCAAATCTACACTTGACGTGCTGTATTTAACACTTACTAAGTGCTGAAATAGCACTTTGTTCAAGTGGAAATATCCCAGTACTTGACAGGTGTTACTATAATACCACTTGACAAGTGTAATGTCGCGACACTCTAAAGGAAACAACGCAGATGACGCAGATCAGGCTCGAACTCTCGAGCCTGATCCGCGTCATCTGCGTTGTGTCCTTTTACTTATGTACCCACCAAGCGCAAATGAAATTATAGACGATTCTGGAAGAACCACCAATGCTGGACACATGGGAAGTGCCATCCATTCAAGTTTAAGATGTCTGACGATTGTAATGTCTAAGTGCTTAAAGCATTGCACTTTGAGTGTTAAAATCAAACCCTAAGAGTTAGAATGGGTTTAACACCTTGAAAGTGTCAGTTTTAACACTTTAGTTTTTAGTGTGTATTAGAATGTCCAAAATATCCGTCGAACAGAATATGATTCGCTAGGAATATAATGGGGATGGGAGAAAGAAGGATGTGTGGATATTTGGAGATACAAAGGAGAGGATTAGTATGCTTATCGGAAAGACTGGGAAGAATGAGGTACGGCGTGTCATCAAACAGTTCGTTTCATTAAACAAGGCATTCTCGCCTGAGAACCTCGACAAATCAGCTGCCGGCCATTATTAACTCCACCGTTCTCCCACATAGTCAATTGGGATGAAGTATCTTGCCCAAGGATGCGGGTCTGGATTGAACCTTTCGATCTTATGTCTAATTTCCTAACCAGTGCGCCGCCGCGTTCCCAAGGTAAAGTGTTGCCTTCTCATTCATGGAGATGCAGCAGAAGCTATTGCCGTAAAGGCTGGCTTTGTACAGGTGTCACTTCTCAGTTTTAATTTATAGTCTGCGAGTACTGCCTTCGAATTTGCGAATATACACTGAAAACAGCAAGTTATTAATTCAATTCATCAGAAATTAATGTCAAAACGGTAGCACCCGAGCATGAAATGCGCTGGAACCAGAGGAAGAGAGCATAAAGTTATTTCCCTCATAGAAGATAAATGAAATTTGCTCATTACAAAATCACATTTTTCTCAACTTGAATTCAATGACACGCTCACAATTATACTTCGTGTTCACATTTGTATGGAGAAAATGCTTTTTTTTAAACTGCTTCCTTGCATTTACCATAACCGTGACTGTATCAGCAGAATCCGCGAATTGTTTGCAGCTGAAGATGATGACAGGTTTAACCCGCTTACCTAGCAATATTAGTAGACGACATTTGGCAAAGAAAACTCTTAAATAATTCGAAAACATAGCTTAACCCTCTGAACCCGAGCGGCCGCTTTTCCCGCCAGGAATATGATACGCCATATATAGGATGGCTGTTAAGTAAATGTGTGGGGTAGACCAAACAATATTTTAACATGCAGCCCTGCGACTGCACGTTAAAATATTGATTATTCTACCCCAAACAATGCATATGGACTCTTCTAATTGCTGCCATTGAACTGGCATGGAAGATACCACTAGAGTTCAAAGGGCTAAGTCGCTTTTATTAGAACAAACTTTTTCAAATGATGCGTCATAAGCTACGTATTGGAGGCACGGATGAAACAAAAAAGCGAAATCCAATTTGTTTGTGAATAGCGCTGGTTGTATATGCCAGTTACGTTAGGTAACTGGTTGAAAATGCTGTTTCCAACGACGTCCAAAATAACAACAAAAGCTAGTCAGTGCTGTCCACAAAAATTGCCAGCGAAATTTTATTATTATTGTCTATTTTTGCCTCCAAACCATAGCTTATGACTCCTGGCTGAAACGAACTCGTCGAGCTCGTTCCAACGAGGGCTCAAAAGTTATTTTTCGAGACAAAAAGGAAAATATTTAGTTATTCAGGAAATTTCGGCTGCTGTTTGGATTAGGTAAACAGTTTAAAAAAATGAGAGGCGATTAATTCAATTCTACTTCCAAAAACAACTCACTCACAATGTTACCAAGTCGACGTTGACTTATGATGTAATTCAGGTATTACACGTAATGAGCTGCTTGATGGTGATAATGTAATAACAAGCATTCTCAAAACTCCAAGAACCTCGAGAGAAAACTGGTTAGTATCAGCACAGTTTTTCTTCGCTTCATTACTTGGAGTAGCAAATTTCAGCGACGTGAGGTGTAAATATGGTTGGGGATTTTTTCTAAACTCATACTTGCTTTACAGTATAACTTCTTTGTGCTCAGTAACAAATATATATAATTCCATGTTCAGCTGATAATTTGTATATGTAGGAAATAAATATGGTATTTTCTATAAATACACTCGTGATCATATGTAAATAAACAAAGCCACATGCCATTCATTTCACACACGAGATGAAGTTTCTCGAAGAATTAAACCTTTACGTACACAATTTAAACTCAGTCTTTATGTTGAAAGAAAAGCTGGCGGTTGCTTTTAAATGAAGTCAGTGAGATATCGGAAAAGTATGCCATGTTATATTCTTTGCACTTTACATGTATTTGAAGTCGAATTGGAAATGAGAAGATAAAAACGCAAATGCTGTAGTCACAAGCACCCCTGCCCATCCCTGCCCATCCCCACCTGAACACGTTTTTGATCAGTTTGAGAACATCAGTTCACTGAAAATATACGTATGTACATTATTAATGTCGAGAAGTTAACTGAAACTCGCGAGGGGAAATAACTTGAAAGGGACATACATGATGTAAATAAAAGTGAGAAGTTTTCCCTAGTTCTTCGTCACAAGAGGATTTGCTGAATACCGGTGAAGGATTGATTCTCGTTGGTGTTGGGAGTGTCAAAAGATTGAATGGGCTATTAACCAATGTGCGAAAAGCAAACCGAACCAAGAATAACGAAAATAGCCTGAGATATTGACAATTTTTGCGCTTCTTTTTTCGATAGGTGAGATTCTACATTTTTATGGGTAGGAAAGGGGACTGAGATTGTCGACCAGAACGCAGCCATTGTTGTACAGTACGGCCGCCGTGGACTGGTCACTTTCCACGGGTAGGCAATATTCCCACGGACGCAATAATATTAGATTCCAAACATTAATTATTAGGAACAATGATCAAACGTTTAATACCGATGATGATTTGTTTTACCTAGTAAACGCATGCGTGGACACCATTGCCCACGCGTGAATTGTGATTTGACCACGGCGACTGTACAGTAATTACAGTACTGAAAATGTCCACCGGCATGACGACTGTGTGCTAAATCTTCATGTACGTTCTGGATGTAAATATAGACACCTTTGAAACTACCAATGTTTTATTTATTCTGTTTATTAGCAACCTCCACTCCACCCCAGATCACCCCGTGTTATGTCCCGTGTTCACACTGGTCCGATTTTTTTGTGCCAAGTGGAATTTTTGTCCTGTGCCAAATGAGTTTTTGGTACCAAATGAAAAACTTTAGTTCCAAATTGAATCTGATCGTAAATAAAAACAAATTAACCATCGTCCCTTCAGTGCACAAGGCGCCATCTGCAATGCTAAGGCATGGCAGACGGCGCCTTGTTTCACTGAAGGGACGATATTTTAATTTAGTGTTACCTGTCTCTTTAAAGTATTTTAATTACAAAAGATGATAAATAATAAAAATATAGATAAAAAGTAATAGGCTTTTAAAATAATTTCATGACTGTTATTTACTCTCTGTTTATTCACCCCAAATACATTATCTTCCAAGATATAAACAAAGATTAAGTAAGATTAAAAAGTGACTGAGAAATGTTTTGATAAGACTCAGATTAAATTGATAAACTGTTAACAAACAAAGAACTATGATAAAACTCAGCTGTTACCGATACATTAACTGACAGTCGTGAATTCTGTCTCGTCTCTATCGTGAGAGAGCGATTTTATCGAAAATGACGCACGGAAATAATAAACCACAAGTCTTTGAGACCTACCAAAATTATATTTTGTTCCCAAACATTTGGGTGCCAAATGCTATATTTTTGGTGCCAAACGAAATATGTTGGAGCAGTTGGCACCTTTGACACTAGGTACCATGAACACTGGTTATGTTGAGAGTTAAACGACTGTAATCAAATTCCAATCGGCCGAACATTAAGATACACGCTATCCAAATCAGTCTACCTTGGTGAATATTATCTTGGCTGAAGTGTTTCTTGATGAGATTTATCGTGAAATAGTGTAACTGGATAGAATGAATCTCAGTACAATATGGCAATTATTGCACGATGTTGGGAGCCATATGTCGGGTTGTGAACGGGCCAGTAAACCATTCGCTTCGGTTAACATGGATAATACGGGCCGACAGGTGAGGAAATGAACTGCCGCAGTCGATTTTCCTGCAACTAGTAATTCTCTGGGGTATCAAGAGTGATGGGTGACTGATTACTAAAATGCGTGATACACTTGGGAATTGGTTTCTTTCATAGTGCAACTTGGACCGTGGTAATTCCTTAGCTGGAGGGTCGGACATGTGATTCCATGGTCTTGAGTAAGAATATGATCCAGCAGCAGTAAGCATTCCTAAACATCCGTTGGAGGGGATAAAGCTATTCAGTCTGTGGGATTTTATGGTGGATTATAGATTAATGCCTCTGAGCAGCACTCACCGTGAACAAAGCCCCCCCCCCCCCCCCCCCCACTCCACCCACCACCGGTTTACAAAATGGAAAAATAAGACAAGGAAAGGGACAAACGGACGCAAATGGCAACTACAATTGTTGGCCAGGAGCCAATACTATAAAACTTTTACAATTGTATTTTCTATAATTGTATTTTATACCTATTAATATAACTGACTAAAATTAATCATTGGCATTTTAAAAGATATGCCACATCTTTTAAAATGCTAGTGGTTCGTTCCAACCCATTTACAGACATAACTAGAAAATACAATTTCAGAAACTACAAGTGTAAAAGTTTTATTGTATTGGCCCAGGTGATAAAAGTATGAACTCCCCAGAACATTTATCTTCCATATATCATTGGGTTGAAAAAGTGTCGCCCCGATTCGTGAAGTGAAAGTGAAAGTGAGATGAGGTGACAAAATGCTAATAATTGGAGTCGACGTTCAAGGCAAGCAGCGTCAAAATCCAATGCAAGAATATATTTCAGAATAAGTGAGAAGAGCGACTTCAGTCGGATGCTTTCAAGCTCTCAAACCACCTGTCGAATTTTGTAAGGTAATCGACGCCGTTAAGTCATGGAACCAGTCTAGCCTTTGTATTGCCCATCTCCTTGTTTAGATTCACTTGTCTGCGTTTCCCTTTTCCGAGCAACTGAACTAATTCAGAAGATCGAATGTAAAAAAATATCGTAAACGTTCATTTTCTTTAAGCAAGAAGTGATCCACAATCGAGACTTGATTTGGCAGAATTTTTTATGACTTTACCAATGCTATCAGATATGTTTGTTTAGGTCTAAAAATTAAAAATCTGTTTCTCATGTCCTCTCGCATGACACTTTTGGCCGTCAAATGCTCCCTTTTTGTAACCAATGCAAAATTAAATAAATAAAAATTAAATGGTTTGTGTCTGATATTTTAAAAGTTAATTAAATTAATAAATTTGTCCCTTGAGCGCTCAAGGGACAAAATACACGAAATACACCACCAACCATGCTATTCTGTAGTTTTTGAGGCCTGAAACATAAAACACACCAAGTACATGAAATTTTGATGTCAAAGAAATAATTACAAAAATAAAAAAATAAACTAAAATGCCGCCCTACCACATGTAACTTTTCACTAAATGACCCGAGAAACAGAAGATCTACTTTGTGGGGCGTCTTTTAACAAAGATGAATGGATACACGTAACATCAGTAGTTCTATGGTTACGCCGAGTTATTATTTGTAATGTCATTCCTGGTTAATCATTTACCAGGAATAACAAGCAGTATACCATCACAAAAATGGCATGCATATAACTATCAAATCATTCCAATGTGTGCGCGGACTCCGGGAGCCGCTATGCCAGATAGTCCACAATGATTCTCATCTAGCAAAATGCATAAAAAGCTGTTGGCTGGAAAATTGAAAATGTCTCAATAAAACCGTTTGTGTTCCGCGCTGCACGACAAACAATTCAGGCATCCCCAGTCCTGTCTCACCAACATTGTCATGCGAATTGCAAAACCTCTATTTCCGGTGCATACTCCGTGTAGTTTTGTATCCCTAGAAATTATTCCAAGGAAATCCAGCGACATTTCTAACGACAACAAAATCAAAACAATGATAGATCAGTAAACGACAAGAAGCGTAAACGCGCGTTCCTGACCGAAGAGTCGCATAATGGTGAGAAACGTCGACCATATCGCTTAATCGTTGCTCCAATTGTCAATCTACCCCATGTTTCGAAATTTCGAATCTAAAAATCGAAACTTCGCGGTGATTTCGAATCGAATCGAACACTCGAAGCTTCTGAGGGTCCTATTTGTATCTGTATTTTATTTCTGGTTGGGCAACTGTATGATGCGTTTTTTTTAATTTGTTCCTTATTTCTCTTTATACGTGCTGTTTCTAAGTGTAATGCGTCTCCTGTCAATCTTTCACCATTCGAAACGATATTACATTCCAAAGTGCCGGGAGAACTCCAATCATCAACAACAAAATCAACAGTGCCCCATAATTTCACTGACAGCCAATTGTGATTTTCACAGGATTTCCCCTTCAATTTACTCAAGATTAAGAATATTTAAAAAGGTCCACAAAACAAAGATAAAAGCTTAACAATAATTAACCCTTTACCCAACGTAACGGCCAAAACCGGCCAGCGCTATTCTCAAAAATCGCCAATTAATTTTCACTATTTTTTTCATTTTTTGATTCAAAAACATAGGTTATGACCCCTCGTTGGAACGAGCTCGTCGAGCTCGTTCCAACGAGGGGTCATAACCTATGTTTTTGAGACAAAAAATGAAAAAAATTAGTTATTCAAGATTTTTTTTTGCAAGTGTCGTCTGCTTTTCACGTTAGGTAAAGGGTTAAATCATACAAAAGCAACCTCAAAACTTGCTCTTTGATCAAATGGAATTATAAAAGTATTTAAATATCTTAATACAGAAGAGACTCTTTCTGTCCAATCAAAGGAGAACCGATGCGAATTTGATGACACTGAGTGGTGTATGTATGTCTTACTTTCATTTGAAACCTTTTGAGGAAATGTCATAAAAGCTTTCATAAAAAATCTCATTACCATGTCAAAGTTTTCTTCGTTAAAAGAAAGACATTTTACACAATTGAAAAGATAAGAATATTAAGGTATTATACCGTTTCTGTGTGTCTTTTGTGCGATGTTTTTACAATCCCACACACTATTCAAAGATATTGTCTTTCATGTATTCAGATATAATATTAGGGGACATCAGAAATTCTACTGCAAACGTGCAGGAAAATAATTAACATTGTCCTTCCGTCTTGTAGCTTTATGGTTTTAGATGAGCAATTTGTCATTAAACCCCTTCGGTGCGAATAACCACATTATGTTCAAAGAGAACTGTACAGTGTATATAGATGTAATGGCTGCGCAGAAAATTCGTTGGATAAAGTAATCAGTATTTTCAAAGTGCAGCCCAAGCCTTTACCATGAAAATAAAAATTGGCCTACACCCAAACATTAAATATGGACTCTATTCCAATTCATGCCTATGAACTGACGTTGAAAATAAATCGGGATGAGAGGGCTTATTTTGAAATGTGGATGATTGTGGTGGGACGCGTGGTGGAATGATGCTTCTGTGTGCCGGGGTATTGTACGAGTGAGTGTATTCTCAAATATTTTTGTTATCCGAGATAACTTGTCTAGGAAATTAGCTTTCCCTTCTTTACTTGACATATGGTGTGGATTGAACAAAAAGCATCTTCCTGCCAGCTGTTAACACGAGAGAGAGAGAGAGAGAGAGAGAGAGAGAGAGAGAGAGAGAGAACCGGATATATCCCTTGTTGGAGTGCGTAAATGTTTCAAGGATTATGCATAGATTCACCAACATTTTGTTCTCTAATGATAAAATCTGACTGAACAACTGCAGTAATATAATGCTCGTGCACAAATAGAAATCTACGCGACCTGCGTGAGGGTTACCAAAATGTTTCGAACCAGTAAGCTAATCTCTTTCGATGTTTATAGACAACAGAAAAGCAATGTAATCTTCGTTTGACTTGACAATATTTTCTTTCCAAAAGTGTCTTAAGTACAAAACAGATATTACCCCACATCAACAAAGATTATGAATTGGAAAATTGATCCAGCAGCAAGCTGATGTAATCTGTAAGCAATGTAATGTTGCATGTTCATACTGGAGTGTGGACGTTTTTTACAAACACTGTTAAAAGCAGAGATGTAATTTCCAATTGAAAATGGGTCAGGGAGCCTGTTCAACAGTATTAAGACCTTCCGACAGTGAGCTCCTGAATAGTATCGGACTGATTTATTTATTTTATTAAGGTTTAACGCCACCTTAACTGCCAAGATCATATCGTGTCGGTGACAGTTTTACGGGTGGAGGAAGCCGGACTACCCGGAGAGACCCACCCAACAACGACGAGTAGCTATCAGCTCCCCAACATCGTAACTCCGAACTGCAGCAGAGGCAGGGTTAGATCGGTTGCAGACATGCGCACCATCGACGTGCAATACACCTTAGTGCATGGTGTCATCGTGCCTCCATGTGGACAATCGGGGTTAAGTTCCTTGCCCAAGGACACAACGTGGGAGTCCGAATCGATCGCTCAGACGGTCACCCATCCAAGGACTAACCGGGCTCGACGTTGCTTAACTTCGGTGATCTGACGAGAACCGGTTACCGCAACGCCACCGCGTCCCCTCGCACTTATATCGTACTTAAGATTGTAATATAATATACCGGAGTCTGTGCGAATGTATTTGGATTTCAGAGGGCGGTTCAGTAATAATTTAATCCTACAGTACCGTAGGGCGGTAGGATTAAATTACTTCGGCACCCCAACCCCCCCCCCCCCCCACCCCCACGACCGATAAGCCGTGTTTATTGTGTTATCTTGTCACCCAATGATTCAATTTTCATCACATGAAACTTATGCACGACATGTTGAAAGGGGTACCATCGTAACAACGACTGCCAAAATCAAACAACGTAAGCTAAGTCGCCATTATCATCTTTATAAAGTGGATTTCTTTCCAGTAACCTATAATACAGAAGACCCCGAAAATGCGACCATATAATGGAAGAACTCGAAGCTCGAGACCAGTTTCTGGCCGAATATCCAAGGTGGACTGCAGCATCTGATTTAGAAACGAGAGTAGATCCTCCGTCAGGTCGGGGGGGGGGGGGATGCGTGACCGTACGTGTAAATTTTTATTTTGCAGATTTTTTGACCCATCCAACCTTTACTGCATATTTTTTTCATGACATTTTGGAACCCACCCTCTTCTCATACATTTTTATATACAAAACTTCGGCACTCAAGCAACAACTCGAAACTTGTTATGCACACATGCATAATAATTAAGGAATACCTAGGAGGATTTCCCTGTATGCGTCATAATTTATGTCCAGCTAAAGCTTTGTTGACAAAATTTGTGCACAAGTTCCTGTGGATTCAGCAGGTGTGTACCTTGCAAATGGACCTCAATTACTCTTTTCCCCAAACCTTTGATTTTGAATCAAATTTAAATAAGGTTTGCATGTTGCAGATATTAGTTGAGTAAATGGGAACTTGGTTTTGTTCTGGCTCAAAAAGAGCAAACCTTGCGTTTTTGTTTTGTTATCACATCTGCATAGCAGGATAGCTACTAAAAATACTTTTCTATTTTGTTAAATCAGACTTTTTTGTTTCTGTTGATTTTCATTTTTTTTTTCATTTTGAAAAATCATTCTCACCAAGCTAGTAAGTCTCATAAGACAATGTTATATATACTCTGCTACGTTTTAAAGAATGTTTCATAAAAAATGGAATATGAATGAATTATGTGGTGAATGAATATTTTAGTCGACTTTGGGAGAAAATTGGCGGACATATCTGTATGTTCAATATCGGCCACCCATCCCCGCCCATCCTCAAACCGTTTTTTGGTGAAATTCTGCAAGATTCTTCATACTAAGGGGGAAACTTTTGTTAATAATGCTTCTAAATGAGCTTTTATGGTTCATGTAATTGGTGACATTTTGGTACTGTTTGGAGCACAAAAGTTGCCAAGACAGTGATGAAGGAAAACAAAAGGATTACCTGTTTACGCACATTTGTTTTTTGGCACTTGACCACCCTCCCACCCCACCTGTGTTCCCGCAACTTTTTTACGCCCTCGATCAAGTCAGGTTAAATGTGTTTATATAGAACAATAACTTATTATTACAAGTTAGAAGAATGCCCTTAGAATACCGAGACATTCTCAATCAGTCCTTCAAATAGCAGTAAATGTGCAACAAAGGAAGTTGTCGGCAGAGGGTTTCAGAAAAAAGTCAACAAATAAGTTCCGTATTTGTCCAAATTATTGTTGTCTGGGCGAAGAAAATGTATTGTTCTTCCGATTTTTACAGGCCTGGCACGATTGCAATAATTTGGAATAGGTTAATCTTTATCACTCCTCGAGTCAATCGTAAAATCCAGTTAATCTCCGTGGATTGGCTGTGTTATCTTGTCAAAGACAGTTTTTGACTTTGGTGCTGTTGCACTGATTATGTCATCTAATGTCTATCTTTCGGAAAATGACAAAACGCAGTCTTCGGAGCATGTAGTCTGTGTGCATTGATTACCCGGGATGCATCTTTTATTATATTAGCTGACGCCCGTGTTGATGTACTTTGCATTATTGGTGAATGGTGGTTTGAGTTGATTGTAGTTTTGATGTACCGTTTGTGCTCATTGCGGAATGAGTATTTATCCCTTCACTTCCAGCACTGTGATCTCTTTCTCTGTCTCTCTCTATCTCTCTGTCTCTCTGCATATCTCTGTCCGTGTCTCTCCCTCTCTTTCTCTCTTCTCTTTCTCTCGTTTATCATTATCTATCTCTCTCACATTTCCTATATTACTGGTTTGTTATATATCTGTAATCTTCTACATTGTTTGTGTAAATATTTTATATTTATTACTGTTTTTGCCGCACAAGATAATATTCATGTTACTTGAAACGGAAAGGAGGGATTGCTAAGAGTTAACCCTTTACCCAACGTAACGGCCAAAACCGGCCAGCGCTATTCTCAAAAATCGTCAATTAATTTTCAAAATATTTTCATTTTTTGTCTCCAAAACATAGGTTATGACCCCTCGTTGGAACGAGCTCGTCGAGCTCGTTCCAACGAGGGGTCATAACCTATGTTTTGGAGACAAAAAATGAAAAAAATTAGTTATTCAAGAATTTTTTTTGCAAGTGTCGTCTGCTTTTCATGTTAGGTAAAGGGTTAAGCACTTATCTTCCGATCCGATTTGCTGTGAAAGTTTGCAAATAAAATATGTTTAAACTAAACTAAGATGGATAGAGAATGTCGAGCGGATCGCAACTTTGTTGCGATATGGTCGAAATTATCTATCCGCTTAATTATCTGATTAATTAGAACGATTCAGTTGCAGGCTATCTTGCAGCTCTAAAGTACTGTGATTGCACAATAAAGAGAGTATTTCGCGGTGATCGCAACCCAATGGCGATCCGGTTGAAATTGTCCATCCGCTCACAGTGTAGATTTTCAACTGTCGAAAAAGAAATGTCAGAACGTGAATATGGATGTTCTTTTTGTTTGTGTATTTTATTTGGTGAATTCGCGGTATTTCATTTCGGAAGTCTGTTCGTGTCTCGTCAAAAATCCTGATCTGATTACGAAAGAGATCGCTTTTGTGAACACAGTACTTTAGCACGACGACGTGACGACACGCGCAACAATTGTTCGTCAAAAATTGAACATTTTGCTTGCCCCCAAGACATCGATTATAACCCCACCATGGGGATGAGTCGTCATGGCACTGTTTTGGTGGAACAACTGACAAAATAATAAAACTTGAATGAGAAGTTTTGTGAATAGGCTGGGCGGATACGACTCTTACTAGCGGTAAAAAATTAGTTCCTATCAGGTGCAGTCTATAAGTTCTAATAACATATGGTTGACAGCATCGGCGGCATGCGTGTTTGTTTGGATAATACAGTTGACCGATTGTGAGTACTCTACCGGATTGTATGGTCGATGGGCGCATTGTAGTTATTAGTTGTTTAGTGTGTGAGGTGAGTACAGATTATTATACCCAGATTCCCGATGTTCTGCGCTTACGAGGCAGAGCCGGTTGAAAAAACACGAGGCCTGGGGTATTCACCAAGACAATGGTCGAGTGTTTCGCTCGCGAACATTATCTGGCCGAATATCTAGGGCCGAATGTAGTATCCCACTTAAATTCCATTTCAGGAAGCGAAAATATAATTATTTGTTTATTATATTGGGGAGAATTATAATTGAAAGTGTTACTAGGTTGGTTGGTGCGTTATCCCTGGGGATAAATCACCTAAAAGACAACAGCACGGACTTTGCAGTACAAACTCGAGTTAAAAAGTCAGCCAGAACTTTGAAACGTTTACAATTGTATTTTCTAGAATTGTATCTTCTAGTTATGACTTTAAGTGGGTTGAAATAAATCATTAGCATTTTCAAAGATGTGGCAATTTGCCAGTTGGCAAATTGCCAGATCTTTTTAAAATGCTAATGATTCATTTAGTTGGTTATATTAATAAGTAGAAAATACAATTCTAGAAAAAACAATGATAAAATTTTCATAGTATTGGTTCCAGTTCCCACTGAATGTTGGTATAAGAACAATAGCCTAATCTTATTTAATATAATTCCTGCTCACTCTACTCAAGAATGCCCAGTCGTTCTTGAAAATGATGCACACTTTTTGCTCGTGACGACGTAGCGAAGGTGAAAGAAAGGAAGTTGTCAACAGTGGGCTTTAACCCTTTGCACCCGGTGTGCATACATTTTTGCGTGAAGAAAATATTGGTAGTGGACGAGCAGACGACATAAAGAGCAAACATTCTGAAGCGAGGCTCAGAAATAATCTAGTTCAAAAGCCCAAGAGAGCTGTTGGATTTATTACTGAACCTCTAAACAACCAAGATGGTTTCGCCCATTTTGCCGTTGACCGTATTAACAGAAAAGATACCTCCCAGGGCGCCAGTGTTGAAAGAGTTAACATATAATAAGATTCAAAGTTCTGACGCACAATTCCATAGATGTCTTCTAATCCACCGACATCATTGCCACTTCAGTCTTTAAAAGGTTTGACTAGTACATCAACAAAATTTTACTTTTACGTTCATTGGAATAATATATTTTGTACGTCAAAATTATTTTTTCTTTATATCAAGAGTGTGTTTGATTGTTTAGCTAGGGATATCCAATCGAATCGGGAGCGCGGTGGCTCAGTGGTAGACTGTTTGACTTCTATTCTGGAGGTCCCGAGTTCGATCCCCATCCGGGACGACCCGCGTTGTGGCCATGGGCAAGGCACTTTATCCTGGTTGCCTACATGAGGGCACGATGACGCCTTGTACTAAGGCGTACTGCACGTCGACGGAGCAAATGTCTTCACCCGCTGCAACCCTGCTTGAGCCGAGCTTGAACAGAGTTAGAATGTTGAGGAGCTGACAGTTGTTCGTCGATGCGCAGTGGTTCTCTACGGGTACTCCGGCTTCCTGCACCCGTAAAACTGTCACGGTCACGATTAACCATTGGGCATAAGTATGTGACCTTAAACACCAATAAATAAATAAATAAATAAATCGAATCGAATCGAATCTGAATCTTATTTTCCGCCAGCTATGTAATAGAGTGTTATTACATTCAACACAAGTCCAACATATTCAGCTGTTGAACTCATTTATCGCATTATAGCTATCGATGAAAACTCGTCTTCTTTTAAGACGCCTAATTTTCCAGAAACAGAACAGACAAATGTCAAGTGTTGGTTCTGGTGTGCAACCTGTGTAGGACATAAATTAGATCTAGAAACGACACTTCATTGTGATCTTCTCTCAGAAGGTCGTATGTATATCAGGAGTTCCGAGGATGGTACTGAAACCATTAACAGGTTAAATTTGATTTCCATCAACGCGTCTGTTTAAAAATATGTGACTGAACAAAACAAAACAGAAAGGAAAACAAAAAAAAAACAGCATTTCGGACACAAAGGTAGCACATGTAACCTTTAGCTTTCTGCACTATAACTTATGCATTTGTCATAGCCTAATTCTGTGTGTGTAATGACGCAAGTCGAAAACCGATACTGTAGTTATTATTGTGACACGGCTTCAACAACATGGCATACTTGGCCTGAGCAAGGAACGTAATATTGAGTTATAACAATAGGAGAAACGAGGTTCTACCATAGAGGGATCAAGATTATCGGCTATCCAGAAAATGATCAGCTACCGCTGATCGTTATACACCTTGATTGCTATAACGTTCATTGGTCACATATAGAAAAAGGTCTTACCCGCTGCTACCTTCGGGTGTACGCTGTGGGGAATATTTACAATAAATAAACAATTCTCAATCAAAAAAATTAGAAAAAAATGATGATGTGAAAGTTGTTTCTATATGACAACAGTCAAAATGTGAGAGTTTTCGCATCGCCAAAAGTCATCGATTGAGAGTTACCGCGTTATTTGATTTGTCTCTACATAGTAAGGTTGGCTTGGTAGATTGAGCTGAGATGTTTTCACTTATGTTCTAGCAGTCTAGCTGCCTAGATATCTGATATAACAACCCTTCACTTTCTTAGCGGTCATTGACGCTCGAATTAATTATGCCACACAGGGTGTTGAGCATTATTGTCGAAGTGATAACAAAACTTTATCCTTAGTAAAACTATGATACTGGTTCAAGAACCTACAACTGCAGAGGAAGTAGAGAATGGCGTGGCAGTATTATTTTCATAGAGGATATCGTCGTATCATGGAGATAGTGTGGCAGTTCTCACACACGGTCAGTTAAATCTAAACTAATTCAGCGCCGTGGCATTTGATAAGAGGGGCCGTACAAAAGGTTCGGATATTTGCACTCGGTTGGGATGAAACGGTCAGATGACCGCTGGCTAAGTTTCGTCTAGCAAAGTATGTAAATGTCAATTAAGTTGCGACCAAAATGGTCTTGCAAATTATTCCCTCCACCTACTTTCATCTGAATTGAATGCCTTGAAGAGCTTATTGTGTACTCTTGGACAAGAATCCGCGTGTTATCAAAGGCGGTATTCATAATTGGTAAGCAATGGGGTTATCGGCTGATCCGTGTTAGTTTCGCAAGATATCTAATACAAGGTTACAAAATAAGGTCACATATACTATATGGTTGGATACATTAAGGCGATAAAATCTATACAACAGCAATAACGTCCATCATTCTGTCTAAACGTCCCTGGATGTCTTTCTTCATCAAGTCTTATATCGACGACATTGATATACTTTACTGCTTTTGAAAGTGTAAACAAATTATATCGAAACAGCTTAAAACTTACTCTGTTTATATTATGTGCTTCTGTTAACATATGTCAGGTTCTTGCGTTCCTCTCATTCGTTTGATACCTATGGGGTGTGTTGCAGTCACGATATGTGGACAGTGCTTTGAATTCTCCCATGCCAAACATTGAATGGTAGTGAATATATCAAGATTGCATCAGGTGTCTGCCACCCTACATACCGTATATACAGACAATAGTTCACTGCTCGGATTCGTGTACGACTTTTGTTCTCGGGTGAGGCCCGCGGAGGATTATTTCACGAGGCGTTACCAGAATGAAATAATCCGCGCGGCCCACGAGATGACAAAATCGTACTCGTATCCGAGCAGTAACCGTTTGTATTTATTTTATTTTCACCTATTTGTTTTACCAAAACAAACCCTGTATAATTGATTCCGTGGTTACTTTCAAAAATTGTGAAAAGAAAAAAAACATAGTCCGTCATCGCTGAGAGTGGAATACGATGATGGGAACGAAAGACCATTTTCGGCGATTAGGAGTTGGAATACGATTTATTTGGGGGAAGAAAAACGAATGAAAATAAAAAAAATATCTAATCTCTTTTCGCCCAATGCGTGATAGCCCCACCTAATATAATTTAACCCTCTACACAGCCATGTTGAAATAAGGACAAGATGCAATTTTTTCTCACAGTGCGACCAGGAATTGATTCAATCCATTACTGTTTGACAGAGATCATTGAGCTCTGTGAAATATGATTGAATTTCTTAAATTCCTAGCTGCGTTATGAGAGAAGATAACGACTTGAAAGTTTGGGATGTTGACATCACTATTTATGGAGCTTGCCTAATCTAATCGGAATATCACCATTGTTTAATATTGGTGCGTCGCTAATCTTTTGACGCATACTCCACTCGAAATGTACTGTTTTAATCGATTAACTTTGAGCTTTGCCATTGCTTTAAAAGCATATGAAGTTCTAAGTTTGAAGGATACATCTGGTGACTTTCCATAGCGTCTACTTGAAAAAGGCTTGGCAAATTCTTCACCCTTTATCAAAAAAACGAAAAGCAGACGACACTTCAAAAATAATAATAAAAAAAAATTCTTGAATAACTAAATATTTTAATTTGTTTGCGTCCAAAACTGTGTTTTTGAGACAAAAATGAAAAAAATAATTAAAACTGAATGGTGATTTTTGTAAATAGCTTTGGCCTATTTCTGCAATAACGTGGGTAAAGGGTTAAAGAAAGTATGATATGATAAATATTTCGTGTTTCCCCGTGTCGTCTGGTTTTTACTCCATATTCTTTACATGTTGTTTTGGGGTTAGGCTATTCGAAAGGTCGGTGATCAATGTTGGAGCACTTTCGTCTGGCAATGAGAGTAAGATGTGTATGTATCCCGTATCTTTCCGATCAAGAGCACCACCAGTTCATTCAACCCCCTAAGTTCTCAAGACATACACACTGGAAGGATAAAGGAACGTACTAATGATTTTTGGATCAGCTATAACTATTTGCGTAAAGTATGTCACATTTCAATAAATATCTGCAATGTAAACTCCACGTCATGTTGTAAAACTTAACGCCCTCTTACTTTTGAATAAGACGAATCAATAGTCCGTTTTCCTGTAATGGACACCCAGTGTGCACCGAACAATACGACATCGCGTATTATCAACATTTTAATCCATAAAGATTTGTTTATCCAACCGTGTAGATTACAACTGTGGCCCTTTCATCTTGCACCATGCGACCACCTGGTTTGGACAGACTTTGCTACCTGGTCCAGTACCGTTCTTTTTTGTTTTATTGGGGTTTAACCCCTTTACTGCCACGCCCACTTTATCCATATATGGGGGGGGGGGGGGCATCTATGTGTGCATGAATGCGAGGAAGTTTAATAAAATTTATGACATACTTGAAACTCTATCATCTGATTAATTGTTGGAAAGGGCTCTCTGAGCCCTTTCCAGCACTTGATCAGATGGTAGTCTTGATCTGCGCATACCAGAACGTACGGATAATCATCATAAAATAGGCGACAATAGTCGCTTTCGCCAGAGAAAGTGTTAACGACACGTTCAACAATCAGGGTCATTTCGTGTCGCAGAACCAGTACCGGTGCGGTGACGGTAGTACTGGGTTAGTTCGATGGTCCATGCTCAGTACCAGAAATAACAAACATCATTGCCAGTGATGTTGTGCAGACAGCAATTCAGCTGGACTGCCAGATGTTTGTTGTTGAGAGAGCAAGGGCGGGACAGATCCTTCATCCAGGACCAGGGGGGGGGGGGGGGGGGGCGGGGTGCAGGTTTACAGTTTATTTTCGCCCTCTACCCAACACGAATAGCAGACAACACTTGCATAAACATTCAGTTTAGTATCAAAACATTTCCATTTTTCACTCAAATATTCCTCACTGAAATGACCTCCAGGAGCTCGTTCCAATGTGAGAATATAAGCTTTGTTTTCGGGTCTAAAATTAAAAAAAATAATAATTAATAACAATAAAATGTTCAAAGGCAGTTGTTGTGAATAGTGTTGGACCAGGTAGGTAATGCGTTAGAATGTAATGTAGCGATGATATAGAATAGGGGCAAGTGGGCGAGGTGGATGGAACAAACCTTCATCTATGGGTGAAAATACCCTACATTCCCCCTGCACCGCCGCAACTGGACATTCGCATGGAATGTAGCCCGATTTTCGTCCTGTTCAACCGGCAGTTAGAACACTATTTTCTTGCGAACAATGTTATTCAACAAGTGTTTTGTAAATAATTTTATTTAATTGCTATTATGTCACTCTAAAAACGAATTCTGTGTTGTTTTTTATGTTCTTAACACACAAGAAAAACTGAACTGAAATCGATTGTTTTCCTGAAACTGAATCTAAAATCAAAACTGCACAATTCTAACTAAGTAATATTTTCACGTGCAGCCTCAGGGCTGCACGTTGAAAATATTCATGGGTCTGCCCACCACAATCACTTATTCGCCACACTACTTACTAAAATTACGACGTGTCAAGGTGTGTGTGTGTGGGGGGGGGGGGGGGGGGGTTAGAAAAAACGGCCTCTCTGTTCCAAAGGGTTAAAATAATCACTCAATGAAACTAATACCAGGATTCATCACCTATACACCTAGAACCACGTTTGTAACATAATTTGAGCATTTTGTATAAAACAGCTATTCATGAATACTAGGTAACTAGTCGGTATGTAGTGGAGAGCTCCCGCGATTTATAAAATAGATGAAGTATTTCAGAATTAGAAATGAATGAAATGACATAATTGGATAAATTTCGACATTCAAAACGGTTTGCAGAATGCAAATAATCAAATAAACAAATACAGCATGAAGTTGAAAAGTAACTTGAACCGTTTTCGACACACTTACATACTTGCATAACAGCTCATATGTGGACTAAGAATGCAGTCTGCTTTCCTTGCACCTCTATTTCGAATAGTGCAGGCATGCAATTTACGGAAGGTCAGCTCTGCGTACCCCGAGAATGGCCGGCATCTAATTTATTTTGGTAAGTTGTCTAGTTTTACTTCTCTCGACTGGTGTAAAGAACCTTCCTGCCAGACCCTCACACATACTTCTCATATCCAATGGTGGACTCTAAAACGCTACAATTCGAGCACCGTCCTGAGTAAAACATCATCAAAATTCTTTGAGCATTGTCATTGATAAAGCATTTTGTTGAATAATTTTCAGTACATGGTCTTTTTGAACAGGTACGAAACGCCCACATGAGTGACTTCCTTGTATCCCGCGGTGCACTTCGTGCCCCTCTTTGAAAAAATCTCTTCTTTCAACTTCGAGTCATTTTTTGTGCGTGCAGTGATGGCTCGAACTGGTATGTTCAAGACCGCCACCAACGGCCCAAAAAACTGATCCCAGATGTTAGATATGTGGAAAAATAAAAAGTGGACATTTCGGGAGGATATTTCTAGGGCCAATTGGCAGTAATACACCACACCAGACACTTTTGTTGAACAGACAGTACTCTCCGACTTGCATCTGCTGCGCCAAAGCGCACGAACGTGGCTCCCTGACCTTTTCAACTTTTGTTCTACGAGCTCCAAACGAAATTCGCATGTTATTTTCGAATTTTCGAATGCGTAAGGGGGGGGGGGGGGGGGGGGGGGCACCTGTGCAAGTCGTCCGCATTTGCTTTTTTATTTTCCCAAAGCCGTATGGGAGCAACTGTTCCACTTACTACAAAGACTGTGAAATCGTTGGCAGGCATTCTAGGACTAAACTTAATGGCCAGTGAGCTCTTTCGCTGAAGAGGGACCAAAGGGATGGGTGGACCAGAGGGAATACTTTGCTGCGATACCAGACATACTTGTGGTGTTCTAATGTGGCGGTCTGTTTGTACTTGGGAATTTGTTAATTACAAATAATGGACTGTTCAATAAGCAAAAGCTTCAGTCCTAATTCTGCTAGCATTTTTGTAGCCGAATGGGAGCAGAATGCCTCAAGCAAGTGTGCAAATCACCCTCTCGTATACCTCCGATATTTAGTTCTCACTTGTATCATTTCGAAATTTTAAACAACCATGATCCTAGTATCAATTTGAAAGCTACAAACAGTCGAGATTCTGTTGATGTTCTCGAAGTGACATTGTATAAAGGCAAACAATTCCAGGCATCGGGCTACTTAAATTATAAGGCGTATTTAAACCAACTGATTCTCATCAATTGTTACATATAACATCATTTCATATACCACATACGTTTAAAGGTATTATCACATCACAGCCCGGTCATTTCCATCGCAATTCGAGTAATAAGGTAAATTTCGGCGATGTTTGTTCTACCCTATTTGACACCCTCAAATCGATGGGGATACTCATGCAAAAGCAATCATTTCTAACAACTGAAAATTGAACACAACAGACCGTTTTATATTTGTAGTGGCGCGGCATTGAATTGCAAAAAAGCCTCGTCGTTGGTTGCAGAATCATTTGTCTCATCAGAAAGAGGGATTTTCTTCTGAATAAACGACAAATCATTATCAGATCTGAAATCACCTCCATTGTGATTCATCCAATGTCATTTACCTTATCACGTGTCAAGGAAGTAGGAAACAGTATGTAGTTAAAACTCAAAATCCTTTCCGAATGCGTGCTACTCGACAAAACATTATATAAAACATTATGCTGACACCGCAGTAGCACAAAATTCTAACCTTTCTGGTCATCCTTTGGACGATTTTGAAGTCCATCCAATTGAGCAGTCACCAATAAAAGGCACATTAGAAGAAACAGTTGAATTAAAAAGAAATTGAAGCTTTTTGGATCAATAAGCTTCAATCCTTTTGGCCATTTGGAATGGACATATCAGCGGGATGATGTGAAAGTAGGTTCATCATTCCTTTCTCTTTAATATACAACAGAATGAATGCTGATACAGCAAAAATATTAAAATATTAATTCAATTTTGCCAACGATGAGTGAAAAGAACCTTTAAATCTTCGACCTGTCATCGCTTAAAACAAAACCAAAAGTTTGCGTAACATACAGTACGTGGAGAGTGTATTATCACTAAATCACCCACAGAGTGGAGATTCCACCCAAGCAATAATTGCAAATTTGTTGCAAAGCATAACCAGTACAAGCAAAGTTTTAGCCAATGGACCTCCGGGTTATACCCGGAGGTCCATTAACTGAAACATTGCTTGTGTTTTTTTTGTCGATATGTACAAAATTTTAGAGTTATAGCTTGGGTGATAACATAACTCTGCGGGTGATTTAGTTACAATCCACTCTCCACGTACTGTACTTGCGGGGATTAAACTGGAGCCATCAATATATAACATCAATTATTGCCAGTCAGTTCAGCTAGTTCCTAATCCTAACGCTTAGTTTAAAACACAATTTTGTATGTTTTGGTCGTGTAGGAACCAATAAGGGTTCAATGTATATTTATTTGTCAATAAAACAATATTGCGGCGGCTCATCACATAAAAAAGAAGGAAATTGCTCAGCGGGTGCGTATTTGTTGTACCTTAAACACACACCCTCAAGTATATCTTTAATTTCGAAGTATTGAACTGTTTCGTTATACAGGGATCCCTATTATAATTCTATTTTGAAATCAATCACTGGGACAAAAAAAAAAAAAACGTTCGAGGGAACCGTCGTTTTTAGTTGAACCAACTTATGCCACCCTTCATGCATTCCCCAATCCACACAAACACCAGCGTACACCAAAGTATTGTTCCTGAGTTTTCGTCGGATAAAATGGTCCCAGAAGGAAGCAGTTTTTATTGAAGTTTCAATTTTGAAATAAAACAACATTCAGATAATAAACAGCTGAGATGCAGAGCAGGATTTTTCTTCTGCTTTGAGGCATTGTAATCAGAAACGTTGCTAGATGACACAAGCTTTTGATACCCTACTTCCACAAACCACATTTTTCATATGTTCCGTTTCGACTTTCTCAAAGCCTCTAGAATCACGAATATTGCAACTTTTTTTCCAACTGAAACAAACATTTCTCACACCGGGGCGAACCACGGACGGACCGGGGGGTCTGTGGATTCTCTAGCCCGTCGAGATTCATAACTCTCGTGTCGGGAAAATGCTGGCGCCACCCCTGGATGTTTCTTATGTAGCATGTGACTCTTTCAAACCCATGCCCCTGAACTGTGACTTCAGTCATGAAATGACTACCGCAAATAGTCCCCCCCCCAAAAAAAAAAAACGAGGTAGTTTACGTATTAACCCCGTAAACCCGAAATGCCTCTTTTCCGGCCCGAAAATATGATACATCATAATTCCTTTAAGTTGGATGGCTGCTAGGTGAATGGGTGGGTAGGCCAATCAATATTATCAACGTGCAGTCCCATGGATGCACGTTGAAAATATTAATTAGTCTACCCCCAAATAATGAATATGGTCTCTCCTACTTGCTGTCATTGAACGGACATTGAATATACTAGCAGTGATCAAAGGGTTAATATATTTCAAATATCTATGTGGTAAAATGTTTTTGAAATATTGCTTTTGTTTGGTTGTCGATGAGCAACATTATGATGTCGGTGCAAACACGGGCAAACCTGTCAGTCGGCAAGTTATTTTGTAAACATGCCATGTCGTACCTTGGGTCTTCAAGGCGACAGTTACAAGGCTAACTTATCGCGTTGATCAACTCAGGTCAAGTCGCCACCGGCAGTACAAAATCATTGTAGATGGCGCAGTGATGCACAAAAACTACTATCTGTTCTTGTTACGTCATCGAGATTAGCGGATGCCAGAACATACACGCTAAAAACTAAAGTGTTAAAAACTACACTTGAAGTGCTGTATTTAACACTTACTAAGTGCTGAACAAGCACTTTGTTCAAGTGTAGATATCCCAGAACTTGACAGGTGTTACAATAATACTTCTTGACAAGTGTAATGTCGCGACACTTAAAAGGAAACAACGCAGATGACGCGGATCAGGCTCGAACTCTCGAGCCTGATCCGCGTCATCTGCGTTGCGTCCTTTTAATTATGTACCCACCAAGCGCAAATCAAATTATGGACGATTCTGGAAGAACCACCAATGCTGGACACATGGGAAGCGCCATCCATTCAAGTTTCAGATGTCTGACGATTGTAATGTCTAAGTGCTTAAGGCATTGCACTTTGAGTGTTAAAATCAAACCCTAAGAGTTAGAATGGGTTTAACACCTTGAAAGTGTCAGTTTTAACACTTTAGTTTTTAGTGTGTAGCTTGTCGTTTGATTTTCTAAAATTAAACTCAAAGGACCTGCTGGCAAACTCACTTAAAAGTCCAGTTTGCCCATCTGCAAAATATAAATAAAACGTTGCTTCTGTCGATTATGTTACTATTAATATCTTCTCAACACCAACACTATCAGGTGTGACTAGTTAATTTATTTCGAAATTGTCATCAGCGTTCTGCGTTGTACAAATATCGAATAGATACATGTATGAAAGCCAATATTAATTAAGGGGTCGTTTTTTGCGTGCCCAGTTTTGCTGAATGTCCGTTATAAATGTTCGTTTTGTTGGTAAATGGAGCTTCTGAGAGGCAGGGTTAGGAAACCCCCGGTAAATGTATCATCCATTCCCGTCATAATACTTGACTATTTTATAGCGCCTGGTTGTTGATAAATACTGAAACTCGAAATTTGCTTTCCCTGAATATGGAGACGTTGTAGTTCTTAAAATGATTCGCCGGTTTTTACCCCACGTGACAAACCGCGCGCATTTATTTCCGCGTGCAGTAGTGTTTTTTTTCCAAAGTGGGCTATTATGTGGTAATTAATATGTGATAAAATTCATTTCGACGGCCAGGGTCACTTCGTGTCGGACAGTTTTACGGGTGGAGAAAGCCGGAAGACCCGGGGAAGTAACTGTCAGACTCCCCAACGTGCTAACTCCACATACGCGGGTTTAGCATTGGTTAAAGACAAGTAACCATCGACGTGCAGTACGCCTTTGTACACAGCGCCCCAATGCCACCCCACCCCCCTACGTGACAATCGAGATTAAGTGCCTTGTCAATGGACACAGCGCAATTGCCCCTGACGGGGATCGAACTATGAACCTTTCGGTTTGAAGTCCAATGCCGCTCCCACATAGCGTTACACTTCACACCATTTATCTAAAAAAGCAACAACAATATCAACAACATTCAAGAATGATTTCAGCATTGTGACTAAGGATTATCACTAACGGTCATGCTGTGAAGAGTTACCTCATAGTTAATGACAACTATTTTACACAAAATACATAGAATGACACAAACAGGATTGCAGCCACTGTCGCGTCTGAATGAAGCCGGACTCACTAGCCGAAACATTGCTATTGCTTTTGAAATCACACTATGTACAAGCATTCTGCCGCATGGCACCTAAATATGATTAGATTTAAAAACGGTGGTGATGATGTTTCCCATTTCATGCTGATGGAAATATTATCCCTATTGGTCACTTAGCTTTAGTCCAGAAGATTTGATCCCTGCTCGCCTAATCTTTATTTTAGGAGTGTTCCCAAACTGTCCGCCTTTAGATTTGTTTCGGAATTATCCGTTTAGACGGGTTAAATATCACCAATTCCTCTGCCAGATACCTGCACAAAGAAATCCGTGCAGAGATAAAGCTCGAACATTATACGATCTTTTAATATGTTTAATGCGAAGATATCAATATATCGAGCCTTTTTTCCAGTTTTTATCTCATGTCGTGTTTTTGTTTAAAAGGAGAATACTAATCTCTAGATTAGCTTTTATCAGGAACGATATGACGTCTGAAACTGTCTTCCTTAATTGCTAAACATCAAACATTTTGTGATATCGATTGAACAACAATAATACGGCAACCGCGAGATTTAAACAAATCGTTTTGCTCCACTGTTTGCGTGGATAATGTTGAACATACACACCAGAACAAAGAAAAATTTAACCATCTACTTACCACGACGGATCCATGACCTGTGATTAGATGGGGTGTTGGAGTCCAATACAAATCGACATCGAGGAAATAACCCAGTTGGATGATTCTACGTCTCTCTTTATCAGTGTACCATGATGCACCATTATATTGTCAGGAACGTGACTGGTAGGTCTTGGTCCAGGGCTGTGCCCTTTGGATTTCCATCTGTAGTACTTGCTACCGAACATCCCAATTTGGAGAAAATCCTTTGCATCCCCCAGCCCTTGAGTGAGAATTTTCGGACTGCTATCGGTATATTTCCAATTCTGATGAAATCCCAAAACACCCTCTCTAATGTGACCTTTCGTTTTTAGAATTGAAAATCATATCTGAAGTACAGTAAAGCGCCTCCCACAATGCTTTAGAACTCAAACTCCCATGGAATGCGGTTAAAACTTTGGTTAAATGTATGTCCTAAATGGTCACAACCAGAGAAAAATTTGCACGTTGAACATATTGATTGGACTACCCCACACATTTACTGAACAGCCATCCTACATAATGACGTCATGACGTATCATGTTCCTGGCCGGAAAAACGGACGCTAGGGTTCAAAGGGTTATTTATTTATTTATTTATTTATTTATTTATTTATTTATTTATTTATTTATTTATTTATTTATTATTTATTTATTTATGTTTAAGGCCACATACTAATGCACAATGGCTAATCATGACCGCGACAGTTTTACAGTTGGAGAAAGACTGAGTATCCGGAGAGAACCACCGAGCAACGACAAGCAGCTGCCAGCTCCCCAACATCGCAACTCCGCACTGCAGCACAGGAAGGGTTAGATTGGTTGAAGACATGCGGACCATCGACGTGCAGTACGCCTTAGTACACGGCGTCATCGTGCCCCCATGTGGACAAATGGGGTTAAGTGCCTTGCCCAAGGACACAACGCAGGCGTCCGTATCTATCGCTCAGATGGTTACCCATCCGAGGACTAACCGGGCTCGACGTTGCTTAACTTCGGTGAACTGACGAGAGTTCAAAGGGTTAAATATATGTCAGAACGTATGCGATCTCAATATGGGTTAATATTAACTGGTGCTCTTGAAAGTACAGTATAACACCTTTTGAAGTAACAGACTTTTCGCACAAATAGAAAGGAGGAACAGAATAAGACCTCAAAAAAATTTTAAAATGACATGCTATTTCTGCACAAGAGAATACTCCAGGTGTTACTGCTCGTTACCCGGACATTAATGATATGACAGTGGGTCAAAATCATGACACAATGTTAGGTTATTGGTAACAATTGAACAGACTCTGTCATATAGATTCAGTTATACAGACCAAACAAGGGTTGTATTACAATATTAAAGTTTAAAGTTGTGCTGTCTGTGACATTGACCTTGATGATATGACCTTGCATCAAAGTCGCAACGCACCTTCGAATCATGAGCAATAAGTGTACCAAGTATGAATAAGATGCGTCAATCATACTAAGTTATATGGACTGGACACGAGCTCTATAACAATATCAAAGTTTCGCTATCTGTGACCTAGACCTTTATGGTATGACCTTGGATGAAAGTCGCGACACACCATGGAGTCGTCTGCGATAATTGTACCAAGTATGAATAAGATCTGTCAATCATACCACGTTATATGGACTGGGCAAGAGCTGTATAACATTATCAAAGTTTTGCTACCTGTGAACTTGACCTTGATGATATGACCTTGGATCAAAAGTCGCGAGTCCTGAGCAATAATTGTACCAAATATGAATTAGATTGCCAATCATACATCGTTATATGAAAAAGATGTCGTCAATATTAAAAAAAAACAGTAACCAGAATAACAGCTGCGAAAAAGCTACTGTCTCTGAGACAGTATGGGACAGAAAACGTAAAGAAAAATGAAGTACTATGAAACACTGATAATTGAATAGCTACTTTGCCACTGAAATATATTCAATTATGGACTATTCAGTTATCCCGAATTTGGTCATTTCCCCCACGTTTGAAAGTCAAACTGAGCATTTGTTATATTACATCGTCTTGAAAAAATGCTTAAATAGCTCTCTAAAGGATTTATTGGATTACCAGAAGTATACTCTTTTACTATTATAAAGATGACTCGTCGAATTTGAAATAAAAGTATGTAAAGGATTTGGTGTTTTTTAAGTCATATTCAACCCAAATGTTTATTTTATTACGACATATCCTGTTTAGAGTTCGTTGTATTTTTTATGTTGACAAACAAGTTACATATATGTATATACGTTTTTACAACAGTAAACAGACACAGCTTTCCACAGTATATACAGATTCATTCGGACAACATCATCCTATCTCCCAGAAGGCTTGATGGATGACTCCCTGTTTTTTTCAAACTAAACTGTTGGAGCTTTCTCCACTCCTTTTTTGTAACCGCTATGGTCATATACCGGGGCCGCTACCAAACCGGCGTTGCTGTTTGGTTTTCTTTTTTTTTTCTTTTTCCCTTAAAATTGCCATAGCACAACATTATATTCTGGCTCGCCACCATGGTGGGACTCAAACCTCTACCATCGCCAAGCTGGAACCGAATAGAGCCCACTCTCTAATAGTCTTAATGGCGTTGAGGGATTGATCTTTGACAATCTATCACTCCAATGCAAACTGCCGGGAATTCTAACCGCGTGCATACCCCTTCAGACCCCATTTGAGGCAATAGGAAAGCTGGGCCTGTGTGATCCAAGATCCAAGTGAAATAAAATAAGGCTAACCGGGTCGCAAGGGATTTGTAAATCCCACATCGTCCCTGGGCGCCTTCGGCGCGCTAAAACCTTTCATTCATCAACAGTCAATTGATCTAAGTTGTCATATTCCATCTAGTTGAAGAGACGATAACAGCAGATCAAAGAAGACTCCGCAACCTTTTTCATCCAGTTGACGAGCCGAGATCACTCAGATCAAACAAGACGCCAATGGCGTCTTGTTTAAGCTGGTTGATCTTGTCTCGTGCACGAGACGGAATGTGACAGCACAGACTGCTGTAACAATTTATTTGCTATATGACAGCGGATATTCAAAAAATTCAATGTGACACCTGAAACGTAAACAGGCAATTATGGAATGTCTGTTGAGAGTGCTCAACGCAATAGTACTCGAGTTTATAATGACCATTTTTAGTTGTCACTTCCAATATCTTCGTTCGCGAAGACGTCACGTGATCCTCGTTTGAGTTAAGAATGACATGGATTCGGAAAAGTTGACGCTCTGGTTTTCCGGCGAAGTTGTATTGATGAACAGACCACAGTGGTATTTGGGATCTATTTGCAGCAGTCATATAAACAACCATTTCAACCGTATCCGATAAACTAAATTATATTTTAAAAATAAATTACCCGAGTAACACACGTTACCAGTATCATTGTATTTCCTGCATGGAGAGTATTGAAATTGCATTTTCCATAATACGACTAAGATCATATTTCAGATATTTATGGTATAGTGACATGGTATAACCAACTATAATCGTTTTACACAACACAGTTCGGGGTTCAAATGGACCAAACCCCAGCCCTTGAGCAGCAACCGACAGAAGCGACAGGTGGTACCTAGTTGGAAGGGAAAAGGAATGGTAATAGCTACATGCTCTAATCACACACCACCGCACCTATATGATGGACTCAACCTACTAATTTGAAAATACATACCAACAGCAGTGCAGGGTGTGATCACTGATAGGCCTGATTGTGAGGGCTTGGGTGGGCTGAGAAAATCGATGGCTTTCGCTTGTTCTAGTCTGTTTTAATTTTGCTCTGGTCCGTTTCGGTTATTCATCTTGATCCTGAATGAGTGGTGCGAAATAACCAAACGAGTTGAGGATATCATTAACAACGGCTGGGTTGAATGATTGTGGCCAGTTGACTTAACTGTTGGGTAGGGGAGTTTACCTGAATACTTAGGTGAGTTGACTTAAAAGTTGTGCCGAGTCGATTAAATGTTGGGGCGGACTGACTTAAAAGTGGAACGAGTTGACCTGAGACGTTGCAGCGAATTGACTAAAATGTTGGGACGGGTTAAATAATGGGTTGGGGCGAGTTGATTAAATGATGGGGAGAGTCAACCAATGTATGGTTGGGAGAGTTGGTTTTGGGGAGAAGTGATCGTCATTCCGAACGCCGCGTCATACCCTGCTGATCCGCCACTAAATTCGAAAACACTCAAAACAGTCCTCGTTGGATGGTATTTTTAAGATACATTTATTCACTTATATTGATTGTTTATGCCAGCTGTCAGGTAATATTAAATATAAAATGTATAATAATGTGGTAACTGAAGACGAAAAAGTTCGTTGAATGCATCGAATGCAGTTATTGTTCATCATAAGATTTATGGCACTGTACATAACACCAAAACAAAAAGAAAAATAATGATCAATTAAAAAAAAATGTTCACTTTTATTTTACCCACCTACATACAATACAGAAGGTGCAGACTGATATTCAAATACGGGTAAATTTATCACTACACCATATCATACTCAGCTCCGTTTGCATGAGCGTGCAATAATAAAAAATAAACAATTCTTGAATTGATAACGAAATCATTCCACACGAGAGGTCGGAAAACCCCCACACGTGACATTACGTTATTTTTCCATCCTAATTCGTGATGTAAACTCCGTATCCTTTCGACATATAGTGTTCCCTTCTTCCGATTTTCAGTGTCGGCTAACAAATCGGATAGGCACCATACCTCCACTTTTTTATAACACTGAGCACCGTAAGAAAGAGTTCTTCCCTATTAACCTTTTACCTAACATGAAAAGCAGACGACACTTGCAAACAAAATTATTGAATAACTATTTTTTTTTCATTTTGTGTCTCAAAAACCTAGGTTGTGACCCCTCATTGGAACGAGGGGTAAACAAGTACTCCAAAGAGGGGTCATAACCTATGTTCTTGAGACAAAAAATGAAAAAAATAATGAAAATTGGCAATTTTTGTGAATAGTGCTGGCTGGTTTTTGCCGTTACGTTGGGTAAAGGGTTAACGTGGTTTGTTTATTTATTTTTATTGGTGCTTAATGACACTATCCACAGCCATAGCCACATCGCGTCGGACAGTTTTAGAGTGGAGGAAACCGGCAACCCGGAGAAAAAAAACCCACCAAGCATGGCCAGCAACTGCCAGGCTCTCCTATGTACTAACTAACTCTGCACAAACAGGGTTTAGCAGTGGTTGATGGCAAGCGCACAATCGACGTGTAGTACGCCACAGCACACAACTCCACCATGCCCCATCGCGGACAAACGGGATTAAGTGTCTTGCGGCTCTTGCACAGAGAAACAACGTGGTTACCGCTGGGGAGGATCGAACCGTAGACCTATCAGTTTGAAGTTCGCTGTTCTACCCACTGATCCATCACCCTACCCAAGTGAACGTAAAAACATGGGTAGCACAGATGTAGGCATCATGCCATCCCTGACTTATCTCGTAATGAAAATCGACTTTCGATCAAGTTATCTCCCCTGAAGTTGTTAGACGGGTGAGGAAGATCCATTTAAGAAGCATGTAAATGTAATTATTGAGAAACCATGTATGACATCAGTAGCAAATAAAGCGAAGTTTCCTTTTGTTAGTTTTAACCCTTTGAGACCTTAATTATCCTGACGTTCAAACGTCACTGGGAATTCAGTTTCTTCAACGTTTTTCAAAATGCAACGTCAAACGTCAGAAAGTACAAACAATAATATATTTTTCACATTAGTGATTATCTGGTTGAGGACTAGATTATTTTTGGTGGTCTGAATTTGTTATTCAAAACTTGTTTTATTACAAATCATTGGAGAGTGCCCACAGGCACTCTCCAATAATTTGTAATAAAACAAATATATATAAACAAAATATTATTTGTGTTTGACTACATATGAAATATAAGTAAGGAAAGTGTTGGCTATTGCTCTGGTACCATTTTTTGAAAGCCCTGATAGTGGATTCTTTCACTCAACCTGTTAAGAAGTCTTGACCGCAGGATTATATAGTTTATATTAGTATTTTAAGCTGTGATAACATTTGGCTCAAGGGTTGTCACTGAGCACTATTCGGGAGAAAATGGGAATTGAGGTTAAAATTTTTAAAAAATCGAAAAATAATAATAAAACAAATGATCACAAAGTATCAACGCACTGATTGATTTCGTACGGATTAAGACGTCCAAACGTATCAAAGGGTTAATTGTTATAAACACAATAATTATAGTTAAGTGTTGAAACTGAATGGGAAAATTATTGTAGGCCAGCTTTTGTATTTTTATACTACTTCACAGGAAAATGCCCGATGTTTCTGAAATGATGCGCGCATCTACATGACAACTTCGCTAACATTTCGAAATTTTTATAAGGAATTCCCATTCCCCTAGTGACAAATTTGCTACTGCCATAGACAACTCACTTTCCTGTAAATCACTTCCATTGACGAAAATTATCAGCCATGCAGTCTGACGGATTTGTCTTTCTAGATTTGAAATTAAAATATTCATCTCAGTTAGAGCTGAAACGGTTAGAGAGTTTTCTTGACCGATTAATCACATGGACTAACCTTAGTTAACCGATTAATCACTTACCCTAATAGATAGCTGAATAATTGCCGTACCGTTGATGATTTACAGTATATTAACTCTTTACCCAACATAACGGGAAAACCGGCCGGCACTATATACAAGTCTCCATTCAAATTTTATTATGTTTTTAATTTTTGTCTCAAAAACATAGCTTATGACCTCTCATTGGGACGAGCTCGTCCCAAAGAGAGGTCATAAGCTATGTTTTTGAGACTAAAATTGAAAATTTTTAGTAATTTAAGAATTTATTTCGCATGTATCGTCTTTCAACCGTATTGGGTAAAGAGTTAGGAATGACAGTTTCCAGCTACTGATACATGCACGTGAACAAGTTTGTCAGCACGTAACTTGCATACTTTACTCTGTCTCATATAATTGATGTGAGTCAATGTGACAATGTTTGCCTGTTTTGGAGCAAGTTTGTTCCTTTGTTAATCTATATTATACAATAGTTCAAAAGTAACGGTTAATCGATCAATTACTTTTTTGATCGATCAAGACGTTGATCATTGGTTAATCGGTTAACCGTTTCAGGTCTAATCTCAGTGAGCATTTGATTTTCTTCTAATATGTCTCATATAAACCAACAACTACAATGTCCCCAGTATTTATCTGTAGACGCAGTATTGGATGTGAATATATGTTGAGTGGAGAACAGTATTTTATCTGATAACCATGGAGTATAACACCCGTTGTATATACTTGAAGTATATACAACGGGTGTTGTATATAATTATAATTTATGCGAACGACCTTTGACCTCGTTCGATTCCATTTTCATTCATTCATAAACTTCGTAATGCATGTTTGAATTCTACGTTGAAGGAGCAAAGTGAAATTTAATCGAAATATATATGACATATTTTCTATAAGTATAAACATGTAAATTTTCAGTTTATTTTGCTGAAATAAAGAAATAATTACAACCTACTTCGTTCAAAACCTTATGTAGAAATTACTAGACTCTCAGTAATGTGTAATGCGCTATTTATAGCTACGTCTACGTCCACGATCAAAGTACTGCTCCAATTACACGTTCGTCTGCTACGTGAAAAAAAACGTTTCGTACGAATTGTAAACAAAAACAAAAGTGGACCATAGATAATGGAAATTGGAAACTTCTCGATTGAATACACTTTATCATCGTCGCCAGGAAGAGCTAAAAAAGACATGAATAATAGATCAACTGCAACCAGTGGTTTTGCCTGTACAGCAACAACCAAAAGATCGCGTTTGCTTTGTCTCATTTTCTACGGAGGCCCGTGGGAATGAGCATAAAAGTGAATATAAGCCCCAGCTATTGAAACTGCCGTTTGTCATCAGATAAAAACAATATACATATAGTGTTTTTTATATCTGGTTTATACAACTCGTTGAAATATAGTTAATATTTTCTCGGCAGAGCCTCGAAAATATTAACTATATTTCAACTCGTTGTATAAACCAGATATAAAAAAAACACTATATGTATATTGTCTATATACAGTACAGCCGTCGTGGATTGGTCGTAGTCCACGCGTGGGCAGTGATGTCCGCGGATGCGTTAACCAGGTAATAAATTTCATCTCCAGCAAAATGTTAATTAATGAAGCACCGGGTTGTACCCCGGCCTTCATTAATTAATTTTTTCTGATTATTCCTATAATTAGTGTTTGGAATCTAATATTACTGCGTCCGTGGAGGCATTGCATACCCATGGAAGTGACCTGTCCACGGTGGACGTACTGTCCTCCAATTCTTTCCGACAAGCCGCTTAAGAATTAACGACAACATTCGGAATAATAACAGAAATTGCATATGATGGGTTGTGTTACATTATTTGATGTCTGACCTGTCAAATAGCCCTTGTGTATCATTTGTTTAATGTTACCTCGGCCACGGACTGAAAGAGTGTGACATAATATTGGGAAAAAGGGACCCTCCGCCAGACATCTTGATGCCCGCCAGCTTCCAGTGTTTCTGGCAATGAAGATAATGGACAAGAAGGAGGACATGGAAGGGTAGTTTGATCCACGCCTTTCACTCCTGACACTCCAAACTTAGCACGGCGATCTGCTGATCGCCGATCGCCGATGAGGTAGAGAACCTGCAATCATTGACAATACCAGCCTTCAGTACGGCTTATTTCTCGCATGAGGATGAGTCGTAGGAAAGTGATATTATCATGGAGTAAGAAATGGAGACAATGGATGCTTTCTCAACAATCTCAGCTCACTCCAGCAACAACTATCTTCTAGACAACAGCCCCGTCAAGGGAGGGCACATTCGCAATTTGTTGTTGGACAATTGGAAAGTATCAGTTACATACCACCCCCCCCCCCCCCAAAGAAAAATAGAGAGATAAAAAAAATAATACGCACAAACATAATTTCAGCAGATAGTTGCATCTAAGTACTTATTTCTACGAAAAATCGGATCCTGTAGTGAACTCATGAAAAGCATCCTTCTGTTTTTGAAATTGTAGGAGAGTGAGGCCCACGTAATTGTTCATATTTTAAAATCAATATTCCTGTTTAGCATATGGATTCAAAACACCAAACCATTTTCTATACCTTCAGTATCGGAAGAGGCGGAACTAGTGGGGCACAGGAGTTCTTTGCCACTCTTTCCAGACATGTTACGCGCTTACACAATGAGTTGAAATGAACGCAATGTAAATGTGTCAAAAACAGACATTCCTGTAATAACCAATTTTCAAATCCAAACAAAAGAATCTCACCTTCGGTCCGTTTCTTCTACTTCAACCATCTGCCAACCCGAAGGTTAGCCTTCGGGTAGAAAGATGATTGAAGTAGAAGAAATGGAGCGGACAGTGACCACACCGCGGCATGATCATTTAAAAGAAAGGCTATAGGTTTTCGTGGCACTTTTACCGTTATACGATTGTAACTTTTCCCGCACTGGGCCGAGCCATGGTAACCTTGACAAATGGTGCCCCTCCACTTTTATTGACTTCCGCCGCTTCTTTTCAGTATAAGCTTACATGGTAATGGCATATCTTTTGTGCAGTAAACCCATGTTAATTGAACGAAACGACAACCCACGAATTCCCCCATCTAAAGACATATTTGTCCTCAATAAGTCCAATATAGGCACTTAAATATTATATCACGTATGACAGAGCTCTCGGAGATCTGTCAAACGAGATATACAGAGGATATCTCGGCTATTTTAGTGAATATTGTATTCAACCCAATTCAACGGCAAACACGTACGTTTCAAAGCAATAACAAACATCTGCTGATCGTTTTTCAAGCCTGTACTAGCCAAATCTCTCAAACATAAACAACAGTCCCACTTTCCCACGATAATTTTAGCCAACTAATTGCTCAACACACAGATGAAATTGAATAATATTATAATACTACAAATGAGAATATTCTCATATATTTCATTACTGTGAATTTTAGAACATTTTAAATGTCAATTTACAAAAGGGAATTTGGAATTGAGTACGCCCACTCATCCCCCAAAAAAGAGAAGACTTCCTGGGCGAATCGATCAACAAGGTATTTTTTCGAAAAGTTACCAAGTTCAAGGCTAAATATCACTCACGGAGTCACTTTTTATACATCTAATTATTTTACTTTATTATTTTATTATTATTCTACATCTAATTTATCTAATTTTTCAGTCATAGAATCACCAGAACGGCTTCGGATAGCATAAACTTCTGATACCGCTGGTAAAGCCGGTGTAAAAGGAATGGAAGTCCGTAGGAACGTTAGTCCCTCTGGACTATTATTCCGCAGAATTATAGTCCTAGGTCTAACATTTCTAGGAATAGTAGTCCGGCGGACTACTATTCCTAGAAATGTTAGACCTAGGACTATAATTCCGCGGAATAATAGTCCAGAGGGACTAATTTTCCTACGGACTTCCATTCCTGTCACCGGTACTGGATCGCGTGTAACAGTATCAATTGCAAAGTGACACGCCGAAACGTGAGGTCATTTAAGAAGCTGCTGGGGGATATTCCTCGTTGCCATCAAATCGATGGATATCGAGAAATATCTTAGATAATTTGCGAAAATTCACATGCTGGCATATAATAATCTAGAATAAATGCTCAGTTTATCACCAGAAGTCAAGAAAATGATCCATTTACTGTTAATTGTATACCCATGTAAATTAATATTTTCACATACAAAGTGGCTATTCAAGTAACTAGCTTCCACTGTAACAGGTACTGCTTCGTTGGTAGCTGTAGCTTAGGTGATTAGAAGTTAACTGCATTCATTTTAGAGGTAGAGGTAAACAAAACATATATCTTAGTTTGTCCGGAAGGCTCTATTTCAAAGAACTTGGGTGGAGATGGAGCTGCACCTAACCTCGAAATAGCCGCGTCAAGTCTGATAATGGCAATCAATCGAAGGTTGTCCCGGTGCCTATGTTCCAGATTGAACCATCTTAATTCAATCATCCAAGTTAGAAAATTCTGAAGGCGATGGTACAATATTACATTAATTTTGAACAATAATGACAAGCTATTGAAACGAGCTTGCACGCCCTGTTCGCGTGAAGTTTCGTAAGGATTATGCTGAAAACGCAACTGAAATCTAGTTAATTTTGGTATTGGTTCCTAAGAGTGTTTGGTCAGTTCTTGGAAAAGGGGGTCAATGACCTCCCCTATACAACAGGGACTATTCAGAATACATCCGTGACCTATTTCTCTCAAATTTGTTTGCCAGTCAAGACAATATTTTAATGAAAATCGTTACTATTTTAACGAGCTGCATCGAAAAGCACGTAGCTTGAAAATAGTACCAACTGTGTGGATGACATTTTAGGAAGTGTGGCTCGTTAAAACATAAGGTTTTCCTCATGGGGAAACAAGTGTTCTAGTCATGGTAAGAGTGTGATCAAAATTAATCTTCAAAGACCAATGTTTTGTTTTGTAGGTGGGACAGCCGGAAATCAAATTGCTATTCTGGTCGGCAATACGCGAAAAACATATAGTGTTTTGGATCGATCTGCAAATAAAATTAGTGAAATGGATCATTGTACAAAACTGTAATCAAATATTTAACGAGGTGTCAAGACATATTAGTGTTCAACACATCCGCTGGAAATGTTTTCACTCAATGAGGCAGTTCCGAATTGTTCGCCTTTTACTAATTTGTCACTTCACTTATGATTGCCATCTTATCATTTTTTTTCACAGCAATATGCTGACGGTGTCTTCATGTTGATCCTTTGAACCCTGGAGGTATCTTCCATGTCAGTTCAGTGGCAGCTATTGAAGTGTCCATATCCATTAATGGGGGTAGACCAATTACTATTTACAACGTGCCACCTTAGGTCTGACTGTTTAAAATATTGATTGGTCTCCCCACACATTCATTTCGCAGGTATCCTACTTAATTAAATTTTGACGTATCATGATTCCGGGCCGGAAAACTGGCCCCTCGCATCCAAAGCGTTAAACAAACTATTTGACAACAATACGTTATCAGGGATGCAGTACCCACCCTGATGCGTCCTTGAGGGGGATTTGGATAGATAGATCTTTATTTTGCAGTATACCGGTGGATTGATTACAATATAACATTTCAACAAATAAGAACATGAGCCATTCCCTAAAAAGAAAGATACCAAATCTCTTTGGCATCAGTGTGTCGAAATTCTTTCCCAAAACACGGTTATCTAATCTTTTCTTTGTGATTCCTGGGGGTAAGATGGTATTGTAGGATGAAGTGTTGGGAAAAGCAGGATGAACTTACAAAGGATGTGGCCTGGCGGATGACACAGTCCGCACACACTGGGTTGTCGCCTTTAGAGTTTGGACGGGAATAAGTTTTCAATGCTTTGTCAATTAATGACTTATTGAATTTGGGTATACTATATTGCTGGATTGGTGGGTCTATACTATACTTGTGGAGTGCACCCCAAAAGTGTATTGCCGCAGATGGGACATTTTCGTCTGGATTGGTGTCTTAGATGTGGATTCGCTAGACTGCTACTGGAACTTATATCGCACATTCGGTCACTCATAAAAGTGAAGCCTGGAATACTCGATTCGGCTCCTTGGGTGACAGACATTATCAATTTGGAGTACAGGTGTGATATGTGCTAATTTAATAAGACGTTCCGTCAGGACAACTGTGTGTATATTGTATTTATTCATACATACATTTGCAAGACGTCTCGAGTTCGACGAAGGCCTGCCTTGATGATATAGCTGGAATAGTTTATCAGTCGGAACTCGAGCCACCACAGTCTGGACAAGTCAGGTTTATACACACCACAATCGGGCATCTTCACAACGCCTCTGTTGGCACTGATTAAATCATTAAGCCTATTTTCTCATGAATGAATACACAGATTAATCTTTTTGGTTGATACGAAATTTAAATCACGATTGAGGACTTTGAATAACATTTTTTTTATAAAAAACGAAATAGGTTTTACATTACAGCAGCCGTGGACTGGTCGTAATCACCGTGTGGGCAGTGATGTCCACAATTGCGTTTTTCCAGGTAATAAACTTCATCAACAGGAACACTTTAATTAATGAAGCACCGGATTGTAGCGGGTGCTTCATTAATTAAACTGGTGATGAAAATTCCTATAACAGGTGTTTGGAATCTAATATTATTGCGTCCGTGGAAATATTGCCCACCAGTGGAAAATGGCCAGTTTCCCTTTATATAAGACGATGTTGTTTTTGCTTGGTACTCCACGCGCACTGTTGAGTCTATATAACATCAATTAGAACTTAAGTTTAACTTGACTTTACCTTCAAGAAACAAATTTACATAAGCAATTATTGAGGGTCACAATTGTGTGTATATGGTGAATGCCCAACCGATGATTTCGTCGGTAATTTAATTTAACCCTTTAAGCCCGAGAGACCGATTTCCCGGCCCAGGAACATGATACGTACGTCATATTGTCAGGAAAGGCTGCTAAGTGAATATGTGGGGAAGATCAATCAATATTTTCTGGACTACCCCAAATAATGAATATGGACTCTTCCAACAGCTGGCATTGAACTGATATGGAATATACCACCAGGGTTCAAATGGTTAATGGATAGTTCTATCGGAATTGCGTTCTTACAGGACACGTTCGCGCATTGAATAACTACAACTTGTCAGTTGAAGTTACTAAAATGATGTCTTCTAAACATCCATTTCCACTTTTAGTGGGTGGGAGCCCTGATATGGGGTGGTTTCGAGGCCAAAGATTTTCGGACAGAAGATAGCGGTGTATACACAGTACGTCATGGTGTGTGAATGCGTTCGGCAATACGGTGCAAGTGCCGGGCGGAAGGATAGAACGAGAGAAGCATATAGTTCTATCCTTCTGCGATGGCAGGCGGGCGGTATTGACGAACGCAGCCACACATCATGGCGTTCTATGTTTGGCATATAATCCATTAATTTAAAATGCAGACATCACATAGTTATGACGTCTGCTTGAAATAAAAACAAAAACAAAACCCAGGTGTGATTGCAAACACGTGTAACAGATCGATACGTAAACAGAATAATATACATGAATATTGTGCCCAAATAGGTTATTTGTTCGTATTTTTAAGAAATCACCTGCTGTGATCTGAAAGATATTCGCTTCAATCTCAAAATCACGTTCCTTTATAGAATAATTTCAATTTCGTTAGTGGATTTCAACAAAAATAATTTCCAATTGACATCCGATTTTTTGGCCGTCACCACAGCTTCCGTATTGAACTGGGTTAGAAAGCGAAGTTTCAAATGGTCGAGTACGAAAGGTTGAAAAATAGTCCGGATTTGTAAAATGAAACTGGAAGTTATAGGCGTTTAATAAATACATATTATCTCTAGTGAAGTGATCTGGGTCGTGGTATCAGGTCGAGTTGAGGAGGTCAGATCGCCGGATCAAACGAGCTGCCGCAGGCAGCGAATTTGACCCGACGATCTGACCTCCTCAACTCGAGGTGATGCGACGACCCAGATCACTTCACTGTAGCGATAAAAAGGTTTATTATATGACTTATAGTTCAACATGGTATGCCAACGCTAGCATTTCCAATTCCACCAACCTTTTGTTTGGTGAATTGGATTGAGGTAAAAAAGAGCTATTTTTGTTTACACTTATTTTTGTAACAGGTACACACTTCCAGGGAAACCCCCGATGCGCATGAATACGATAAAAAATATCATGAATACGATAAAAAAAACCTGGACCGCCGTTCGAGCGCACCAATTCCCGCTCGGAGTAAAGTACTCTCTGCGACCGGGACAGCTAGTTATGCGAATTCGAACGCACCCGTAAATAGTCCGTCATACTCTGGTGATACGGAATCGGATTCCACACTGTGGATTTTCCGAGGACCGGAAAATGATCGTCAAACAGTAATGATACTTAACAGTTAAATTACATAGTCATATAATATTTTTTTTTATCGGGGTTAATAATATCGAGGTAGAAATACTTAATATTTTTCATTTGTGAAGGATAGGTCCTCCCCACCAGAAAACTTTAAGACCATAATACCACTTTGGCAACAAGTTATCAAGATGGGCTTAAACAGCTTTGCTTCCAGAATATCAGTACTCCAATCCTCCGATCATTATACCTCTAATCAGTGAGGTATAAAGACTGGGTGTTCTTTGTTTGGAACCACGCATGCCACAGGGCATGCATATTGCTTCAAAAAATCATCTACATTCATCTACATAGTATAAGAAATGGAACATTTACTATTGACACTCAAGAGTAAGTATGACCACCCAACAGATTATATCCACAAGATGGCAAGTACTGCACGTTTGTGGTTGTATGTATATTCCGTGGCAACGGATATCATTCCAGCATTACCGATAGTCGTGGCTAATTTCGAAAGCTGCACCTATGGCTATGCCACTCTAAACATTTACTGAGGTATCGTAGCCACCAATGAACGTACTTATGTAACAATTTTCGGAACGAAATACAATGTACATGTCGCGGCCAGAAAGTAGATTGTGTGTAGTGATAAACGACCCGTGTGCAGTTTAGTGTCATAGTTACTTAGTAAGTAATCAATTATATAAATGGGACGTCTACGATTCAGGCATTCCGTGCAGTTAGAAATTTTCCGTCACTTGGGTGGGACTGTCGTCCTGGGAAGGGTAGGACCGCTAGTTTCATATAAATAACAACTTTTAGAAGAGTTTTTCTTCCGCAAGTCTGCGTGTCTCGTTTTTAGGCGTGTAACGTTTACCCTGCGAAGTATCTACGATGCACATCATCGAAATTCGTTTTCATTTTTTTATTGAGGTTTATCAACACTTTCAACAGCCAGGGATACCTTGTGTCGGACAGTTTTACGTATAAAGCCTTTGTGTGTTCTATACCCTGATTGCTGTATAATAGACTCATTGTGATAAGGGGTGTCCAGCCTCTAATCACAATTATTGTCATCCTAGATGTCCCTTATTTTGTTAGTCATTTCAACACAGAGCTCCTAATATAATTTAGAGCAAAGGGGGCGAATCGATTTTTAATTAAAGGGAGGTTCAGCACAAATGTATTCATATAGCCCTGTAGGATTAAATTATTGCTGATCCTCTTTAACGACCATCTTTAACGATTTTTTGTGTATTGGAACATCTGGTCATCGTTTTCAACTATTTTCTTTACGAAAACTATATGTACAACATGGTGAAAGGGTAAATACCAAAGCTGATTCATAGGGGGAAGCATAACAAACTAAGGGGTTTTGTACGTGAAATAAACCAGTGTACACAGCTAATACTGCAGTACGTGTATACGATATTTTCCAGAGCGACGTGGGAGGGCAAGCTTAATAAACGCAGAAACGTTGGAATCCGAATCTGCCTGAGAGGATAATTTATTAGAAGATGGAAAATATGACAATCGACGAGGGGGCAGCACAGCTATCATCACTCAGTATTGGTGATCCGTCTAATATAATACTACACTAGGACGAATCCAAGAATTAAGGCTTGGAATGGTAATGTGGGCAGGGAATAGCACATTTTAAGGCGCGGATAATGATGGCAATCATAATGCAACACGCGTAATCGCATGTTGGCGGCGAGAACAAAAGGGTATATCCTCATATCGTCCTTAGGGTCCGCTGTTCTCTCAACAGAAAATTTTAGAAAATGGGTGGTCAGTGTGGCCTTGACTTGTGGCTCAAAAATATTCCCGCAGTCTTATATACATGTAGACTGTTTCAATTTTGCAAAAGGGAGAACAACTTAAAACAGGTGGCATGCGCTGAAGCTATACCTATATTCTCGGAACACGGTACGATAGCCAAAACAGACTCTGGCTGTAGGTTTTCATGTGTTATCGCGGATAACGCCTTGTATCCTGGATGGCGCTTTTAAACCAATTTAGGTTTCAAAATGGGAGGGGATGCGCTCCTTGGGTCATCAAATCTGCCCACGCTGCAGCCATTCAGAGATGGGAATTCCTCCTTTTTTCTTTAGAAAGTATGGAATACGCCGATACATGGTGGGCAAGCGCGTATCAATATCTGTTGAATCCTACATGCTGACACCTCTTCTCGCGCATGTAAAATCGATGCGCATTTTTGGTGTTGGAAATACTGCATGTGACGCGGCTGTTCGGGAATTCAGTATGGGATGGGTTGATACGACCTAGATTTTATACGATAAATTAATAATACTAGGCACTTCAAAAGACCATTTTGCCCCCATTAATACTACTAATCAATATTGTTTAATTCCATCAGCGTCATTATAAAGACCATGGGGAAACATCTCGTTATGTTTTTATTTATGTACCGCCATGACCACCATATGGTGTTGTTTTCGAACCTTAATCTACATAAAATATGTCATCTAACGAAAAGACGCCATAACATAGATTGCTTTCTGTGAGTTGGAAGATACAATTTGGAAGAATGTAACACATTACTGGCTGGTTTCCGTATGTATTTTGGGAATTTTGTCCAACATAATAGTTCAACATGGTCAAACAGGAAATGATAATGGGTGAGAGGGAGGATGGAAGAATTTCTAGTACCTATTACTTTGTCAATTTTACATGTTACTGATATTAATCAGAACGGCCACGTTTGTGTTAAACCCCACTTGAGGAAATTCCTTTAACACGAATGAATTGTATAGGGTTATAACACAAATAATCAAACTCCTCCCAGCTTGCTTTTTCCGTCGGCCTATGGTATTTGGAAATTCAATACAACTTAAAGTCCATTCAATACAAAACCACACCCAAGGAATATGTGGATAGTTTACAAGAACAAGTATGGAATTATATTTTTGTTGTGCGCAATGTTTCTTTAAACACATGGTGGGACTTTATTCAAAATTTTAGAAGTGTGCAAACCATAATGAGATTAACTTTACATTTCCAAATTTACCCATTGCCACTTCCAGTCATTGCGATTCGTTTCCATTTTCAAAAGGGAATAGCACGTAATGAGTATTAACGGTGAAATATCCGGTCATTTGCGAGTGCGTCCCTTTCCCGGGACGTAATGTGACTGTTATTGTTGCTGAAATAACGAAGCAAAATAAGTTATCTCAGGCAACATCCAGGGTACATTGACAATTATTACTTGGATGTCGGTTTGAAACCTCAAGGATGCAATCTGAAGGGATAAAAAAGAGACACCCAGGCATTAAATTTCCGTGTACCCTGGATGTTGCCCAAGGTAAAGAGTTTGTTTCGTCACGTACCATAAAAAATGCCGTGATGTATACGCGTTTTAATCGATACGAGAAACTATCCCAAACGTATCCTCAGATGATAAAGCTCGAGTCCCACACTGAGCGACAAAAGCGTCGTGATATGCGATATATCAACCGATGCGAATCTGAACAACGCATACATGTACCAATAGCGAGAAGACAAATAGGCAGATGAACTACAGTTGATTTTCTCATCCTTCAGTGAAAACAAATGGGGAATTAACCGTTTCGCAAATGTTTTGATTGTCCCTCTATGGCCTAACTAGTTGAATTCAAGACATACTGTACCGATTCCTTGAAAAAGAATAACAAAAGCAAATGCTATCGCGGGACTAAAAATAGATTGATTCTACTTATGAAACTAGGCCACACCCCTCGAAATGTTTATTACTTACATGTAAGTGAAGTCGTTGGTGGAAGAAGCAGCGCTTGTGGAATTTAAAAGAGGTAAGTGCATTCAATAACCGTTACCAGTTTTGTCGTTAACCATAAAAAAAGTTCAGAATAGTTATCACTGATGACACGTTTTTATGCATTGTTATGTTGACAATATCTGTGGCTGTGGCATGGAAACTGTGGGATAGCATTTAAATTTTCACAAACTTTCTACGCCAGCTATATACAAGACCTTACATTCCAAATCGTTGTCAGTTTTTATTAATATAAACTATCATACGAATATTAGATGGAGAAAGCTTAACAATTCTAATTGAAGTTTACCCAGTGGACGTGAGTTAGTCGAGGTCAAAGGAAAAATGGTCTTTTAATTCATTGCATGTTGTTGGCGGAAATTCCTGCCAGGATAGATTTCCCTTGCCACTGAAATGAGTATAATTTGGGCACATTTAATCTAGTTATGGTTGCTTCACAGCAGCCAGGACTCGATTATGATAAAAAATATTTTGAACATCCTTGGCTTGTTAAGAGTTAAGACAACAGGAGTTTACACTTGATAAGAAAACATTTATTGGGCCTTCTTTCGTCCCCTGTTTGAACACGCTTGCTCAATTTGGGATAACTGCCCTATCGCCGAAAGTGAGGATCATGAACTAATACAACTTGAGGCCGCGATAATTGTAACCAGAGCAACTCGAGGCGTCAGTAGATCACAACTTCACCCCGAATCGGGATAGGAACTCCTAAAACCCAAAGAGATCAATAAGAAGTGAAACAATATTTCAAAATGTATCATAAACTTACTCCAGAATATTTATCTCATCCAATCTCCCATCACTGGCCACGTACCATAGATTTGAGCTCCGTCTAAGTGAAGGTTTTACATTACTATTCCATTCTTGACTAGCTCCACCCGCCCCTGGAAAAATTGTCCGAAAACGTCCGCAACAACAACTCGTTACTGGACTTCTCGAGCTACTTAAATACAAATAAAATATTTCTCCATAGTTTTCTTCCACGACCATTCAGACGAGGCACAAATGCTCAACTTCCGATTACGTTTTTCCTGCAGTAATCCCAGCAATCGCATTTTCAAACGTCATCTTTGTTTATTAACTTATTTCGCATATGGTGTCCGATAACCAATATTTGTTCCAAGGCTCACTCTTAAGCCGAGCAAGAATCTACACCCTGGGTCAGATGACTAAATTCATTGATGCAGATATACTGCTAAACGGGTGTGTCGATTACAGTCAAAGAATTAACAAAGTTTCTAAAAATGTTAACGATTTCATTGCTGTTGGTAAACCTTTCCAAAATTGAACTTGATTGTCATTATGTTAAAAAAACTAAAATCCTTGCCCTCTAATTGAATGAGAGTTGGCTTAGTTTTTTCTATGTTTAGGGCTCCAGTGGCATATGCTACTACCTGACGTCACGAAGTGAAATATTTGAAAAGATGGTAACAATGGGTGGAGATTCAAAGTGCACTCTGTCTATAAAATCGAATGTTTCGAGGCCAGTGATCATTCTATGAATGTATACTCAAGACCCACATATAAAACAGTCGAGGTTACTCCATCTGAGTTCAGATCATGAACTTGAAGCTATTGACTTTTTGTTGTCTAGCGGGGTCGTGGGGTACACGAGAGGTTTATTTACTAAATTTGTTATCGTTAACACTGCCTTGTTCATTGAAGTTGCCTTGTTCATTTCAGGATGTGGGTATTGGGCATATGGTTGGCTCTTATTGGAACATATACGTTATTGTGATAAACTGACAGTAACATGGTCAGAGGTTTGCGGCTCGGAGCCTATGTTCAGCCTCGACGTTTCGCTTCTCGGTTGAACATAATCCCCGCGCCGCAAACTTCAGACTATGTTACCGTCCCTTCATCACAACAAATAATAATGTTGGTAGCACATTGTAGTGCTCATTAGCCTTCTACTATTTCGATAGGGGGAGAGTTTTAGAGTTACTCATGTTGTGAGCTGGCGTCTTTCCAAATCTCGAATAGTGAAAAGCCCTCAAGCATAACTAACAACCTATCAGATTTTAACATTGTACGAGCGTATTGACTCGGCTCTATAATGGTTAGTTAAGAGTTTCATTACATCAACTTCTCCTGGTTACTGATTCGGCATACTATCTTCATTTTCCTCTTCCTTCTTTTTATCGACTGAACTACTCTGATTTGTATAATCCTAAGATCCAGACTGAATATTTTGCCTTGTTTTGTCCTGTGTAATTTATCCGAAGAAAGCAAGTAACATAATACAGAGCCTGATGCCGAATCCTTTTCCATGTCTTTGTAAATTAATGTCTAAATTGTAAAAGTGTTCATCCTTAATATGCAATAAAATATTGTTTGAACTAAAAAAAACTCCAACTGAACAGCCATTACCCTTTTTCAAATCGAACGAATCTGCAAACATTTTACATAACACTCTTCATTGAAAAACTTTATTTATTTATTTATTTATTTATTTATTTATTTATTTATTATTTATTTTGTTATTTATTTTATTTTTATTTATTTATTTAGTTTTAAATTACATGAGTAAAATCAGTACTTTTCAAACTTCAGGTTATTAACCTTTTTCCGAACCGAAGTGTTAAATTTCCATATTGATACCTGCAGCTGAAGCTAAAAGTTCTGTCAAGAACAATGCGCTTATCTTAACATAATTTCGTCTGGGAACTGCGCGAAATTTCCCCATGAATGGCATCCAAACACGGCAGATTCTCTTTGTTACAGATAGCAAGCACAAGCACTATTTCAGCCAATGGGCGTCCAGGTTTTAACTGTAAGCAGATTGTCGAGCCACTGCTACTCATCATTGACACGACCTTGTTCTAATGGGGGAAGAGGACCCCATCATGAACATTTTGATTCATCTGGGATTGAATATTGTTTCTGTCACGTTTTTTTTTTATTTTAGTGAGAAATATTAGTCCTTCATCTAACATAACGACAACTAACTCCAGAACCAGCAACACTCCATCTCAGTGGATGTTCGTTTTCGCTTTTCTTTAGAATTTTAGAATTGCAGCACCCAAAAGATAGATTATAACCCTACTTGGAACGAGTTCTTCGAACTCGTAGCAATTCGAAGTCATTAGCGATTTGAAGAAGAAAAAAAAATAGCATGTTCCTTGTGCAGGAAAATAATATTGTATGCATCGTCAAGTTGTATTACATGTTTGCGATGTTTTGTGTGATGACCTGTCGAATAAATTTGTGTCGTTTTCTTTCGCATTGGCGTGTCCAAATATAATTGATTAATGCAGAGGATTAACCTTTGTTGCATATTATTTAGAATAAACTCTTGTATTTCATGCATAGCCCGTCCAATGGGCTTTTGGCCCTACTCCTCCTCGCCAGTTTCTAATGCAATCACTTAGCACCCTTCCCCCAATGAAGCTGTCCCCCCCTCCCCCCCCCCCCCACACACACACCTGCTTCATCCCGAGTTCTAGATCTTCATTATCAATGGAATAATTCTCACTTAGCACATAGACCTGCCTTGCCCATCCTGGCTGGATCATGGAGTCGCATTCGTAGTTAAACGCCACTTCACACTATCTGTTGTTTCGAATGTTTGTGAGATAATTCAGGTAGTACAACTTCCATATATCTCTACTAACTGTAACAGACAACCACCCAAATGCTCCTCTGACCACTTCTTGTGTGGCTGAACTTATATCGTTATGAAAAGCGATTTTCGAGAAAGTCATCTCCCTTGAAATTAATAGACGTAATTATTGGAAACAAAACACCTATGGCATCAGTAAAAATAAAGCCAAATTTCCATTTGATACTGTTAATAAACGAAAACAACAGACTGCTTTCGTTTATTAAAAAGTTGCAAAAGGAAACTTGGCAATTTATGGCAAGGTAATTAACAGCAACTACTTCACAGATAATCCGTCATTAAAAATATATGTCAGTATTATACCTACCAACACTAAGTAATAGTCCACTTTGGCTCTTTGTCAAACGAATATGTTTTTTTATTATACGCTAAACGATAGATTATCGAAGAAATCGCGGAAAGATAGAAATCGTATCCCCCACTGTGAAGATATAGAAATTTTCACTTTCACGGTATCAATAAAAATGGCGGCTTTCAAAGGATCACTTCAAGGTCAACACGAGTCAAATTATCACTGCAAATAGGCAATTTGTTCTAAAAAGCGTATAATGAAAAGAAAATCTAGTGTTTTTGAGTGGATACCGATTATGTCCAGAAATAATTCAACATGTATTCACCTTGAATTGATGCATGAAGCCCGCTAGACCAGGCATGGCCTGAAAGTCCGAATATAAGTTCTTGGTTTGGTACGTCTTTTCAAATCTGTTCCGAGAATCAATCAAATCATCTCCACGTTTCAATGATTCAATGCGCTGCTTAATTCCATGCACCAATTCAAGGTTGAAACGAGTGGACTTATCAGATTCTTATAAGAAGCGTATAATAAAAAGAAAATCCAGTGTTTTTGAGTGGATACCGAAAATTATCTCACTTGTGGCCGAGAGGAATGGTTATTTTCGCTCCCGCAAGCGCTCGCGAAAATTAAACATTTGTCTCGGTCACTCATGAGATAATTTTCGATATCCACTCAAAAACATTAGAAATCCTCTATATTTTACTGTAATTTGAAATTTCATTCTTCCCGGGAAAAACAGCAAATCTCTTCCTTCTAGACGTGTATACTAATAGAAAGGACAGTGTCCGTATTATAGAACCTGATGGGCACACTATTAATATAATAAACAAAAATGATGGCAGAACATCAAAGGATCGTGAAAGCGCCGTTTTCTTATTTTTAAATGAGTTTCAACACAAAATTATAGACAAACGTTCAAAATGATTTTGAAAAAAATGTAAAAAAGCCAGCTTCTGTATTTTAATACTTACTTATTTACTTGTCCTCTTCGTCCCGTCGGAGGCATAAGGTCACAACAAGCTGCCTCCATTTGCCTCTGCCCTTTTCCATGTGCTGTGCTTATCCCCAGGTGCAGCCAAGTTCCTTCAATTCAGCTACAACTGTTCTCCTGCAGTTGGTGCGAGGTCTCCCCGTCTTGCTCTTTCTTGCTGGTGTCCAATGGAGAGCTGTTTTGAGGAATCGATCTTGTGACATGCGTAGCACATGACCAAACCATCTGAAGCGTCGCTGTTTAACCTCTTCAAATAGGCTTTTGGTGTTACTGATTTTCAGAAGGTTGATATTGGATATTTTATTTGGACAGTGTGTTTTGTTGATCTTTCGAAGGCAGTTGTTATGGAATGCTTCAATATTCTTAGTGTTACATGACTCTATCCTCCAGCATTCTCAGCCATATGGCAGTACAGATTTTACATTTCCATTGTATATCTTGATCTTAGTCTTCTGGCTGTATTTGTTAGACTTCCAGATGGTGTGAAGTCGTGCCAATGCTGCTCTTGCTTTCATGAGTCTGGCTGTTATATTTTTCTCTACCCCTTTGTCTTTACTGATGACACTTCCCAGATATGTAAAGTCCTCTACATCTTCTTCTGGGTCATTGCTGATGGTAATATTTTCTGTTCGTCCAGTGTTTATTCTCATCACTTTGGTCTTTTAGTGTTGATGTTTAGGCCAGTCTGATTTGCAGAGATAGTAAGATCTGTGGTCTTTTCTTCCAGCTGTGTATGTGTTGTTGATATTTCTGCAAGATCGTCTGCATGGTCAAGGTCTTCGAGTTGGCCAAACATGGTCCACTGGATGCCTCTTTTCTTGCCTGATGTTGCCATTCGTTGTACCCAGCGTGTTACGATTACGAACATGATTTGTGACATAATGCATCCTTGTCAAACTCCAGATGCCACTTCAAAGGGTTCGGATATGGTGTTGTCAAGGATGATACTGCATTCAAATGTGATGTAGAAGGTGCGAATGAGTGTCACAGAGTATCTACAGAAAAAAAAATGCCTGACGTTTGTGAAATGGTGCTCAGATCGTCGATGAACTTCGCTAACATCTCGAAATTTCAATTTACTTTTGAAATTCTTATACCTTTACTTTCCCTTTTGTTAGTGTTCATAAACGTAAACAACAGACAGTACTTGGGGTTGTTTGCTGTTTTCGTTTATTAAACAGTTGTAAAAGAAAACTGGACAATCCATGGCAAGTTAATTTGAAGCAACTACTTAACCCTTTACCCAACGTTACGGCCAAAACCGGCCAGCGCTATTCTCAAAAATCGCCAATTAATTTTCATTATTTTTTTCATTTTTTGTCTCAAAAACATAGGTTATGACCCCTCGTTGGAACGAGCTCGTCGAGCTCGTTCCAACGAGGGGTCATAACCTATGTTTTTGAGACAAAAAATGAAAAAAATTAGTTATTCAAAAATTTTTTTTGCAAGTGTCGTCTGCTTTTCACGCTAGACTTCTATATTAATGAACAAGATAGTGTATGTATTATATGTCGCGATGCGCACACGGTTGATATTACGAACAAAACAGTTACAGAACATAGAAAGATGGAGAATGCGCCGTTTTCTTATTTTAATTGGATCTCAACAGACAAAAATTGCCAAATGTTCAAAATAATTTGGAAAATTCCCTACCCTATGGGGAAATATGTTAAAAGCTAGCTTCTGTATTTTAATACTACTCTACAAGAAAATGCCTGAAGTTTGTGAAATGATGTTCACATCGACGATACAACTTCTCTAACATTTCGAAATTTCAATTTCTATATGAAATGCCCTAACCTGAGTGTTTAATTTACTGACAGCTTTAGAAAATTGTGAAAATTGTCAGCCATGATTTTCGTCCACATTTTGTAATTACAGTCCTGCATGCACAATTTGCTATCATAAATAACCTACACCTTGTACTATTTTTTCACATCGACATTAGATAATTCCTATACTCAAATTGTTTCATTCGTTCCAGAACCAGTTCACAGAGAGTGTTTTGCCTCTAGTAGAAATTCGTTCCTACGGAAGACCTTAAGAGCCATGGGATAGTCGACACAATGCAGGAGTCAGTACTGTAAAACGTTTACAACTGTATTTTCTAGAACTGTATTTTTTACCTATTAATATAACTGACTAAAATGATTCATTATCATTTTAAAAGATATGGAAATTTACCAACTGGCAAATTGCCGCATCTTTGAAAATGATAACGTTCATTTCAACTCAATTAAAGTCATAACTAGAAAATACAAGTCTAGAAAATGAAATTGTAAACCTTTCATAGTATTGGGCCCTGGTGACAAAAATATTTTATTCGGAACCTGATAAAATACCAACTCGACCCTTTCAGCACAACACACGAATTTATTAAACCCTTTGCCTGACGTAATGATATTTACCCCAAGTCTATGCACGAGAAATCGCCTTTCTAATTTCATTAACCCTTTATTTCCCGCGAACATTGTAGCAAGCTTTTGATGGGATAAGCTATGTTTTGGAGTGCAGACATACGTTTTTTTTAATTATTCACAGAATTCTTTTGCAAATCATATCTACTGTCCGTGTTGAACAGGGGATTAATAATAGTTTGTCGTCCTATATTTAGTAAAATAAAAATAAATGATGGTTGAGTATGACCTCAATACTACAAATGCTTGCTCTCGGCGCTCGATGTTTTAATTTTACTTATATTCTTGGTGACTTTATAGATCAAAATAAATAAAAAAGAAATCAATATATATATTAGTCTAGGAAGAGAGAACGTTTCAAAAATAACATTTTGTAAGTTATCAAAATAAACGAGAAAGAACAAAATAAATAAATAAATAAATAAATAAATAAATAAATAATACCACTGAATATCTTTATTATCTTCTCTTGGCTAAGCCCTGACGGTCTCTCTATCCACATCTGTATAGAACTCATTTAGTTTTCAAGATTTATAGAAAGAGATCTAATATTAAAGAACTGACGGGTCGATTGTCCCGATATTGGAGACGAATCTTCTTTGTTTTCGAATTTGGGGCTATAGTTTTTGTATCGAATCATCAAGGACGAACTGGCTTCAGCACCAAACATCTCGTAACCTTTTCAATAACTTATCCCGGTAGTTTCCGCTCTGGTTTAATTACCAAGTGTTGCGTTAATTTACTTGAGCTCAAGTTCATGTTCTCAGAAATATTCAATAAAGAAAACGGATGTGACGATGATCTTCTGATCTAGATAATGACACTTTAGCGGAACAAGTTAAATGCGTTCTGTCATGGCTGGTGCCATTTCTTCTCGCGGTAAAGCCATCTTATTCCCTTTCCCACTTATTATTGGCATTTATGGACGAATTGCCCATTTGTATTTCACATTTGTAATACATACAACCAGTTAGATGATCCATCGTAACATTCTGGAATGTATACAAACTAGTTATTCCAATGTCAGTAAATATTCATTCCTCAATATCAAGATTGTATACCTAGAGCGCCAGTAAGTACCCATTGACCCTTGAAGCGGTGTCGCGAAGATGACCGGCGTAAACCTGATTTGTCCCGACTGTGTTTGTTAAAGTCCCGACTGATCAAACATCCCAACTACATCATCAAGGCATGTCTTCGATGAAGGCTTGACTTGATTTTGCAGTTGGAATATTGGTTAGTCGGATTTTTTGTTAAATAAGCTCAAGAATTCTTTGAAATACTTTGGAATTATAAAATTTAAATGTAGTACTCGGGAGGCAAAATCTTATTTTATTGACAGGTACCGCACAGGTACTCCAAACTGGCCACACTGGACCCACAACAGCCCAAATCGGGTACGACAGACCTTCACTTGCAAGATCGAATGTGTGTGTTCAAAACCCTTTACCCAACGCAGACGATATCAAAATTTATTATTTTAAATATCATTTTTTTTTTAATCATTTCAAAAAAATTAACAAAACCATATCATATGACCCCTCTTTGGAACGAGCTCAATGAGCTCGTTCCAATGAGGGGTCACATGATATGGTTTTGTTGAAATTTTTTGAAAATTTAATTTTTTTCAACTGCTCATGCCGGCGATTCGTTAGGTAAAGGGTTAAGAATCAAAGTCCAATTTCAATTATGGTCTCGTAAGGGGAATACATGATTACAAACAAGAGCGTTTTGATATCTAAGACACCAAACTAGATTAAAATGTATCGACTGGAAATATAATTGGGGCGGGGAGGGGTTTCAAATCCGCCTTAACCCACCCATACCGTCGCCACTGGAACCATGTTAAGGTGGTTTGTAGATATTGTTAGCAGCGTTTGATTGTTTATAATTTTTATTTTTAAAGACAAATGGTTGGTATTTCTAGTGTTAAGATGTGTAGGACATACAATCGCTATAGTATTGAACATATATCGTCTCTATGAAAATAAAACAAACAAAAAAATAAATCAATGGAAAAAATGAAAAATTGGAGTAACGTCTTGTGCATCCCGGATGCTTAAGGGCTGTAATTCTTCATGTTCCTTGGGCGAATTACTACTTAAAATTCTAGTGGGGTTCATATGAAGGCAAAAAAAAAACACTTTGTCAGTGTTTTTTTTTTCTGTAATCACCCCCTAGCCTGTAACTCTGCCCCCAGTTAGGAATACACCGAACATGGGCATTAACTGTAGAAATCTCTTTTCTTAAAAAATCAGCATCTACCCTGGAAACTTCTTCCGAGAGAGACCGTGTTCGTGTGACCGCTTCAGAATCTCATTATGGCCAGATGTTGAACAATGTAGGCGCGTTTCTCTGATAGGTGTGCAGCGACGTATTATTCATGCATTTTTCTCTCAATGAAGGAAAAACAATCGCCTGCATATCAACAACACTAAAAGTCTCTACTCTGTTCGGTGCAGGGCCGTTCGAATCACACACTTTTTATTCAAATCTGATCTCTAATCGAATCGGGTCTATTATTAGATGTAGAATCGAACCTGAAATCGAATCAGGGGACTTTTGAAGATGACCGATTGGGGAGGGTAGGCTGTAAACATGATTTGATCCGCCTGTGATGGCTGAAGTCCAGAATGATAAAATATTCCAACTACATGATCAAGGCATGCTTCGTCGAAAGCATGATGAAATAGTTTGAATGTTACCCAGAAAGGATTATAGTTCAAAAAACATAAACCGATGCGAGAATAGCCGGTACTGGGCACTGTTCAGCCGTTAGCAATACCCCATCGTTGACGATGCTTTGAAACGTTAAATTTGCTCAGAATAGCGCTAGTGATTAGTGACACTGGAATTAACATGTATGGCGTCGTGGATGCAGATGATATTGATGCTAGTATTGCGGAAAGTACACTCTGCCTTTAATTTCAGCCTTATTCATGTGCAATTTCCAACTCAACAAAACTCAAATCAAAACGTTTGTGAGGCGACGGAGATGACTAATACCAAGATATAGTCCCGCGAAACAATTCGAAAGGAAACGAATCGGGCAGCCGATTTCCAATCGAACCGAATCGCAACTTCAGTTTCGAAAAAAATCGACCATTGAATTTTCGCAGGGTCTTAGAATAGTGCTCCTGTACATGGACGTTTCTCTTTGGGAATCTAGTTTAGGTTTTTAACCCTTTACCTAACATGAAAAGCAGTAGACGCCTGCAAAACAAATTCTTGAATACATGTAACTATTTGTTTTCATTTTTTGTCTCAAAAACATTGGTTATGAACTCTCACTGGAACGAGCTCGACGAACTCGTTCCAACGAGGCGTCATAACCTATGTTTTTGAGACAAAAAATGAAAAAATAATGAAAATTAATTCACGAATTTTGAGACTAGCGCTGGCCCTTTTTGGCCGTTACGCTGGGTAAAGGGTTAAAGACGATATCTGCATCATATGAACCCGTATTGAAAGGTACATTTGCAGACTATGACAAGCCAAGATATTGTCCCCAAGCGCCATGGTAAATCGTGATTTACAACGGTGCTTTGAGACATTGCATTGGTTTACCATTGTGCACCAGGGTACTTTCTGTAAGGCAAACAACGTCTGGCAATGTTACCGTTTGTCATTACCAGAGTGACAGCGATAATCTGATTTATACGAACAAAGACAAAGCAATATTATCCCTTTTAATCAATTAGAACAACAGAATTGCGGTGACTGTGACAAGCCCATTGAACACACTTCCAGACGCAATATAAGTGGCGTGGATATGTGTGGGTGATATGGCACGCTTGATCCCACACAGCGAATACTGGGCTAGATTTAGAGTTCTGCCTAACTTTTAACACGCTCATTCGGGCTAAAAATAACTACTGCCAATCCTCATTTAGAGGGGCGATTGTTACGACCCGTAATGTAATAAATGCCCATAATGTAATACCTACCCATAATGTAATACAAAAACGACCCATAATGTAATACGAACCCATAAGGTAATAAAAAACGACCCATAATGTAATAAATGTAATAACGTGTAATAAATGTTAGGTACCCATAATGTAATAAAAATTTTAAAAAATTAGATACAAATTACACTTTTCCAGGCCCGTAATGTAATAAAATTCTAAGTTTGATTTTTGTTTTTCCTCTTTACTCCAGCAGTGCGTTCGGCTACTTATGACACATCCTACGCCTTCATCAATGCTGCCAATGGCCCCTGTGCCGTACACAGCCAACATGTGTGGGTGTGTTGGGATTATGATGGAAAGTATTCCGGGACCTGGGTCAGGTGTACTTTGCTCTGAGTGGCAGGCATTATCCCTCTTCTATTTGTACCACCCGCGAAAACGTCTTCCTCAATAGCCTCTACTGCCCTGCCACAACTATATAGGTCTACCTTACCAGACATTCAGTAATTTTGATTCCAGGATGGTCATTTATAACTGCAATCATCATATTCGACCGGCTGTTCACTTGCACAAAAGCAATGTGGGTAGCAGGTTCCTACTGTTAATAAATGCAAGTAACTCTGGCCAAAGTTGCTGGGGCAAAGGGTGGAGTGGGTGCCGTGGGATTTGGGTGCAACAAGACTGGATAGTGGCGGGGGGGGGGGGGGGGTAGTGTGGGATACAAGGAAAATATGGAACAGAAGCAAGACGTTGAGTCAAGCGGCGCAGAGGAATATCGGGAGGCGATATGGTAGGTGTACTGGTATTGGGATAGGGGATATCCTATAGCTCGATGGGATTTGGATTAGGCTACTTTCCTCCAAATTAAGCGTACGATCTATCCTCTGTCTCTCCAGTTTTCACTACCTGAACAAATTAGTCATTTCCCTGTACTGTACTACTATAAGTTTATGTCACACCCACCGCACCTGGAAACCAATGAGCCCGATACCAGGATGACACTTAATAACGACCACATCATATTCCCGATCCTGTGATAACATGTGTCAAGTAATATTATTAGTCCACCACACGGACTTCCACTTAAACTACCTACAGTCATGGCAGTTCCTGGCGGTTGGCAGGGACTTCCTACCAACCGCCTACTCTATCACATCGACTATTCGCGTGTTCATCTCCGCTATTGTGCCATCTTCTCCTAAGTTACACTCAAACAACATACATAGCTAGACACGAGGAGTAACATGGGCGTATCCGTTTGACCGGGTGTGTGACCTTGACCATCAAACCGGAAACCTTGAACCTGTGTATCGGCTCCTGCTGGGCGATTGTCCTGAAACTTGGTGTGTGGTTCGGGCGCCCAACAATTTCGCCACACCCGATGCCCGTCATGTGTGACCTTGATATTCAAACCGTTGACCTTGAACCTGTATCTCGGTTCATGCTGGGCCGATTTTCGTGAAACTTGGTATGTGGGAGTAGTTCAGGAAGTTCCTGCCAACCGACAGGAACTGTCAGGAAATGTAGGTGGTTTAAGTGGTAGTCCCCACAGCTCAGAAAATGCTGTGGAATGCTTTTCCAATCAACATAATCTCAAGAACCACCAAAACTACTCTCTATTATAGATCTGCATTCGTCCTGTGCATACTATGAGTGATGCCACACCACTGGTGAAATTTATTTGAGAATGCAATCCCCTGAGCTCAATACAAAGAGGCTGCTTTGTACAACCAAGTGATGTGCACATTAACTCGACTCAGTTGCTGGTCACAGCCACAGGTGAACATGACATACTCTTAACCAATCTTCTCGCAAAGGTGGCCTGCGTGGATGATAGCAGTCTACAAGGCGTTTAACTTGCTTCGGTTCATATCAATTGAGGGTGTTCAATCTGTGGTGTGTTGAGGTTTTAGAAAAATAACACTGAGAGGAGTTGAAACCATTTCACTCAGGGCTGTCACTATTGAAACTGATACAATTTTTATTGAAAATGTAAGGTCTTTCTTGCATGTGCGAAGTGCAAACTATTTGACTGGAAAGCATTTGATAATATTACTTGACACATGTGATCACAGGACCGGGAATATGATGTGGTCGTTATTAAGTGTGGTCCTGGGCTCGGGCTCATTGGTTTCAAGGTGCGGAGGGTGCGACATGAACTTATAGTAGTACAGTACAGGGAAATTACTAATTTGTTTAGGTAGTGAAATTTGGAGAGACAGAGGATAGATTGTACGCTTAATTTGGAGCAAAGTAGCCTAATCCAAATCCCATCGAGCTATAGGATATCCCCCATTCCAATACCAGTACACTCACCATATCGCCTCCCGATATTCCTCTGCGCCGGTTGACTCAACGTCTTGCTTCTGTTCTATCTTTTCCTTGTATCCCACACTATACGCCCCCCCCCCCACCCCACTATCCGGTTATTGTGCACCCAAACCCCACTGCACCCCACTACACCCTCTGCCTCAGCAACTTTGGCCAGAATTGCTTGCACTTATTAACAGTATAGGAACCTGCTACCCGCATTGCTTTTATGCAAGTGAACAGCCGGTCGAATATGATGGTTGCAGTTATAAATGGCCATCCTGGAATCAAAATTATTGAATGTCTTGTAAGGTAGACCTATATGATTGTGGCAGGGCAGTAGAGGCTATCGAGGAAGTCGTTTGCGTGGGTGGTACAAATGGAAGAGGAATAATGCCTGTCACTCATAGCAGAGTATACCCGCCCCAGGTCCCGGAATACTCTCTATCGTAATCCCAACACACCCACACATGTTGGCTGTGTACGGCATAGGGGCCATTGGCAGCATTGATGAAGGCGCAGGATGTGTCATAAGTAGCCGAACGCACTGCTGGAGTAAAGAGAAAAAACAAAAAATCAAGCTTAGAATTTTATTACATTACGGGCCTGGAAAAATGTAATTTGTATCTAATTTTTTAAAATTTTTATTACATTATGGGTACCAAACATTTATTACACGTTATTACATTTATTACATTATGGGTCGTTTTTTATTACATTATGGGTTCGTATTACATTATGGGTCGTTTTTGTATTACATTATGGGTAGGTATTACATTATGGGCATTTATTACATTACGGGTCGTAACAGGCGATGCGCACTAGAGAATATTAAAATCGCGAAGCGAATTTCCAGAAGCCATTCAACGAAAAACGTCCAACGCCGGCACGCCCCACATCGAGGGTAAGGCTATGTGAATGAAAATGGGAAAGAAATAAATCTGAAAGAGTGAAGAGTGGTTGACACAAGTGTTGAGATTGAAAAATAAAGAGAAAACGTAAATATCGGGTTATTCTGATCAGGGACAGAAATTCGGGAAGTTTCTTCTATCCATTTTGCGGCGAATTGAATGTCTATACGTGTGCCAAACTTCAGGAAAATTGGTGAAGGGAAAGTACCTTAACACTTACGCTGCCGAACGCGACTATTGCCACGTACTTAATGATGATCATCTGTACGTTCTGTTAAGCGCAGATCAAACCTACCAACTGATTAATTATTGGGGAGAGATAGAGCCCTTTCCAACAATTAATCAGATGATAGAGTTTCAAGTATGTCATAAATCTTATTAAACTTCATCGCATTCATGGCAGTAAAACGGTTAAATCGTGTCGGATTACAATTCCGTAACTGGTAGAGTGCTGGAAGCCCATATTTGGGCTATACTCTGAAGTGTCAGTACCAGCACTTAAAGGCTTCATATTTTGTAGATGTTGTTCATGCCACCTTTGAAGTGAAATTATTTAGTCTGTTAGTTTTTTGCCTTGTTACAATTCATGGGAGAGTGCCTATTGGCACTCTCCCATAACTTGTAAGAAGGCAAACATATGTGAACAAATTTTGATGACCAAAAATAATTCAGCACTCTACCAGTTAAATCGTGTTGGATTACAAAATAAAAAAGGAAAACAAGGCTAACGATTACAATAAGTATATCAACTGTTTTCAATGACTTAATAAAAGATCTCAAAAGAGGTCATTTATATACGGAAATTATAAAAGCTGTTCACCAAATTCCTGGTTCACTGAAGCGCATTACACAATTAGTGATGCAGGCTTTGGTATTTCATATCAAAGAGGGCGAATTTGAGTTGCATTTTATCACTCGATCGTGTAAACGCGGGTAAACATGGCACACGGATTAAGTTTTGACGAAATGGTCGATATTCGTTCTCGATGCCGTTGAATCTGAAACAGATCTATCCGACGTCATTGCACACGCGGCACTTCACGTGTTGTATAGTTTGTTTATAGCATGGAGACATCAGTGCAAATCTTGTCTTTTTTTCAAGAGACTATAGACTTAAGTGTGGGGCCATGCGAATCACAAATTTCGAATCGAATCAAATTCGAACTATTGCCACCTTGCGTAAATAATTCATCTTTTCTAGAGTCGCTTTGGGATTAACCCTTTACCCAACGTAACGGCCAAAAACGGCCAGCGCTATTCTCAAAAATCGCCTATTAATTTTAATTATTTTTTCATTTTTTGTCTCAAAAACATAGGTTATGACCCCTCATTGGAACGAGCTCGTCGAGCTCGTTCCAATGAGGGGTCATAACCTATGTTTTTGAGACAAAAAATGAACAAAAATAGTTATTCAAGAATTTTTTTTGCAAGTGTCGTCTGCTTTTCATGTTAGGTAAAGGGTTAAAGAGCATATAGTAAGAAAACGTTGTAGATATTGCTTTAGCAATCATGAAAAATGCTACTGCGTTACAATTATTAACACTCCTTATCCTCCCTTCAGTAAAACAAGAAGCCATATGCTAATGTATTGCAGATGGCGCCTTGTTTCACTCAAAGGACGTTGTTTGTTTAAACATATTTTATTGTCATTAGATTGAAAACTGACCAAAGGATTGGAACACAAGTTATTAAACTTACATAAGTTCCTCTCCAAAAACATTCAATGGCAGCTAACAAAAATATACGAGAACAAACCAAACAAAACAAAAACATTTTATATCTACAATACAATAAACATGCTTCAAACCAATTCATAGTAGCTGGAGAGAAGTGAGAGACACGACATGCAGGTATGGGATAAGATGGTATAAAGCAAAAGAAAGCAGAGGATCGTTGAGTGTTGCGTCCTTATCGTACGGATGCGGCCATCGCAAGTCATCACCGAGCCTTAACTTGATGCTGGAGAGAAGGCACACCAAAAATGGGGAGGGTTGAGAGTTAACTAAAACGATTGCTACCTGAAATAAAGGACTGTACTAACATAAAAATCAGATTGTTTTTATTTTGTGATAAATTAGGTTTTCCGAAAAGAACATCGTCTGTGGAGGTAATGTTAAATTGAGAAGGTCGTCTAAAGAGAATTTCACGCTGGACTACGTAGTGAGGACACTGTTTCAGACGCTTTAATTGGTCCTGTTGTCCCTTCCTTTTGTTATGGTTGGAAATATTGCCAGTAAATAATAAACTTCAAAGAATAGTGGTGGCTATTATTATTGATCATGTTGTCAATTTCTGCATGCTCAATAGAAAGAACTGGATAATATAATTGACAGAATTGGAAAACAACAGCACATGGAAGTCATATAAAGTTGATTATTTTCCGGCGTGAATATTAAAAAAAATCTTACGGTATCCTAACTTTATTTTCAGAAGGAATTAGACTAAACCAAAAATGCAATTTCGGATTGACTCTCAATTATTATTGTCTAGGTATCGATATTATTATCACGTAATTCGCTTGGTTTTCATTTTATATCATGAAAGAAGAAGATGTCGGCCGTTAAAGATTAAATCTCAGCATATCACATTTGAAGTTTCTTAAAAAGACTGATGATACGGTGGTGAGTGAAACACAACGGTTTGAAGACCAGCTGAGTTCAACTCTCTGTCAAACGCTCAGTTTTGTTTTGCTTCAAAGACAATGTTTACGGCACCTCACTGGAATGACCTCTTGGATGTCGCTCCAGGGTTGGCATAAGCTAAGCTGTGTTAGATTCTAAAACATCAAAATAAATAAATAAATAAAAAAAAACAACCTATTCATTTGTTTACTGCAAAACATAGCTTACGACCCTTCATTGTAACGAGTCCGGTGAGGGGACCTAAGCTATGTTTAGGGAACACATAGTGGGGGAAAAAGACGAATGGTGAATTGTTCTAAGTAACAGTGGTTGGATGTAGCCGTTAGGTTAGTAGGTGATTAGTCAAACTTGCGTAGTATTATTTTCTTGTCGTGGCAGTTAGGGATGGGTTAATCTGAGTAAACAGTAGACACGATAAACGATTGAGGATGTTTGAGATTGGGAAAAATAAATATCATGGCTTGCTATTTATTGAGGTTTAACGACACTTTCGACAGCCAGGGTCACCTCGTGCCGGGCAGTGTTACTGGTGGAGGAAACCACCCAGCAACGGCGAGCAACTGTCAGATTCCCCAACGTACTAACTCCACACAAGCATGGTTAGCATTGGTTGAAGACAAGTGTATCATCGACGTGCCGTACGCCTTAGTGCCCAACGCCACCGTGCCCCCACGAGGGCAATGAGGATTAAATGTCTTTCCCAAGGATTATGACTTGTCTTTCAATACAAATCTACAAAAATGTTCGTATACTAACCTTTTTAAACCTGGTAACCTGAACGATATCCTCTCGTACACTATTGTATAAAGCAAAATGTTCGGCTATGCCTTGTGTTTGTTGGAATGTTCAGTAATAATTTAATCCTACAGCGCCACCGGGTTGTAGGATTAAATTACAACAGCTCCTCCTGACATGTATTGTGCTTATTGTGTTGTCTTGTCAGGGAGTGCCAACTTTTGCTTTACACACAACTTTATGCATAGCCAGTCAATATTTTCAACGTGCAGCCTTAGGGCTGCACGTTGAAAATATTGATTGGTCTACCCCCAAATAATGAATATGGACTCTTCCAATTGCTGCATATGAACTGACATGGAAGATACCACCAGAGTTCAAAGGGTTAATTTCCTTTAGATGTCAGAAAATTCAATACGTAGGAAATGGAAATTTTTTACGAAGATTCCAATTTCGAAATGATAGTGAATTTGTATCATCGATGTGCGCATCATTTCACAAACTCCAGGCAGTATATAAATACAGAAATCGGCTTTTTACATTTTTTTTTCCTCAAACAGTTTGAACATTTGACTGTGATTCTTTGTTGAAACGCCTTTTAAAAATGTTCTGTAACTTTTTTTGTTCATTATATCAACAGTGGGCGCGTAGTGACATATAATACAACACTATCCGTTCCATTAATATAAAAGCCTGGGAGGTGAGAATTTGTATTTTTTCTCTGGGAAGAATAACAACTTGTCGATTCCTGTGAAGATATATTCGCAACACAACGAGCCAAAGTAGACACTTAATGTTGAGAGGTGTGATACTGATATATATTCTTAATGGTGGGATTATCTGTGAACTAGTTGCTTCCAAACAGCTTGCTTTAAACAAGTCAAATTTCCTTTTTTATTTTTAATAAGTGGAAACAACAATCAATTCCTATAGTTGTATGTAGTTTTCGTTTATTAAAAATAACAAATGGAAACGTGGCTCTATTTTTCTACAGATGCTATGGGTGTTTTCTCAACAATTACGTGCGTCTTAATTAGACCTTCCTCATTTGTCCAATGATTTCAAGGGCGATAACTTTATCGAAAGTCGATTTTCATGACGAGATAAGTCAGGGATGCCCATGGAACGTTTTGTGCTGAAACAAATTTTGTGCTCCTATTTGCATCGTGCGAGAAACATAAGTCATGCGATACGGAAGTTTTAACTACACCGAAACTGAGCACAAGTGTTAAGGGCCAACTTCAGACTTTCCGCAGACAACTACAAAATGGACCCAATTTCTTTTCTCGTAGTGTTTTTTTTTTCAGTACATCCCATGATATACATTTACATGTTCGGTGAAAAAAACCAAAAAAAAACCAAAAAAACAAAAACAAAACAAAAAAAATTTTAAAAAAAATTTTTAAAAATGTACAAGGAAGAGGCCAGGTCGTGCCTCACTTGTTAAGATGTTCAGTTCCTGTGCACCCTCTAGCCCTGTGGAATATTTCATAATTCTCTGTGTACTCTTTGGCTCGGCGTATTGATGTCGTTCGAGTCTCGGAAATGAGGGAGATGTACCAGTCTGATTTGTACATCAGTGCATGGCCATTACATTTAATAAAGGGATGGCATTTATTCAGACAACTCACATCTTGGCAGAATTGCTAATTCGCAAAAAAACATCGATATTTCAGTCTGAAACTTCTTTGTTTTCGTAACAAAAAATGACTGACATTTCAGCGTTGTAGCTCAATTTCCGTCTGGTCCATGTTAAAATTAGGGCCCTGCGAAGCTTCGAACGTCGTTCCAAGTCGATAGCACCCCGATGATTCGGTTTGAATCAATTCCAGTCGCTGTGAATTCGGACAGTTACGAATCGTCAGGATGTTCTTGAAATCCCACAGAGCGTCTCCTCTTGAACACTTCTTTCATCATGAGGTCTCCTGCACAGGGGACCGGGGTCCGGGGACCAATACTATAAAACTTTTACGATTGTATTTCCTAGAATTGTATTTTATAGTTATGACTTTAAATGGGTTGAAATGAATCGTTAGCATTTTCAAAGATGTGGCAATTTGCCAGTTGGCAAATTGCCATATCTTTTAAATGCTAATAATTCATTTTTTTCAGTTATATTAATAGGTAAAAAATACAATTCTAGAAAATAAATCGTAACAGTTTTATAGTATTAGCTCCTGATGAGAGAAAAAGAGTTCAAGGGGGGTTCCGCTTCTGAAACTATTTTGGTTCCATTCTGGAATATTCCTCTTTTTAGATTGACCTCCCCAAACAGATCAGATGTCCTTGAATATAGCACTTGGTTTGAAATTGGCAAAACTTCCGTTTGTAAGAAAGTGCGATATTTACAATTTGAAGAGCAGTGAGATTCGAGGCAACTCGAAATCATCTGCCTCATTCGTTTCGAGATTCGAGGAACCCTAGTTGAAGTTAGTTTGCAGTAACTGATTCGGACGGGACGGACACACCGCACCCCCTCTATGAATTTCTCGACCCTGTAACAAAAAGTACATTCATACATGAGCACAGTGAAGTATTGTTCCGAAAGTTTTGTACATTAAATTGCAATCTTGGTTTTTATTTTTACAGACGAACGTTAGCTATAATACCCCCCCCCCCCCGCCCCCTCCCAATGTTATTAACACCATGGGCAAGGCTATAGCCGTGAATGTACAAATTAACCTTTATAAACGAGCACCATGGTACAGCATGCATGGTCCCAGAATAACCTTGTATACCACGTTAGTACGCTGGTTTGCCATTTTATTTAAGGACAATACCTTCGAGTACCTTCAAACTTTCAATAAGGCGATCGCGCCCCCTCCAACTTTCGGTACGTTTTTTTCCCCCTGTTCCACATGATTATTTGCGTTGGAACCCCTCCTCCCGCGACCCCTCTGAACACATTCTCTACATCAACCACTGAGTTCAAAAAGATGATGCTATATGTCTATGTATTTAAGAAAACAGTGGGAATGGTCGCATCTTCCACCGACAATGCTCTGGAAAAGGTCATATTTAACCCTTTACCCAACGTAACGGCCAAAACCGGCCAGCGCTATTCTCAAAAATCGCCAATTAATTTTCAAAATATTTTCATTTTTTGTCTCAAAAACATAGGTTATGACCCCTCGTTGGAACGAGCTCGACGAGCTCGTTTCAACGAGGGGTCATAACCTATGTTTTTGAGACAAAAAATGAAAAAAATTAGTTATTCAAGAATTTTTTTTGCAAGTGTCGTCTGCTTTTCATGTTAGGTAAAGGGTTAAGTTTGCAATGAATTTTGTCTACAGCTATCGTCTTTTGCATTTTCAACACACTTTGCTTCTTCTATCCAATTCTCACCTATTACCAAAACTAATTCATCGTTATTCAGAAACTTCGCTTCAAACCATTCAATTTTATTACGCCCGTTTTTCAGATTGCCTTCTTCGGCTGATGGATTCGATGTATTGCATTTTTCGGTTAAGAAATTTGATGTAAACATTTGTTGCACCAAGCAGCAGCGTATCAAGGGGAACAACTATGGCATGATTCACATCGGCCTAGATCATCCTCATAAGCAGAGCCTGAAGTCATATCAGCCAAGATTGATAATGATCAATTTTGGGAATGAAAAACATATCTAATAAATAATTTGTTATCCCCGCATTTTTTTAAAAAATGGGGATATTGTGGTGATCTCCGTCTGTCCGTATGGTCCAGTCCGTACGTCCTGCCTCGCCCGTCCCGTCCGTACGTCCGAACTTCATATCACCAAAAGTGTGTAATTCGAAACATTTAAAGTTTGCTGAGGTATCCATGTATCATCTGTAGATTTGCATAAAGGTTTGGGAATTTTGAGTTGGCCCAAGTGGTTCCAGTGGAACCACTTTTATTGTTATTGTTAGAAAATCCGTTTCAGGTAGAAGGCTCCTAGGGGTTTTAATTCGAAACGTTCAAAGTGTGTTCATATGTTCCGGTAGGGCCTCTAGATGTGCATGATGGTTTCGAAATTTCGATTTGGCCCCATGCGTCGCTCGTAACGCCACTTTTATTGATCGAGAATCGGTTCCTGGCGAAAATGTCCTAGGGGGTTTAATTCGAAACGCTGAAAGTGTGTTCATATGTTCAGGTAGGGTCTCGAGATGTGCATAAAGGTTTCAGATTTGTTTATTCGTCCCCACGTGGCGCACGTAGCCCCACTTTTGTAGTTAGAGACTCTGTTTCCGGTGGAAAGCTCCTTGGGGTTTTAACTCGAAACGTTGAAAGTGTGTTAATATGTTCCAGTATGGTCTCCCGATGTGCATAAGGGATCTTTGATTTGGCCCCGTGGGAAACCCGTAGCGCCACTTTTGTCGCTAGAGAATCGGATTGTGGCGAAAGGCTCCTAAGGACTTTAATTCGAAACGTTGAAAGTGTATTGATACGTTCCAGTAGGATGTCTTCATGTGCATAACGGTCTTGAATTTTTAATTCGGTCCCATGCGGTGCTCGTAGCACCATTTTGTCATCAGACAATCTTCTTCAATCGGTTTGCGGCGAAAGGCTCCTAGGGGTTCTAATTCGAAGTGTTGAAATGTTGTAGATGAACATAAAGGTTTTGGAATTTTGATTTGGCCCCAAGTGGTTCCAGTGGAACCACTTTTATTGTTATTGTGCGAAAATCAGTTTCCAGTGGAAGGCTCCTAGGGGTTTTAATTCGAAACGTTCAAAGTGTGTTCATATGTTCTGGTAGGGCCTCTAGATGAGCATAAAGGTTTCAGAATTTTGATTTGACACCATGTGGCACCCGAAGTACCACTTTTGTCGTTAGAAAACCAGTTTCCGGCAAAAGGCTCCTAATGATTTTAAATTCAAATGCTTAACCCTTTACCCAACGAATACAAATTCAGCAGTTAAAAAAATATTATGTTTTTGTTGAATTTTTTTGAAAAAATTTAAAAAATGATATTTAAAATAATAAATTTTGATATCATCTACGTTGGGAAAAGGGTTAAAGTGTGTTTGTATGTTCAGGTAGGGTTTCTAGATGTGCATAACAGGTTTTGAATTTTTGATCCGGCACCCATGTGGCTTCCGTCGTGACACTTTTGTCATTAGACAATCGGTTTGCGGCAAAACGCTTCTAGGGGTTCTAATTCGAAATATTGAAAGTGTGTTCATATCTTCAGGTACAGTCTCCAGATTGGCCCCGAGGCGACACATTTGTCATTAGAGAATCAGTTTCTTGCGCAAGGCTCCTATGAAATCGAACCTTGCGGCTTTACCAGTTGTAAATACTTTTTCCTTTTTTCAACCGTAATTATTTCTAGTCTCCAATCAAGTATTGTATTCAATGGCGATTCGTCTGTCGGGGCAAATCAAAAAAGCGAAATATTTGAGAACGGAATCGACGTAGCTTCAGAAGCGGAACCTTCATGAACTCGTAATCTTTCATCAGATCCTGTGCAGGAGACCTGATGATTGAAGATGAGTTCAAGTGGGGACACTTGGTAAGATTTTGAGAATATTCGAAAAATTCCGAAACCCACTCGAATCGAATCAACAGGACGACTTCGAATTTCATAGATTCGCCGGGTTCTAGCTTTTTAGAAAATGTTAGCCTGAGTCATGGTCAAAGTCTTATGGGGAATGCAGCAAATCCTAAATTTCTTGTCGGGTTATAAGGGACATAAATACACAGAACGACACACGCGTGTGAATGGGTTAATCGATATGGCACGAGTGCCAGCGCGGAAGGATAAAACGAGAGATCGCAGGTGTGTCGTTCTGTATATATTAGTGTTGCTGTAGATGGGGATTTCATAGAACAGGCGTGTAATAAAACTTATTTGTGGTCCTCTCGTAATCTAGGGTTAGATGATTGGAGATTTGGAGCTTATATTTGGGAAACAAACACACTGAGTGGAATAGAGAATGGCCTGATAAACTGGTCCTGTTGACGGCAAGAAACAAATCACTGTAATACGTTTAAACATTCATGCGAAACATTAGCCACTCGTCATGTTTTCATTTGGATGAGAATTAGGTGTGCGTGAGCTATCCATCGATTTTCAAAGAGATGACTGACGGAGTATTGACGACGTGTACACAATTTTGGAATGGCGAGGGTATGTGTATATTAAGTACTCAATCAAGCCATATAACCAAAACTCGCGGGATGTGACATACGCTTATTGGACATTTTAACTGTTTGTGTAGATAATTAAAAATGTCACCATCAGTAAATGATGACAGCGTATAGTTCATATATAACGACTCAAACCTCAAAAGACCTAGTTCAGAGTAGTGCAATTACTGCAAGTGATAAAAAACGTGTGAAGTTATTACCATTGTTCGCTGTGTTCTTTGTGTAATTGAGATACTTAGCATATAAATCAAAGATAGCCAGTTTGACGTCGCGGGATTCCATTAAGAATTGTTTGATTGGGACAAATTAGTTTATTTTTCTTGCTGTAAACCCAAGGGATGAGATCTCTTTGTTCTCTGACGATACGATATTAATCGATGCGGTTCATCAGTGGCACATCACTTTATTTTCGACACTATTTGTCGGTAAAATAATGCAACAAAACATTTGTACAATAATCCCGGCCCTGTGGCAAGGTTCGACAATAATTTCCTTAACAATTAGCCTCACGGAACAAGTTACAACATGAATCCATATGGCATATGGTCAGCAGTCCAAACAGGGGCGTGGGAATATGGGGTGGGGACACAGGTGGCTCGTGCCCCTCCTTCCTTTCCAGAAATAGTCTAGAGAGTGCGCGCGTGTGCGTGTAGGTGTATGTGTGTATATGTAACTGAGAGAGACAGAGATAGATAGACACAGAGAGAGATAGTTTAGTCCAGGAGTCCATTATTTTTTCGCAACCCGTCATTGCACTCGTGCTAATTAAAACTAGGTTCACAGTTCACAAACTCTTTTCTCATGCGTCCAAACATTCTCCCATATGATTTGTTTCTACTGGGAGGTTCAATGTCACGAAAAATGCTCATTTTTAGCTCCATATTTAACACATTTCCTCATCGGGACGATATTATGTTTAATTTTTGGGGTTGATGATTGTGAAGTTGAACAATGCTGCATTTTTTGCTCAATGTAGCGGCGCGTGTGTCTCAAACATAGCGGTGTGTAATGTATTAGAACCATGCCACTGAGGTTCACGGACCACCAATATATTTCATGTGTGTGGGTGCCCTTGTTTGGCCGTGCCCAACAATTTTGAAAAGTTTTCTAGGTCGCCTAATCGTTAACTGACGTCTATTTATATAGTGTCCCCCACCTTGGGTCTAGTTCAAATGTCGAGGCAAATGGCCCGGTTGCTTTGAACAGTAATAATACGAATGTCTTTGCGTTGCTAGGATTGCCGTGGTATCCCACGTGGGCAGCCATGTTGTGACATCATTTTCATGGCGATACGTTGTGTCAGTATGCATGCGCATCGAGTGTTCTTAGGGTGACACCTTATCGGGTAAAAAATTTACATTTTTGCCTCATAAACAGGCTTATGGAACTATTGTTATTAGGTAAAGACAAAACTGGACCAATCACATAATTATGCCCCAACTATTTTCCTTGACGCACCTCCTTCCCTGTCCTTGAGTGCGGCATATTGTCGTCACGGCATTTTTTTTCGCTGCGGCAAAATGACATGATCCATAATGCCGTGGGGAAAATGAGGGGCCGCCAGTTAGTACACACACAATCTCGAAATGGTTTTGCCAACAAGCTATTCCTCACTAAAAGTTCCAGCTGCTGAATAATTTACTTACATTTCATGTGTATGCTGACTCCCGCATACAGTGGATCGTCAACTTCGGGATTAAGCACATTTTTTCACGCCCCACATTCGCATTGACTCTCTTTAACGATTCATGGTATAGCATTGCTTTTGTTTTTATTCAACTCGAGTATCCATTTACTGCTATCTTTCCCAACAACTGCCAGTGATTTATCTGCTCACTCTTTAGTTTCTGGCATTAGTGCCATATCGTCTTCTAAATGTAATCCCGGGATGTTTAACCCTTTGGTCCCTGGTGGTATATTCCCCACCATCTCAGCGCCATCAGTTGCTAGGGTCTATATTCGTTACTTGGGGGAGGACCAATCATTATTGTTTGATCTTCCACACAAATTCAAGCAATTATCTACTTTATGAATTCAGGTTGTATGGCGATCCTGGATCGGAAAAGCGACCTTTCGAATTCAAAGTGTTAAGTCTCCAAATGGTGTGTTTATCTTCTAAATCTTGGCTGTACAATGCAAAAGTGATTGATGAATAAACACACCAGTGTTTGAGGTCTGTCACCATTGGGACCCGTTTTGTAATAACTTTACCTTGACTTATTCCGATTTGTACAATCTCAATCAGTGCTTTCGACATTCCAACCAGCTTATCTCCTATGCCCAAAGCACCAATCTCTCTCCACTTTACCTCTATCCGCACCCTGCCACATGCATTCAAAAAAAACCCATTCATCAACATATTTTTACATTTTGGGCACAACTGATTATGCAGTTTGAAGACGGCATTTGCAAAACGTTTAATGATTAACTAAATAAATTAATTTTCCCCCACCACATAACAGATGACCTCCACTCAAACTAGCTCGATGACCTTGTTTCCATGAGGCGTAATAAGCTATGTTTTGGGGCAACAAGTGAATAAAATATTAAAATTTGAATGGCAATTCGTGAGTATAGCGTTTGCCTTATATGGTCATACGTCATACCGAACACCTTTCTCTTCCATCACCCACACTTGCCTTCCACTTTGAGCTATAAAATATCAGGTTTTCTTATGTCCCCTTTTTGTGTAAAAGTTAGATTGCTTGTTCAACTTTTTGTACCTTCGTGTTTCTTCATGACCAAGTTGAGTCATGCCGTTAGGTGTTTATGTAGCGTCTTCTCCCTCTTTCCGGGAACGCTGTGGACATTTCGTGTGGTCTGTCCCGCGTTTTCATTGTTTTTTTAGGTACCACATTTTCTTTTTCACCCCCTTTTAATTATCCGTGTACATAGTTAAACTTTCCTTCACCTCCTATTTGCACTTTGTTGCGTTCTCAGTGCCCCATCGCCTTTCATATCTTTTTCCTTAGTGTTTGATGCGATGCGAACATCACCATCAGTATTTCTATCCTCAGTTTTAACCCTTTACCTAACATGAAAAGCAGACGACACTTGCAAAAAAAATTCTTGAATAACTATTTTTTGTCTCAAAAACATAGGTTATGACCCCTCGTTGAAACGACCTCGGCGAGCTCGTTCCAACGAGGGGTCATAACCTATGTTTTTGAGACAAAAAATGAAAAATAAAGAAAATTAATTGGAGATTTTTGAGAATAGCGCTGGCCGGTTTTGGCCGTTACGTTGGGTAAAGGGTTAATACATTTTATCCCCCTTTCCCTTATAGTCCTAATAAGGCTACAATTCCTGTCGTTCCGCTTCGATTCGTGTCTTTTATACGCTTTTCATTATCCTGATGTTATTGCCATCAGCTCTCTTGACAACCCGCCTTCTCCGGTATTTACTTTGCATCGTTTATTGCCATTCTCAGTTCGTCATTTACTACAATTATCCTAGTTCCTGTGTCGGCCCACTAAACTTCTCAGACACTTTATTTTAATAATAAAAATAAAAATAATAATAATAATAATAATAATAATAATAATAATAATAATAATAATAATAATAATAATAATAATTTAATAGCCTGAAATCCACACAAGGTGCTCTGTAACTACAAAATTGCAAAATGCCCTATGAAAGAAAACATTAAGTTTGTTACAGTGATTATAAATGTCTTGTGAGTCGGTCGGTGCAGGGTCAAACCACGAGCACCATCCAGCAGCCATGCTAACATCTGTTCTTGGAGTAGAGCGGTGAACTTTTGTGCGGCACGTCCCAATTGCCTATCTGGATCCACGCTGGTGCTGCTGAATGTGTGTGTTTGTAGCTCTTCTGGAGTGGATGTTCTCGGCGAGTTCGCGAATGTGGTGTGATTTTGCAGTGTGATTCTCATAATAATAATACTATTTTTATAACATTAAATCTGTAGCACATTTCAATATGCCTTATGGAAAAGGTACGTTTTAATACCCGACTTCAATGAGTGTAGGGGTTTTATTACTTCAAGACGGTCTGGAAGAAAATGCCATAACTTCGGCTCGGCAACGGCAAAGGCCCTAACGACAACAGATTTCAATTCCGATGATGGTTGAACCAGATTACAGTTCATATGATGATCGAGGAGACCTTTGTGGCTTGTGACTGGATAAGCAAATTAGACAAGTAGGATGGTGCCAATCATTTGATTCATTTAAGGAAGAAAAAACGGAATTGAATTCTGTACTGAATAGGAAGCCAGTGTAGATCTAAAAGAACCGATGTAATGTGGCAGTACTTTCTAGACCGGGTGATGACATGTACCGCACAGTTTTGGCTGTTCAGCAGCTTTTCAAGGATGGAGGATTTTAGAACCTCACAAATGAGAGTTACATCTGTCGAGGCAACTAGCAATAAAGGTGCGAACAAGCTGATCTGCTGTTTTTGTATCAATGAATGGTTGAATTTTACTGATATTATGTAAATGTAAAAAAAATGAACTCCGATAAACGTGCTTAACATATTTATCAGCTGTTCGATATTCATCCATGAATCAACCAAGATTACGGACACAGCTGCTGGGGGAGGGGGAGAGGCAATTATTGAATCTTGAACATTAGGGACAATTAGGATATTTTTGTTAGTTGACGTGGTAGACCGCTCTGTACAACTTCCATTTTTTCATGGTTCAATTTGAGGACATATTCCGTCATCCATCCCCTCGTGTCTGATATACCGTGTTCAGTTTTGTCACGTGCATCATATTCTATGTCACGAATGATACTGATAAACTGTTTCGTGTATCCAGCGTAAAATGCAAATTAAGGTCATGGCTTCGGGACAATTTCCCCAGTGGGGGGGGGGGGGGATTGGTGAAGAGTGGTTGGCCTAACACTGGCCCTTGGAGATAGCCGAACCGAAGTGTCTGCTGTTCTGATGACTTGCCGTTAATGACTACGCTTTGTGTGCGACCTGAGAGATACGATGCAAATCAATCAAGCTCGTGGCCTGTGAGACATATCCTTTGTTTTAATATTGTAATTAAATTTGTTATTGCCTATGGTGCTGGAAGCGACTCTTGAGTGTTTAAGTGTAACAAAACAAGACAGGAAATGTTACGTTTATCCGTGGACAAAAAACAAAGATAGTAATTTTGCCCTCTTTGAAGCGCTGCCTCGGTGCTACAGTTGGACAGTTGCGCAGATTGGAAGACTTCGAAAAAGCTACTGGTGGTCATATGAGAAGTTAACTGAGAACCAACAGCCCGCTCAATAATCTTAGATAGAAATGTCAGGTTAGACACCGGTCTGTCGTTTTTCAAAACTTCTCGCTCTAGTGTTGGTTTTGGGGGGAATTAGAGCATGCTTCGTGTTCGAAGAAAATACGCCGTACTGTAGTGAGTCAGTTACTAGTTTTAAAAGTGATGTACCAACTAAATTCCAAAAGGCATGCCAAATAGGAATGACATTTAACGCTCACTGCTTAGATGGTGCATTGGATGTTAGTTTATGGATATCTTCGACTTCTAAAAGTTTGAAAGGTGCAAGGCACGCGACAGCCTTTCAGCAGATGCGTGTCTAATTGCTGGTATGAATGAAAATCAGAGAGTGCATTTGTATCAAGCGACGCTCTGATATCTTCGACCTTTTCGGACAAAGAAATTGGAAAATCGATTTGAAAGGTTCTCTTGTGGTTTGTTGTCGAAGCAGAAGCTTCCGAACGATATACAAAACATTATTAGAAATTAAATATGAAAAGTGTTTTTGCTTTGCCGATTTAATAAGTTTGTTAACAGCTGTCAACAATCGCTCTTTTGCCAGACATCTTTGTTTGTCACCACCGGTGTTCAAGTTTACATCTGGAGGAGTTGGTATTTCCGATCTCATCTGTAAACCAAGTAGAACATGGGCGTACATTGAAGGTGCGGCTGTTCATTGGCGCAAACACGTCAATGACTTTCGAAAGTGAAGTAGTGATAACTATTCAATGTCGTACACGGGTCATCCTCCGTTGACATAAGTGATTACTTGGAGGCAAGAGCCTCCGCAAATTTGACATGGTCAATATTACGGTATTTACGGTATGTAATGTTCTTTAGAACTGGTAAGGACGTGGGAGTGCCAGGTCAAAGATAACTATGAAGTGGTCAGAGATTGCCACTTCAACAATTGTTACTCATTTGCCAAGATTTGAGTTCTACTATCACTTTGTGAGTGGCACCATGGAAATGTTGGTGTAAATTCATGACGCTGAATAGATCGCTAAGTTTAGAAAAATCACTAGGATTTTCTTTCTGAAAATAAACATTGAAGACATCTGCTAAGAGAAATGTTTCTAGTGACGCTGTGACACTACCAAGAAAGTCTCGTAACTCACCGATAATATTGTTATTATTATTTCCTTCCTTTGCAAGGCGTTCTACTATGGCACCAAAGTATGTCCTTTCCTGATCGCCGGCCTCTTACATATATTCTCGATATTCAGTTCCAGAGTTCCTTCAAATTGAGTTATCAGTTTCCCGAAACCGGTAGAGTGCTTAACCCCATATTTGGGATTTATCACGTACTGCACCTACTTCATCTTAAGGGTGTCATATTCCATAGATGTACTGTTAACCCTTTACCCAACGTAACGGCCAAAACCGGCCAGCGCTATTCTCAAAAATCGCCAATTAATTTTCAAAATATTTTCATTTTTTTGTCTCAAAAACATAGGTTATGACCCCACGTTGGAACGAGCTCGTCGAGCTCGTTCCAACGAGGGGTCATAACCTATGTTTTTGAGACAAAAAATGAAAAAATTTTGTTATTCAAGAATTGTTTTTGCAAGTGTCGTCTGCTTTTCATGTTAGGTAAAGGGTTAACTACTTCATATTATCTTAGAAATCAAATTATTTTCAATATTTCTCCATAAACCGAACTGATATTTCTTCCAATTGCTATCGGACCCACATACGCCACCATCGCTGGTTCCTGTTGTAGCCCAGCCACAACATCCTCCACTGTGTCCCTCTAAATTCTACACACTGTGCTCTGGAAAAATAGAACTATCTGACCCAGAAACAAGATAGTGAAGCTCCACACAATGCTACCCATGCCACGACAAGCATGCTTCTAGCCGTCGTCCCATTACTCTGACAGCCATCTTTTTGTGTCAACAATCAGCAATACCTTGCTCCCTCTCCATTACGACCAGAGTTAGCCAACGCCTCAACTGATTAATTTCCGCTATTCCCAGCTAGTTGCTTCCTCAATTCCAAAGCCTTATGCTCAGCGGCCCCCTCATCCTCTCAGACACCAGGTTCTTAGATGATGTACCTGTTGCAAACCCACATCTTGTACTCTATTTAATTTTTTTTTTTCTAGTTTAAAACTAGTTTTATTTGCCACTTAACGTGTCAAACTGGGATTGGAGAACAAGTGTTTTCCACTTAGGAAACTCTCCTCTCCCATTCATGTACAGACAAATACTACTGTAATTGGCAACAGATGTAAATATACTCTATTTATCCCTTCATCCCATACATTTTTACCTACCCAACTCTCCTAATCTAGAAGATTCACATCAACAGCTATCCACCTTCCAATCTCCATCACAACTTTCATGTAGCTCTAGGCAGACGAGCCCTCCCAAGTGTCTCCTTCAAATCCCCTGTTTCAAGTTCCGCCCCGGTAAGGCATCCACTGGACAATGGATCTCATTAAAATATCAAACACACACCACCTCTACCCATCGACCGACAATCCACATACTACATCCCACATTGCACACATTTATTAACCCCACATCCATTATCTTCTATCATAAGGTATCCAGTGTAGGAGACCAGATGACAGAAAAAGAGTACAAGAGGAGCTACTCGATGGGAATTCGAGAATAGCTCGACGATTTCGAATCTATTTGAATATCGAAGCTTCACAGGTCACTGACTTCAATATGGAACTATTGGAATGTAGCCACGACACTGGGAACGTTACTTTATCTTACGAATGCAAAGACGTTTCAGGCTGAGGTAGTGACGTCTTTATTTTACAAATTTGGAAGATTTGAGTTTTCTAAATAAATGCCGTCCTGTAATTAAATATAATGACAATGCACAAATTTGACTGGTACTTCTCCGTCATTTCCGAGACACGAACGACTTCGATACGCTGAACCAAAAAGTAAACACAGAATTATGAAATATTCCACAGGGCGAGAAGATACACAGTTGCCTATTGTAAAAAGGGTCTTCACGTATTTATCCCAGGTTAATTCAAATCAATTGCCTCGAAGGCGAAAACATTTCAATTTAAAAGCCATCAGAGGAGAGCCGATGGACCGCTTTCGGCTTAGAAATTAGTCGTCGTGAAACAGAATAATCCCCTCCGCATTTCACTAAAAGCAACACAGAAACGTTAATGGGTATCAATTTTATATCACAAATATCAACAACAGAAACGTCTTCACCATGAAATAGTAACAAACTTCTACTTTCATGACATTTTAGCGAGCTTATTTCTTGTTCGTTGATATTTTCACTGTGGTTCGCCGCTGTAACAACGATGAAAAATACGATTTTAAAAGTAGCGTAATCGCAAGTCTCGGTCGGTCAAGGCGAAAAATACGACTTCTAACCTTTTGATATTTCCTTCTATTTGTTTGCGGAAGCATATAATAAATAGAGGATATTCACGAAAATTTGATGAATACCGAAAATATCTCGTGAGTGGCTACAAAGAAATATGAGGATCTTCACGAGCGACGCAGTCGCGAGTGAAGATCCTCATATTTCTTGTAGCCACGAACGAGATATTTTCGGTATTCATCAAATTTTCGTGAATTTTCTTTTTATTTAATGCTCTACGACTACAAATTCTCCAATTTGTGGCCTTTATTTGCCATTAAGGCGCAAAATTTATGTGCCGAACCGGCGTCCATACAAAAATTACAACAACCAAACTCCAACCATTGGAATGTGTGAATATCCGCACAAAAAGTAGTCCCGTCTTATTTCTCCCCTAACTTTACGATTTACCAAGGCTGGCGAATTGAAATAATCGCAATGTGTTTCGAAGAAATAGAACAATAACAAAAAACACCACTTTCTTATTTTCAATAACAAGACACGTCATTTTATTTTTTTTGAACTCAATGCACTGAAGACGTGTGAAGTTGAACTGAAGAAATTTGAAAGTGATTTCGGCTTTTCGCTGGAAGGTGAATGAGAAAGTCAAACTTTGAAACCGCTGATTTAATGAATTGATTTAGTCACTGTCACTATCAATTATTCGAATTCATTTGTATTTGGGACTCTGGAATTCATTACTGATGTGCTGACTCTGTGATGATTGCATGTAAATGTTTATCGGCCCATTAAACGTGCTGCCACTGAACATCGAAGACAGTGGAAATGAACCTACGATGAAATATCGATTTCTAAATATCATTTTGATATTTCGTTTTGCCGACCGACAGGGGAATATGACTTAATTTTTCAGCGTGAATTGATGCCTGAGCATTAAATAAAATCACGTTATTCTTTTGGCGAGATCTATCCTGTGAGAGGTGTAATAGTTATCAACTTAGCTCCAGATATTCATGGATTTGAACAATCTGCCAGCAAAATTGATAATGTTCAAAAACAAGATAGACTTGTCTCGAATCTATGACATTTTGTGGAAAAGGATCCCCTTTTAGGGACAACGCCAACACCGATATTATCGACAATATATAGTTCCATCTCTCTGCCTCGTGTATACAAACAGCAAAAGCCTGAATATAAATACAGAACTGTCTTTGCCGTGTGATTTTCCACTGGTATACTGTCCGGGTGGAGACTACTTTCCATATTATTCAGGTGTGTATTATTCTTTAAACCGGTATGCATGAATGTATTCATATCTTGACAGTTCATGAGTAGCCAACTCAACAAACATGTAACTGATATGCACAGAACGGCACACGCGTGTGAATGGGGTAATCGATATCGCACGAGTGTCAGCGCGGAAGGATTGAACGAGAGGCCACAGGCCTCGAGTTTTATCCTTCCGCGATGGCACAAGTGCCAAATCAATCAACCCATTCATAAGCGTGTGTCGTTCTGTGTTTATTACAAGACTTCACATCTATAATTTGCGTGGATAACCCGTGTTACTATTTCGTCCCCTAAGTTCCAATGTGTTCCAGGTGCCTACTGGCACATAAAACACATTGAAACTCAGGGGACAGTTTTAAGCTATTCAAATTGTACTTGCGTTCCACGATTTGTAGAAAATTCCAGTGAAATTTCGCTTCTATTTCAAAATTGTCCGTCAACGATTTCCATTCCGCACATATGTGGGGAACAGATTTTCATTTTCCGCATGGTTTAGTGTTGCTTAGATGGGGATATCGTAGAACAGGCGTGTAATAAAATTCAATCCTGCACTCCTACCCACAATCGTACGCAAAAGCAAACATAGACAGTTTTAGTGAAAGAAATGCAATGCTTTTGCATTTTTCTGTCATAATAAACACGTAATTAACACTAACAAAATTAACATTACATATATTTATTGTTTTAAGCTACCATAACTGAATGTTTGTCACGTTGGTACATCATTGCCTGTAACAGTTCGAAAATATTAAAACATTTTGATGCACGTATGGTATTTCTATGAAATATTTGTTAGTATTTTCAATCTAGATTTATTTTCCATATGTGTAAGTTACATTTAAACACGCTTTGTTGGTGTTGACACTGTATCCTTACATGGCCCATTATGCCCAACTTAGACAACACTTTGAATCTTTAAACACTGATCTCGTGGGGTGTGAACGAGAATAACGCTATATTGTGCCCTGCTACCTTAATTTTGAAGTGACTTTGCCCCCATATGTTTAGAGCAAATACTGAGACAGACACCCAATGCAAATAGCTTGTTTTCAGTGCCAGTGACTTTTGCTGCTTGCTTGTGTCCATCTGAGCATAGACATCGATTCTGGGATTGGGATGAATGGAACACACCCACTACATTTATATTGAGGTGGTTAATATAATCACGCCTCCCGCTTCCGTAATTGTTGTTCGCCAAAAACCTCCATAAAAACACATTTCATCATATGATTGTCTTAATCCAACGTATAGTATACATAGTGTACGCAGAAAGGTCATTTATGAAATTGCATTTGCTTGTGATCCGTATTTTTGTTGATTTATTTTACATGTATAGTCCCGTTGTTTCTCTGCAGTACATGTTGGACAGGCTGCAACAAGAGCACACATATACATGTAGTGTAGTTCCCACCAACACAATAACTGTGTTATGTGAAAAATCACCAAAAGTACCAACAGAAGTTTGTCTAATAGACCTCCGGGTCTAGGATCAACATTTCAGCTAACAGATCTCCGAGAAAACGCGGAGACCTTTTGGTAGATCTTTTGCCCGACCTTCCCGTGCTTAGCCTCAGAATATGATACATCTATCCCAGGAAGAAACTCTCATCCCCGACTAGTGTTTCATTGCTTCAATCCACACTCTATGAACTGTTCTCAATGTATTCAATTTCACAATGTACACGAATTATGTCAATATTCAGTTATCGTACAACACGTACGAAAAATACCCACGAATCGTACAACTTATCGAATCATTTCTTTCCAACAGTCATTACAAAACTAGATCACAACATATGTGGGTGTAAGGTCAAGAGTAGAACTTAGTCACGCAGGACAATTACTGAATAAAAATGTAAATAACATTTTATGCAAGTTGCTAAATAGTTCCGCTGCTGTTTGTTTTTGAAAATAATGATTATGTGTTGACCGAACCATATTTTAGACGTCGCGTTCATTCTATTTTTTGTTTGTAAAACCCATCAGTACAAATTAATGGAGAATTTAAGTGACACTCAATATGTGTTATATTCTTTTATTGTTACCGGGTTACAGATTTATTTATGTATTCAATTTAGACAGAATAATCTTACTGCTAAGATCGATAATTGTTCACTCTGTCAAAACTAACACAGGCGGCATTGGACGACGATTTGTCTAACCAACACTCGTCGATCAAAATAATCATCGACTAGCTGACATGAAACTCGATCAGCTCAGACAAGGAAAAAAAACATTCTGTTCTGTACTGATGGAAGCTCCCTGTTATAATAAGTATGTATTCTGTTTAGAAAACAATTTATGGAGACTGGAATAACGGGCTCCTATGCATAAAATAGCAAACAATGGATAGCATGCCTTGGGTGCTACGAGGCTCTATCTGCAATGCTTCAGCATTGCCGATGGCGCCTTGTAGCACCCATAGCACGAAAATAACAACATTGGATATCCTGCCTTGAGTGCGACAAGGCGATATTTGTTATGTTTGCAATGCCAAATTACTGCACGTGGCCCTTTCTGCAGTCAAGGAGCAGGTATTACATGCAAACTCATAGACCGATTGGCCTTTGGTTTACGTTTTAACACAATAACTTCCATACTACCACATATTTCTTAAGATTTACTTGTTTAATTTTAATTTTATTTCACCTGTGTGAAGCAGGGGCAAAACAATAAACCCGTCCCGTGGTGTGTGCGTTTGATACGGACGACCGGTAAGGGCTCCCCAACAGTTCGTACACCTCCAACAATTGGATAATTTTGAGAGAAGAAAAACTCATCCTTACATGTCTTCAAAGAATGTCATTCTTTAAAAAACAGAAATACTGAATATAAGATAACGAATAAAGCAACCGAAAAAACGAAAGTTTCGATGCGTTTTACTTCGAAAAGGAATATTGACAACCCATAGTTTAAAGATAAACTTGTTCATGGAAAGAATATAGTATAAAGGATCAATCATGCTCTACCGGCAAAAACCGAAAGTTGCGATGAGTTTTATTTCGAAACGAATATTCACACCCCTATAGTTAGAAGATAACAATAACATTTTCATGGAAAGCATGGGATTGCAAAATTACAATATTTAGATGGCGTTTTCACATCCACAAAATATAGTGTCTACTGACCGTGCGGTATTACAATATAATTTTATAGACAAAATGTCCAGGACTATGTTTCGGGAATTCCTTTACCTTTAAGTTAACCCAATCGGACGATGAGTTTCTTTTCCTGGTGGAAAGTACTGAAATATGATAATAATTTCAATTACACTGCGAAACTAATAGACAGACTGTACCTCTGACATTTATGTTTTAACATAATGTTATTTTATTTAGTTAGAACTACCTAAGAAATGAATAAAAACTGTGCCCAAAAGGTCAAAAAGGATAGCTTGCAAACTTTTTATGGTGGGTTTGCTGTTATCAAATCAAAGTGATATAGTATAGAATTACTGTTACGACACGAAGGTGATTTCACTTTACTTTACTTCGCATACAAACCACAAAGTGATACAAATGGTAAAAAGGCAACATAAAATATATATATTACAGAATCAAAATTATACCGGAACGGCATGATAGAATATCAATAATGCCGAATTCAAATCATGTAACAGTTATGTATTTTTATACCAGGATTACCTTTTCTACTATATACAGAAAGCCTATGACATAATTTTTTATCTTTACACACCAAGCGTGGTGAATACGTGTGTCTGTAGTGAACACGCCAGCAATGGTATTTCAATAGTTAAAATTTATACCAGCAGTGGAACTACATCCAAGTTGACCTTTGGTGACGTCGACCTGAATGCAAACCTGTCTAAATTTATCGCTCAGCGCCTCGCGAAGAATGAAATGAAAGCGGCAGTTATTTGTTACGTTTCTGAATGAGTTTATCTCATAAGATACCAAAACGTAACAAACATGCGTTGCCTCATGTTAATAAAGCATCCATAATTCGAAATAGTATGTTATTATGTCATTGAAATGAAAAATGCCCCGTGATTTGCGCGTTTCTTTTTCCATTTCGTTTCGGCGATAAAATTCGGAAGTACCGCCCAAAACAGATGTGTGTACGGCTGCTGCTCAGTAAACGCTAGAAAAATAATAGCGATTATGGTATAAGATATACCCAAAGTAGCTTGGGGTACCAAATGTTCACCACTCGTGTTGAAGTTTTATTAACCGCTCGCCAAAGGCTTGCGGTTAACACCACTTCACCACTCTTGGTGAACATTTGATATACCAAGCTACTATGGGTATATTATATATATAAACCAGGAGCGAAACTGCTATCTTGTGTGTCAATCCCTTAACAAGCGTAATACGCATAACGAGCCACAGCGATTCACAAAACTCGCAATTGGAATTTTGTTATCTTGTTCCAAATTTTCGCCACTGAAACATAGCTTATGCACAGAAACGAGATCTTTGATCTCATTCCAATGGGGTTGGGGTCATAAGCTATATAATCCCTGGTCTATATCGTTATGAAAATCGACATTCGATAAAGTTTTCTCACTTGAAAAATTATTGTATGCTCGAGGAAGGTCCAGTTAAGATTCAAGTAATTGTTGAGAAAATACCAATGTCCTATGGCATCAGTACAAAATAACGCCAAGTATCATTTTGTTACTTTTAAGAAACGTAAACAACAGAAATCTATGGGGGCCATCTGTTGATTTCGTTTATTAAAATTAACTAAAAAACTTGGCTTTTTTATGGCAGGGTAATTAGAAGTAACTAGTTCAGAGATAAAAGAGACTATTCTGATATTTAGTCGGGAAGGAGAACCGGTGTAACAGGAATGGAAGTCCGTAGGAAAATTAGTCCCTCTGGACTATTATTCCGCGGAATTATAGTCCTAGGTCTAACATTTCTAGGAATAGTAGTCCGCCGGACTACTATTCCTAGAAATGTTAGACCTAGGACTATAATTCCGCGGAATAATAGTCCAGAGGGACTAACCTTCCTACGGACTTCCATTCCTTTTACACCGGGACAAATTCAAACAAAAGCGAACTTAGTATAATTCGACGCGGAAATTATCGCAGAATAGGGGGCGCGGTGACGTTGCGGTAACCGGTTCTCGTCAGATCACCGAAGTTAAGCAACGCCGAGCCCGGTTAGTCCTCGGATGGGTGACCGTCTGAACGATCGATTCGGACTCCCGCGTTGTGTCCTTAGGCAAGGCACTTAATCCCGATTGTCCACATGGGGTCACGATGACGCCGTGTACTAAGGCGTACTGCACGTCGATGGTGCGCATGTTTTCAACCAATCTAACCCTGCCTGTGCCTCGGTGCAGAGTGCCCTCGTGTAGGCAATCGGGGTTAAGTGCCTTGCCCAAGGACACAACGCGGGAGCAGGAATCAGTCGCTGAATCGATCGCTCAGACGGTCACCCATTCAACTACTTACCGCGCTCGACGTTGCTTAACTTCGGTGATCTGACGAGAACCGGTTACGGCGATACCACCGCGCCCCCACTTTTTTACGTGAAAATGCATGTATGGAGTTTGGGAATGCATTGGGGTGTCCAAACATGTGATTTCCAGAAATTGTGAAAAATGCACTCAGTGACCTCTAGGTGACCTCAGTGACCTTGACCCATATTTTGAACCTCCATCGAGTGTCGACTCATTGGTGATGGTCCCATGTCCATAGGTCATACAACGCCTGATATATGAGCGTGACCCACTTTCTGATTTCTTTAAAACTATTTTATCCCCGAAAATAAGCCTCCAAAGTATTCCAATTACATTCAAAGAACGAGCGTTGTGGCTCAGTAGGTAGAGGTGAAGGCAGCAAACCGAGAGGTTCTGGGTTCGAATCCCAGCTGCGGCAACCGTGTTGTGTCCTTGGGCTAGACACTTCACCTCATTGCACACGCAGATGCACGGTGGCATTGTGCACTAACGCGTACTACACGTCGATGGTGGGCTTGTCTTCAACCAATGCTGACCCTGCTTGTGTGGAGTCAGTCTGTTGGGAAGCCTGGCAGTTGCTCGCCGTTCTCTCAGGGTACTCCGGCTCCCTCCACCCGTAAAACTGCCCGAAACTTGGTGGCAGTGGCTGTCAAAAGTGTCGTTAAACCCAATAAATAAATAAATAACATTCATAGAAGGCATACCTTGATGGTGTAGTTGTAATATTTCTGTTTTCTACGTACTGTTTGCCAACATGATAACCCGAATACAATCAATCCTATCTTAATGTTTTTGTTATACTGATAGATTGTACTGGCAAATGAAGCTAGTAGCCATTATTTAAAACTTTAGAGAATTTCTCATAAGCAGAGATGTCAGAGAGAAAGCTGTAACTGTTATATAGAATAGTAGTGTATATTTATTTAATATCATGTTGCAAAACTAATTCTCAAACCATGTTGAATAAAGAACCCTTCACATTTCAAAGCATTTTAAAATTTATTTATTCTCAATCATAACTCAGGAACGACAGGTGTCGGGATGGAGTGGGGAGTGGCTTTCTCAAAACACCTATCACTATTATAAAGTAATATAATGGAATATTTGAATGGTCTGTTTTAACTCTCTTAATACTTCAATGTGAGTACAAACACCTTTCATATAACTCATGGCTACAGAATGCTTTTTACGCTTTCCTTTCTGTAATATTTAATTCTACATGGAATGGGACACCATTTTAGGTGTATCTTCCAAAGTAAGGCAATCTTAACTTTTTACCCAACATAACGGTGAAAACCAGCCAGTGTTATTCACAGAAATTTTCATTCAATTTTCATTATTTTTTTCATATTTGTTTGAAAAACTTGCTTATGACCTCTCATTGGAATGAGCTCGTTTTTAAAGGGTTAAAATGGAGTATTTAAAGGGATTATTTTAACCCTCTCAGTATCTTAATATGGGACCCAAAAATGGTACTTTTGCAATGCAGGAATAATGATAACACTTTCTTTTCTCACGATGTTTCTCTAAACCCGCATGGCCATCGATATTGTGGCAATGCCAATAAGTCTTCAGATAGGCACTTGGGGGCCTGTAATGCCCTCTTACGTCTATATTCCAACATTACTGAATTCTTTTACTCGCAATATATTTTCCAGAGGTATCATGTACCTTAACATTTTCTAGCTAATACGAATATTTGCGATCACCTACAAATATGGCAGATCCGGAGTTGGTGGAGCCAATATTTTTAAAGTGGTTTACGCTCATTCTTCAGGCTTGGTATGACCTATAGACATGGGCACTGCACCGAATGCGTTGAACTTGCTGGAGGTTCAGAATGTGGTCCACCTCAATGCGTTCAACGGAGGTGATTAAGTGCATATTTTTCAGAACTGTAAGAAATTGCATTGTATAACAACTAATGCAATTCTGAAGATATTCCATGTATCTCATCACGCAAATAAGTGGCAGGGCCAGTAATGTCACTTTCTGATTCCTTGATCGAATCCTTTAAATGGTATGCACATATTATAAGTTATGGGGTTTTCAGTGGGCGGATATGGTGTGATATAAGGCGAAGTGAGATCAATATTAGGCGAGGCCCTCAATGAGTCCTCATTTATTATCCCTCATACCCTCATTGAATTTTGAGGTTATGAGGACCTTGAAAAATCCCGCAATGAGGTATAATTTACTACGACACTTATCCTCATCTCAGTATTTAACAGGTATAGCCTATGGAATCCCATTTTGGAAAACGCCTGTGACTGTGGAATCTCTTTTTGTCGTATGAGGCCATGAGGGCTATGTAAAAGCCCTCAATGAGTCCTCATTTACTATCCCTCATAGCCTCATTGAATTTTGAGGTTATGAGGACCATTAAAAATCCCTCAATGAGGCATAATTTACTACGACTCTTAGCCTCATCTCGGCATTTGAGGATACTCATGGCCTGGTATTGTATTATTCGAGGATACCTATCGAGGATACCTTTTATAGGATACTTATCTGAGGATACTATATAGGCTGTACATATCCCTACAGGTCTCTTGCTGGTCCTTAGTACTATTAATCCACCTGATGCTTTATGTTATCCTATGACTGGTATAGATAGTATGCAATGCTAGGCATAGGGGTATTGTGGGTAGGGGTACTGCCTGGTAGTTTAGAACGGTACTATAGTATGGGCGGTATATACACCTATAGGCCCCTGCTAGTGCTTGGTACTATTAACCAACCGATTGCTTTGTTTTATTATATGGCTGGTATATGTAGTACGTTATGGTAGACCTAGTGATTTTGTGGGGGTGGGGGTAATGCTTGATAGTTTAGAACGGTAAAATAGCATAGGCTGTACATACCCCTGTATGTCTCTTGCTGGCCCTTGGTACTACTGATCCACCAGATGCTTCATATTATTGAGCGGTATTCTGGGGTGGGGGTCAATGCCTGGTAATACAGAACGGCAGCAGAGTATGGTTGGTATATTCCCCTATAGGTCCCATTTTAACCGTTCATAGTATTAACCTACCAAATGCTTTGTATCATCCTGTTGCTGGTAAGGTGGTACGTGATACCAGTAGTTCCTACCTTATTCCGAGTACTCTTGTTGTTTCATTTATCTAGATCATTTATATAAATTATAATTAACCAATTATCTCCCTTCTGTATAATAAAAACCTATATCAATGGCAATATCCCCAGCACCCCAATTTCGGCACCACATTTTTTGAAAAGCATATGGCCTTTGGCACCCCTTTTTTCTGAAATGAGGATAAGAGTCGTATTAAAAATCCCTCATTGAGGTCAAATTTACTACGACTCGTATCCTCATTTGACAAAAAAAGGATTCTCCAGAAGGCACCCCAATTTGGGCACCCCTTTTTTGAAAAACATATGGCCTTCGGCACCCCTTTTTTCTGAAATGAGGATAAGAGTCGTATCAAAAATCCCTCACTGAGGTCAAATTTACTACGACTCGTATCCTCATTTGACAAAAAAGGGATTCTCCAGAAGGCACCTCAATGAGGGATTTTTAATACGACTCTTATCCTCATTTCAGAAAAAAGGGGTGCCGAAGGCCATATGCTTTTCAAAAAAAGGGGTGCCGAAATTGGGGTGCTGGGGATATTGCCATTGATATAGGTTTACATTATACAGAAGGGAGATAACTCTGTACGATTAAGTACAGGTCATGGGAAATCAAGCAATCTAATTGGTTAGGATGGGACCTATAGAGGAATATACCAACCATACTCTGCTGCCGTTCTGTATTACCAGGCATTGACCCCACCCCAGAATACCGCTCAATAATATGAAGCATCTGGTGGATCAGTAGTACCAAGGGCCAGCAAGAGACCTACAGGGATATGTACAGCCTATGCTATTCTACCGTTCTAAACTACAAGCATTACCCCCACCCCCACAAAATCACTAGGTTTACCATAACGTACTACATATACCAGCCATATAATAAAACAAAGCAATCGGTTGGTTAATAGTACCAAGCACTAACAGGGGCCTATAGGTGTATATACCGCCCATACTATAGTACCGTTCTAAACTACCAGGCAGTACCCCTACCCACAATACCCCTATGCCTAGCATTGCATACTACCTATACCAGTCATAGGATAACATGAAGCATCAGGTGGATTAATAGTACTAAGGACCAGCAGGAGACCTATAGAGATATGTACAGCCTATATAGTATCCCCAGATAAGTATCCTATAAAAGGTATCCTCGATAGGTATCCTCGAATAATACAATACCAGGCCATGAGTATCCTCAAATGCCGAGATAAGGCTAAGAGTCGTAGTAAATTATGCCTCATTGAGGGATTTTTAATGGTCCTTATAACCTCAAAATTCAATGAGGCTATGAGGGATAGTAAATGAGGACTCATTGAGGGCCTTTACATAGCCCTCGTGGCCTCATAAGACAAAAAGGGATTCCACAGTCACAGGCGTTTTCCAAAATGGGATTCCATAGGATATACCTGTTAAATACTGAAATGAGGATAAGAGTCGTAGTAAATTATACCTCATTGAGGGATTTTTCAAGGTCCTCATAACCTCAAAATTCAATGAGGGTATGAGGGATAATAAATGAGGACGCATTGGGGGCTTTTACATAGCCCACATGGCCTCATACGACAAAAAGGGATTCCATAGCCACGGGTGTTTTGCAAAAAATGGGATTCCATGGGATATGGCCATTGGATATAGTCTTTTGTTATACAGAAGGGAGATAACCCTGCATACAGATTATGGGAAATCAAGCAATCTGATTGGTTAGTTATAATCTAGATAAATGAAACAACAAGAGTACTTGGAATAGGGTCAGCACTAACAAAAATAGACCAGAAATTGCTAAATATAGTAATAATAAGTAAAGCTGTTCCAATTAATAGGCTCTTCTACGCTACTGGAGTATACTCTAGAATAAAGGAACATGCCGAGGTAGACGTAAACTATTGCATATATAGATAGAAACAGAGAATTCTGAAAGAATTCGAAATAATACAAGTTGTCGGGTTGTTTGTGGTAATTATCCTGGGAAGTCGTTCCAGAAAATACTCCGATTCAATCGAACATACCCTCCGAACATACCCCTGTCCTATTGTAGGCCTTAGGTAGCATAGCAATCACGTGCTACCATAGAAACCAAGATGGCGGCCTCCAGTATACAAAATGGACGACGGAAACACGGATCACCCTAACAACACGCGCTGCGCATGCGCATTCACATCACATATCACTATGGAGATGACGTCACAACATGGCCGCTCACGCGGGTTACCATGACAACACAACATGGCGGCACTAGGTCACGTGACATGACGTCACTTCCGGGGTCCTGCACCGGGGTCCTGCTGATGAGGGGTGAAAAGCCCGAGACATACTACTGTGATACACATCCAAAGAATATGAATCTTTTTAAGTTGCCTAACCTGCACTTCAGACCAAATATGGGCTTCCAACACTCAATCTTTCAACTTGAAGCGTTTATCGGCTGCCGCCATTTTGAATAATCAATGAACAAAGGGGAGATTACCCATAGCTGTCCGCGTATATTGATGTTGACAGGCAATATATATGGTTTTATATGCAGTCTGCATGTGACATCTTTGAACCAATAAAATTCCCAGATACTTGTAGGAGGTAAGATATACGTTTATTTTAGGCACTAACAAATATGTCCTAGTTTGAAACCGTTAATACTATCCACTGAAACAGAGATAATCACATTTGAACGTATTGGGACACGTGCCCCACGAGGCGCCTATTACAAATCATATTTCATCATCTCTTTTCCTTTCACCTGACGTTACCGAGTCGTTTACCATCATTGTACTCGGATACGGCATTACCAAAACACACTAGCAAAATGAGAAAACACGTTTACGGATTTGTAGTGACCAGAGGCGGTGAAATCGGGGTGTGGATGGGGAGCGGTACACGACGGCAAGTGCCCCTCCTCCTCACACTTTTTTTTAAACATACACCCTTCATGATTGAACGAGTCGTTCCATAGTATGAGGGTATACACAAGCTCTCGAATATAGAAGACGCCGTAAATTATTATCTGCAAATGTTAATTTAGTTGTAAATGACCAATGCATTTCTCGATCAGCCAGTTTGGTCTGTTATTTCAGTTTCACTTAGGTTTCACTAGGGTTTTTCGAAGCTTCAAATCTGATTCGATACGAAGTTCTTTCGATCGATTTAAGTGGTACTAGTTCGGAAATTTTCGAATCGTCGAGATATTCACAAATTTCTACCAAGTGTGTCTCATCTTAAACACTTCTTCTACCATCAGGTCTCCTGTACAGGAGACCTGTTGGTAGAGGAAGGGTTCAACAAGGGTCCGCTTTCGAAACTACTTTTAATCCGCCAAGGAATATACCGCCTGTTTGATTGACATACCCAAACAAACGAATCGCCATCGAATAAAATACTTGGGAAGATGCTGGAAATATTTGCGGTTGTAAGAAGGTGCAGTATTTACAAACTGAAGAGCCAAGAAATTCGATTCAAGATTCGATTCGAGATTTGATTCGATTCGAAATTCTTTGACTAATTTGTTTATGGGTTCGATTCGACACGAATTTTGAGATTCGCATGGCGTTTGACGCCACTACATCTGCCAACAGCTCATGAACTCTTTGGCGGAAGCGTTGCCTACGTTTCTTATTTTATGCCTTTCTGCTGTGTAAGACTATTACCCGGGAGCAGGGAACTAGATAGGGGAATTAGTCATAATCCAACCTTGCCAGCCGGCTATATTACACATATGAACTCGAGTTGAATAACAAAAATTGGTGGAAATGGACGGCAGTTTTACACATAAGTAGTACTCAAGTTAAATAACAAAAATACGTGGAAATGAACACATCTCTGTCAAGGTCCAGGGAATGATTGATGTAGAGATTCTCACCATGATTCCTCATGTAACGGATACACTATACATATTTAAAATCGGAGGGAGTTATTTTCTCTTTAACTTCTGGATTTTAAAATTCTGAATGCGTTGACTGTTCAGTTAGACTATTTACTGAAGAATGTTGTCTACCCAGGAAGTGATCGATTTCGTAGTTTTTCAGCAAGATACTTCATATGAAGGATGTGCTATGTATTGAAACAAGGGAAAGGAGTCAGTTTATTTTACTTCCACTTTGAAAAATTCTGAAAATATCTACTGTTCTCTGTTGGACAATTAACCATTTTAACGCACGGTTCCCGAACACTTGGTCCAAAAGCATATAAATTACTGCTAATTGGTTTCATCCATTTTGTATTCATGGAGATGTTCAGTAGCAATTCAAAGAATAATTTATTGTTGGTCCCCGAGACGATGCGAAGAGGACCGATGAGGGTGTAAACCTGATTTATCCTGACTGTGATGGCTCAAGTCCCGACTGATAAAATACTCCAACTACATCATCAAGGCATGCCTTCATCGGATGGGTGTTGGGCTTAACGTTACAAGCCCCAACACTTATTAATTTATTTGCGGATAGAACAGATATCCATGTATTAGTCGTCACGCAACCCCATAGCTGATTAACACGTATTTTACCACAAAGCGGACACTGTGGGTCCCCAACTTCCATAATCGGTTACCAAGCAGGGGGAAGGTTGCTCTAAGATTGCAATAGAAACACGTGAGCTGGAGGAAGGGCCAAAGCTTGTTGGACGAGTTATGCAAAAAGGTGCGATAACGTAAGAGGGGTACGTAGATGGATCTTGTTTTTTTTGTGGGAGAGTGAATGATGTTCAAAGTGAGATCAAAGTCACTGGAGTTGAGGGGGGAATCGGGAAAGGTATGGGAAGAGGGTGCCAATTGTGCAGATTAGGATTAACGGAAACCATGGAACATTTTATTTTAGAATGCCAGGCCTATTTACCAAGTAGAATAAGATTACATGAGAAACTAATGGAAGAATGGGGTGAATACATAAGAGATAAGTGCCGGAATGAATGAGGGATGGATGGGGATAGGTCAATATTATCGTTAGGAAAATCGATAAAGCGCCAATGGGGGGAATTATAAAACAGTTTGTGCCTGAATGCTGGGCGATGAGGATGGAGAGTGGGTTGAGCAAGTACACTTGGTTGGCGGGATTCCTGTAGGTATCCTAGTTAGCGGACAGCGGCGACTCAGAGGAAGGACGAAGTGTTTTTACTATTATTTTTATTATTAGTACAGCCGCCGTGGCCTAGTCGTACTCCACGCGTGGGAAATGATGTCCACACATGCGATTACCTGGTAATAACAATTATCAGCAGCAAATTTTTAATTAATGAAGCACCGGGTGGTATCCGGTGCTTCTAGAATTAAATTGTTGATCATTATTCCTATACTAGCGTTTGGAATCTAATATTATTGCGCCCGTAGAAATAATGCCCATCCGTAGAAAAGGACCAGTCCACGGCGACCGTACTTTATCTACATTTATTACTTTCCAAAGTGTGATTTACTGGGATTTCCGGGTTTGATTATAAACGATAACTTCACAAGTGATTTGAGAAATCAACAATTGTGTCATGTATCCATGCGCGCAAACGAAGACGCTTTGCTGTAGGTGTAATGGGGGCTTCATTGTTTTGTTTTTTTAACCCTTTACCTAACATGAAAAGCTGATGACACTTGCAAAAAAATTCTTGAATAACTAATTTTTTTCATTTTTTGTCTCAAAAACATAGGTTATGACCCCTCATTGGAACGAGCTCAGCGAGCTCGTTCCAACGAGGGGCCATCACCTATGTTTTTGAAAATTGAAAAAATAATGAAAATTAATTGACGATTTTTGAGAACAGCGCTGGCCGGTTTTGACCGTTACGTTGGTTAAAGGGTTAAACCCTCAACGTACCGTAACGGCCAAAAACGGGTATCGATAATCGGAAATATCCCCATTCAAATGATGTTATTATTTCCAATTTATTTTTGGTATAAAAAACATAGCTTATGACCCTCGCACTGGAATGAGCTAGTCGATCGCATTCCAATAAGGAGCCATAAACTAAGTTTTTCAGATAACGAGCTCGTTCCAATAAGGTGTCATAACCTATGTTTTAGAGACAAAAAATGAAAAAAATAATGAAAATTAATTGGCGATTTTTGAGAATAGCTCTGGCCGGTTACGTTAGGTAAAGGGTTAAATAATATAATTAACGTTACTAATGAAAAGTAATAAACAGAGTAATCGCTTGACTGGAATTGGTTACGTGAAATAATTCATTCGTGGCGCACTCGTGTTTGTACAATGTCCCTCACCTCTCATGAATTATTTCACGTAACCAGTCCAGCGATTACTCTCTATGTACTACAAACGTCCATTTGTATGACTGAGTGTGTGGAATGTTTCGGAAGTCTAAGTAACAAATAACCATGGAAATAATATCACAGCATTACCGCACATAAGGGCACACCACTCCGTGGTCATCTATTTGATAGGTTTGCGATCTGATCGAAACATGTTTATAACAATGGATAGAGAATTCGATAATTAAATTATAGCAAAATCAAGATTGAATCACGAAAAAAAAACCCGAAATGATTTATGAGATGCAATGTTATCGATTTTCTTTCTTGACAGACAAGTGTTGCGGGCAGGAAAGCGATCCTGTCGAAACTTTCTGCACCCGTTTTTAATCGCTGTATCGTTCAAAGTTTGTTGATGATAATTTTTGTAACTGCCCAAGCGTGGTTTACGACCAGTCCACGCCGACTCTACTGTATAAACAGATGTCCTCCCGCCAGCGGCTTATTCCCAAATAAACTGACCTGTACATTTGTTGGTGAAATCTAACAGACCACATTAATTGTACGAGATGTGGGTCGGGGTTAAAATATAAGATTTTCGAATAGTGTCGTCATGCTTATATTGTTTAAAATTGTATTGTAATAGTTTTTGTTATCTTGAATGCAATAATATTGTGCCGATTCCTATTTTCCAACTTTTGTATCCCTGGTTATTTTGTTGTATCAATTTTATTTCCAGACTTTTTCGGGGGAACACTACCGAGAGAATAAGAGAATAGGTAAGTCGAGATTAAGTTCAACATGTTCATTGTGTTTTTCATTTGATACTCCTCTGCTTCACTGTCAACGCATTATGAAAAAACAATAACTATTGTTTTTTTTCTATCTGAGGGAAAATATACACTCAGTATTAAACTTGTTCTTTTGTTCAGTTGAATAAACTTTGGTGTAAATTGCATAACCAAATTACACGTACTGAACTGTGGTCACAAAGGTAATATTTTTCTCGATCAGATTGCGATCGGATCGCGATACAGTTTGTTACTAGTAGGTCTAGATTCCACGAATAAAACATTGCAAAATCAACACTGAATCACGAAAAACAAACATTAAATAACATGTCACAACAGTCTCGCATTTCTTTTCCGACAGGCAAGATTCTACATTGCTGTGGGGAGGAAAACGGAAAGATAATTACGACCTGATCGCGAACCAGTCGCGATCCGGTCGAATTTATCTCTCTTTTTTGTATGTTCTCCACCTTCATGACAGTCTGTTGTAAAAGCCCAATTCACGCCTTTTGTCAATTTGACGTTCATTTTCTGAACCGGAAACCGCTATTTCAGCCGTAGACATTATATCATTATTTTAATCGCCAAAAGAACATATGATATATTTTAGAAGAAAAAAAGGCGAAATTTATACTTTCAAAATGCCTACCAATCAAATCCCTAAAGTTAGTACTTCAAAACTAAAATGTTTAATTTCAGTATCAAAATTTCAGATTCTGCGATTTGATTTCGAAGTGCCGAGACTTGCTAAGGTCCACTCGACGGAACCAGCTCGTTTAAACAAGAGGTCTTGAGTGTTGTTTTTGAAGCAAAATTTAGGAAAAAGAAAAAAATAATAAAAAGAAGTTTTTGTGAATAGCTATGGCTAGATATGAATGTTACGTCATGCGAAGGAGAAGATTTGCATCCCGGTTTAACGAAACTTTTGTACTCTTTTGACTTCAATTAAATATTAAAAAGAACAAATCTGATATTTCTTCATTATCTACTGAGAAATGAAGTCAGTGATATCCAGACAAGCTTCTTCGGAACCAGCAACGGAGGTGCTTGTGCTTGGCCCAGAATTATGTAGGGAAAAGAATATTTTGTTATGCCTTAAAAAATATTCATTGACGAACAAGGATACATTTCAGTTCAAGTCATGATCCGACTTAATAAATTATTTTGTAAATCATTTTTCACTTATTCAATCATCTATCATTAAGTTATTTATTTTTCTGGTGTATTATTTGCGAAGCATTCGTCTGCAAATGTATTACCACCTACGTCCACGGAAAGAAAACTTGATTTAGACTTGGAAATTGATGGTCTTTTAACATGCAAGTATGTTTACATTGCCCGTGTTGCTTCCCGTAAACACATCAAAAAACTGATCTCAAGAAATTCGAAGCGTGAAGATACAATGACTCGGGGCAAATCAATTATGATCTTTGACAAGCAATGCCATTTAAGAATAATTTGCTGATTAAAACAGGCTTTGCGGACCGGATCGATGGTGACGTGTGAAAAGTGTAGCTAATATAGGGTGACTTTAGCTGTAAATCAATTTCTAGTGTTGCAATCGAATATACTGTCATTGCGCTTAAAACGTGTGTATAGTGGTTCATTACATACTGTTGTATTCATGACCCCGAACTTCTCCGGTAATATATTTTCAATGAGGCGAGATTACTTGCGGAACTGGATTAAGAGGATTATGGTTTTGATTGTTTTCAGTTGATATTTGAACTGTATTTCAAAGATATAATCGAGAACCATTTCACCACGCGAACCTCTCTTTACACTTTAACACAGAATACAGCCGGGATCATTTAAGATATTTCATGAACGTTGTATTTTTTCTCTTTGCTCAAGATATTCTAACTGTATGATATGACTGTGTAATTTAACCGTAAAATATCACTGCGGTTTGAGGATCTTTCCCTGGTCCCCGGAAAATCTACAGTGTGGAATCCAATTCCTTATCACTATATTATGACGCAGGGAGTACTTTACTCCGAGCTGGAATGGGTGGGCTCGAACGGTGGTCCGGGTTTTTTTTTATCGAATTCGTGATATTTTTAATCGTATTCATACGCATCGGAAGATTCCACGGAAGGGTGTACCTGTTACAAAAATAAGTGTAAACAAAAATAGTTCTTTTTTTATACTTCAATCGAATTTACCCAAAAAAGGTTGGGGGAATTGTTAGTCCTAGCGTTGGCATACAATGTTGAACTATTAGTCATATAATAAACCTTTTTATCGCTACAGTAAAGTGATCTGGGTCGTTGCATCACTCTTCGTTGAGGAGGTCAGAACGCCGGATCAAACACGCTGCAGGCGGAAGCTCGTTTGATCCGGTGATCTGATTTCCTCCACTCGACGCGATACTACGAACTGGATCACTTCACAGTAGCGACAATGTGTATATAGTGTATACCATGATGCACTGGCATTTTCGTCTTGTGTAATTCCCGTTTTGCATAATAAGAAAACTTGTTATTATAAGCGAAAATCTAACTGTCGAATCGTCTGCTACGCATATTTAGAGGTTATTACTTGGTTAGATTCATATCAGGTCGAAGGCTGATGTATAGTAACGGAGAGCTAATATCTCGCCCGATACGAAACTTAACAAAATAAGAACTTCTTTATTGATTAAACCAATCCAAATAATAATAAAAAAAAAAGTTCTCAGACATGCTACAGTTTTCTGACAGTGTTATTATTTCTCATTCTTTCCATAAAATACGAAGTTTCCTCTTCTCCTAAACCAGCTATCCGAGCGTCGAGACATCCCCAGTTGGCACGTCGAGACATTCGTATAGCTCAACTATCTCTTCTCTCACATCGACAAATCTCCGCTCACGACTCTGAATATTAGTTTGCTTTGAATTTTGTGTACAAATCCTCTCTTTTTTCCTCATTAATTACCTAATACTTATTCATTGCCATCACTAATTCCTCACAATACAAATACTACTCCATTTTGCCAACTAACACCAATTTTGCTGATTGATTGCTTTCGAGGAATAAAGGTGAACGATTTTGCTGTAAACAAAATGGCAGTACTTAGTAATGCATCAAGAGGGGCAACTCTAGTTTGAGTGAGATCGGCCAAGATTTGCGTCATATCAGCCGAGTTTGAAGTCATATCAGCCGAGCTTGATAATGGGCAGTTCTGGGAAAGAAAGGCATATCAAATAAATAATGTGTACATATCATTCTGAGAATTTTAACAGTTTTTTAACCTTTAACGACATATTAATTTTGATGTGGATTCCTTATTTTTTGTTCTTGAATAAATAAGTGGAATAACTACCACTTGGTATAAAGGCACGCATTTGTTGCTAAGGGAATGTGGCGGTGAGATGACGAATCGCCGTAACGTTTCCTTGAAACGAAAGCAAGGCTCGCATACTAAATTGTTAAATTCACATGATGCCAATTATGAGGTGTCCTGTTGTCCAAACATTCCTATCAATTTCTCGAAAACGTGTCTGCAATAGTCGATCTCTGAATGGGCTATTTTTCACGGAACGTAAACAAAAGCCTTGATGAAAAAGATCAGCGACGACTTGACAAAAACTAAACGGCAAACAGGCCATTCTCATAATTGCGTGAGAAATATGTAAGGCCAATGTGCTTTCTAAGAGCCGTAAACTGGCAGGTAGATTTTTGTTCCCAACACTCGATACACGCAGTGCTCGCGACAGTTTCAGACAGGGTGGATATATATATTACATCTATTTTACTACATTGACAAGACGAGTGTAGATGAGCACCTTCTATTTTCTGAATATGCGTGCTGCGTACAATACTGGTTATAGCGTTTAACCGAATCCAGTTGATACACACAGAGAGAGGGTCAGTAATAATGTAATCAGTCAGCCCAAAGGGCAGATGGATTAAATTAGAATTGACAAACCTTAATTATGTTGGTGTCTTGCGCAGAGCAAAATCACTCAATTTGAATCCCTTTATCCAGAGCAAGAAAGTTTTAAAGGTTACTTCTATGTACAATATATCTTGTCACTATATAATCTAAAGCTGTTATGGAAATAAAAACGGACGTATGTCGCAGCAGTGACGTAACGTAACTTAATCTACAAAGATAATAACAAAAACATAGGAGTCGGACGCACAAATCTTTATACAATTGGATTGTAGGAAAGCTCATTGGCCACACGCAGAAAAGGGTCACATCGCCGCGGCGTTGGGGGAGGCGGAGGGCTGGACAAGAATTGCTACACACAAACAAAATACTCCCACGAAAAAAAAAAATACATCGAACGTTACACATTCCCGATGTAGTTGGAGAAGTGGCTTACGTGCCCCATCTCGTGGATCTCTTCTTGTGGATCTCATGTGAAGTCATACTGCGGTGCATTGTGGTGTCCATTATGTCGTTTGCTGACCTACCTTGGGTTAAAGGGTAAAGTTTAACAACTGCTGAAAAGATAGATCATATATTTAAGATTAATCTGCTCATCAGATAATACTAGGAATCGATCAACACATTTATTTCATATTTTGTTTTCTGGTTATAGTTTTTGACCGGTCATTGAATTACATATAACTGCGATTTGTTTTTCAAATAAATAATAATTTAAGACGACCTAGAAAGAGGTTACCCTACTTTAGAGAGCAACCGCTTCACGACTTGTTTTTTTTTTCAGCAAAAAGAACAGTATAGACTCTAGAATGTTTATCCTTCGAGGCTAATACTAACGAGCTGCAGAAGTTTTGTTCACAGCCCCCACCTCCAGGACAAACACCAGAATGGCGTCTGGTTACTGCTCTTGGCTTGACCCTTCCCCGTTCGACTCATAAGAATCACACTGCAAAATCACACTACCTTCCCGCACACTAAGACATCGATTCCAGAACAACTACTGACACATAAAGATTGAACGCGGATAGATTATAGGGACGCGCCGCATTACCTCGGTTCACCACAATCCCCGCCACCCCCTCCAGAACAGAATAGATGCTGCTTGTGGCTTGACTCTGACCCCAGCGACTTGCAGATGATTTATAATCACAATAATAAACTCTAATCTTTCTTTTTCATTCTTTCTCTTTATCCATCTGGCAATTACCGTAGAGCACCATGTGTGAATTTTGGCCTCTAAAATTATTATTATTATTATTATTATTATTATTATTATAAGGCCGAGTAGACTACTGCGGTTTTTTTTTAATTCTTCCATTAAGCCAATTCTGTGTTGTTATGTTATACACTACAGCGCGCCATTTCCAAGAGTTTTTTGTATCGCATCATTACCATTTCATCATTGTTAGTTTATTGGGGTTTTTATGACCCTTTCAGCAGTGAGGGTCAGTTCGTGTTAGATAGTGTGCCAGATGAAGGAAGTCTGCGCACCCATAGAGAATCACAGATCAGCGGCGAGCAACTGTCAGACTCCACAACTTACTTACTCAAGTTACTAACCCAGCACAAAATGAGTAGGCAGCGTTGAAGCTAAGTGCGTCATGAACGTGCTGCCTGCCTTGATACATAACGTCACCGTCCTCACACGCGGGCAATCGGGATTAAGTGTTTTTTCTCCAAGGACACGACGCAGATAACGCGGCTCAGGACTGAATCATCCACCTCCAATGCTCTAACAAGTGAATCACCGCGCACCTGTTCACTAAAGTAAAATGAAATTAACGTTCTGTTATGACATAAAATACACAGAACGACACACGCGTGTGAATGGGTTAATCGATATAGCACGAGAGCCAGCGCGGAAGGATAAAACTCGTCCCCTGAGTTCCAATGTGTTCTATGTGCCACTAGACTCATAGAACACATTGGACCTCATACGATGAACTATTAACAAAACGAACACATTTTATCGCCAACCAAATTTGCGAGGGGAACCCGTGTTACTGTTTCTAGCTATTGCGATTCGAAATTGTAATTGCCCTGCACCATTTGTAGAAAATTCTAGTTAAATTTCGCTTCTATTTTAAAATAATCGGTCAACGATTTCCGTTCCGCACACATGTCCGGAACGGTTTTAATTCCCCGGATGGTTTAGTGTTGCTGTAGATGGGGGGTTCATAGAACAGGCATGTAATAAATACGTCTTGACTATGTAAGGGATAAAAATGACTACCAATGGAATTCGTCGATACTTTCCTGTTATTTGCCTACGTTCGAGTAATGTAGACGAACGAATAATCTGTAGCTTTGTTTTAATTGGTCCGAACGACAGAACAATTCGTTATGACCTGATCAATAATAAGTTACATACTTTGGATAATAAATTAAAGTTTACACTTATGGGGTACTCAAAAACAACCGTGTCGTATGCGAGTCTGTAGTTTCAATTATGAAATGACTCCCAACGGCGGGATATTTCGAATTGAATCCCCAATGAATGGGCCATGTAACCGAATGGATATTTGGAACCGTTTTCATGTCAGGTGTTTATGCACAAACATTTCATACAGCTTCCATTACATAAATTAAACACAAATATTTCTGTACGTTCATTCCAAATTTACCGGGCTATTAGGGAAATTAATAGACACGTTTAAATGGACGAGTTCGTGTTTGTCATATTGAAGGCCAGAAGATGCCAACAGCTTACAACTGTTGTTTATCTTACATCAAAACGTATTTCCCCAATACAAATAAAAATAGTCTAGACAAAATACACATCTGTATTGAGGATAGCAACAGCACGTACGATCATTCGATTCAGAAAGAAGAACATATTTCACCTCTATTGGAATTCAGTTATTACCCCTGTCGAGGCCACCATTTTTGATAACAGCAATTAAATGATAAATAAATCTAAATAACTCAATGAAATAAAATAGACTAAAACATTTTCGGTATCATGAGATATTTGAATATAGGCCTACCATGGGTTAAACATAAAAAATAAGACAGAGAAACACACAGCTGAAACACAACTATAAACTTCAGCGGTTATAGTGCAAGAAGAACAATAACTGAGGGTTTACGTCATGCACAGTGAAAGAGAGCAACATCATAACGTCATGATCTTCATTCCCTAAATAATCAATTCATAGATGCTGAATGATTGTCAAAACATACACCATTAAAAACTGTTCACAATTTCTTCATTATGCGAAGAACGCAATACCACGACGTCACGATCTTCATTCATAGAAAAAATGTTTATAAACGCTGAATGATTGTGAAAACAGACGCCATTTAAAACTGTGCCCTATCCCTTCATTATGCGAACATGTCAAGAAAGGAAGGAATATTGTAAGATAAATTGTTTATTCGCACCATGTGGGCTTCCGATATGGTGTATTGAAGTCTTGATGACCCCGCCTTTTTGTCATATATGACTCGTCTCAACGGACCTGTCGATCTATATCCAGACACAAAGTATTGACTTCAATACACCATCTCTGAATCGCACATGGTGGTAATAACCTGTATGCTTTATAAATGGACTTGCATTCGTAAAAAGCAAATAAATGAAAATAATATCAAGGTGTCAAAGTTTTTGTGTGTGTGCCTCATACCCTTTACCCAACGAATCGCCCGCATCCGCCCGCGTAATATGCAAATTCAGGAGCTGAAAAAATATTATTTTTCGAAAAATTGCAACAAAACTATATCATGTGACACCTCTTTGGAACGAGCTCGTCGAGCTCGTTTCAAAGAGGGGTCACATGAGAAGGTTTTGTTGAATTTTTTTTTAAAAAATTATAAAATGATGTTTAAAATAATAAATTTTCATATCGTCTGCGTTGGGTAAAGGGTTAAGAAAATTGTCGACCAGGTACATTCTTCGTAAGTTTTAGATACACTTATATGACTACTAAGTAGTAGAAGATGAGATAAACGGCCCTCATTGGATGGACCCCGGAAGTGACGTCATGTCCCGTGACCTGGTGGCGCCATGTTGTGTTATTATGGTAACCCGCGTGAGCGGCCATCTTATGACGTCATCTTCATAGTGATACGTGGTGTGAGTGCGCAGGCGCAGCGCGTGTTGTTAGGGTGATACGTGTTTCCGTCGTCCATTTTGTATACTGGATGCCGCCATCTTGGTTTCTATGGCAGCACGTGGTTGCTATGTGACCCAATGGCTTCTAACAAGACAGGGGTATGTTTGGAGGGTATGTTCCTTTGTAGAAGAGTAATTTCCCGATTCGTAGAATTACCCAAATAAATCCGACAATCCCTCCAAATCACCGAAATTCACTTTATTTACTACGGATTCCTCATTTTATCGGTATAGCACGTAGCGCTATAGCACCAAAGGGCACAGTGGGTGTATTCGATTAAACAAGAGTAATTTACCGAGTCGTGGAATAACCACAAACAACCCGACAAGTTGGATTATTTCGAATTCTTTCAGAATTCTCTGCTTCTATCTATATATGCAATAGTTTTCATCAACCTGACCATGTTTTGGAGTATACTCCAGTAGAGTAGAAGAGCCTAGCAGCTGGAACAGCTTTGCTTATTATTACTATATTTAGCTTTTCTGATCTATTCTTGTTAGTTCTGACCATATACCGAGTACTCTTGTCTTCATTTATCTAGATCATTTATATAAATTATAACTAACCAATCAGATTGCTTGATTTCCCGTAATCTCTATGCAGAGTTATCTCCCTTGTGTATAACAAAAGCATTCCCAAACCCTGAAAAGTCATTGCTCGAATGACTCAAAGCCCATCGAGCAAATGAGCTTTAGAGTAATTGCTCAATCGAGTGACTCGGCATATTGCTCGAACGATTTGAAGTCCATCAAGCAAATGAGCTATCGAGCAATTGCTCGTTCGAGTGACTCGCACATATTGCTCGTCGACTCATTTCAGTATTTGAGGTTACCTATGGCCCGGTATTGTGTTATTTGAGGATACCTTTTATAGGATACTTATCTGAGGATACTATTACCTGTATCACAATGCATACCTATCCCAAATATCCCTTATAAGCTATCGAGCAGTTACAAACAGTTACAAACAAAGGAACATGGTCAGGTTGATGAAAACTATTGCATATATAGATAGAAACAGAGCATTCTGAAAGAATTCGAAATAATACAACTTGTCGGTTTGTTTGTGGTAATTCTACGATTCGGTAAATTACTCTTGTTTAACCGAATACACCCCCCCCCCCCCTGTGCCCTTTGGTACTATAGCACTACGTGCTATGCCGATAAAATGGGGAATCCGTAGTAAATAAAGTCAAGTTCGGTGATTTGGAGGGATTGCCGGGTTTATTTGGGTAATTCTACGAATCGGGAAATTACTCTTCTACAAAGGAACGTACCCTCCGAACATACCCCTGTCTTGTTAGAAACCATTGGGTCACATAGCAGCCATGTGCGGCCATAGAAACCAAGATAGCGGCCTCCAGTATACAAAATGGACGACGGAAACACATATCACCCTAACAACACGCGCTGCGCATGCGCACTTACACCAAGTATCACTGTGGAGATGACGTCACAAGATGGCCGCTCACGCGGTTTACCATAACAACACAACATGGCGCCACCAGGTCAGGTGACATCACGTCACTTCCGGGGTCCAGCCCAGGGTCCATCCAATGAGGGCCGTTTACCTCATCTCCTACTACTCAACTATTTTGTATCCTATATGTGAAAATAGACTGTGTTGCAAGAAGCTCAAACATCTCTTATTTATATTTATTTATTTATTGGTGTTAAAGGTCACATACTTATACACAATGGCTAATAATGACCATGGCAGATTTACGGGTGGAGGAAGCCGGTATACCCGAAGAGAACCACCGAACAACGACGTGCAGCTGCCAGCTCCCCAACATCGCACACATCTCTTACATCTCGATCCATACCTGTGTCTGTATTCAAACCACTTAGTCTTGCCATTCACTTACCCATTATATTGGGATGTGATTACTCATCTAGCAATCATGTACATGTACATTCCATTACCTTTATGTTTTTCGTTGCCTTGTGTATATTTTTAAAGCCTAGTTGTCTAATATTCTTCACAGAACACCAGATTTTCTCTTCACAAACCAACCCGAATATAATCTCATTTCAATGCAAAATCACGTTCTCACATATAACCATGATTGGTACATCCACGAACTATGTCTATGTTACCATCCACAAATTACGTAATGCGTTGCCTTGAATTATATCGGGCTCGGATCGGTATTTACTGTCTCAGAGTTTATGCCACCAACGTAAAGCTAAGACTACTCAGTAATCAATCAATGTGTTCTGATATACTTGCTTATTCGGCATTGTGATGCTGAACTCCATGGACGTTTCACTGCTATGATTGCCCTGTCCATTTCTTCTTGTGTAAGTTCAAATAACACCAACTAGTGGGAAAATAACAAATCGGTGTCTATTTAATGGTATCGAAGTCTCCAACGTCACTTTCACATCAAAAATAACCTTAGCTCCTATTGCTACTTTTATATTTCCCCATTTGGTTGCTGGATGTAATTATATTGTTGTTGGGAGACAACGAAAGTAACATCGGACCAATTCTGAGCACACCGCGAATAGTTTAAAAATTATCCACCTTAATATCCAAAGCTTAAAACGTAAAATAGATATTATTGAATGTCAATCCTCACCAATCATAGTTTGGCTACACAACAACGAACCCTCTTCTGATATCATAATCCATGATTTTCATGAAACTTTGCGATTCAATCGTTTGACAAGGGGTGGTGTGGTGGCCATCTATTAAAGTAGATGGCCGCCCTCCACCCCTTATCAAACGATTGAATCGCAAAGAGGAAATCTCATTTCTACACAGACCTGAACTTGATGAGGTATTTACAAAAAGGAGCAGACCGCTACTATTAGTGGTATTCTACCGCCCCCCCCCCTCCCCCCTCCCTCCAATAGCCTCCCAATAGCCCCCAAGATATATGCGGCGCCATAGCTCGGATTTACCATGTTATTAATATTATTACACTTGATACTTACGAAAATGTTAATTTTAACACAAATAATCAAACGCGCAATATACGAATAGCTATTCATTTAACCCTTTACCCAACGAATCGCCCGTATCCGCCCGCGTAATATGCAAATTCAACAGTTGAAAAAATATTATTTTTCAAAAACTTTCAACAAAACCATATCATGTGACCCCTCGTTGGAACGAGCTCGTCGAGCTCGTTCCAACGAGGGGTCACATGATATGGTTTTGTTGACATTTTTTGAAAAATTTTAAAAAATGATACTTAAAATAATAAATTTTGATATCGTCTGCGTTGGGTAAAGGGTTAACGCTGAATCGAGTTTACGTCTTCATTTTCTAACCAGGGTTCTACCCGTTAATTAATCTACGTGTATATGTTTTGGAAACAAAGGTGATGTATGCACCCCCCCCCCCCCCCCCCACACACACACACACCCATCATGTGACACAACATGCCCAATGCTGGTCTCCTCTATTCCTATTTCCAACTCTGGAAAAGTTAATGCCTTCCCAATTCTGAAAATAACAACCCTCGAATTTAATTACTAACCATCGCCCGATACCATTGATTAGCTGAGTTGGTAAAGTTTCGGAAACGTTTGTGGGATTTTTGATTGATACTAATGTTCTGAGTCAATTTTAGTCAGATTTTAGACCTGGCAATTTTATTGTACTTCACCTGACTGACATATATGACGAACTCTTTCAAGCTCCTGGCGACAACAAAGAGATTTGGGTATTTTTGTGATGCCAGTGGGGGGAAACTTTTTGACAAGGTATGCCATGTGTGTTTCATTCACAAGCTAGAGGGAATTGATGTTTCAGAATATCTGTTGTTTTTAAAATCATATCTTTCGGACAAGTCACAAAGAATTGTCATAGTTATCCGCTTGGAGATCAATTAATCCTTTACCTAACATGAAAAGCAGGCGACACTTGCCAAAAATATTCTTGAATAACTAATTTTTTTCATTTTTTTGTCTCAAAAACATAAGTTATGATCCCTCATTGGAACGTGCTCGACGAGCTCGTTCCAAAGAAGGGTCATAACCTATGTTTTTGAGACAAAAAATTAAAAAATAATGAAAATTAATTGGCGATTTTTTGTGAATAGCGCTGACCGATTTTGACCGTTACGTTGGGTAAAGGGTTAACACTGGGGTTCCTCACGGATCATCTCTCGGTCCTCTTTTGTTTTTAATTTACATCAACGATACTACTTAGTTGTATACGCGTCTTTGCTGACGATACCTCCATGTGTCTTGTTGAAAATCCGGACCAGCCATGGAATTTAATCAACCCCGATTTGGTCAATCCCCATAAAACAAAGAGTATGCTTATATCAAAAAGCAATTCCTCTGCAAATCCATCCCTCTTTTCAGGCGATTCACAGATATCTGAGGTCAGCCGCTACACACAACTCAAAATAACACATGTACAGGGAATGACTCGATTGAACTTTCTGCGAAAGTGCAAACTTAATCTCGATCGGAAGGTGTTGAAAAAAATATACTTTGCATTCATATGGTATCTTCACGAATACGCCAATACTGTATGAGATAATTGTTCGGCATCCAAAGTAGTTGATTTAGAAAATATTTATATTGCAGCTGCTTGGATAATTAAGTGGGCAACTGACGGTGCTAGTGAGTCCTTGTAATACGCAGGAACGCAATAGGACTCTCTGCTGGACGTTGCAAAAAGGTTAATAGAGTTGTTTTCAGAAGTATCACTGCTTGTTAAACAAAGTTCCCCCACTTACTCCACAGGGTATAAACCGTATAAACCTTTAGCCGGAAGTGGAGATAAGCGAGGCGAGAGATTTCTATTTTTATCTCAAAGTTTCAGTCGCAGCGTGTCAAAGATCACCGAAAACAAGATTTTTTTATTAAAAGGAATGACCGAAGAATGCAAAATCAGTAAGTATGTTATATAAAACAATATTTAACAATGAAACGACACAACTTAATGGAAAAGTCGACTCTTGTAGTATAAAAAAACACCTGCTGATCATCTCAGAAAATGAATTTCTCGAGCAAATTTCTCCTTCATATATCGTTTTTCACATGTTCGCACAAATGTAACATGTTAACATCATAGATCGACAGATTCGGCGTTCAATTCCACACCAGAAACTATCAACCATAACAACGAAGGAGGTTCTGCGCTACTGAAACTGTTCAAAATATAATGTCACCTTATCGATTTTTTTATACGCCCAGTTGTTAAATCGTTGATCGGGAGTTGGTGATAATTATACGTCCAGTTGAGATTATTCGATTTCCCATATGATCGTTCCAATGCCCATATTTGTGCATGTACGAAGGTCTAATCAGTTAACAAACCATACGAACAGACTCGAATGCACAACGTTGACGTCACACCTTTCAACTGAAACTCTACTGACTGAACCACCGAACCTGCAACCACGGGGGAGGGGGCGAGAGGAGCGCTCCTCCCCCCGAAGAACTTTCGCCCCCCCCACCCCCACCCGAAAGATTTCAGACCATGTTTTTCAATCGGCATTCATTTTTTTAATTTACCTATGCATTAGGGTAAAATAGTTCAGTTACAACTGTAACACTTCATTTTGCCTTGGCTCTAATTCCTTCACACCTGTCATTAACATATCCATAATCACTTGTCTATGAAGGAGATCCCATTGTTATTTGTGAGCTGTTTATTCATCACACATACATTCACACAGCTTTGTCGGGGAATTATTTTTTTCCAATTGGGGTATTTGGGGTTTGTTTCATTCTTTTTAATGACCTTTTTAAAAAACTTTTGTTTACCGTTTTTGACCGTGGTCGTTTTTACTTCATAACGATCATTTAGTGTCTATGTTTTGCGGTTTTGCCTGGCTGTTTTTAATTATATTTTTCTCTTTATTTTATTTTATGTTGTTGAAGTGTGTGTTTGTGGGGGAGGGGGGGGGGGGGGGCAGTCGAAGGGGAAGAAAATGTTTCAGATAACGGCGTGTTATAACAATATGCCAATCCTCTGTTAATTGAAACCAGTTTGCCTGACAGCATGCTGAGCTAGCAGTTTATTCGAAAATAATCCCTAACCCGACCCCCACCTCACCCTCTCGCGCTCTCTCATTTTCACTCTCATTTTGGCAACAGTCTTTTGTGTCCAATAACTGTCAAACAAACATCAAATGGGCTATTTTTTAGTATTCTCTTCGAAGCAACTGCATCAATAAGTATCTTTTTAACGATTCCATTTTTAGAGAAATTAGCGAAACACTATGGCATCCTCCATGAAGTATACTATACTTTTGTAAATATTCAATGTCGTTCTTTGAGAACTTATTTTATCGGAAATAAATACTGTTTGAACTAAACTAAAGTATTTTTAGATAAGGCGTGACGTCACATGGGATTCCCTCGATATCTCGCCAATGTCGTGTTTAAACCAAACAGATCCAGGGTCGAAAACAAGTTTTATACTCACCAAGCGAACCCTACCGTGTGACAAAGGCAAAAAGATGAAATAAATAGAATAATTCGCGCCTTACATAAGTATTTTATAAATTTTCATCTTATTTTCACTTAATTTACATACGGCTTCATGGAAACAGTTTCGAAACAAGACTTCGGTTACCAGTTTTCTTTTTGAAACTTGAATGCCAAACAACATTCTACATGATGTAGGATAAGCACAGTTAGGTCAACAGTAGCTGAAATTAAATTACGTTGTTGTCAATAGCAGTTCAGAGCAGGGTCAAATTGTCAAAAATACAAAGCGATCATTTCTTTCAAATTAATCGATCACCTTTGTCCGACGATAGCCTTCAATACTATTCACATTCTCATTTCCATTTCACTCCTGCTGAAGAACAAAACATCTCTCGGATCCAAATGTTCCCAGGGACGTTTCTGGGTAGTTCAGACTCGGTGTGTGTCACAGTGAGATCCTCAAATTTCCAAACTTTCATTTCAAATTGATACCATAAAAAAGTTTCCGACATTTGATGATCGGTTTTGAGAAGTAATTTTCTTTATAGATTTATGTACAAATTACATTATATTTGCTTGATATTTGGCCTTTTTCTCCATAATTATGAGTAGACTTTGTAATTGGCCTAACAAAAGACTTCTTGTGGTACATGATACTGCTATATTATGCGGGGCCGTCGAGAGGGGGGGGGTAGTAACCCCGGGGCCCGGCGTTATTGGGGGCCCGCCGATTCCCGTAATTTCCTGAAGGCGGGATACTCGTGCGTGCGGCCCCTTCACTGCTCGTCACATTTAGACGAGCAGTGAAGGACTCTCACGTAAGAGAATCCTGCCTTAAGGCAATTAGAGAAAATCAGCGGGCCCCGGTGTTCCAAATTGACATTATTTGTGTGCATTTACGAAAGCGCAATCTCGATGTATTACTAGCTTACGCAGTTACAAACTTGGAACATTGTCAACATTTTAGTTCTGCGCGAAAAAGAACTAGTGGGTCATACTATAAAGAAAAAATGTATTTCAGCCAAGAATCACTAGTTCTATATTTGCTTAGAACTAAATGTTTCCAACTTTTGAAATTTGAACCATAAAATTTCCAACTTTCAAAAATCAGGGTCCTCATTGTGGGGGGGGGGAGGGTAAGCCCCCCCCCCCCCCCCCCGCCGGAACGCCCCAAAGTGCTCTTCGTCTTTGCTGGCGAAGAGTAGTCTCTTGCGCATCCCATTTGCTTTCATCTAGGTGAAAGGTAGTGGGATGCACAGGAGACTAGGCGAAGAGGTCATCCCGCACTTTAATAGCACAGCCAAACGGAACGCACACCTGGCACGCGTCACTAGCCAAATCGGCTTCAGAGTGACAAGAACCGATCTTGCCGGTTTCTGAGAATTTCACCCAAACAAGCCGCCAACAAAGTTATCCAAAACTGCTCTCCAGTTTCCTTCTTAACCCTTTTGGAAAAAATAATTTTGTACGCCATGTGTCCTGGTCAAATCTTGATACACCCAAACCGGCCTCTCGACTCAGCAATTTCATTCAAACCCAGACCGACAATTAAATTATTCTATAAAATACACCTGCAACTAATATATTTTACTGATATATTTTTCCAGTTTGTCATGCCTGTAAACTGAAATTATTTACTCTCATTCAAGAACGTAACCGGTGGGGGGGGGGGGGGGGCACATCCCCCCACCCCAGGTTGAAATGTGGGTTACAAGTTGAAAAGAGTGGTGGATAAGTTCGCTGGTCTCTCGTGCCAGAAGTCGCGGGATCGCGGATCCCCGGCTGAGAAAAGATATGGAGGTATCTGAACCATCTCTGACAGCATCAGTTGCGGGGTTGATGATGTCACGGCGTGTCGTCCTATTGGGTGGGGAAGTAAAATGGCTGTTCTCTGTACGGAGAGAGACAGACTCCACACAGGCTAAATATCACGCAGATCGTAGAACACAACAAATTGGAATTCTCTGCTCCTTTCGTTATCAGACTCGCTTCTAAATGTATTCGTTTGGTTATTTTCTTCGTTTGCGTTTTGTTTTACACTGACCTCTAACATGCAATTTTAAAAAAACTGTAGTTTACATGTATACCATATTTTTTCTTTGTTTATAGTAATACGATAACATACTGGAAAGGCGTTCATTTGAATCAGTTCCACATATTTATTTTTAAAATAGAGTATAGTTGATTATTCAGGAGCGAAGGAAGGTAAAAATATTGGGGGTGAGGTGGGGCTATCAGAGCTAATCCCAAGGGGGCCACCATGTATGCTCACCGTGTGCTGTGCAGCAGCATCCGAGCCGCACAGTGGTTAGGTGGTGTGTGTGTGGGGGGGGGGGGGGGGGGGGAGGGGGTAGAACAAGAGGCGATATCGCCGTATCCCATTCTCGGTGGTGAGGGTCTGCGGGCTTTCTCTGGGATATTTTGAAAAATGAGGGCCAAAACTCACATGCTCAGTGATTGTGAGGCTGCTGTGACTGACTCCTCAGATGTGGACTGTTGAACGCTGCAAATTCGAATTCTCTGCTCCTTTCATTATTAGATTCGCTTCTAAATTCATTCGATTGGTTTACCCATTCGTTTGTGTGTGTTTTTTTTTCTTTCTTTTGGAGCATGTATTCCCTCTAGATCATACTAGCATGCCCAACACTCTGTAAAAGTGCGCACGCGCGCGCGTGTGTCTGGGTGGGGTGGGGTGGGGTGGGGGGTAATGCAGAAACCTTAGATACATTGCCCCTCCCCCTTCCCCCACACACTTTCAAATTGATCCCCGGCGCCTGCAAAAGCTCGGGGTTTTCAAGTTATATACAGTAGGTTTAATATATATTCCCATATATTTAGTATCCCGTTTGTTTCTCATTCATAGTTTGGGTTTTTTGTTTGTTTTTTTTTTAAATATCTCGAAGCAAATTCTCAGTTCAATGCGGAGTCTTATATTCGTCGTTCTGTCATTTATACTCCACGTCGGCATTTACCGGCTCTGGAAGTGTGAAATCGTACCAATATTTCTCCATTAAAAACCTCAAAATATCCACTCAGGTGCAAGGAAACGAGGGTTTGGGGACCCTGAAATTCACAATTTTCCTACCCCGGGCCCAACTATGGTCAGCCATTAGTAGCGAAGGCCCTGCTTCACCCCATAATAGATCAATAGCCACCCTCTTTGCGAATTTGTGGGTCTGCTATTTAGCTACATGCCTGCCCCTTCCAGAGCGTATTTAGTTGCAAAAATGGTGGTGGGGGGGGGGGGGGTAGCGGGGGTGTAACGTCTGCTTTTACGTGTGGACTTATGTGCGGGTTGTCCCCCACCCCCCTACACGGCTCTTCGCTGCCTTTCCCACTCCCACTCCGAAGATCGACCCTGGTTGCAGGCCTGTGGACCACGGCTTTATAGATTCATCTCTTACGAGAACCGCGACAAATCAGTGGCTGTCCAAAGAGTTATTATTATTACTATATATAAAAAAGTGTGTCTGTCTGTTTGTCTGTTTATGTATGCAAGCAACCGCTGCATGAATTCAGATGAAATTCGTCATCAGTGTTCCTTGGATCACTGGGAAGGTTATTAGTGGGCTCGGAAATGCGCCGTTCTTAATGTTGTTTTTTTTTCCATTTTTTTATTCATTTTTTTCGTTTTTTTTTTTTTGTTGTTTTTTTTTCTATAGTAATAAATGAGGATCGAATGACCGGAGTGTCCCGCCTTCTAGGTGGGCTGGGTCGAAAAATGCGCCGTCCCAATGTTTTTTTTTTCTGTATTTATTTTTTTATACCATCCCATCTGTATGATTAACACTTTTCATGTGAAGTGTGTGTGTGTGGGGAGGGGGGGGGGGGGCTGAAGCTGGATAACAAAGTTAATCTGGAACTGAGCCACATCATTTTTGTTGAACGAAAAATAGAATTGAATTAGGCCTCATGAGTTACTTATAATTATACTTACTTACTAAACATTTGCAGGAACACAACTAAAAATTGGGTAAGTTAGCTATAGTTGCAGAAAGGTGCCCTTAAACTACAGTAAATAAGTTCAGCATGAATGTTTCTTTGGAGTCTGCTAGATATTTGGTCTGTCTGTTGCTGTCCATTGAAATTTAGGGACCCACAAAAGTTAAGAACTCAATAAATTGTTATCATGTGAAGAAGCAAAGCACAAGAGGCTATTTAAATATAGCCGTGAGTTTATGTTATACCTTTTGTAGTTCACTGAAATTTACAGACCCGATGACTTAAGAACTTAACAAATTGGTGCTTGAGCCTAAAAATTCATAAAATTATAATTACGTGCTATCTATACTGCCATATGCGTAAGGGAATTCTTATTTTCTGGGTGGGGTGGGGGAGGATGTGGAGCTGAGGTCCACTTCATCCGAAAGAATCCTGAGTGCCCGAAAAAATCCTGACTGCCCCCCAAAAAATTATTTCACCCCCAAAACGTGTTTTGGAATAAATTGTGTCTGAAAGAGTCAACTTAAAGTAAATAATGCGGTCCAACTTGATCTGACATTGTTACGCTATGCCATAAAACCAGTCTCATTTTCATGTAGTTCATCGCCTATCGTTAGATTCTGTAATGCAGTAAAATGGGCTATTTCTCTGCGTTGAAAAAGTAGCCTGTGGTTCGCCTTTTCAACGCAATGCAATGTTGCATTCAACCCGGCTTGTGCGCGTATAGGCCTATCTTGCTTTCGGAACTTACAGGCTCCAAATTTACCAGATTCTCACATCGAAAGGGTCACCTGACAAGCATAAAAAATGTATACGACTCATCAACTGAAGATACGAGCGTATACAACTGGGCGTATAAAAAAATCGATAAGGTGACATTATATTTTGAACAGTTTTAGTAGCACCGAACCGCCTTCGTTGTTATGGTTGATAGTTTCTGGTGTGGAATTGAACGCCGAATCTGTCGATCTATGATTTTAACATGTTACATTTGTGCGAACATGTGAAAAGCGATATTTGAAGGAGAAATTTGCCCGAGAAATTCATTTTCTGAGATGATCAGCAGGTGTTTTTTCATACTACAAGAGTCGATTTTTCCATTAAGTTGTGTCGTTTCATTGTTAAATATTGTTTTATATAACATACTTACTGATTTTGCATTCTTCGGTCATTCCTTTTATTAAAAAAATCTTGTTTTCGGTGATCTTGGATACGCTGCGACTGAAACTTTGAGATAAAAATAGAAATCTCTCGCCTCGCTTATCTCCACTTCCGGCTAAAGGTTTATACGGTTTATACCCTGTGTACTCAGTTCGACGATGAATCCATTAATTAATTTTCGATCATGCCAAAATCACCGAGATACGTTTTGTCAGACACAACTTTACAAGTCCTCTTTCATCACAAACCTTACGGACCAGTGGAATAATCTGCCTTTGTCTGTCCGCGAAACTCATCACTGAGCAGATTCAAAACATTTGTAAATGACGGTAACCTGCGACTACTACTGTTCTGCACGCTGTTCAAATTTATCATTGTTGGCTGCGCTTGCGATGTAGTAAGCTTATCTCTCACGAAACATCCGATCCGATCTATCAGTGTGGCGTGCGCGAGACACATGAACAGTTTTTATCAGACAGCGTAATCTTTCAAAATGTTCGCAAAGACCCGATTAGCATCCACTCTTTTGCAATAGGAATATCCTCTCTACTTTTTGACTCACAATTGTTAAGTGGCGATGAGAATGGCCTTGAATCAGTACACGATTTTATTATTTCCACCGAACGGTACAGTAACCCAATTGACATTACTCATTACGTTTTGTGAACGAGATCGCTATTTTCCATCACAACCACGAGTGCCCGCTCCCGAACAAAGCCAACACCGAACACCTGCTCCTTAGGGGCCTTGTCTCGGGCATTAGATATTTATTCATTAAATGAACCTCCCTTTATTTTGTATTAGAGCTGCTTCCTCAAAATGTGCTTTCAAGCTACAGAAATTCGTATTCAGGCAAGATTAATCACTTCTTCACATTCAGGCTGGCTTACCCAACTTTTTCCTACCTACCGTTAGTCTTCTTTGTTCATTCCCTTCTTTTTCTCTACTTACAAAGTCTAAACATTCGAGGGCATCGTCGCCTAAGGCCCGGGGCAACGGTAGAAAATTTTGGATGACTTCACCAGTGGTGGTTCTTGCGCTGTCTTCGGTGTGTATGAGGGTGGGGTATGAATGAGGGGGGGGGGGGTCGTTCTAGTTCGGGGGTTGGAAGGGCAACTGTTGGTCTGTACCTTATTTGGATCCGGCTGATTGTAGGGGCTTGGTCCTTAGGTGATGTTATCGCAGTTCATCTACTTCTACAAATCATTTCCTGTACATCTCGAGCTAGGGAGACGACTCACATAAATCCAAAGCATTCCGTCGAATCCCTTATTATGTTTTTATTTTGTCTATTGTTAATATAGTGTACTGTGTATTTTGCATTGTTGTGTTTTTTATTGTATTTTTTGATCGCATATAACATAATTTGTCTCAAATAAATTCTGTTTAAACTCAAAGGGTCATTTCGACACTAGAGATTCAACGGTGTTGTGGCAAGGACAGCTAATTTCGATCAGATCGGAACCCGGTAATGATCCTGTCGAAATTATCAGTTCGCTTTTAATGATAGAACTGGACTCTACCTATTCGTTCTGTACGAACTTGCACCCACAATAGAGATACAACATAGAGTACTGTGATGACAAAAGCGTACAGACAATTTCGGTCAGATCGCATCTGGGTTGCGATCCGGTGGCAATTATCTTTCCGCTTTTCTCCCTACACTAAAGAATCACACATATAGAAAATGAAACTCGAAAACATTGAATCTGAGACTTTTTCTTTGTGAGCTTTTCTTAATTCAACCTTGATTTCGCATAGGGCCCACATGTGAACATTCGAGATTCAATTCCACATCTTAAGCTGCTATTCGGTTCGATACGAATCGGCTGCACGATTCGTTTCCATTCGAATCTTTTCACTGGAGTATAGCTTGGCATCAATCATCTTCGTTGTCTCACAATACGTATAGTTCTTGTAGATAAATAATATAATATAAAGACTGAGTGTTGTTTCCTCTTCCTAAACAAAAACAACATCTGTACCCATGCCAACAACCATGCTAATTCCAGGCATACTAGACACCCCCACTGTTGAATGAAAATTTAAAGTTTGCAGGCAATATCAAGGATGAGCGGTTACTAGCAGCTGGCCCTGTCGAACGCCTAGTACCGATGATTCTCGCACCGGTTTCTGTTTTTAGTCTATAATCCTTACTGGGTAATGTTCCAGCTACATCATCAAGGCATGCCTTCGCCGAAGGCATGCCTTGGTTATGTAGTTGGAATATTTAATCAGTCAGGACTTAAGCCACCAATGTTGAAACAAATCAGGTTTAGAACCCCCCCCCCCCCCACACCTCCACCCGTCATCTTCAAGGCGCCCCTGATTCGATTCGAGATTTGATTCGAATTCCAATAATAGACCTGATTCGATTCGAAATTCGATGCGAAGCGAAAATAGGTGATTTGCAGACTCTAATTTGGCAATATTTCATTTATGAAATTTCGAAGATTAGTGTTTACGTGAGTCGCGACCGGATCCGATCTTGTCGAGGATACCACGTTTGTTTTCACAGTTCTGTAGTTTCAGTTCTGAAAAAAATGAGAAGAAATATTCGACAATAACACCCTTCATTATTTCAACGGGTAGCAAAGTGGTTGATAACATACGAATGAGAGTGCATTAGGTACGTTTGGTGCGAGTTAATGAATCAACAGGAAAAACTTAATGTGGAATCGCCGGATTTTCCATGAGTGGTTAATAACAGGTAAATGCAGCCAGATACAGAAGAGTGTGTTTGAGATGCCCACGCAATTTGAAAATAAGTAATGGACTTCCTTGCCCAATGCATCGTACTGTTGCACCACTAAAATGCACCATTACTCATAAGCGATTTATGAACTCGAGTGCCTCACAAAGCATAAGAGTAATCTCAACTCGTATTATTGACAAGAGTTGTTATCTGTCAACCAGCTAACTGCGATTATAATCTATCGTTCATTATCTAAAACAATTACAGAAGATCTTTTGATATCAAAGCATCTCGGAGATCCCAAAATGATTCGATTATTTCCTGTGAGTGAGATACTCAAGATATAATTATGATAATTATGCCCCAATTCTCATTTCTTTCCACTTCACGGATACGATCGATAAATGTATGGTAAAAAAAACTGAAGTAACTGACGTGCTCAGAGAGATTACTGTTTGTATTTTTTAAATTTATTTCAATTTGTTTACATCAAAATAACATGCTGCTTTTGGAGATAGCAGTTTCGGAAAATAAAATGATCAGGAATCATTTAAAATTCGATACGACATAATATGCTTCGATAGAACGTTAACTGAGTTGATTAACCCTTTACCTAACGTAACGGCCAAAACCGGCCAGCGCTATTCTCAAAAATCGCCAATTAATTTTCATTATTTTTTTCATTTTTGTCTCAAAAACATAGGTTATGACCCCTCGTTGGAACGAGCTCGTCGAGCTCGTTCCAACGAGGGGTCATAACCTATGTTTTTGAGACAAAATATGAAAAAAAATTAGTTATTCAAGAATTATTTTTGCAAGTGTCGTCTGCTTTTCAGGTTAGGTAAAGGGTTAACAATGTCATATCATTTATGCTCTTGAATGTAGCACGTGATATACAGAGGACCTCGGACAAGTCTCCGTTTTTTTAATTTTACGAAAGCCAGAAAAATAACATATCCAAAGAGTTTACTTTTGGCATTCTTATTTAACAAATACCGCACGAGGTTGCAAGCCATCAGGTTATGGACCGGTCAGCCAGCCCGAAATGTCTACATTGACCAAAGCGAAGTTGAAAATTTATACTCCACCTTCTATTCACTTGTGAAATAATGATGCCATCCACTCAAAAAAACATAGGCATTCTTTTTATGTTTGTTGACTATTCTAAAAGATCTTTATTTTATGTCTTCGACCAACATGAATGCAGGGTAATTGCTTCGAAAGCGACAAATTTTTCAGTTCAAAAGCCCTCAGTGGATATTGGTCAAAATTAAACGTCCGCGAAACAAAATAATTCCCTCATTGTTTCACTGAAAGTGATACTGAAACGTTAATGGATGTTAATTTAATAATACAGATAACAATAACAACGACTTTTCACCATGAAATAGTAAACATATTTCACAATCATAACATTTTAGCGAGTGGCTTTCGTACTATTTGTTGCAATTTAATTTGCCAGTTGTACCTACAGGGAAAAATATGATTTTAAAGAACGTAGCCGTCTTCCTTGTGCAGGCAACACGAAAATACGTCGTCTGTGCTTCCGCTATTTCTTTATATTTTTAGCAGAAGCATATAATAAATGTATACATATTTTTATTGACGTAGGTGTTCTGAAGTATTGAACAATAAAATTATATAGACAGCACGTTCAGTATTGTCACTGGAAGTGTTCTTTTATATCGAGCGATATAGCGAATGTCTAGATGACGGTGTCACGGAATCACCCCGCCCCACCCCCATTTATATAATGGATGTAAACAGACGTCAAGAAGACAGGAAGTCTCTTTGTTGAACACAACAGTGTACATTCGGCACTACCTCCGGATTGTTTATGTATGATCGGACTTTCCCGGTTTTGAACTGTGAGTTTCATGGTCGGAAAAAGTGCTAGATCTTGTGATAAATATGCCCAAAGTTATTTAGGCTCCCAAATTAACAAAGCATCATTCGGGAAATTCCTACGGTTTCGGAGTAGGTTACGGAATTATCTCATGAGTGAATGCGAGCATATGTACGTTTTCATGAGCAGCTGAAAGCCGCTCATTAGAACATAGATTCCCTTACAGTGAAAAATGAGATAATTCTGATACCTACTACAAAACAGTAGGTATTATTTTTTTATATGCGTTTCCATGCTATGTGCTGCACGTTGAAAATCTTGATCGATTCGCCTGTGACCGTCGGTCATTTGGTCAAATGCCTAAATTAGCCAGTCATTTGTCCGAATGACTGGAATAGACCACCAGGCATTTGGCCAAATGCCTATTGAGTATTCACTGTGGGTTTGCAAATAACAAAACGATGTGTCATCTTTATTTATGTCTATTTTTTACAGAAATGAAAAATATATAGAATAACATACATATGTAAGAAAGAAAGCATAAAAATATCAAATGCATTCAACACATAATTTAAAGTATTTGGAGTCAATAACCAATTAAAGGCATTTAATCTATTATATCGTGTTTGACAAAAATTCAAGAGCTTTGTCAAACAAGATATAATAGAATAAATAAAACATATCGCAGAAGTACTTAGACAATCACTGATTTACAAGAATAAATGCTTAGTTAATCAAATATTAGTAACACATAATTTATAATATAACATATATAATACACAATACACACTACATCTTCCTTGGTCAGCACTAAGTGCAGACATTTCACCAATCGAGCACGACTGGGATATGCTCGGCAGGCGCCTGCGACAACGCCAACAGCCCCCACCAATGTCCAGGAACTCGCCACTGCACTGCAGTATGAAAGGAATAACATCAGTCAAGCTGATATTGAACGTTTGGTGAGGAGTATGCCACGTCGGATCCGCGCTTGTCTCGCGAACCGAGGGGGATTTACAAGGTATTGAGGTCTTGGACTGAATGTGGTAAATTCTCTGACTGACCGTCCATGGCTTCTACAGCTCAATGCGTGGAACGTGTGCTTGTCAGACACCTAACTATTGCTGAAATCATTCACCTGATGTCACAGTGCAATGCCTCAACTGTTTTTTTGATGAATATATAAATAGATGTCTGCGTATATCTCACTTTTATCAAATATCCCCTACTTTTTTGAATAGTATATGTTATCGAAATGGAATCGGCGAATCTGTGATTCTCTTGTTAGAGGGTTTAGTAATAATTTAAGCTTACGGCTCTGAATGACCTTATACCTAAGTGATTACATTTTTTTCCTCATTATATTTTGTTTATTCGATCTTCCCAACATCGAAAGCAAACTTTTCTTTCAAGGAGATAGATGAGCGGCCTGGTCTGTAAGAGCCGAGTGATTACTAACACCGTTCTCGCCTATTTCTGTTTGGAACAAAGTTAATCGACACAGCACCTTTAAGTTGACGACACACGATTTTATATCCATTTTAAACCAGATATAGAGTCCATATGATGAAAAAAAATGGTTCAACCTCAAACTTAAGTCAATAAGACCGAAGTTATAAATCATGGACTACCACATAAACTTTTTTAAAATCTCAAAATTGTCTCTAACAATTCAAGATGCCGTAATAGCACCGAGTTCCTGCATCCGTAATTTGTGATATTTCTTATACGAGAATCGGACTTTTGGTAGACATGTTAAACGGGTCTGCCACAGTGCGTTTTCCATTTGAGAAATATCAGCAGAATCCGACTATGTATTGATGCCAACTCTTCCAACAATGAATTCCTTTCAAAATACACTTTCTCGTATATAGGTGCACCAACGGAACTGCACCATCTTACCTTTCTGACTTGCTTTCCCGGTATCAACTATCAGGACGCTTCGTAAATCGAACGTTTAAAATCTGGTACAACCCACAATGAAATTTACCACTGCTGGTGGTAGAGCCTTTTTCTATTTCAAAACTCTGGAACTCTCTCCCCAACTACATAACAGACAGGCATGGAGTTTAATCTTTTAAGTCGGGTATAAAATCTTTCCGAAAAAAACCGTAACTAATCTCAGCCATCAATAGTATTTTGTGTGTAGGCACAGCGTACAGTGTGTAAGTTTGAGGCTCTAAAAAAATTATTGTTATTACTATTATTATTAAAACATTGTTCGTGTTGTAAGGTTACTATCAAAAAGCCGGTATTGCATACTACTACGAAGTGTGGATTCAGACAAAAATACAACTGATCGGAGTTATCATAAGTAGAGTGTTCTGCGTAAAAAAACCCATTGAACACGGAAGCAAACTTTAACCCTTTACCCAACGTAACGACCAAAATCGGCCAGCGCTATTCTCAATCGCAAATTAATTTTCATTATTTTTTTCTTTTTTTGTCTCAAAAACATAGGTTGTGACCTCTCATTGGAACGAGCTCGTCAAGCTCGTTCCAATGAGTGGTCATAACCTATGTTTTCGACACAAAAAAATGAAAAAAAATTAGTTATTCAAGACTTTTTGAAATGAACCACCAGGCATTTGGCCAAATGCCTATTGAGTATTCATTGTGGGTTTGCAAATTAGAAAACGATTTGTCATCTTTATTTTTGTTTATTATAATAAAAATAACAGAAATGAAATATATATTGTATAACATACATTTGTAAGACACGATACATAAAAAAATCAAATACATTCAACGCATAATTTAAAGTATTTGGAGTCAATAACCAAATAAAGGCATTTAATCAAATATATCGTGTTTGGCAAAGATTCAAGAGCTCTGTCAAAGAGATATAATATACTACTCAAAGTTTGCTAAGCACCAAGTACATCCATCTACCTGTTTTACGTTTTAGTTGAAATATTGTAATGAAAGTGAATATTTATTTAATTACATCTTTAATGATTTAAGTACAGATATTAAGATTTTATTTGTGTTTGACATTATTTTTTAGCTTTTGAAAACGATAACCATGGAAAATGGATATTATTGGTAAAAGAGGAAAATTTTCAATATGCCAAAAAGTTGACGGAGCGAACTGGTATGGGTTCAATATCGAGTATGAGACCCATTACTATTAATTACAGCTTGGCAACGCCCTCTCATGCTCCCAGTCAGGTTCCTGGTGGTCCATTGTAGGATGTTATTCCATTCTTGGACCAGCATGGCACCAACCAAGCTCCTTGTCTCTTCTTGCCTGGACTGGACGGGCTGAAATTGTAAGCTGCAACTCATTCCAGACATTTTCGAATGGATTGAGGCCAGGGGATCTTGCTTGCCAGTCCATACGCTCAATCCCCTCCCTCTGTCGGTACTCCCCGACAGCAGGGGCAACTTGAGGACAGGCATTATCGTCCATCAGAATGAATTTATCACCCGCTGCACCTGCATACAATCTGACGTGGACATCCATCCAGGATCTCATCAATATACCGTTGTGCAGCCAATGTACCACGTTCAAGGACACAGAGCTCTGTTCGTCCATCCCAGCCGATGCCGCCCAGACCATGATTGACCATGCTCAGCAATGTTGGCTGCATGGAATCGCTCTCCTGGTTTCATCGGTAAAAAGGACAGGTCACCAATCTTCTCTGGTCCATCCAACGTGGTCCATGACCTATTCATATCGTGCCTGGCGGTGGTTCTGGGAAAGCGGAATGCGAATACATGGTGTTCTCGATCGGAGACCACCTTGATGCAACATTTCCCGGACAGTCTGAGTTGAAACATTGACCCCGGATGCATTTTGAAGGTCACTGCGAAGCTGGGTTGCTGTGGCAAAGCGGTTCCTACGGGCCTGAATGATCAAAAACTGGTATTCAGCTGCAGATGCTGCCCTGTCTCTGCCACCACCTTGCCCTCTTACTGGTGTGCCATAGTGCTGAAATCTTGCCCAGGCTCTGGTGATCGCCGTGTGGTGCACACCAAGGGCTTCACCAACCCGACGATGGGTAGCCCCTTGCTCCACCATCCCTACAGCCCGCCACATTTCTGCTTCAGACAAATGTCTTCTTACATTTGCATTTGCCATATTCGATCATTAAATCATAAGGGTTTGTGTTGAAATGAAGATTGAATATTCTACACATGTTATGTACATGTAGGCAGTACACGAAAACATCATGTAAATCAAGGAGTACATGCTTTCCATGGCTGTCACGAAAAGTTTGCCAGTCAAGAGAGCTAATGTAAACATTGGGGACCATCTCAATACATTCCTCAATCATATCCACCAAAAAAATCGCAAATATGTCACAAGCAAATTTCACAATGATGTGTCAAATATTTGGTGCTTAGCAAACTTTGAGTAGTATAGAATAAATAAAACATATCGAAGAAGTACTTAGACAATCACTGATTTCCAGTGGCTGCGTGGCTATGTAGCTATGTGGGTACATTTTATAACATCAAATGTCTCTTCGATGCGAACGATATACACTATGGGGGGTCATCGTTGGTTTTGCGACGTCTAATTAACTTCTCGACATCACCACACTGAAGAATCTCCTACTTTGACAGAAGACAGTACGCCTGGTGCGACTTACTTGATGATTGGCAACTTATTTGTTTCAGTTCATTTATCAACGAAAAGTACTCTGTTTTTGGTATAAGCACCTTTTTCAGAGAATCATATTTCTTATATAACTCAGACTTGAAGGTATCCTCTAATGAAAGCACCATATTGACAACTGATACTTGAGAAGAAGAGAAGAGTGCCACACGCAGGGCATAGTTTTGAATCATCTGTTGCTTCTGAATGTTGATTTTGCTCAGGTAACTTGTTATTATGGCACCATATTCTAGTACCGGACATATAAATGATTTGTAGAGCTTGAGAAGCACATCTTTGTTTGCTCACAATTTTTACCTCTGATCATCTTCAGAAAATTGATACGTTTAGTAGATCTAACTGTAGTGGAGTTAACGTGACTGTTTAGACTGAGGTTGCTATCTAGTATAAATCCCCAAAATTTGGCCTCTTTGCTTCCTTCTAATTTGTGATCGTATAACTGGAGATCGATACAGGGGGCTAGTTTTTTTTCTTCGCATCTTGAAGAACGGAACTTCTTGAGTTTTGGCGGCATTGAGTTTGAAGCTCCATAGGGCGCACCAGCTCTGAAGATCGCGAATGGTATCTGATAGACGATTTTTAATTATGTTTCGGGACTTGCTGGCCCCCCACATGCCTTTATCGTCTGAGAACTGCGATAGTTCAACACAGTTGTTCCCTACTTTTTCAATGTCATTCACATATATTATGAAAAGAAGCGGGCTTAGAACCGCTTCGGGTATTACTTCCTCTGACACCTCGCGGTTAATTCTCACCTTGACTTTTCGGTCAATTAGAAATGATGATATAATCCTCAGAATTTTAGTGGGTAATCCCATTTGCGCTAGTTTATATCTCATGCCCTTGTGCCATATCGAGTCGAACGCTTTTCCTACATCCAGGAAAAGCGCTGTTCTGATTTCGATTTGACTGAATGCTGTTTTCATATAATCGACCAGTCTATATACGTGTTCGAGTCCCTCGTTCTAACTCATATACGCTCTTTTTCATTTGTTGAAAAAGTTTATTGATTCGAGATACATGTAGCTGTGAAGACTGGGAGTGTGACTCCCCTCAAATATTTTTCCATTACTGCTAAGCAAGTTAATTGGGCGATAGTTAGAAGGGTTGGTAAGGTATTGTCGCGTTTAGGTATCATGACTCCACTTTCCAGCATTTCGGGAATTACCCACAGGAGAGACAGCAGTTTAGGAGTTGGGTAAGTCTACAATAGGAGATGTTGGCTCACTGTTTCATTATTTTGTACGAGACTTCGTCTTCCCCTGGGGACGAAGATGACTTGCATTTCGGATTATACCCGCGACAAATCAGTGGCCGGCCACAGTGTTATTATTACCCATGACTTCTTCGGCGCTTATTGGCTCGCTTAATTCATGGTCGTCCCCGTCTTCATGCCGTTGGTCGAAGTTCGGTTCATTGAAAATTGAGTCGTTATCTTGAACAAATTTATTTACTTTTACCTTAAAATCGTTGTCATATCTGTTCCCTTCCTGGAGACGATACTTGAGGTATGATGGCCCAAATACGTATAGGTGAAGGGATAGGGAGGATCAAAGATAATGTTTGCACATGTAAAACAAACAGTTTTAAGTACTGTATACAACAGTCTCGGTTGTAAACTTAGTGTTGTTTTAAAGATTGATTAGTAGTCACTTTGTGTGAAACAATACTGGTTATACATAATTTGACATACTGACTGGACTTAATATTCCAAATTAGGCAAACTGTTAAATTCAGGGCACTAAATGTCAGTCATTTGGCCAAATGACTAAAAAATTAGGCATTTGACCAAATGACTGACGGTCACAGGCATTTGACCAAATTACTGAAAGTTTCAGTCATTTGGCCAAATGACTGACTTGACTCATTGACTGTAACATATATACATTAATCTGCTGACAATTCGGAAAAATGATTCGAGCGTCCATTCACTACATACAAATCACTGAACACCCGTTTAAATTCTTGAGCACTGGAGACATTATCTTATCTTATCTGGCGCATATCTGAAACACCTCACACATATCTTACGCTCAATTCGACATACATTTTGCTCCAAAGTAGATTGTCCTGGCAAATGACACCACTAGTTAGTTTTGTTTACAACGTACGCAGTTTTTAGTGAACTAACATCACAGTCGTACCAATATGTTCTAACCCGCGACTCACCGAGCTACATTTCCCGGAACCTGCTTGTTGATTGCCTGGCTGATAGACTTTCTTTCTATTAAAAGTGAATACTTAGTATCCATCGCCTTTTTTCAAGAATAAGTTCTAAATGTTAAGCTTTAAAACCATGTATCAGGATGATGTTGACAATATACAGGCCGCAGATATACGCATTCATGCTATTTCGGTGGCTTAACGGACAGTTATATGATGAAAATTGGTAAAACGTACATGTCACAATTTCAGACTTTCGATTGCTTCCAACTGTTTGCATCAAGCGTGGTGTCTCTGAGTCACACACGCTTAATACGCAGCAAGTTTATAAGGTCAGTTGCTATGGTGGGCTCAAAAACCTTTGCCCTACGATGGAATGAACCTACCGTTATTGAACCAGTTGGCCGAGGATAACACAAGGTGTGATTTAGGGGAGAAAGCCTGTGTCATGGGTGGCGATTCCACTCAGTAAAAAGTGTGGCTAAAAGCAGACCATCAGCTCAGAGAAGGTGTTAGTTTTCCAATATTTCTCGTCATTTCCCGCTAGATAGGTGAGTATATTTCGTGTTAACGCTTTCAGCATATGCGCCCTGAAAGGTATCATTTCAGTCCATACTGTCAACGGCGAAATCGGCGATACCATCCTGGCTTGTTAGCTTAAACGATATTTATTTCCAAAGTATGTTTAAATTGTACAGTATCAAGCATAAGTTGACAAAAAAGTAACAAACATGGAAACAGATTCAGCAACAAGCCGAAGGCTTAAACTGGGCTGTCTCCAAGTGGAACGAAATATCACCAAGGAAAAGATTTATGTGGCAATGACCAGTTTGCGATTGTTGAGTCGGCGGTGGGCTCTGTACTGGCGGTTGGGGTATTGATTTGACCCATTCGTGTCCGTTAAGCGCTATTTCCGTCACATAAATACTTCGATGCTGCTCCAAATTACGAAGAGAGTATTTTTACATAACGTGGCGAGGACCAAGTATCACCCGCAATCGGCGGCGGTACGCGAGAGACACCTAAACCTCTTGATATTTTGCGCTGGATCGGTCTATCGTCCCATATCTACTGACGAATGAGTGTGGCTGTTTTCCGCGAAAGTTCTATTGGAGTTGGTAGTCGTTAGATGTCCACACGCCGTCAGGTTAGAGCCCACCGCTGAGTCGTGTCATACTTTGGATACCTGAGTGAAGAATAATTAATATCCTGGCTTGTTGGGAGGTTCAGTAATAATTTAATCCGAATCCACTATCGAGCTGTTGGATTAAATTATTACTCAGCCTCGCTATACATTTTTTGTTCTTTATATCGTCTGCTCGTCCACTACCAATTTTTTATTCACGCAGACATTTATACACATCGGTTTGAAAGGGTTAAGTACCACTGTTATCGTGGCTACAGGTTTTGGGGGATTATTAAGCCAAATACTGCACTCGTCAGTTTTGTTCAAGGTAACCTGTGGGAACAATGTATACAATCTGAGTCACCCGAAAGCACCTTAAGAAGAATTATCCTCACAAATCTTCAAATTCCATCTTGTTACCGTTCTTACTGTTACCTTGTAAACAGTGAACACTTTGATAACAGGATGACGAAAAAGAACCCCCAGAAATCAGTATCAATATCGGTGTTATGACTGATTTAATTCCATCTTGAAATATTATTTGTTTGTTATTCAAATGGCCATCGGACTACTGCTGTGCACCTCGTTTTCACTCATGTATTGAGAAAAGCCGTACCAGGAGGGACAATTTCGGTAACAAGAGTAAACATTCGCTACAAATACCCCAAATTTGTTATTTTGCTGATAAATTCATATTCCACGCATCCTCATTCGATGGCATACACGGCAATATGCCTGACTTCAAATCATTCGGAAGGTTTGATGATCACCTAACTATTATTTAAATACATTGCCGGCACAGAGATGTGCAACTATTCCAGTTCAATCCATCGAAAAAAAGTAACGTGAACGGCTTGCATTTGAATTATTATGAATATAAACTGTACAATGCGTTTTGGTTGATGGAGAAGTTTAACCAGAACCAGAGTGTGCCAACTGTTACCGTCCACTTTTTGTCGTGACATTAATAATTTGAGTTGGAGTTGTTCACCTTTGATACGATTCGGAGGTAACCAACACGCTATTCTACAAATTTTCCTTGGGACTCAACATGAAGTACGACGTTTCCTTGGCTGAGAACTCCATATCACCAAATGGGGAAAATTTCATGATTTGTCGAGGATACTATAGCACAATTCACTAATTCCGTGTCATGATCGGACACATTTCGAATTGATGGAATGCTAGGTGTGAATTTGTTCTAGAATCAGAAGTTTTGACATAGAAACATTAAAAATAGACATGTAAACCGAAAAAGTGTGCAGTAACAGGAGGGACACCCAACACGGGTACACCGGCCTTGCACTGATTTAATGGGATCTTTGAGAGATTAAGGTGCATTTTAGTTTTTTTTCTGTTCTATCGCACACCCTTGACCAAAATAACCGCACAAAAAGCATTGTGAACTGAAAATTATTTTTTTTAGATTTTTGAGTACCTAAATATCCACTTAAAATAAAAAAGTCCCTCCCTCCAAAAAAAAAACAAAAAAACTAGAACTCATATAAGAAGATCACGCCATCGTTCACTTTTATGTTTTCAAAGGAAAGGTATGCATGTATCTCGTGATACCCAATCAACACTAAACACTTGAATGGTGCCGCCTTAAAAGAGATAAATTAACAGCAATGTGAGCGAATTTGTTGTGTATTCATAAGTGTGTGTGTATGTGGGTGGGGGGGGGGGTATTTTAATCGTACGACCCTCTAGGGGTGTATGATGTCAGGGACTCCTGAGGCCCCGTAAGGCCTGGGCTGACGTGGGGTTATTTAGTCCCGCTGATGAAGTTGCGGGAAAATTAGACCAACGTGGAGGGTCGGAATCCAAGTGTCGCGAACTCGGCGCAGAGAGCTGAGTTAGACCGACGCCGTGATTCCTTCTCTGCCAAATTGGCCTGAAATGGGTTCGATTTCCGTTAGGTGTGATTCCTAATCACTTTAGGCTGTATAATGGAAAGAATGATTTAAAGTAACAACGATTCTTTTATTTACACATAAAAATAAATCCGTTTCAATATTTCAACAATCAACAATTCAATTCTTTTCACAGAAAATGGGTCACTACGGTTAAATAATTCTAAACAATCATATAGTCATTCTATAGCCCTGTACTGGCACTATAGTCTACACACTGGAAATGTTACTACCGTGAGCTCGCCATAAGAGCTTCACAAATCTGAAATGTTATTACTGTGAGCTCGCCCGCTTAGGCTCAAATGTCAACGTCTGCGCGTAACTGTACCTCTGGCTGTCGGAGGGTTCCGACCAGCAATGTTCGTCATCTATAAACCACCGTACTTCTGATTTGGGTCAGATATTGTCTATTCATACCTTATGTGCCTTTTGAAAGTCCTCCGTGAAAGTCCTATTGAAATATCCACCGTTCCTGGTTGAATTCACGATTCACAGATGCCCCTTTTTGTGCTAGGGCGAAATTGTCACTCACACCGATCTCCAGTCGGTATTACGATGTTCCGACAGCAAAATAAACTACTCAGAACGCAATCAGCCTGACGCTTCAAAGGGTTAATACGCACAATACAATTAACCTACACTTCTGACTATTGCAGGCCGATACCTGCTACTCGACAATCTAAACTTTAACGTTCCACCTGGGGTGTTCCTTCTCACGAATTCGGCCCCGTAGCCGCCTATCAACGTTAAGCTAAATCATACATGGAATGCCCTCTCTGGCGATTCCAGCCGTTTCAGGGTCCTGTGATCGAAGGTACCCTTATGCCAGGAAACAGAGTCCGCCTGTCCTGGACTTCACCAACGTGTGTGTGACCCCAAGTGTGTGTCTAATGCTCTGCTCTTCCAGGTATATATATACTTTTTACCCTAAACTGTCAGGTGGACCGACGCTCATCTGTCCACCTGTCAAAACGGTGGGAGATGACGTATATCGAGGCAGAATCAATACAAGTCATCTCATGCGTGACTTTAACGGTGATTTGTTCCTGCCACGCATTGCTATAACTAACTGATCAGGTGACGATACGATAGACATTTCTATCGTTTTCAAATCTCGTTTCTTAATTGACCGTGACGATAAATGAGATTAGACCTTATCTAACATACCGTTTCTCCCCTGGGTCCCTGCGCTAAAGCTGGATATACACCACGTGTGTTTTTCCAGCTTTGCAGAGAAGTGAAATTCATGTAGGTTTTTCGCCTTGATGAGGAATATATTTTGAACTTACAATATCTTTAAATATGAGGCCCCTTGTCCCTATATTTAGGCTGGCTTTGCCCTGACAACTCCCTTCCCGAGAGAAACACCCTGTGTATCTCTTAAAACGCAAGGGGCAAAGCCACGCACGCTCGCCTCTCACACCTTTTTACGATCCACCATCATGTTCTAGACTACAAAACTGTACCCTAGTGGTCGTGGGGTTCATGACCGGGCTCATGCGTCGGCCATACCGATTCCCACGACACACACGCTACCACATGCTCCCGTCTTGCGGGTTTACATATGATATGGGGAGTAGCCTTATCCTCAGATTTGCAGCACTCTCTCTCTCTGTAATACTATATATTTACACCTAAACATACACATTTTTATACACGTTCGTCCATTTTGCAAACAGTTCACTTGGCACTCACTCCGACGAGTAACACCGTCCGCGCCTTTGCGTCAGATGGGTTAATTCCAACGGAGTGTAACTTCGCCTCCCATTCCCCTATGTCTTGTGAAGGGGCAAACGACCCCTGCATTATGTTGAGCCTCACCCTCGCAAAGCTCAACCAGGGGATTAAAATTGTGCCTCACACACTCACACATTCAACACGCAGATTTCCCGACCGCGCCTTTGCGACAGACGGGGTTAGTGTGCCTCACACTCACAACAAACTCTCGTCAATAAAAACAAGCGCGGTTTCCCCGGGCCTTAACACCGGGTTTGTGCATCCCATACTTACAAAACTCGACACACAGGCTCCCCGTCCACGCACACGCGACAGACAGGGCAGTGTATCTCACATTCGCACTCACAACCAACTCTAGACAGCAGTCAGAGCAATAATAATACTAAAATAAGAAAGTTCCTCCGGGCCTTAACACCGAGTTTACGAAGCCCATCACCTCACCAACAAAAATATTTGCGACTGGAGCCCCCGTCCCAGACACCAGGCCCACAGCCACCCAACTATTGCTTCTTCATAACCACCGACCATTGGTAGGGGCCCGGTTCCCAGTATCCCCTTGGGTAACCCTTGACACACCTCTACTTCTCGCCCCGTCATTTCTACGGGTATTCCACCAGGGTCCCCATACCCTGTCGTTGTCGCATTCCCAAGAGCTTCCCTTGGCGCTATATCCCCCAGGCTCACTCGTCCCGGCGATTACCGTCGTTCGAACGACACTGGCCGTCCTTGGCCCTTGTGCCGTCGACCCCCCGGTCCATTGCGACGACTTCTTGCGCACATTGGGCGCTGTGCGCCCCCGGCACTCTCTACGTGGTCTCCGCCACCTAGGATGCTTCTCCTTTGATTTGTGGACCCTTTTCTCGGTCACCTGGGCGCCCACCTTAGCGGTCCCATCCACTTTGACACACTCAACTTGTGTTGACCCGTGCCCTCTCAATTCTGGAGGAGTTTGCCCAGCCATTTGCGTGGGTCTGGCCTCCCCTCTCCACACAGGTGACACCGACTTCTGGGGGAGCTCAACTCCCCCCACATAAATTTGCTTGAGGGTCTTTCCCCAATGACCCCATTGGGTTCCCTCGCCGTTTGGCGTTTAGCCTGGACCGCCTGCGGCCCCTTCTCCCTAATTGGACAGGAGTCGTCTCCCTTGAAACTTTGCGACATTTCGTCGTGTAGGGGCTATCCCCTGGACCATCGGACTGGTTCCCCCTGGGAACCTTCCCTTCCTTACTCGGTACGTTACCGAGTGCAACCGCCGGGGGTCCTTGCCCACCGACTTGAACTTCCTTTGCCCTCGTTGGGCCATAACTTGGCCCCCTACCCCTGGACCATAACTCATCAGGGCTTGCCCTCACCCCTGGGATATTACCTATGACCAGGTCATACACAGGTGATTCAATGCACATGGCTTCCACTTCGCCACGATAAAATGGGGTATCCACCGTTATCCTCGCGATGGGGAACCTTCTAACGGTCCCATCTATCAAAATACACAAATGGTCACGACCCAACAATTGCTTGTCGTCAACCAGCTGCCTCCTAACCGCTGCAGAGGAGCACCCAGAATCCCGGAGCAGACGGATCTCCCTTTGTCCCACATACCCTGGGTACACTGGCATATCAACCTTCTCCTGCGAAGTTGTGAGCCTCTCACACATGCCACTTATTATCGGGACAACCTTCCCGCCTTCCAGCCTTAATTCTCCCTCTTGTATACATTCCCGGAGGGGACTGTGTTCTGGACCGATAGTTTGACAGAACGCTGCCGTCTGCCTACTGGGCCCTGGATCTACGCGGTCACCGTACTTCCAACCCCTTGGCGCTGCGTTCCCGGCCCCCTGCTGAGGTGGTCTAATGTTCCCAGTGGTCCTTACCTGCTTCTGCCAGCAGTCCCTGGCAATATGACCCCGCTTGTTGCAGATAAAACAAGTGGTGTCCTTGGGAGCGCTCCCCTTCCGGCTGGTCTGCGACGCCGGAGGGTCGGGGTGGTGTTGCCTTACGGGTGCCATTGCCAACCCGTTTGCCCCACCCCTAGCCAATTTGGGTGCGTTTACACTCCCACCGTGGGCCTCGATGTAGCGTTCTGCCACAGTTGCCATCTCATCATAGGTGGGCGGACCCCTTTCCTTGATGAACAGGCCCAATTCCTTGGAGCATGTAGTTAAAAACTGCTCTCGGAGAAACAGATCTCGCAGGGCTCCATACGACTCATTCACTGACCGAACGCGTCAAAACCTAAACAGAACCGCCATTAAAATAAAACAAAATTTCCATATAGCCATTTTTTACCTTTTAGAAATATCCTGGTAGCGCTCGCCAATCAATGTCAGGGACTCCTGAGGCCCCGTAAGGCCTGGGCTGACGTGGGGTTATTTAGTCCCGCTGATGAAGTTGCGGGAAAATTAGACCAACGTGGAGGGTCGGAATCCAAGTGTCGCGAACTCGGCGCAGAGAGCTGAGTTAGACCGACGCCGTGATTCCTTCTCTGCCAAATTGGCCTGAAATGGGTTCGATTTCCGTTAGGTGTGATTCCTAATCACTTTAGGCTGTATAATGGAAAGAATGATTTAAAGTAACAACGATTCTTTTATTTACACATAAAAATAAATCCGTTTCAATATTTCAACAATCAACAATTCAATTCTTTTCACAGAAAATGGGTCACTACGGTTAAATAATTCTAAACAATCATATAGTCATTCTATAGCCCTGTACTGGCACTATAGTCTACACACTGGAAATGTTACTACCGTGAGCTCGCCATAAGAGCTTCACAAATCTGAAATGTTATTACTGTGAGCTCGCCCGCTTAGGCTCAAATGTCAACGTCTGCGCGTAACTGTACCTCTGGCTGTCGGAGGGTTCCGACCAGCAATGTTCGTCATCTATAAACCACCGTACTTCTGATTTGGGTCAGATATTGTCTATTCATACCTTATGTGCCTTTTGAAAGTCCTCCGTGAAAGTCCTATTGAAATATCCACCGTTCCTGGTTGAATTCACGATTCACAGATGCCCCTTTTTGTGCTAGGGCGAAATTGTCACTCACACCGATCTCCAGTCGGTATTACGATGTTCCGACAGCAAAATAAACTACTCAGAACGCAATCAGCCTGACGCTTCAAAGGGTTAATACGCACAATACAATTAACCTACACTTCTGACTATTGCAGGCCGATACCTGCTACTCGACAATCTAAACTTTAACGTTCCACCTGGGGTGTTCCTTCTCACGAATTCGGCCCCGTAGCCGCCTATCAACGTTAAGCTAAATCAATCATGGAATGCCCTCTCTGGCGATTCCAGCCGTTTCAGGGTCCTGTGATCGAAGGTACCCTTATGCCAGGAAACAGAGTCCGCCTGTCCTGGACTTCACCAACGTGTGTGTGACCCCAAGTGTGTGTCTAATGCTCTGCTCTTCCAGGTATATATATACTTTTTACCCTAAACTGTCAGGTGGACCGACGCTCATCTGTCCACCTGTCAAAACGGTGGGAGATGACGTATATCGAGGCAGAATCAATACAAGTCATCTCATGCGTGACTTTAACGGTGATTTGTTCCTGCCACGCATTGCTATAACTAATGATCAGGTGACGATACGATAGACATTTCTATCGTTTTCAAATCTCGTTTCTTAATTGACCGTGACGATAAATGAGATTAGACCTTATCTAACATACCGTTTCTCCCCTGGGTCCCTGCGCTAAAGCTGGATATACACCACGTGTGTTTTTCCAGCTTTGCAGAGAAGTGAAATTCATGTAGGTTTTTCGCCTTGATGCGGAATATATTTTGAACTTACAATATCTTTAAATATGAGGCCCCTTGCCCCTATATTTAGGCTGGCTTTGCCCTGACATATGATTAAATCATTGCTTATCCACCTCGACGATTTATTGTGTCTTGCGCCATCTTGCCGTCAAATACTAATTTATTCCATGCTCGCCTATGTCAGTACCTGTGAAAATCCTTATGTTAAATTTTAGCTTTTAATCTCACTACCGGTGTAAAGCTTCTACAGCGGTTAGAAAAAAATTACACCAATAGTCGGAAGTTCATTCAACTTGACCTTTGGCATGACGCAATTTGCCAACTTCGATGCATTCACACTTCGCGATGTTTCAGTCAAACATACATTTTGCGTTGCTACCTACTATGTGCAATGACTTATTAAGTTTAAAATACCTACAATTAAATATTTAAAATGAAATTTAGGAATTGTTAAGAATAATTTGACTGAAAAAGCAAGATAAATTCAATCAACTTTGACAACGTGCCTAGCTGTCAATCAAGCATTCCTGTACAATCGGTAGTACTGCCCTCCGGCGCAGATGTTAACAAAACAAACCCATGGGTTTGCGATACAAAGTTTCGTTTTTCTCCATTTTAAGTGACAAAGTCTATTAGTTATAAGGAGCATGTTATAAATGAAACAAATAGATACAAGGGTCGGTAATCAGATTCGAACCACTCGTAGAATAAGGGTTTTAACCACTGGGCAAGCCGAGTGGTTAAAACCCTTATTCTACTCGTGGTTTAAATCTGATTACTGGCCCTTTTACCTATTTATTCTATATATATTCTTCTCGCAAAAATGTATACATAACGGGTTGTAAGGGTTAAGGGCAATTCGGTTCAAAGGGAGTGCGGTGTCTGATTGGTTTAAGCATTGGACGTCAGATCGAAAAGTTACAGGTTCGATCCTGACCCACGTCATCTGCCTTGTGTGCTTGGGCAATACACTTAATTCCAATTCTCCAAATGGGAGCACGGTTGCTCAGTGGTCTTAGGCGTACTGCACGTCGATGGTATTCGTGTGCCCAGCCGATGGTAAAACTGCTTCTCTGGGGCTAGTATGTTGTCTGACTGATACTCGCCGCTGCTCAACGGGTATACCGGATTCCTCCACTCCCAAAACCGTCGGATACGATATGACTGTTGCTGCTGTAAGTGTCGTTAATACCCACTAAATAAATAAATAAATAAATAAATAAATAAATAATAAAGCTGATCTTGTAGGTTTATCCGTATTCTTGTCCTTCAAGAGAAGGGTTTGTATCAAACGCTTCTCTGAGCAAAGTTAAGTAGATTCTGAATAACACGTGTTTTTGGAAAACATTACAGCTAGCCACTGAAACAGAGATCAATCTTAAGGATGAAGATGTCTAATCCAGTCATTATCGCGCTGTGCTGTTGGTTATTGCAGAGCATAAAATTTTATTATCTTCAACGACCAACCATCCTGGCATGAATATTTGATATTAATTACATACTGGTTTTTACCTGATAGAATCAGATTAATTTCCGCGTGGAGGAAATCATTTTGGAATTACTTTTTTCTGTCAATAATGTATGGGTCATCAAAATCGCTGTTAGACTATTGACATGCCCGAAGTCTTTATTTGTGGCTGATAATAAAGTAACTCTGTGTAAGCCAAAAATATATGGTGAATACTTATGGCATAGCCACAGAATTTGTGCAATATTGTTCTACTAGTGAAATGTTACACACAAATTGAAAGCATAAATGTGCCAACTGCAATGCTTGTTGCAGTTGGCACCTTTATGCAGTCAGTGAATGATTTGCTACACGTATTGCGATCCATGTGGGTAGGACGTTCTCCTTGTTTATGTACCCAACTCGGAATAGTTGACAAAAAAAAAACAATAACCAATGTTTTGTAAAGGCGTCGGTTAAGAAAGAAAAGTGAATGCATTCCCACTGTTTATATATTCTATGTCAAATTCCACAAAGATGTACTCAGTGCGTTGACGCGTGACAGAAACATTCGCTAACAAATTTCACACTTTTGTGCTGATTCTGAAAGGAAGGTGCACCATGTAATAGTGAGAACTTCATCTTAAAAGCTAGATTCCAGACGGTGTGCAATGCCGTAGTGGTTTAAGTGTTGGACTCCAGATTGCCAGGCGGGTTGCGGAGGGTTCGATTCCCGGCAGGGGATCAGAAACCAACATTCTAAATTCCACTAAAATTTGGCGTTCCAGAAACACACACAAACTCGGTTTTGTTTAGCCTTCGTTGTGGAGACTTGTTGTTTTTTTTTTTTTGTTTGTTTTCTTTTGTCGGTAACAAACACATTCCCCACAAAAGGCTTTTCCCGCACGCACACTCACATCCGCTTATTAAAAAGCTTTAAACAACTCCCCCCCCCCCCCAACCCCACGACATCTGGAAGGCAAACCCTAGCCCATTGTTTTCTGTGCGATGACTCCAGGAAAATGAAATAAATCTTTGTGGGAACCCAAACACTATTGATTGGGTTCCCACAAAATGGGGCAGATAGATCCTTCACATACTTCTCTTTCTCGCACAAACCCTTAATGTTTATTAGAACTATGCATTCATTGTGTCGTCGTATTCCTTTAAGTTGATGAGGCCAGATCGGCTAGGTCAAATAGACCATTGGCGGCATCGTTTTTGGTCGAGCCGATCTGCTTCCGTTCACGAGACCGAATATATATTTGTTTATTATACGACAATGTTTTTCTTTTAATTTGAGTACGGCACCGATAAACAAAAATGAGATATCACAATATGACTGCCGAAATTTCATATATCCTTCTCATAATAATATTTTACAATGTCGGGAGATCTTAACCTCTTGACCTCGAGAGACCGTTTTCCGGTCCGGGAAAATGATAAGTCACACTTTCGTCAAGTCTGAAGGCTGCTAAGTTAAAGTTTTGGGTATACCAATCAATATTTTCAACGTGCAGCCCTAAGGCGCCATGTTGAAAATATTAATTGGTCCACCTCTAGAAAATAAATATGGATTCTTCCAATTGTGTCCATTCAGCCAACATAGAAGATGCCACCATGGTTGAAAGGGATAATTCAACTTTATTACGGACATTCGTAAGGATGAAGAAAAGAAATGAAAAGAAAAGAAATGACAACTTTGGTAAATGATCTGTTCTTTTGTCTAAGCACGCCTCGGAAGAAGAAAGAGGTAGCTGATAGTTCATTTCACCTATCTTTCTAGAACTCAAATTAATAGAACTAAAGATAACTCCAGTCCTTCTTTGTATTATTTTTTAACTCATTTTGGACAGTGACGAAAATGAAATCTAGTTTTCATTGATTTTGGCGATGAAATTATGTGTTGTGATACACTGATGGAATTACGTGTAACCTGCATTGCTAATGGTTGATTACATAACAGAATATCATCAGCTTAATTAAGGAACTCGTACCAAAAGTTGCAGTATTCTGGTCGGCTCATTCCATTCTATGCACTAACAACAACAATCAACACGCCACTATTACTTTGCTATTTTCTTGCTTAGAAAGCCTAAGATAAAAAGGTTTGCATGAAAAGGGTTACTTCAAAAAATGTTTCCAGTTTTTCTTGCTTTCTTTTTTTAATTATTTCTATTACTTGAAACTGATGTAGTTAAATTGTATTCGAGACCGAGAAATGAATAATGAGACTAATGAATAAAAAAGAAACATACTTTTAAATTACTCTTGTCCAGGCCAACAAAAACGGGATACCGGGTTTTCGTTCGTCCTCATTACTATACCTTACTTAGCCAAGTATGAAGACATTTTTTACCACTCGCCCTTGCTATTCATTTGTTAATTCTTAACTCAAAAAAGGAGAACGACACTCCGGAAAAATCACCAAAAATTGCAGAATCTGGAAAACGTTTGTCCCCTCAAACAAACCATAGTAGTTTTTTTTTTTGTTGCTATTTTGGTGATTGTACGGGTTTTATGAATAATGCTCGGCAGATATAGCCGCTTTCATAAGTAAAGGGTTAAGCTAGTGAAATATTATGTGACGTTCTTATGGGCAGCCCTCAACTTTACTGTGTTAGTTTAAGCATTTCATCCGTACGAAACAATACAATTTTTTGTTTCTTTCCCACAATAGTTCGAATAATGCATAAATACACGACTAAATATTCTTATCGATGTGAAATCATCTACTTGCGATACACCACTGTGATATCAGTATTGAAATTGAAATTTTATTTTTATCTCCGTCGAGAAATACTAGCATGTAACGCCGGAGGGAAAACTAGCTCTCTGGGTCTGCAATTAATCCTCTGAACCTGGGAGACCGTTTTCCGGTCCGGGAAAATGATACGTCACACTTTCATTAAATCTGAAGGCTGCTTAGTTAAAGTGTTGGGTATACCAATCAATATTTTCAACGTGCAGCCCTAAGGCTGCACGTTGAAAATATTAATTGGTCCACCCCTAGAAAATAAATATGGACTCTTCCAATCGTGCCCAGTCAGCCAACATGGAAGATATCACTAGGGTTGAAAGGGATAATTCAACATTATTACGGACATTCGTAAAGATGAAGAAAAGAAAATAAAAGAAATAGCAACTTTGGTAAATTATCTGCTCTTTTGTCTAAGCTCACCTCGGAAGAAGAAAGAGGTAACTGATAGTTCATTTCACCTATCTTTCTAGAACTCGAATTAATAGAACTAAAGATAACTCCAGTCCTTCTTTGTATTATTTTTTTAACTCATTTTGGACAGTGACGAAAATGAAATCTAGTTTTCATTGATTTTGGCGATGAAATTATGTGTTGTGATACACTGATGGAATTACGTGTAACCTGCATTGCTAATGGTTGATTACATAACAGAATATCATCAGCTTAATTAAGGAACTCGTACCAAAAGTTGCAGTATTCTGGTCGGCTCATTCCATTCTATGCACTAACAACAACCATCAACACGCCACTATTACTTTGCTATTTTCTTGCTTAGAAAGCCTAAGATAAAAAAGGTTTGCATGAAAAGGGTTACTTCAAAAAATGTTTCCAGTTTTTCTTGCTTTCTTTTTTTAATTATTTCTATTACTTAAAACTGGTGTAGTTAAATTGTATTCGAGACCGAGAAATGAATAATGAGACTAATGAATAAAAAAGAAACATACTTTTAAATTACTCTTGTCCAGGCCAACAAAAACGGGATACCGGGTTTTCGTTCGTCCTCATTACTATACCTTAGCCAAGTATGAAGACATTTTTTACCACTCGCCCTTGCTATTCATTCGTTAATTCTTAACTCAAAAAAGGAGAACGACACTCCGGAAAAATCACCAAAAATTACAGAATCTGGAAAACGTTTATCCCCTCAAACAAACCGTAGTAGTTTTTTTTTTTTTTTTTTGGTGCTATTTTGGTGATTGTGCGGGTTTTGTGAATAGTGCTCGGCGGATATAGCAGTTTTCATAAGTAAAGGGTTAAGCTACTGAAATATTATGTAACGTTCTTATGGGCAGCCTTCAACTTCACTTTGTTAGATTAAAGCATTTCATCCGTACGAAACAATACAAATTGTTGTTTTTTTCCCACAATAGTTCGAATAATGCATAAATACACGACTAAATATTCTTATCGATGTAAAGTCATCTACTTGCGATACACCACTATGATATCAGTATTGAAACTGAAATTTTATTTTTATCTCCGTCGAGAAATACTAGCATGTAATTCCGGAGGGAAAACTAGCTCTCTGGGTCTGCAATTAATCCTCTGAACCTGGGATACCGCTTCTCCGGTCCAGGAAAATGATACGTCACACTTTCATTAAATGGGGTGGCTGCTAAGTTAAAGTGTTGGTTGACCACCGGATTATAAATATGGACTCTTCCAATTGCTGCCATTGAGCCGACATGGAAGATACCAATAGGAATCGATTTATCTAAGTTACTTTGTGATAACGTTTTAACCCTTTACCTAACATGAAAAGCAGACGACACTTGCAAAAAAATTTCTTGAATAACTAATTTTTTTCATTTTTTGTCTCAAAAACATAGGTTATGACCCCTCGTTGAAACGAGCTCGACGAGCTCGTTCCAACGAGGGGTCATAACCTATGTTTTTGAGACAAAAAATGAAAATATTTTGAAAATTAATTGGCGATATTTGAGAATAGCGATGGCCGGTTTTGGCCGTTACGTTGGGTAAAGGGTTAATATACTAATGAGATGTTATACCAATTCCTACAGTCTCGTATCGAGGGGAGTAGAATCGAAACTATTCGGATTGAACCAGAAAGTCCATCCAGCGAATCATTGCTCATACTTCATTTCGACATTATGGACGATCAGTTGTCGAGGCGAAAACACCCGCCTTTCGGTTCTTCAGCGGTAATCCATTCTCCGTGTTGTCGAACAAACGACTGTATTTCCGCACCGAACTGTTTTTGTACCCACTATCGTACTATAGACCAAGAACTAATTAAGGCCTGAAATGGGTAATATATCATAAACAACAATATAAACATTGAATATAAATCTATAATTTACCTCTGAAGATTTATTATTTAATTAATACAATCGATTATATAGTCATACTGATTTACAATCGAGATTAATGAATAAGTCGATGAAAAAGCATATAAATAATCTACATTGATTTAAAGTAACGGAAATGAGAAAACCTTTTTACGACAAAACTGTAGGTTGGGTGTTATTTATTAAGCTGTTTTCAAATACCAAAATATATGGTTTATGTTTGTAGATTTGTATACTTTTATCTTGACTGATGTGAGTTCAGCATATACTTGACCAAAATTAATTATTCACTTACCCACCCGAATATCTTGCATTACATCAGAAAAATAAAGTCGCCGTTGTGGCGTCAGTTGGCTTGAAGACATATATTTTGACACTTTGGTATTGGAGAGTGAAATGGTTATTGAGTTTGCTTTCAGTGCCAACTCGAAATTATTTAGGTCTATCGTTTCACTGTTGCACGTCAATATTTTAAGTAGTATACGGGGTTCAGTATAGTTCAATACCCTCCCCTGACCTCTATACAAGGAACGTCCTGGGAAAACGTCACAACTCAACCTGTCCCTTCCTTCCAGGATGGCGCCGTGTCAATCAACGCGATAAGCCCTCCCAAACGATGACATCTGACGATATGAAGGATGCAGTAGCTTTCACATCACAAAAGCTCAAACTAAATCCTAGCACGAAAACTAGTAAGAACTCGTCAACATTCCAAACGCGGCACATTTTTGTAAATAATATCTATAAGTTGTAAATATTAAATTTGTATTGCTCGAAAAATATTCACAAATTGGTGAAGCGGTTAACACTTTGTTTCCCCCACAGACTGTGTCCTTTTGCTGATGCATTGTCTAGTAATAGTGCTGTGGTCACAAACGTGGCAATGTTCTCGGTCAGATCGTGATCGAGTCGCGACACAACTAAATACCGGTGAATTTGGATTTCATAAATAAAATAGTCCGAAACCAAGACCACTTCACGATTCACGCTAAAACAAACACAACAGTATATCATATTCAGTTTCCTCTTAATTCCCCTGTGGATTCTACAGTGGTGTGCCGAGAAAAGCGGATAGATAATTTTAACCGCTTCGAGTCTCTGTCGCGATCCGAGCAAAATCTCTATCCGCTTTTGTTTGGGATCACAGTACTGCACCTCGTCCTTACCATTTGATTTGTGATATAATGTTTGGTGGCATCGATTTGCATTCATTGCATGCACGAACGCAGTATGTTTTCTTTGTATGTGTTCTATATTAATTATGTATTCATTTATAAACTTTCGGTGCAATATTATTGATGCGTATACTGTGTTATTCGATTCATTTTATATTTCCTTTATATGTAGAGGTGTGTTGCATTCAACAAAGATATACGTTCGCCCAATATGTCGATTAATATACCGTGGAATGATATTGATTTGTACTTCACCTCTTCTAGAATCTAGACCACAGGTAACTGCGTTGAGTCCTTGACAAGGCACTTCATCCTGATGGCCCACGCGGGGAAAGATGACGCTGAGTACTAAGTCATAGTGTACGCTAATAGTGCACTTACCTTCAATCAATGCTAACCCTGCTTGTGCTAAGATAATACGTAAGGGAGTTTCAGAGTTGCTGTTTAGCTGTCCTCTCCAGCTATTCCGGCTTTCTCCATCCCTAAATTGTCCAACACGGGGTGACTCTGACGTTGAAAGTGTCGATAAAACCCAATAAATATATAAGTAAATAAAACTCTTCTAGAAATTATCTGCGTTTGTGTAAGAATGCCTGCGAATGAGAAAGAATTATCGAATGGAGAAACCACTTAGAAAAAATAAAATCTCACACACAATTCATGAGTGGCCACGCTTTGCGAAAAATCTTTCAGCTGCAGTCTGATGCGATATTTAACTAATAAATTAGTTTGTTTTGCCCACCAATAAAAGTTTTGTATTAATGGATTTGCCAACAAACCTCTGAAAGCATTTTACAAGATAACCCCGCAAATTCGGTGTCATGAGCCATCGCAACTGCCGCCAGTCGATTACGTAGACAGCCGTTTATTTTATTCAACAATCTGTTGAACAGGTGTTTGAATCGCATTAATGTCTAGCCGGCTGAGTTACAACCAATGGGTTGTCGTCTGTACACCCACGTCATCTCTACAAATAGGTAATATGTTGGGTACTCCAGATACAATATTCTATGCATAGACACGAAACGTTGGCATGATTATTGTTTACTACTGTTTCACCTCGAATCTTGTGGCTTCTTTACGTATGCAGTTCCGGTAAAAACACCAGAAGATTGACACTCCGCTAAACTAACTGTAAGGAAGGGGTGTTTCTCAATCCAACTAAATGTCAATAATATGCATCTTATTCTTGCTGTGCCATATCTTCCAACTGGAAATACATTACCATGATTGAAAAAGTGGATAGATATGTCGATTGGAATCCGACTGGGTAGCGACACGACCGACATGCTCGGTTAGCTTTTTTTCTGAAACAACACTGATGGAACACACCTGCCAAAAATACTGGAATTACAGACGCTGTTATTGTTTCATTTTGTTCATTCGGTTTTGATTTTGCATCATTTTGATTAAAACATTTTGACTGAGTGGTATAAGTGTGTCTCGATCTGATCGCAGTACTGTAATTAGCGTCACTGTGGTGTTTTTAAGAAGATAATTTGTGCCACGAAAATATGCAGTTTAACCTGCATGCTTGCAGAAAGTAGAAATTCAAAATTTTGTGTGGCCTCGAATGCTATAATCATCATGTTTCACAAGAAATCACCAGATTCGCTCGTTTTGTTATGCATGTTTCGGAAAAAATCCAATATTTTCGTTAGGGTCACTGTCCAACCATTTTAAGCACAACAAATCAGCTGATCCTTGTCTAACCATTCTCCTGCTGTGCTTATAGACCCGACGAGTCAAACTGTAGCCGCCTGTATGTTGCAGAACATTCACAAATGAGTCGACGTTTTTTTGAAAATAACTCTTTAAAGAGAGGGAAAACATAACATTTTCGATTAATGTTCAATAATTGTTTGAAATTTAATCGTCTTCCAGATGGAGGATGGAGTTATCCAGATTATCAGATTCAAGCTTTGAATGCGACAGTCTGGATAACTCCATCCCCTATTTGGAAGACGAATTTTCACAAAAAACGATTCTTCATATCTTTCCATAGAAACAAAATGTTTAGACTTATTGGCCTGTCAATAATTTATAGAAATGATAGTAGTAGTAACATATTTTATTATAGTGTAACATTTCAATACTTCTTCACAAACAGTACTAGTTTAGAAGGCATGGAACGTTGCACGAAACCCAGCCATGAAGGCTTAAGAGACACTTCAAAACAAAATAAAGTTATATTTATAATATTTACACATAAACGCATACAGTTAAAATCAGAAGTCCTGTCATGAACTGTGCACTTATCAAGGCTTAATTGCGCGCGGGAATTGCGCACAATTGCCATATCAAATGGCATCCAAAGCACGGCAGGTTCTCCTGGTTACTCATAGCAAACGCAGGCAATGTTTCTGCCAATGGACCTCCGGGTTACCCGGAGGCCCATTGGCTGAAACATTGCTTGTGCACAGGTCATATGTACAGAGTTTGATATCCATACTGTGGTCATAACACGTAGATTAACGCGCAGAGCGAGGTGCTATTTGTGGGCATTTCATGACAGGACTTCTAGTTTTAACTGTACATGCTGCAGACATGCGCACCCTTCCATCCTCTTTCACATTCAGTCGCCGCAGTACACTACCATTAATCACCGAGATACACGTAAATACATGCACGGCACGTGCGAATACACAACCAGTACTGGTGTTTCACTCTTTGCCTACTTATCTATTTTTCCTGTTATAAAACTTGTACCCTCACGAAGACCACAAAATTATACAAATACATATGTGCCAAATAGTATTCTGAAAAACGTCTACTTCAACCACAGTACAACCGCCGTGGATTAGACGTAATCCACGCGTGGGAAGTGATGTCCACGCATGCGTTATCAAGTAATAAAAATCCACATCAGCAAAATGTTAATTAGTGAAGCACCGGGTGGTAACCGGTGCTTCATAAATTAAAGGTTTGGTCATTATTCCTATAATTAGTGTTTGGAATCTAATATTATTGCGTTCATTGAATTCCAATAACACTATTCTATTTACATGTTTAAACATTTATATTTTACGTCTAGTATACAACATATAAACTGCAGAAGCTAGAACTGGTTTTAATGTGTCATTATTCATAACAAACACAAATTTTTGAGTTGTATCATAAAGTTCAAAATCTGGATTTAGTTCCTTTACTTTTTCAATCGATGTTCCCTGAGGTCACTGCAAAAAGTGCAAGTTATCAGAAAGTGTTTTTCATCTTCCACTTCCTTTGCTGGACAAATTTTACAAAGTCTGTTTTTAATGGCGTTTTTGGTTTCGTGTATCTAGCTCGGGTGGAGGAGTACCACATCGGAAATTTGCCAAATATACAGCGATGATGCCTTTGAGTTACTGCATGCGTATATGTTTCACAATTGTTTGCTTTTTTGAACTGGTGATATGTCTTCAGTTTGTTGCCATTTTCCTGGCTGTTGTCGTTCCATTTATCGTTAAGCCATTTTCACCGTCGATACTATACAGTTTCTGTATAATGGACGACATGTTCATTTCTGCGCCAAGATTGTTGAAGTGGAATATTGTTTTACTCTCATATTCCAAGGTCTAAATGCTTTAGTGATCACTCGTGGACCGCGGAGACATTGCGGTCATCGTGGGGAGATTCAATTAGTTTACAGAACCTCGCAATGTTTATTTTTTGTTTTGTTGCTGCAGACGTCCAATCCAGTTCCCCACTTGCAGCTAGGTGTGGAACATTTTTGCTGAGTCCTAGAAACTATCGTACAGCTCTGTTTTGAATCGTGGTTATTTTATTGAGTGCCGCCAGTCCCCAAAGGGCTCCGACGTAGTAGAGCACGGGCTCAACTGAAGAAATGTATAGTTTTTGAAACAATTTAAAGTCCATGCGACCTGCATTGGCACACTTGTTTATCAGTCCACCTAAGGCACGGCCCGCTGATTTGGAAAATTCCGATGTAGTAAACTTCATGTCCAATTATTTATTGAAACACAGACCAAGATATTAAACGTTTTGGGTATATTGTAGCATTACCGCCACAGGGGAACTGTCTCACTGATCGCACTTTATCGGTTTTACTGCTGAGTGTACCATGAGTTAGATAGCAACAGTGGATCATTGGGATTTCATGTAAATTAGTTTTATACAGGCATACATGTAGTAACGCACCGTATACTTTTTATTTTATGAGTCGCCAGGGTTGCTCTAGAAAGAATTTATATGAAAGGTGTCATTATTCTCTCAGATATTGACTTATCAAATGCTTTGAAAATAATGTTAACGAGACCTGTTGACTGGTAAAAATCGTAACTTACAACGGCAATGTTTGCCATCCAGGAAGCGGTAATGAGTCTAGCATATTGCAAATTCCAGCCCGATATATATCTATTACCTCAGTGATTGAACACTATTTTCACCACCAAACACCACGCATTGTTATCCATAAAAGGTATGGAAGTACTAAATATATGGATTAGCGTTACCTGCCTTTAACACTTCCACTCGAAAAGGATGCAAGCGTCGAAACTAAGCAGCCGTTAGAAAAAGTACTGAATATTCCAAGGAGGAGGGGGGGGGGGGGGGGGGGGTTAGGGGTGATTTCATGAATTTGGGGGGCCCAAAAATACAATTGACTACTGGGGAGTGTGTTTTATAAGAATTCCCCGAACAAAATGTGTCCGTGACGGAGAGTGTCCTTCCTGTCAATTGTTCTCTTTTTATCGCATTAACACCACTCCAACCCCGGTTTTGAGGAAAGAAAAAGTTTGTTGTATGACTGTACTTAACAAAGATATCTGAATGTCCAAATTAAACTGATGTGATCATATTTTTGTCACAAAAATTTTAGAATATGTAGTACTCTCATACCTATAGGACGGAGCTCCAAGATGAGTCATAAGCTACTTAGTTGGAATGCAAACAGTGAAAAAAAACAACTAAATATTAATCGCTGCGTATAGTGTTCTGTTTAGCTTGCTATGTCGCAGAAGCCTGGTTCAGTCTGGTGGGTGTCGATACCATTGAGTTTAAGACTGCTGTTGGCATTGTAAAACATCACGAATGATGTTTGTACCGCGCTTTGAGTCCGGTAGAAACTCTGTGCCCGGTTTTGTAACCACAGGGCTGTAACTGTGAAATAGCTTTTATGAGCATTGCTTTCTATTAGGTTTTTTGGTACTTACTATGTGCAAGGTTTGTTGGTATACATCTTTTGGAAAACACCATACTGCTTACATAACAAACTCAACTTTTGGTATGAAGGTATCAGCGTTAGTAGAAAAAAGTTCGATGCTGGGATAGGAACGTCACCCAACTTAATCCCAAATTCACACTGTTTTGTACTCGGATATCAGGGTGAACTATCGGAAAGAATGTGACCAACCTTCTGACGGGCATTTCCTTTAATATTTTACCTTCTACGATGTTTGCTTCCTGTGGAATTATTAATATTGGATGGATGAAACTATCACACATTTCTGCTGAATAGCTAAACCCCCGGTGTTATTACGTTTTAGCTAATTTTAGGTTGATTTTCTAGCTGACATTTCGTCTCAAACGAAACGACAAAACACAATGAAAAATCGATAATACATCATGAAATGAAATATTTATTGCAGTTTCTTCACTTTTTTCATTTGTCAAAGTTTCTAACATCCAAACTGACACTGATTTACTTACACGCATGCGCTTACTAACGAATTTTTTCAGGCCAGATTCAGATTCTTTTTTTTTTTGTGGTATAAACGTGCATCTATAACAGAGTAGATTACAAAATTGTTGTTACAACACATAGTGCAAATGAACGTACCGTAAGGAGATGACATAGCCAGATTGGCTGTCTACCTGTCATCCCCTTGCAAAGAGGATGCTATGTTCAACACTGCAGATTAACGCGAGACTAGAGACACTTTTCACTATGATTGGACCCCTGACCCCCCCCCCCCCCCCCCCCCCCATTATAGATAAGTAGTCTACTAATTTAAGTCCGCTTTCAGCACACCCGGTGGGTCACCATGAGAAACGATGGATGGGACGAGATACTTAGAGGTACTTCAAACTAAGAGGAAGATATCCAATAATCCTACTCTTTCTTGGATAAAATATTGTTTTAAACTACGAGGAAGATGTGGATAGTGATTAACCTGGTGAAGGAGGTGACATTTTGAGGAGAATTTAGATGGCCCTAGGAAGGATAATAATGGTGTCTGTATTAGAAGTAGCTACGCGTTATAATCGGGGCAATATGGATTGTTACACTGGACATTATCGACATATGACGACAAAAAATTCAGTTTTTGTTTTCTTTTGAATTCATTGCGCTTACTCAAGTTATGGAATTCGTCGTCCAGATCATTCCATAACCTCGGGTACGCAAACATGGGTAACTTATCCAACGACCTTGTTCGTGTTTTGCTTATCAGTAATTGCCCCGTTTGTCTGGTGTTCATACATGATGGGTTGTGGACAATGCTGAAGTAATTATTCAGGGACTGGGGGAGTTTGTTTTGTTTATTATCAAACATAAAAACGCAGGCCTGGTATACAAAAATGTCGTTCACTATAAGAATCTTGTCTTTCAAGAAAAGAGGGTCTGTGTGCGAATTATATTTTTTATTATTTATAATTCGGAGTGAACGTTTCTGTAGTTTGAAAAGTTTCCTTACAGCTCTTGAAGTGCCCCAAATATGGATACCATATACCAGATGGCAATGGACTAGGGCGTAATATAAAGTTTTTAAAGCTTCGTGTGGCAATATCTTTTTTACGTTATTTAGTGCGTAGTTTGCCCATCTTAATTTGGAGCTGACTTTAGATACGTGGGCTTTGTAAGACAGATTTTCGTTGATGTGTATACCCAGAAATTTCAAAGTTTGTTTTTCCTCATGGGGACATACTCTTTCATTTTTTCTGTTGTTTATAGAAATTTCAGGAATGACGGTGTTCCTATTATTAGGTGTTGGGTTTATCAACATATATTTTATTTTAGTTACATTTGGAATTAACTGGTTGTCTGAGCACCACTCGAACACTTTGTTGAGTTCATCATTGGCATGTTCCACAAGAAGCTCAACGTTCGATGACGATTCATACATTGAAGTATTGTCCGCAAATGAAAGAAGATTTAACGATGTTGCGTACTGATATCGTTAATACACAACAAAAATAGTATTGGACCAAGTATTGATCCCTGTGGAACACCACACGTTATTTCAGCTAAATCAGATTCTTCGTCGCCATATTGGACGTATTGGTACCTGTTGGATAGGTAGGTCCTAAACCAATTATTACTTATGCCTCTGAATCCATATTTTCCAATTTGCACAACAACATGTTGTGATTTATACTGTCAAAAGCCTTAGAGATATCTAGAAATGTTGCTAAGGTAGCGTATTCAGTGTCCTTGTTGTTTTCCGATCCTATATGCTTAAGACGTTGCATCACAGGATGCATAGTTGAGTGAAACTTTCTGAACCCCTATTGATGCTTGTAGAAAATGTTGAATGAATCTAAATATTTTGTTATTCTATTTGACACAAGTTTTTCTAACACTTTGGAGAAGGCTGGCAAGATGCTAATGGTCTGTAATTATTAAATTTATGTTCATCGCCTGCTTTGAAAATAGGGATTACTTTACATATCTTCATTTTGTTTGGGACTATCCCGTGGGCAAATGAATTGTTAATTATATGAGTCAAAGGTTCTACGACCTTATCAAATGTATGTTTAAGAAGGCATGTGGTCATACCTTCACAATCCTAACTATTTTTCGATTTTATTGCATGTATAATATTTCTAACTTCTGTCGGTGTTGTGGATGTTATAGAAAAGTTATGTGAATAATTATTATCCATGTAATCTAGAAAATGTTTTTGGGGGTTGATTATTTGCTCACTCGTATTTTTTTCTATATTTGAAAAGTAATTGTTGAATTTCTGGTCAATTTCATTGATATTGTTTATTTCCTTATTATCCTCCTTTATAAAGAATAATATCAAAGAGGCAACGAATTTGGTCCTGTGTATGGTTTCAGTTAAAATCTGCCGTGTTTTTCGTAAATTGTTGTTGTTTTCCATGAGTATTTCTTTGTAGTGCATTGCTTTTCTTTGTTTTTTTATCTTGTTGAATATCCTACAGTAGTTTTTAATATTCTGTTCTGTTGGCGCCTTTAGTTTTTTATTGTAAAATTTTGATTTATTACGTGATTCAGTTAGGAGCCCTTTAAACATCCACGGATTTTGTTTTAAGAGTCTTTTGCCTATTGACGTACATGTTCGTCTCAATGGGGATGCCTTTTCAAAAGCTGATGAAAATATGTTAGAGAATATATCATATGCTAAATTAGGACAATTAGCTTCAAATACTGGTGAAAAATCAGTTTGGGATAAGAGTGTTTTAAAGGTTGCTACACTGTCTTTATTTATCGTAACTTACGCTTCAGCGTGCTCGTTGGGATATCTGTAGATTTTAGGTGAGTTTCTGCATAAAAGGTGGCAAAGTGATCCAATACCTCTGTAATAATGATACCCGATAGGGATGTACATAGGTTATTTGAAAAGATGTGATCAATTAAAGTATCCGAGAGACAGGTTACACGCGTTGGTTTTGTGATGTGAGGAGGAAAGCCATGGCTTATCATCATATCGATATAATTGGCGGTATTACTGTGTGTGCCAGATTTCAAGAGGTCAATGTTAAAATCACCCATAATATAAGCTTTTTTATTCTCATTATTTAGCTTATCTACTAACTCATTTAATTTGGACAGGAAAATATCTATATCTGCTTTCGGTTGAGTATTGGGCCTATATATTTCCCCCACTGTTTTAGCGCATTTATTAAATTGAATTTCAGTAAAAAGGGACTCAAAGACGTGCGGAATGAACATTAAAAGGTCATGTCATATTTTGAAGGCTATGTCCTCCTTAATATAGACTCCAACACCATCGCATCCATCATCTCCAGTGGGGCTTGTGTTTTTAATTAGGCTGTGGTAACCGTTTAACTGATATGACATATTAGGGGCAATATGGAATATTTCCGTAAGACCAATAATTTCAAACTGATTGTGAGAATCCTGTACTTCGCAGAGAAGCTCTTTAAGTGGATCCCAGTGTGAGTTTGAGACCTTGACAATAGAGATGGAGTAACGAAAATCTTCCTTCTTGAATATTGAAGTTTTCTGGGATTTCTTTTGGTGAGTAGTACTGGCATTCGTTCAGGAGACGTTCTGAAGTTCATCCTAGTTTGGGTGTATGTGATTACATATATATCTGAAGTCGTATTCTGTCTTTTTCTGGATCTCGTCTATCGTTGTGTTACCCGCCATCGTTCAACAGGTGGCCACCCAGAAGTGCTCGCAGAAAGCAATATGACTTATATTCAGGCTGGATTGTGATTACTGAAAGGGGGCCAAGGGCAAAGCAACAAGAATATTCAACTTGATTACGAAGGGTGTACTGCAGTGTTGAGAAGCTGAAAACAGCGGAACAAATAAAACATAAAAAAGTAAGCAAAAACATATGTACAATTATCACTAAGGATAGTCAGGTGCCGTTCCCGCAGGGTGAGGAAGTGTATAAAGAACAGTCACGGCGATGTTATAGATATATTCTGGCTTATAGAATAATCGAGACTTATTATTTATTTATTTAATACTAGCTATACGCAAATCGTATTACAGTTTTAGCGTCAATAGTTTACGGGAGGGAGGGGGAGGGAACTCAGAGATTGTCATTCCTTGTGCAAAAAGTGACCCAAAACTCCCCACTGGCGCGAGCCCATCGAGCTCCTTCCAGTGAGGAGACATGTGCCAACTTTCCGAAACAAAAACTGAAACATAAAATTTGCAGAAGATTTTTATGGGTTGGCACAGGGTAAATAGGTTACTTAAGAACTCAATAGAGTAAATCAATTTACCTAGGATCCTCTCAATAATAAGAGTGCCCCTCACTCTAACGTTCCCTCGAACTTAGACCAAAAGACGATGGAGTCACAATCTATAAAGGACCCCTTTTACAATATGAGTAGCACTGGCACGAGTTTTCGCAAGAAATTAGCATCAGAGGGCTCGTTCCAATAAGAGGACGCGTGCCAATTTCTCAAAGCAAAAATAGAAAGCCTAAACGAGAAAGGTCAGTTTGCGAAGTCACACCTTAGGGTACTCTCGAGGGGGGGGGGGGGGGGGGGCTGTCTGTGGATTCAGTTGCACCACTGCTAGTGTCACGATTGGCATTAAGGTACATTAAGAGGGGTTCAATGCAAGTTGAAGAGACTTGATACAATGGAATAGCTAAAGCATGCACTGGTAAACAAGAACATATGTACAGTCATGATTATATATAACTGGGTGATTTCCCACAGAGTGAGAAGCTATTAAAGGGAATATTCAAAGGAATATTCTGGATCTCTTCTGGCTATATGTATAACTTAAATAAGTATTTGTTTGCGCCAAAATACCTAACCCCACCCCTGACCCCCCCCCCCCCCGAAAACACAGCTGAGCTAAGCTTAGTGTTTTAAAATGGGACTTTTGTAAACTAATACAACGGTCACTCCAGAGATAGGGCTCAGTGAGCAGGGGGAAGTGGGGCGTGGGGCTTCTCTGGAAAAAATAGAAAACAAAAAAAAAAAAACAATAAAAAACAAAAACAAAAACAAAATAAAAAAAAGAAAGAAAACAAGAAAGAAAAAGAACCTTGGTAACATATTAGTTCAACACTCGCTATTCACATGTCATCAGATTCTTTACCCCTTTACCGAACGCTGATGGGCTTTGGTACTTACAAATTAATTTAAGATGAACTCAGAAGTTCTCATTCCTTGTCCAAAAGGTGACCCGAAACTCCCCACCGGCGCAAGCCCAACGACCTCGTTCCGGTGAGGTGGAGATGCCAACTTTCTGAAGCAAAGACTGTAATCGTAAAATTTGGAGAAGAATTTTATGTGAACTGCGCTGGGCACAGGATTACTGGGTTACTTGGGAACTCAGTACAGTTAGTTTACCTTGGGTCCACACAATATCACGTATGTCTCTCATTCAAGAGAGCCCTAGAGCACAGACGGAAGACAATGAAGTCACAATCTACAGAAGACCTTTTTACGATAACTAAGAGTCGCACGGACACGAGTTGTTTCCGCCCGAAGCCAGCATCTTAGGTCACTCCCTAAAGGGCTCCCTAAAGGGTCATTTTCATTTCTTATCACAACGAGATACCATGTGAATCCCCATGAGTTCGAGACCCGCGGACTCGATCCAGAATGGGGCAGGGGGGGGGGGGGGGGAGGTTGTGACACGAGCCATATTCCAGAAACCAAAATTTGGAACATACTATTTAAATATGATTTATGGGTATGCGCTCGTCAAGGGGTTAGTGGCTTAATTAAACACTCGGTGCATTAGGTTGAATTCTAGTACAGTATGTGCGTGTGTGTGGGGGGGGGGGGGGGGGGGGGGCTACTTAAAAACTCTTGGTAGAATATTAATATGTCAATAGCTAATTGTAAATCATCAGAATCTTTTCCTCCTACTGAGGCCGGATGTTTATCTCCTGCCCCAGCAAGATGGCCGTGACCCCCGAGTGGGTCAAGCCCAACGCAAACTATCCAATGGGGGGACACACGTCATATTGCAGGAACGGAAATTCAAAACATAAAGTTTAAGTGGGAATTATGGGTGTGCGCTGGTCAAAGGGGTAATGCAGTTTTGTGTGCGGGGGTGGGGGGGGGGGGGGGGGTAGTGCTTAAAAAAAATATTGATAAAATATTAATGTAACATTCCCCCAACGAGCTAGCTCCAATGGGAGAAAGCGTGCCAATTTCGCGAAACAAAAATAGGAAGCAAAAAGTAGAAAGGTCAGTTTTCGAAGTCATTCGAGTGGAATTAGTACCCATATCGCTAGTGTCACGATCGACATGTCAAGATACGTTAGAAGGGGTTCATTGCAGGTCTGAGAGACTTGATACAATGGAATAGCTAAAGCAAGCACAGGTAAATAAGAACATATTTACAGTCATCATTATATACTGAGTCAAAAAAGAAAGTATAATAAACTTTGAGGAGCAAGTTTTTAGTATTATCTACTTTAATCCCAAACAAATTATTGTCAATTCATATTTCGAGTGGGGGCGAGGTGGCTCAGTAGGTAGAGGTGCGGGCTGCAAGCCGAGAGGTCTCGATTCGAATCCCACCTGTGGGCAAGACACTTCGCCCCATTGCCCACGTGGGGGCACGGTGGCGCTGTGTACTAAGGCGTACTGCACGTCGATGGTGCACTTGTATTCAACCAATGCTAACCCTGCTTGTGGGGAGTTAGTATGTTAGGGAGCTGACAGTTGCTCGCCGTTGCTCGGTGGTTCTCTCCGGGTACTCAGGCTTCCTCCACCCGTAAAACTGTCATGGTCATGATTAGCCATTGTGCAGAAGTATGTGACCTTAACCACCAATAAATAAGTAAATATTTCGAGTCTAGCTGTATGAATTTGCATATAATTTCATGTTCTTACTGTTGCCAGCGGCACGTCATGACGTCGCAATTTAGACAGGTGGTGAAATGATAAGTTCACACATGCAGTCAATAGAGTGTATGTCCACCGTTTGCCTCTTGGATGGCAAGACATCGACGGCGCATGGACCTGATGAGTCTCTGGGTGTCACCCCGTGGTATTGCGTTCCACACCAGCCTTAGATCATTACGTAAATCGCCTAACGTCTGAAGATCATGACGTCGTACCCGACGGCCCAATTGATCCCAAAGATGCTCGATTGGCGACAAATCTGGCGACAGTGGGGGCCAGGGAAGAAGTTCGATGCTCTGCTCCTCAAGAAAGTCACGACAGATACGCGCCACGTGACATCGGGCATTGTCTTGCTGGAATAACTGCAATCTGACGTTAGCGTGATAACAACAGCTTTAAGAATTTCGTCCCTATATCGCTGTCTATTCAGATTACCATCGATGAAGATCAACTGCATTCGATGGTGCGAGGAAATTCCTGCCTAAACCATTACACAACCCCCGCCGAAACGATCGCATTCCCGCACGCAAGCATCAGAAAACCGTTCTCCTCGTCGGCGATACACTCTTGCCATACCATCAGCGCTCCGTTGACAAATACTAAAAAGAACTGTGCTCCAACGCTGTTGAATTCAGCGAACACGCTGACGTACACATTCCATTCCGACGGTACGATGACGTTGGGTAAGGATTGGTCCGTGGTATGAACGCCTAATGTGGATGCTGTGTTCAGCGAGTCTGTTGCGGACAGTTTGTGCATTGATCCTATTGTTAGTTCTACCAGTTGTAATTGCTGCTGTCCTCGTCGCCGGAAGGAAGCGATCCCGCAAGTGAGACATCATGGTGTGTCGGTCTTGTGCAGGGGTAGTAACTCTTGGTCGACCTCAACGCGGTCGGTCGTCAGTAGATCCAGTGGTTATATACTTTTCAATGAGACGGTAAATAGTGGCCACAGTGACTCCGAACTCAGCAGCGAGTTCATCTGGAGGTATCCCAGCATCATGCATACCAATGGCACGCAACCTCTGATTTTCGGATAACCTTGGCATTTTTTAAAATGTCGGAAGACAAAAACTAGTGTGTTTTCTCAATAACCCAGGGTCTCTAGCACCACATAACACAAAGAAAATCGTCGGTCACCCATTCAATTTGACATTCTTTGGAAACACGTGCCATTTTGAAATCCGTAGCAAAATTGTATACGGTTGGGTGGACAACAACAGAATATCATTAAACTCTTTGCACAACTTCTTGTCCACACACATGCAACATTAGAACTATTATATTTCATCCTTTATTCTATTTTTTTCACATTTGTTGCTATTATACTTTCTTTTTTGATTCAGTATATATAACTGGGTGCTTCCACATAGGGGAAGAAGCTGTGTAGGGAATAATCAAAGGAATATTACGGATCTCTTCTGGCTACTTCGACAACCGAAATAAGTATTTGTTTTCGCCAAAAAACCTGCCCCCCCCCCCCCACGCCGCCCCCCCCCCCCCCCCAGAAGAGAAAGCTCAGCTCACGGCTAGTGTTATTAAATAGGTATTTTGTGAGCTAATACTAGGGTCTGATGTCACTCCAGTTATATGATTTTGTGAGTAAAGGGAAGGGGTGGGGGATTCTTGAGAAGAAAAAAATAAAATAAAATAAAATAAAGAAAAAAAAAATGAAAAGAAAAGTCCTTGGTAAAATATTTATTTATCATTCGCTGGTCATCGGATTATTTACTCCCCTTACCGAACGCTGATAGACATTGGTACTTTCAAATAAATTTAAGATAGACTCAGAAATTTTGATTTCTTGTCCAAAAGGTGACCCAAAAACTCCCCAACGGCGCGAGCCCAACGAGCTCGTTCCGATGAGGGGACAAATACCAACTTTCTGAAGCAAAGACTGTGAATTTGGAGAATAATTCCATGTGAGCTGCGTGGGCATAGGGTTACTGGGTTACTTGGGAACCCAGTTCAGTTAATTTACCTAGGGTCGACACAATATCACGTATTTCTCTCATTCATCATTCATGAGAGCTCTAGAACTCAGACCGAAGACAATGAAGTCACAATCTATAAATCGCCCTTTTTACGATAACTTTGAGTCTCGCGGAGGCTAGTTTCCGCCAGAAACCAGCATCTGGGGTCACTTCCAGAGGGCTCCCTGGAGGGACATTTTCCATTTCTTATCCCAAAAAGATGGCCTGTGACCCCTCATAGGTTCGAGAGCCGCGGACACGATCTTATGAGGGGACACAAGGCAATTCCAGGAACCAAAATTTGGGACATAAAATTTAAATAGGGTTTATGAGTGTGCGCTGATCAAGGGGGTAGTGGCTTACTTATAAACACGCGGTGCATTAGGTTGGTTTCTAGTACAGTATCACCCCTATCATCGCGATCATCGCCATCTCCATCGTGATGACCTTCGTTGTTGCGTCACCGTTGCTGCTGGATTTATACCCATCCTTGTCTCTCTCATTCACTGATCTCTATTCAGCTGGATTACTAGACCGCTCGTTGCTTAGGTATTGAAACGTGTCTTTGAGGCAATCTTTTCTAATGATGTTACTCACCGCACCCTTATCGATCCCTGGCGGATATGTCTAACCTCTTTCCCGTACCTCTCTCTGTATCCACCTATCTACCATATTATCAGCCCCATTTCGTAATTATACTCCCGGTGATTTTTAAATGCCACTAGTAAAGTCCCAGCAATGATGTTACCACAAGAGCTGAAGAATGACGAATCGCGTCATTCACAGCATCTTAAATTAATGAAACTGCTCTGATCTTTGACGTGAGGATTTAAAATAGTGTTTGATTTGCGAAAACAGATGCTGCATTTTCCCAATTTCAAATAAACGCAGACTTTGAAAAAAACAGACATGGACTTTATAATGTTTGATAGTCTTTATAATGCTTGGTTGCAAAAAGGTCAGTAGTTCACGGATTTCGAGAAAATAATGAAAATAATGAAACTTAAACCGATTTTTCCAAGTGGAAGACCAAATTTTTTTGCATGGTCGCTTTCAAAATATGCCTTTATACAGTCTCAGACAACATGGAAAAACATAGCACAGCAATTGGTAGAATTGCACACTATTCCCAAGTACATCGTATGAACAATTAGAAGAGTGCCGAAGACTGAAAAGGTTCGTGATTTGAGAAGGAAAAGATGAAAACAAAAAACCTCTCGTAAGAGATGAAAGAGCACTTTTCAATATGAACCTAGAAGATCATCATCACCCCAAGAAACAAACTCTGTCGAAATAAATAATTGAGTAATAAATGTTTTTACTCGTCTATTTTACTAATAAAATATAGGACAAAAACATTTTTATGCTTTTTTTTTTATTTTGTTCCAAAATGAAATGAGTCATCAATTAAAAAACAAAACAAAGCAATGTGCTATTAATTTTGTCGTGTAGTTATATTTTCAGAATTATTTTATAACATGGGAACGGTATTGAACTTCAAACCGAACGGTCCACGGTTTGACCTGAGCCAGAGGAAACTTCACGTAATCCAATTTTCCCCCGTGGGACACGGTGGCGCCGTGTACTAAGGCGTACTGCACGTCGATGGTGCACTTGTCGTCAACCAATGTTAACCCTGCTTGTGCGGAGTTAGTACGTGAGGGAGTTTGGCAGTTGCTCACCGTTGCTCGGTGGTTCTGTCCGTGTACTCAGGCTTCCTCACTGTAAAACAGTGCGACATGAGGTGACCGTGAATGTGGAAAGTGTCGTTAAACCCCAGTAATCAATAATTAAATAAATATTTTATCACATGCAGTACTGTGATTACAAAAATGGACAGATCATTTCTCAGTAGCGATGCGATCAAAATTATCTTTTCGCTCTTCTCACCGCGGCATTGTAAAATCTCACGTCGCAGAGAAATGCGAGATTACATCTAGGATACTAATTTCGTATGTTTTTCGTGATTTAGTCTTGAGTTTTCAGTTTTCAGTTTGATCCAAATTACTGTGACGCATTTTCGTTTCATAAAATAACTTACATGTAGGTTATACATGTATACGTTTAAGGCTTTCCTCTCCTTGCAGGAAATCTGCTTGCAGCGTGAAAGAAACTAGTATAGGTATGCAGCAATTGTTCCGCGTGTTTAGATTTCTCCACCCTACATTATTTTATGCGGAATTATTGTAATTTTGACATCACCTTTTTTGGAAGTCTTCAGCTGTCAAAATAAATGACTAAAAATCGACAGTACGTTAAAAACAGTTCGCATTCAGTCAGAATCCAATACCAAATCCTTGCATATGAATTTCAAAAAAATTGTATTTTCCAGCTATCCACAAGCGGGGGTGAAAGGGGACACTAATTAATCAGTTCACCCAATTATTTCCTTAAATAAAAAATACGGTTCCGGAACTTGTATTGCTGGCCCTCAGCCCCATGTATCCACAGAAACAAAGAATAAGCTCTCCACCACTGTTTCCACATCCCCATTGTCAAAATGGACGGAAACGTCTTGTGTTGGTTTTCTGTTTGGTATCAACGTTCGTCAAACAATTACACAAGTGTGGATAATTAATGTTCGATGGCCACTTTTTTCAGTTCTTTACCTTATATCTAAGCGTAGGGTCCGGCGAAGATTAACTGATTCGATTCGATTCGAAATTCGTAGAGTTGTTCTTGAAGAATACCAATCTCTCCGAAATTCTGAACACATCTTACAGATGAGGTATCTCTTCCATACACTGTACTGGATGCAGCATAGGTAGGCTATTGCGTGTCATCACAGGTCCATATGAAGCGTGTGATGATACACAATTGCCAAGCGCAAATGTTCTTTACTAAATCGCGCCCGGTATAGTTGATTATTCCCGACAGCCAACACCAAAGACGAAATCATTGTCTGATTTGAATTGATTCGAGCAAAAATACGCGATTTGGCGTACTTTGACCGAAATTAAGGTGCTCAATTTATCCATTCAGCAAAATTGGAGGCGCAGATGTTCATTGGTTAGAGCATTGAACTTTAAAACGAAAGGTCTACGGTTCAATCCCGATTCGCAATCTGTATCGTCAAGTAAGATTCTTATCCCCGATTGCCCGTGTGTGGGAGTGTTCACTGTTGCACTGTATACTAAGGCTTACTGACCGTCGACGGTACATTTGACATCAACCGTTGCTAGCTCTGCTTGTACCCAAGACAGAAAATAAGCAGACTGACATCTGCAAAATGAGGTCCCCAGAGGGTGAATTTAGTGATGCTACCCTGCACAGCAGGGTAGCATCACTAAATTTAACCTCTGTGAACCTCATTCTGAATCAGGGTCTCAAACTTAAACAGAAGAGAGGCACTCAGAGGATAAATTGGCCCACTGCATAGGATAGCATCAGCAAATTCACCCTCTGGGGACCTCATTCTGCAAATGTCAGACTGCTTATTTCAGGTCTGCTTGTACCGGATTAGTAAGTTGGAGAACCGGGCTGTTTCTCTTCGCTCCTTTGTGGTTCTCTCTGGCTACTCCGGCTTACTCAACCTCTAAACATGTCCACTACGAAAAGGCACAAGCGATGGAAAGCGTCATTAAACCCCAATAAACGAACAAACATACAATGAACACAAGCGATCCGCGGCTTATATATGTTTTGTTGTCGGTGTAAGTAAATATTAGTATAAATCTATAGACAGGTGGTTAAAAGTTAAAGCATTCTTATTGCATTTAAACACAACAATTGTGCTAGAAGGGAAACAAAATATTTGTTCATTATAACACGGATCGTGATGGTTCTTTGTACAAACAACAAAAAAGATTGATTTTATCTACTTTGAAGAATGCCATCTCTGTTTCAATTAGAGGATTTAGACGCTAAATTCAATTATTTAGGTCTTCGGAAAAATATTATGAATGCTAAAAGAACATCACCTCAAGCTAAATCTACTGTGGAAGGAAACAAACCAGATTTCCTTCTTTTCTAATGGTTTCTTCCCCACTTCCGTTTCTATTTCCTGTGCCACGTTCTTAGTCCAAACGATCGAATATCGAATAACCTATGGAAACTAGACATTCCGAATCTTATGTAAATCTCAAACGGAAATTTAACACATTACAAGCCAGCCTTATGGATACATAAAACGACAAATTACCGTAAAAATCACGCACAAATGGATGCACAAAATGTACGTGTATTTGGTGTTCTTAGGATGGTTTTAGTTTTCAAGTACACGTAACGCGCAAAATGCAGAGGTTTAAGTATCTAGTTGGCAAACCTCGAGCACAAAAATAATTTCCTCTGATATTTGTTACTGCGGATCGGATTTTTTGTATCCCCGAATCGAATCGGGTGTTCGGTGTTGACATCAACACCTATTCGAATCTGAAAAAGCGAAATAATTTTAATGAAATCACTTGTTTTACCTAACTAACATGCACAGCCTTGTGATTGTGCGTACCACAGGTGGCATGAGTACCCGGATGCAGATGTCACAGGGTGCATTGCTACAACAGTACTTATAAAGAGGGGCGCGGGATTCCCACGCGCCACTTTATAAGTACTGTTGTACCAATGTAACTTGTAAGGCGGACAGGCAGGCCGATTGAACGGAAAATGCAACACACCACTCTTCTTTGTTTCCTGCGACATGATTCCATTAGTAGCAAACGTGTATTTGCCATCGTCCCTTCAACAAATATACACGGGGTGCCCGATTGGAATCGCGAATCGAAGTGATCCGAGGTCGACATCAACACTGAATCCGAATTGAATCGGAAAAAGCGAGAAACACTTTTCGTGGAATCACTTGTTATTTTACCTAATGACCATGTGCATCCTTCGGTCGGTGCTTGCACGTGCAGGTAGCATGAGTTCCCGAGTGCAGGGGTCACAGATTACATTGCTACAACAGTAATTGTAAAGAGGAGCGTGTGATTCCCACGAACCACTTTATAAGTATTGTCATAGCAATGCAATTTGTAAGACAGACACGCGTGCCGATAAGCCGATTGAACAGAAAACCCTATAGGCAACTTTTATGCGGCATGATTTCGCCGGTAGAAGGCATTTATTTCTATTCGCCCCTTCGTGAAAAAAGCTGTGTTACCCGATTCGACATATACGAGCCAGGAAGCCGATCAGATGTTAGTCTCGAATCAGGGCATTTATGGTGACACTGAATGGAATCGACGAAGCTTCGCAGGGCCCAACGTTTAAATATTGGGATTTGAAGATCTAGTAGGATAAATTTACTCACAAACTTGTGTGATAACAATTAATGCCAATTGCAAAGTCATTTCGTATAAACGGAATATTTTATATCATATAGAAATATCCGCTGTTATCAAAGCTGGCAACATGTAGACCGTTCAGTGCTGACTCACAGTTTAATATGATCTACTACACTTCTGTATACCGGAAAATTCGCGAACCTATCATATATCTGTATGGAGATTTAGTAATAACTTAACATTACAGTCCTTTATTACACATCCATTAAACTTTAAACCCTTGTATTCAACGGAATCGCCGCTATGATATAATTGATTCTGTATTCATCGGGTGATATACAAGCCGGAACTTTTTTCACAGCACCGTTTAGTTACGCCTCGAAAAGTTTCCAAATTTCGTTATACAATCATCGCTCGTCTGTCGCATAGAGTGAAAATGAAAACGTCTAAAGCAAAATAAAGTCGTTCACAAAAAATTAGCCAAAAATGAGATAATATTTTTAAAAAAACCCAATCATTTCCACCAGAACATTAACCCAGTCCCGTGGCCGTATCGTTTTGTGGATCCCATTATATCTAAATTGGTCAACTTTATTTCGGTAAATCTTCGTACATCTTGAGAGGCTTCGAACTTCTTTTAAAAATGTTTCTCCCCACTGTTTTGCAAATCTGCACAAATTTGTACTTATATTTTTACTAACAGTAATAGCCACCAAATGGTTAGGCGTGAATGGTCACCAGTCGAAGAGAAACCGCGATACGAATTTCAACAAACACTGGTTCCGAAAAGGTTGTTTTGATTTTTTATCGATCCATTTGATCAGTAGTACAGCTTCAGTCAAAACAAACTCTTCACCTTTGGGTTTAAACATGGGAATTAAAATTTGTTTATTTAAATGAATTTTAATGCACGGGTTGTGTAATGAACACAGAACGCGATGTGTGTTTGAATCGGTGGGTGATTCAAACACACATAGCGTTCTGTCGATTTATCTTACAAAAAGAACATATTTCCCCAAATGTAAGTGAAAACGTCTTGGTGAAATAAATATCTGTATTGAGGTTAGCAACCGCACGTGCGATCATTCGATTGAAAAAACAACGTTTTTTACCTGCACTCATTGTAAACTGATAACCCATGTCTATGCAATAGTTTGGTTTTTTTTTTAAATAGTAAGGAAATGATAAATAAACCACCAATTCCAAGAAATAAATTAGATTAGATCATTTTCTGTCACGATGATATTTTTAGATAGGTCTACCATGAGTTAAACTTGGAAAATAAAATAGAGGAACAGACAGCCGAAGTACAACTATGAAATTCAGCGGTTAAAGTACAAGTTGAACAATGAATGGGGATTACGTTATGCACAGCGTAAGAACGCAATATCATGAGGTCATGAACTTCATTCATCAACAAATAAATTCACAGTCGCTGAATGCTTGTCAAAAATATATGCGAGCAAGTCAAGACAGGGAGAAATAGACTAAGATAGATTTGTTATTACCACCAAATTGGTTTCCAATGTGGTGTATTGGAGTCTCGATCTCACTTCTGGTCCATATATCGACTCGTCCCAACGGACTCGCCGATATATGCCCAGAGACGAGGTCTCGACTTCAATTCGCCATCTCGAAACTCCATTTGGTGGTAATAGCCGATATAAATTCATAGAGAGAAAAATTCGCTCCTGGAAAATACAAGTGTATAAGTGTTATAGGACAGGGCACAGGACCAAGTGCAAAGGTTTTATGGGATTGGGCCCAGGATCCAATCATATACAACATTTACAATTGCATTTTTGAGCATTGTCCATTCTCTCTGTGACTATAAATATCTAAAATGAATCTGTAGCGCACATAAAGCCATTCCAGAAGGTATATGACCACATCTGTGAAACTACAAGTGATTCATTTCGGCAATTATCTTTACAGGAATGAAAAAAAGGTGTAAAAATATAGTTGTAAACGTTTATATATGACTGGCCCGACATGGTGCAAAGGCAAAAATGTTGATAAAGAATTTCAAATTCCAAATATGTTGCATTTCTTTAAGTGTTCAGAAAAAATCAACTGCCCCTGAAAACGCATGGAGAATTATCTTTGTCTGTCGACAGGAGTTTAATTGGTCACGATAGACCACCGCAATTGCCTAAAGCTATATCTCAGGTCTGCATGGTCTAAAACTGTTGTACTTTCCGTGTGATAGATTGCATTGGAAAATAGCAATTAGTAGATTTTAATAATGTTACGTGGTTGGTAGTAACTTCATGCTTATAACTTAAAAGTACATGGCTGTGTTAGAGAAGTTCGTGCATAATTATCAGCCCTTCATTAATACAACACAGCCTTAACATAGTATTCCCAACACGATTTATCGACAAAAATAAGATCCCTAAACACATACTTTGCTTGTTTCAACTTACAGACAACGTAGAGTTCCATTGGGTCGACAGAATCTTCCACGCCAATTAAAACTGATAAATACGTTCAACAAAAATAATGAAACTAACTTTGGGAGCATGATGGATGACATTTAAATTGCCAAATACATTGTTATTACACACCAGAGTTCTTGTTTTGATACTCCAACACACCCAGGCTTATCATTACGTATTTGTAGTCATCAATCACATCAGCCATTGTATACAGATAATATCGTTCAGGGAGACGTTTTTCGACATTTCTGTCGATTCAAACAGCTGAAATAACTTCCATTGAACCCTCATACCGTCGATACATAAAGAGTAATCGCTTGAATGGGCTGGTTACGTGAAATAATTCACGAGAGGTGAGGGACGTTGTACAAACACAAGTGCGCGAATGCGCACGAGTGTTTTACAATATAGTCCCTCGCCTCGAATGAATTATTTCACGTAACCGGTCCATTCAAGCGATTACTATGTTTATTACCTTTTCATTATTAACGATAATTATATTATTTAACCCTTTACCTAACGTAACGGCCAAAACCGGCCAGCGATATTCTCAAAAATCGCCAATTAATTTTCATTATTTTTTCATTTTTTGTCTCTAAAACATAGGTTTTGACCCCTCACTGGAACGAGCAAGTCGAGCTCGTTCCAATGAGGGGTCGTGACCTTTGTTTTTGAGACAAAAATGAAAATAATAGTTATTCAAGAATTGTTTTTGCAAGTGTCGTCTGCTTTTCATGTTTGGTAAAGGGTTAAAAAACAATGAAGTCCCCATTACACCCACGGCAAAGCGTCTTCTTTTGCGCGCACGGATACATGGCCGAATTGTTGATTGCATAATCACTTGTGAAGTTATCGTTTATAATCAAACCCGGAAATCCCAGTAAATCACACTTTGGAAAGTAATAAAGGGTGAATAACCTACCGGTCCACGAGTGCAACAAGGTACCACGTGCAGAGCTTTAGCACTGTAGATGGTGATTAATTTTGTTGCACTTAAGGGACGATACATGTAGGTTATTAGAACAATGTGGGTTTCGGGGACGGTGTATAGAAGTCGAGACCTCGTGTCTGGGCATGTATCGACGAATCTGTAAGGACGAGTCGATATGTGATCCTGAGGGAAGTCGAGACTTCAATACAACTTCTCGGACACCCAGGAGGTGGTATTAACCAACCAATTCATCTCACAGCATTCTTCCCTTTCCTGACTCGTTCGTAAAATGAAAGGATTGAGTACAGTTTTACAGTGTATCTTTTGACAACCATTCAGCGTCTATCTATTGTTTTTTATGAATGAAAATCACGACGTCTTGGTGTTATTTCGCTATACATGACGTAATGCCCATTCATCGTTGCACTGGTATTGGGGTCGGTGAAGTTTATAGTAGTGTTTCAGCTGTGTGTTTGTTTTTTTTTTTTTTTGGCTGATTGTTTTATTTTTCATGTTTAACCCGATAGGCCTATGTAATAGTATTATCAACTCAACAAATGATCTAATCTAATTTCGTTGAGTTGGCGATTTATTTATTATTTAATTACTAGTATCAAAAACGGTGACCTCTGCATGTGTAATAACGCAATGCCTGTTGAGTGGAGGTAAAAAAGGTTAGCTGTCTGAATCGAATAATCGCACGTCGGTTGTCTAGACATTTTTTAGACATTTTGTAGACATTTTTTACTTGTATTGGGGCAAATGCCTTCTTGTTATGAGATAAAACGATGTAAATTGATAATATTCTTATCTTGATAGAATAACAAATATGTGTATCAAAACTTGAAACACGCGTTTGAATCAATTTGAATATGAATTTGGCGGGGGCCAGCAGTATCTAATCTTAATAGAAAAAATATGTGTACCAAAACTTAAAATACGCAATTTGAATCAATTGAAATATGAATTTGGCGGGAGTTAGCAAATCACAACATATATACGTAAAAATAGGGGGTAAATTCATTCTGGAATGAACACCTCTGCGATCGCAGTGTTGTCGTGGAGAAAGAAAGGAGATGGAATTTCGAACAGATAACTGCCTAGTCACAACTCGGTCGAAATGTCCAGTCCTCTCTTGTAACTATGGTACTGTAATGGAAACCTCCTGCGTGGGAAAGTTAGTTTCTTCTGAAATGCCACGGATAAGTCATGGTCCTTTTTAGTTTTTTCCTTAACCCTTCACCTAACATGAAAAGCAGACGACACATGCAAAAAAAATTCTTGAATAACTAATTTTTTTCATTTTTTGTCTCAAAAACATAGGTTATGACCCCTCATTGGAACGAGCTCGACGAGCTCGTTCCAATGAGGGGTCATAACCTATGTTTTTGAGACAAAAAATGAAAAAAATAATGAAAATTTATTGGCGATTTTTGAGAATAGCGCTGGCCGGTTTTGGCCGTTACGTTAGGTAAAGGGTCAAGTTATCGATTGCAGACATTGATATCATTTCCTTGGATCTCCCAGGACGCAACAACTTCAGCTAGAACAGAAAGTTAACGGTCACAATACACATAGGTTAATACTACCATGTGGGTTTCCGACATGGCGTATTGAAGTTGAAACCTCATCTCTGGACTTATGTGATATATACAAATCATCTTAACAGAGACATGAGGAGAGAAGTCAATATTTTCATCTCGTGTACTTGTGGACTGTATTCTGGCGGGTGAACTTGAAGTTCGGAGTTGCGTATCTGCTTGTTCGTAGAAAATGTGAATACTTGGCTCGTAGAGAGATCAATCTGCTTTATATTAGTACGAATACAGTGTCATCTAACGAGGAAACCCCTTATCTGACATATATGGTGGACCTTAATATTTTCCTGTATGTACGGAAGTTTAATAAAATTTGTTCTTTTGTATTGTAATTCACCTAATTAATGTTGGAAAATGCTCCCTTAGTCATTTTTTTCACAAAATAATTAAATGATTGTCTTAATCTGCACATATATAACGTGCATGATATCATAACGTCCCATGGGTGCAACAAGGCGCCACTTGCAATCCTAAATCATTGCAGATAGCACCTTGTTTCACTCAAGAGAGGATAATAAAAAGCCACAATAATCAATATCGCTAACGCAAGAGTTAAAACTTGCACTGTGTTCGACAGGCACCCAGCCGTTTTGCCCTATAGATCAGGTCACAATTACTTGTAAAGCCGTGTTCACAGAAAAAAAAAACAAGTGTTCTAATCTTTATGAACTTGGATATGTTTGGCGAGAGAAGCAAAACGATCGACTAGGGCTGCACGCTATATCGATAAACCGATATATACCGGTATTCAAACCAATATCGATTGAATACCGGTGTAATTACAAAAATATCGGTTTGTCGTCATTATTTATTTACCCACAATTTAATTTTCAAGATGTCTTGAGGTTTTTAACTGTAGCCCCGAGTGAATAATATTATCCTTTTATCCAAGGAATCGTCTGCTTGTGCCCTCGTAACATATAAATTCTTCAGTTGAAAAAGTAATTTTTAAAAATTTCAACAAAACTATATCATGTGACCCCTCATTGGAACGAGCTCGTTGAGCTCGTTCCAATGAGGGGTCACATGATATAGTTTTGTTGAAATCTTTGGGGAAAATCTGATAAATTAATTTTGAAAATAATAAATTGTGATATCGTCTGCGTTGGGTAAAGGGTTTTCGAACCTCATCATCAAGGCATGCTAATTCATTCCGACTGTGATGCCTCGAGTCTCGATTGTGGTACTTGTGTTGATATATCTGAACAGTTTTCGATATATCGGTATATCGCGGTATTTTTTTTGAATACCGATACCGGTATTCAGTTTTGAATATCGTACAGCCCTACGATCGACCTTTTCCACTACGTTAGTTACAATGAATGAAACACTGTTCGCATCATCAGAAGGTAGCTGGAATTAAACAAACGAATGGGTTCAGTCAAACGTAAGAGCTTCGTTTCACAAATTATCGAAAATATTTTGTTGCCAGCTACATTTCCATCCAGATGCTATCATTTGGCTTAACTGCTGGGAAAGCAGGTGACATGCATTGTGTATCTGGTTTTGAAATAGTTCATCCATTGAGAGAAACGAGGCGCCATCTACAATGCGTTAGTATTGCAGATGGCACCTTGCTGCACACAGGGGATGAGTAGTGCGATTCGAGTCGCACGAAATGCTACAGAAGTCGTATCAGTGTAAGTTGCTCCGAATGAATATTCAAGACAGGATAATGCGGTGAAGTACTTTACACCCGCCCTGGACTCGTCGTAATCCATGCATTGGCAGTGATGTTCACTGATTGTACCAGGTGCTTCATTAATTAACCCTTTACCTAACATGAAAAGCAGACGACACTTGCAAAAAAAAATTCTTGAATAACTAATTTTTTTCATTTTTTGTCTCAAAAACATAGGTTATGACCCCGAGTTGGAACGAGCTCGACGAGCTCGTTCCAACGAGGGGTCATAACATATGTTTTTGAGACAAAAAATGAAAATATATTGAAAATTAATTGGCGATTTTTGAGAATAGCGCTGGCCGGTTTTGGCCGTTACGTTGGGTAAAGGGTTAAATTGTTGATGATCATTCCTATAATTCGTGTATGGAATCTAATATCATTTAGTCTGTGGCAATATTGCCCACCCGTGGAAAATGACCACTCCACGGCGGTCGTATTTATTTATTTATTATTTATTTATTGGTGCTTAACGCCACATCAGCATCTAAGGCTATATCGTGGCGAGAAAATAGTGGAAAGTAAAAAGTCATTATCAGAAGTAAAAAGATTGAATAAAAATAAAAAATAACTACAATAGATCTGTCAAAGACCGGAGTGATTTAAACAACAATGTGTTGAGAAGGGAATTGAATAACTAAAAAATCAACCCGAGGAACTGAAACTTAATGAGTACAGATTAAAAGAGTAAAACAATTTTAAAATTTATTAAAAAGGTTGATTTCCTTCAAGAACGACAGAACTTTATGAGGATTTGTACTGTAAAAAAGGTCTCGAAGAGAGACAACATTGAAATACTGTCGTCTACGAAGATTAAAATCAGTACAATGTAAAATAATGTGTTCCACTGACAACACCTGCTGGCAGGGAACACACTCTGGTCGCATATTACCCTCTAACAAAAAGGAATGTGTAAGTCGTGTATGACCAATATGACATCGCGTCAAAACTGCAAGATCCTTTATACGAAGGTTACTAGACGGGTAGTGATCTGAAATAGTTGGTCACGGCGGTCGTACTGTATACTGTATAAAACAATGTTTCTACTCCACCTTGTTCTTTTCTACACGCATCCGGTAATCAGTTTGTGTCTTCATTCCGCTCGATAATGGTGTTCCCACTTTCCGTATCGTGAGGTTACAAAGAAATTACGTTAAATTTATTTCGTCATAATTTATGTCTTAAGTAACAAGCTGGCAATGGGGAATCCTGTTTCTTGTTACGACTGTGTTGAGGAGCCATAAATGTTCAAAGAAAAAAGTATAATTGCTTACACTGTTAAGACTTTCCTCCCCAATGACGCCAAAAGGTCACAAAATAGTTGCCATTTACCACTTGTATTATAGTCTCTAGACAATTTTGACTCAATTGCTGAGCTCGAACAAACAATAATTGTCACATTTGGTTCCATATCAATCACACATGGCGTCTTCATATGGATTATTAAAAAATGAAAGATGGCTCTTGTAGACTAGATTATTGGTAGTCATGACAGTCGCATGTGAAAATTAAATCGACCACGGTGAATCTGTAAATTGTTGAGTTTTAAATGGAATATGCGATTGAACGAGCTGCAGAGGAATCGGCATTATTCGCAGACGTGGAATTGGTATCAATGTAATGCAACTTACAAAGGTGACTGTTTTCTTGCTTTCAGCTTGCTATAGTTCAGGGGATGCAGACTCCGTAGATCAGAGTCCGTAGTCAGGGACGTCGCGAAGAGAAACGAATCGGGCGATCGGGTGGGGGTGGGGTGGGGTGGGGTGGGCGGGGGTGTAAACCAAATTTGATCGACTGTCATGACATAGTCCCGATGAATAAATATTCAAAATGCATCAGATTAATTAGTTCGTACTGGTTTCAAAACTGGTCATGCAGGGTCCTAGTATTCCCAATCAGATATAGACCTCCATTTAGTGATACCAACTGCGTGTGTGATATAAGTGCAGGGAGAAAATCCAGATCCGTAAGAATATACATGATTACAAGCAAGATCGAATCGATATATGAGACTCTAATCCAACTGGAAAATTATTTGAGGGTGTCACTCCCTATACCCCATATGTACGCAACTGTCAGTGGCTTGATCCTGTTGGAGTCCATGTTGTAATTAATACAATAGCCCCGGGCTGCTGCTTTTCCCCGGACCCCCAAGTCCCTCGATAAAATTATTGTATCTCGTAATATTGTGACAACATGAGGGGATGTATATTGGGGGCGTTACAACCGTTACTTATTCCTAATTTATCATTCGTCATTCGTTATCAACCGATAAAATCGGATGATAACGAATGTCGAATAAGGAACTGGAACTAACTGACGGGTATTACGTCCGCACAATTTGAAACCTCAAGAAGGGAAGAGATAAGTTATCGGTACAGGTGTCGTATCGCCGGGAGAATATTAAGAACTATGAAGTAATTGACAGCGTGCTGTAAATCTCTGATAACAAATATATGCAACATTTTTACTCTGGCATCATTGATCTTCGGATGTTTGAGAAGTAGGACAAAATAGAAGTGGATGACAGATAGCTGGGAAAAACACAAATCGCTTTACGCCGAAACCATACTGTCAATTACGCGACATAGCTCTATTATGTACAGAGCGCGGTGGCTGAGTGGTAGACTGTTGGACTTCTATGCTAGAGTTTCCGAGTTCGATTCCCGTCCGGACGACCCGTGTTGTCGTGTCCTTGGGCAAGGTACTTTATCCCGGTTGCCTAAATGGGGGCCCGATAACGTCGTGTACTAAGGTGTACTGCGCGTCGATATTACACCTGTCTTCAACCGCTGCAACCCTGCAGCAGCGGAGCTTGAACAGAGTTAGAATGTTGAGGAGCTGACAGTGGCTCGTCTATGCTCGGTGGTTCTCCCCGGGTACTCCGGCTTCCTCCGCCTGTAAAATAAAATTGTCACGGTCACGATTAGCCATTGTGCATAAGTATGTGACCTTAAACACCAATAATTAAATAAATAATATTCTATTATTTACGCCGATTTTGACGTTGTATACCGGACAGTTCTTCAGTGTTTTCCGACCGTACACTTTATATGGCACTGTGACCGCAAAAATATAAAGGAAAAAGCAACCCGTTCGTGATCTGGCCGTCGATCGGTCTAAATTAATTTTCCGTTTTCTCTTCACAGCCGTGTACATTCTCACCCACCAGAAAAAAAGGTAAGAGCATTTGACCAGAAATGCTATATTTGTTTAGTTTTATCATTTAGTCTTGACCTCACAATGTTTTATGAATTTTTTTGTTTGCTTTCATAATCTCAGTATAGTACATGTAGCACCCTTCAACGCCTTAAACAACGAATTTGGCATATCGAAAACCTATCTTTGAGACATAAAAACGAACAATATTTCAAAACTGTCAAGTGTCCAAACTACATATAATATGAGCCATCTCCGTTCTTTTCATCCAAGCGATAATATTCGTTAAATGCATTTTTTAAATAATATTCGAAGATGGTATTCGCCTTTTTACCATTCATATATTTATGATACAGGTTTAGCTGCCGATTTCGCACTATTTGCTTTTTCATTTGGGTTTAATGACCCTTTCAACAGCCAGCATCAGCTGGTGTCGGATAGTTTTACAGGTGGGTGAAGCTGGAGAAGCCGAAAACAAAAACCGGGCAGCGGAGAGCAACTCCGAAACGTACTAACTCCACACAAGCAGAAGTGGCATTGATTGAAGACAACTGCACCATCGACAAGCTGCACGCCTCAGTACAATGCCACCGCGCACTCGCGTGGGCAACCGAGATTAAGTAGCCACCGACCCAACGTGCTTCCCATATTATTAGGCGTGCTTCCCGTACTATCTTCCATAATTACTTCTTTCGTTACATTGCAAACCAGACGCAACTTTATTTTTATAGTGCAGTTGTCGTGGGCTGGTCGTAGTTCACGTGTGAGCAGTGATATACACGCATGCGATAACCAGAAAATAAAAATCATCGTCAGCAACATTTTAATTATTGAAGCAGGTGCTTCATTAATCAAATGTTTGATAAATATTCCCATAACTAGTGTTTGGAATCGAATAATATTGCGTCCGTTGAGACGAGTCCACGGCGACCGTACTGTGGACGTTTTCCACTACTTCGTGCATTTTTTAAGCGGGATTTATCGCCTGTGGCCACGTAGAACTAGGTGTATTTTTTATGAACACCGGTGTGACAAGAATGATAGTCCGTAGGAAAATTAGTCCCTCTGGACCATTATTCCGCGGAATTATAGTCCTAGGCTAACATTTCTACGAATAGTAGTCCACCGGACTACTATTCCTAGAAATGTTAGACCTAGGACTATAATTCCGCGGAATAATAGTCCAGAGGGACTAACGTTCCTACGGACTATCATTCCTGTCACACCGGCATAAACCGAAGCTAAGCTATTTTATTTGCAGTGTGACAGTGACCATAACAATTGGAAAAGCATACGAAATGCTATAACCAGCGAATGGATATCCAATTTGAAATTACTGAGATGACCATTACAAAACAGTAAATGATAAGTCGGTGTCTTTCACAGTCATAACGCGATCTGGTCACGGCATTTTTACCCTGGTGGATAGAGATGTCATCAATAACATATTCCGAAGTCAATATTGAAGCAGAAAAAAGTGTCCAAGCTAACATTTTTGGTGTAATGTTATCGCTTTTCGTATTCAACACTGCAACTGGAATTGGGTTTATGCTTCATTTGTGTTTTCAAACTATTCGATAGTTATTAACCCTTTACCCAACACAGACGATACCAAAATTTATTATTTTAAATATCATTTTTTTTAATTTTTCAAAAAATTTCAACAAAACCATATCATGTGACCCCTCGTTGGAACGAGCTCGACGAGCTCGTTCCAACGAGGGGTCACAGGATATGGTTTTGTTGAAATTTTTTGAAAAATAATATTTTTTTCAACTGCTGAATTTGGATATTACGCGGGCGGATGCGGGCGATTCGTTGGGTAAAGGGTTAATGTGAGGTTACACCACTCGACAAGTGTTTCTGTTGCAACACGCCTTTTTCATGCTATAGCTTTATGTTTATCTGAAATATAACACACAATCGATCTAAATGACTGATTATTCGTTCACTTTTCGATCTGTTTGATTAGTCGACCATTTGGGATTCATTTAAAGAATGCTCAGGTATTTGGCCAAGAAATATACTTTACTTCTAAGCTTGTTAACCGGGTCTGTTCTGGTAAACAACGTTTCCGGAAAACGATTATGAAAATGAAACGAAGTACCTTACATGGAGGGGCTCACCAACATTAACCGAAGAGTCGCGTCCGTTGAATATAACCCTGTTGTAAAGCTACTCTTCCACACACTGCTGGTGCTACAGTGATCTATTGTCCTCGTTACCGCACACACGCCCACATATTGGTGCACCTCTCGCACACACAGTCTAGTCCGGCAGCCAATGCACCGTTGCGTGTTTTAGCGTGTTAAGTTTTTTTTTGTCAGCGAGTTACGGTTGTCCACAACACTCATTTGAAAAATCGATCGGCTGGCCTTTTGTCAGCCTTGGGGAATTTGTGCTACTTTGTGCTGATGCCGTCCAGTTTTACAAACAGGAGGAGGATTTTAACCAACATGAAGTGCTATTTGAAACAAACTAGCATCTTCGTTATCCAACAGATACACCTTTTTAATTTTGTGAAAAATTCAGACTGACTAAATCCAGCATGGCGACAAAAATCAGGAAAATCGATTTTTTTCACAAATTTCGCCATCTTGTGATGGACAATCACATGAAAGTAATGTTCAGTCATTTCCGTACAATTGTACAAGCTGTATCGGTTCAGGTATGAAGTTCGGAATTTGTACTAATATATCGCGTGTAAATAAAATGACAGCATTTGTATTAAAAATGTTAGAAACATATAGTCCTGGTATATATTATTATGTAGACTACTGGGTAGTTTCAAAAATTGGTAAGTATCCAAAAGTATAACAAAAAGGTGGCGAAATGTAATGTCCCACATGGTATTTTCTAAACATTTAGGCAATGATTAGTCTTCATTTTCAGAAGACTCTCCGGCAGCCCCGCTCGTCTGTTCGTTACACCCCTCAGTTGCTGTTTGGCGAGTACAGAAAATAGCGCTTGCTAACCGTGAGGCAACACAGCTGCACATTGATGTCTTGCATGGTTACTTGCTGGAACACAAGCATCGAATCAGTTTTAAGATATTGTCAGATGCGAGGCAGAGTCAATTGGAGAAGTGACTTCGCCTTCTCGTTTCTAACAAACTCATTATCTGTAGGTTCCATTTGGGTGGTTCCGAATGCACTGCATGTTTCCAAATGCACGCTTACATGTGGCATCTTTTGGCGTTCTATGCCAACGACTCCGTACTTGCTCCTGGTCGTCCTACACTTGTGTCAGACATTGATTTGGATGTAGGACATACATAATAGACAGCCATGAACTGTGTAGCATCACGCAAGACGTCGTCCCAAAGAGCATCAATTTTCAAATAGACTCTAGCGATATACAACCCTCTTTCAAAACTTTAAGGACCCGACCTTTACCTATTCCAAAGCACCTGCCGACGGTATCACACCCAGAGATAGCATGCGCGGCAGGGATAATTGGGATAATGTCACAATGCTTCTCAACCGTGGCACCAATTTCTATCACAGACCTATCCTTAATGGGTGACTCCATAAACATGGGAGATGTTACATTCTGTTCCAGATAGTGGTGCAGGAGTAGGGTATTCACATCTCTGTCTTCTGCAAGGACGACAGCCTGCTTTTATTCACCCATAGCAAGTTTCACTGCCAGTTGACATATATTATCAGCTTCTTTGTGACTGGTTTTCATGTCACGACTTTTTATGAGGACACCTTTGTTAATTTCATTTGGAACGTTGTTTTGGACAATAACGACAAATTTGTGCCTCTTCGTACTTTCACCACCAAAACTCTTATGTGACTTGAAATACTGACAAATTATACTGATGAGCTGCCTTTTTATTCTTAGTGACAGTCACAAGTTTCTGAGATGGCAATACTGATGCTAAACCTGAATTCTCGGTAACAGCTTCCAGCACTCCTATGAGTCATTGTACAATTTTTCGTGCTGAACTCGTATCTGTCGAAAATAATATAATCGTCGCCCGACAACAACTTCTGTTTCACAGAATCTTGAAAGTTTTCAACGTAATCCAGCACAATAGGACTGCGAAGTTTATTCGGTGCCGGCCAGTGAGGAATCCAGAGTAGGGCACATCCATCAATTTCTGTGCAAACATTTACGCCTGTCGGTGTGGATTTCCTTGCTGATATTGTACACGCAGTTCCTTTTTTTTGAGGTCTGATGTCGATTTTGGTATATGCACATCACCAGCTTCACTGAACAGTGCAGTTGGAACTGGCGTCAACTCATAAGAGATCACGTCCTTGATGTCAATATATCTCGATTGAAGACCCATTACCCTGAATAAATCAATTTGCAATCATAGACGTGAGTCACCTACTTTTATAACCTTATTCATGACGGACATTGTCATCACTGGTGTGGAAATTGTGTCATAAAACCCGACTGGTAACGGCCTCTCAACTCTCTTCTTGGCAAAGAGGTATGGCGTTGTAAACATTTGCGGACGCTGGCCCAATCCTACCAGTGGCGATATGCACGACTTCTCTCGGGTGTTGCTTCGGATTCAAAGGATTGATAACTACGTCCAGCCATCTCGATCAAGTTTATCAGCGGCGATTCTACTCTTGGCTTCGTCTTTGTGAAACTGATTTGATCTCGAAATCACACCGGAATCCCTTAGTCGAGAAAAGTCACTCACTAAACGGCCGCACGTATAAAGACTGAGAGCCCAGACTTTCGGAGTTTGTAGTTTGAAAGTGATACCCATTATTCCAGATTTACTATGTCCAAAACGCATGAATGTGGTTTCGATGTACATTGCGCTCCAAATTCCATTCCAAATTCCATCTATATGTCTTATTACATGATTCCCTTTCGTGAAATGTTCGAGAATGTCTTGGGGCAGAGCTTGCATCACTCATAAATATTAAAAGTCATATCTAGCATAGTTAACGCTCTTTTTGTAACGATTTCCGTGTTTACTCAACATTGTGTTGATCAGGAAATGATACGGGTGGGTTCCACTCCAGCTTGGGTCATGAAATTCTCGCTAAATCTTTCAAATGTTCGAATTGTGATTTTTTTCTGACATATTTGCGGCTATGTTATTCGGGCCTAATATTTAAAATTCCTCGAGGCTGACAGGAAGCTAGCCGGCGGAATATTAATGTGGGATGTCTAAACTATCGGAAAACCCCGAGAAAAAAAAAATTAGACGCCAAGTCACGCACGAGTCAAAGAAGTGGGTTTGGCTGCCGGACAAGGCACACAGTGCACGAATTAATAGTCCTGCAGTGGTCCAGTATCACTCATGACACATGCAGCTTTTTTCTGCATTTGTAGTGGTGAGTTAATTCAAAAAACAAAATTGTAAAATGGATTTGGTGTGCAACAACATACAACAATATATAAAATGTTCTTTGAAATCAGCGAGCAATGCATATTTCTCCATTACCCGAAGTGATTCATGCATGCCACTCAACCACTCTGGGAGTGACTTGTTTAACGTACAGTTCATTATGAACGATAAATGTTTGCATAGAAAATTAATTAAAATTAACACATGAATTAAATAGAGATAAAATTGAAAATAATAATAAAAAATGTATTCCACTTTCGACACTTGAAGTCTCATCAGACCGACATTTTAAAATGCCGGTCTGATGAGACTTTAAGTGTCGAAAGTAATAATCAAATCTTTTGTATATAGTGTAAAAATTACCCAAACGTTTTGAGTTCTATGTATATGTGGATTACAGTAAATTATACAGATAAGGAATTGTTTGAAAATGGTATCTTTTGCTTTCTGTAATATTGCATCTGATGCTTCAGTCCACAGTGGGAGGGTTCAAATAATTAAGTTAACGAAAGCCTGTTATGGGACATATTCGGACTCGCATAACAACATCCGATTAGCCAAGTAAAATGCATTTATCACCACCATGTGACAAACAGTGGTAGTGAAACAGTTAACTCTGCGAAAAGTCAGTGTTGTTTTGTAGTCAAAACCTCATTATCTTTGTGCGGAAATGCATCATCTTCAAGGTCGTGAGGTGCGTTACTCCTTGACCTCCTGGGCATAATAATTGATGGTGTTACTCTTGGGTAAATATTACAGTACTCATAACCGATAACGAAAAGATGCCGATCCCTCCAATATAAACAAGTCATAATTTGATTGCCCTTTCCATCGTGAGCACTCGAATGAGTTGTTTGACGAACAAGATTGTCCTTAGCTGTCATGCTATCGTGTTTGTTTAGCGAAGCGAGAGTCGGCAACACTTTCCCTGGCATAGCGAGAATCTTGCCCGAAGCATGGAGGAACACATTTTTTTCTATTATTCTGTGGCGGATCAAGAATGCGGAAGTGGATTTAATACCTCGAAAAGTCGCAAACGAAAGAACGAACTGAAGATACCGGTAGATTAAAATTGCTGGTCAAATAAAGGCAGCGGAAAGACTTTAGCGGGGAAACGCGGGCACCTGCACCTTACTTCTTCGAGAAATATATCGCGTGATTGCACATTTAGACTGAAAGGTTTTGAGTATGTGAATGTGTAGGGCCCTACAAACCTCAATGTTCGGATCAAATCGAAACACGAATCAAATCGGGCTAAGGATTTCGAATCGAACCTCGCTTATTCAAGTTGTACATAATGCACCTCTGACAAATGTAAATATTTTCAGTGTCCACTCACGTATTGTGTGCATCCGTGTGTCATTAGTATGAACAAATTAGCCAAAAAAAGAGAATCATTCAAAACGGAATCAAAGTAATTTCGGAAGAGGAACCAACTTGATCTCTTTTTTATCATCAGGTCACCTGTACAGGAGACCTGGTGAGAGAAGAAGAGTTCAAGGGGACACACTTCATAGACTTTTGATAACATCCCCAGAATACGTAAATTTCGCGCGATTCCGTTCAATTTCGAATCGAAATATACTTATTTAGTTATTGGCATTGAAGGTCACATATATCTTCACAATAGTTACTCGTGGCAGCAACATGGAGATATTGGCAAGTTTAGTCAAACGTTGCCCATTTTAGAGGATTTGTATCCCTTGCATTAATGTGTCCCGTTTTACCAGTAAAACAGACCTTGTTCGCCGTAATAAACAAGCACAGCTTCATTTTCCGGAGTTCCCAAGGGGGTTGAATCGGATTATGACCACACGTAGTTGTATTTGGACATGAAATTCCACTTCGGGGGAGGGTGGGGGGGGGGGGGGTCCATCTTCCATACATCAACCATCGACTTTTGATAATGTTACCTTTCCTGAACGACAGACAACGAAAGTCCAAATAAGAAGCATGTAATAGTTGAGAATACACTGATGATATGAGTGGCAAATAAAGCGAAGTTTCCTTTTGTTACTTTTATTAAACGAAAAGAACAAACGACACTCGGAGCTGTCTGTTGTTTTCCGTTTATGAAAAGTTACAAAAGGATACTTGTATTTTTAGGGCAAGCTTACCACAAAGACTTTTATTTTAATGGAAAGGAGAGTGTTTGTATTATATGCTACGGTGAACACGTTGTTTAATATAATAACAGAAAAAAAGTTACAGAACATCAAATTACGCCGAAAGCGCAGTTTTCTTAATGTTAAATGGGTTTAAACGGGGTATAATAGTCAATGGTAGAACTTCGCTAACATTTTGAATTTTTAATTTTTATAGGAAATTCACACAACCTTAGTGTCAAATTTACGGAAAGTTTTAGAAAGTACCGGGAGCTAACTTTCCTGTAAATCTCATACAATGATGGTAATTGTCAGCCACGATAAAAAATACAAGTTGGCACGCCAAACAATGGCACCAGCGTCATTAGAACATTTGCTGATGCATGATTACAAAATGTTACTCGAAAGGAAAGGGTGTCTCGTTAGCTATTTTGAAGGTATTGTGTTACTTATCGGCGCACACAACCCTTCCCCCGACCATACCCATACACGTTTAAATATCCCCTTAGCACTCGCGGATACCTTGGAGTCAAGGAAATGGTCTTTTGTGGAACGTGTTTCCAGTGTTCCCGATTCGGGTCAGGTCGCTGAAGGTAGGTCTGCCTTGAACATTTTGTCATCGTAGTTACATACTCTCCCGCCCCAACAGAAAGTATGTGGCTATCACGCTTGAAGTTCAGGCTGCTTCTCTGGATATCGGTCAACTGTACGCCTTCAGTCAAATGTGGTATATACACATAACGACATGCGTGTGTGAATGGGTTAATCGACATGGCACGAGTCCCAGTGCGGGAGGGTAGAACGAGGGGCCACAGACCTCGTGTTTTATCCTTCCGCGATGGCACATGTGCCATATCGATTAACCCTTTCACATATGCCCGTCGTTATGTTTATTACACGCCCTCGCGTCTTTTAAAACAATTATTAGAAGAACTCTCAGCAATTTATTTGACAACACTTACTATCAACAGAAAGAACATATTTTATCGCCAACCAAATTTGCGAGAGGAACCAGTGTTACTATTTCGTCCTCTGAGCTCCAATGTGTTCTATATGCGTACTGGCACATAGAACACATTGGAACTCAGGGGATGATTTAGCTATCGTTAGCGAATTGTAATTGCGGTGCACGATTATTTGTAGAAAATTCCAGTGAAATTCTCTTTAAAAATAGTCCGTCAAGGATTTCCGTTCCTCATATGTGTGCGGTACATAGTTTTGTTTTCCACATGGTTTAATGTTGCTGTAGATAGTGATTTTATAGAACAGGCGTGTAATAAAAAATAAATATCCCATTCTAACCGTTTTTTAAATAGTTTTAATCCTCTGTCTAACACTTTACTAGAGGCCGAGACAATTTTATTTAAAACTCATACCTTCTTTCAAAACACAGTTATTGCCCAACGTGTGGAACGATCACAGCAAGCTTGCTCAACGGAGAAATAAACCATGTGTTGGAAACATGGAAACAACAATGTTTAAAATAAGGCACTTTAAAAGGCGTTTTTTCAAACGCTAGGTGAATTTGTGGACAGTATTTTTGTGAGAGGGGTAGATCTCAATGACAAAATTTTAAAACGTTTAATTAATCAAGATTTTTTCTAAAAATTTCGTCTTCCAGTCGTAATAGGTAAAGCGTGAACATCACGGCAAGAAGACGCGGTGTTCGTTTTATACGATTACATAATTATGCAATATTAAATTAGTCTGATTTTTCCCCATGAAATAAAGATGTATACTTAATTTTGTATTCATGCTCATAGCAAGATGATGCCACTTTGAGTGACCAGGTTCAGTTATTAAATGGAAAAGACTCCCGGAAGAATACACAAACACACTTTCTTCTACGCATATCTCAGTTGGGTGTTTCGATTTATTCCTCGATGTCTCGCCTCTGCAAATGCAGAAAAAAAATGTTCGATGGAATTGTCTGACTTGAATATCAGTAGACAGTTCGTAACACACGATGTGCCGATAAAACCAATTGCTTACGTGTCTGAGACGAGTTTCTGATCATCAAGTCTGCGTTTGATCATTTCATTGAATCTTTGGAATTTCAAATAACTCACAACCAAATGTTTGTATATATGATCATGTTATGTACAGCATAATACACTGAGGATACCTATTGTTTTGGGTTAGTATCAGAGCTGTGTTACGACTGATGGCAAGGAAATGTAAGCTGCGAGAGAAAATATGTATTAGCCGGCAGTTCGTCCCCTGAGTTCCAATGTGTTCTATGTGCCTGCTGGCACATAGTACACATTGGAACTCTGGGGACGAGTTACAAATGACACAATGTTGGTACCTACCTGAGGCGTTTCGAAGATGACCTATTGTAGGGCGAAACTGGGTGTAAACGTTTGTCCAGACGTTAATGGCTCAATACTGACTGATTAATATCCCAACTACATCATCAAGGCAGGCCTTTGTTGAAGGTCTGACTTGATGGCATTGTTGGAATATTAGTCAGCCGGGAATAAAGTTAAACAACTCAAGACTTCTTGAAAAATAGTTTGTGAAAAAATGAAAGTATTTTGTAGTCGTGGTGGAACTTCTTACTCAATTCACGCGTACCGCACTGGTACTCCAAATTGGCCATGCTGGATCACAAACAGGTCTAATTGGGAGCTACAGATCGCCAGCTGTAGGGCCGACTGAGTCTGTTACAAGTACAATAATCAAATCTAGTCTTTGATAAAGTGCATGAATACAAACACTTGAGAGTTGATATATTGGACTATAATCTTAACGAAAAAGTCCCGTCTCTAAAAATTATTGGTTGGGAGGGCATGTCACCACAACCTCTCTTAGCGATGCACCTGGTCACCACCTACCACCCTTAACGATGCTCCCAGTACGTAGCAAGACATGTGCTCTTGTGATTGTGTATGTTGCGACCTTTCCATTGTAATTAAGCATAGTTCAATCACAATTAAAAGACCCAAAACGCCGAACATTTGCCGTGATTATTGACTGGTATGAGTCACCTCGGAATAGATTTTCCCTTATATCTTTCGTGACGGAAGATATCGAAAAATATTACTTACATATTCCCCGCTCTCTTATAAGGTAGTATATAATAAACACGTTTCCGTTCTAAACACAGATTGTTATCTCATTTTATAGAACTAGGCTGACACAATCAAGGATTTTATGAGGTCAGATCGACCGGTTAAGGCAGCCACACATTGCACAGGGCGTCAGCGATGACGCCATGGGATAAAATACATAGATGGCATCGTCAATGTGTTTCCAGTTAATAGAGTGAGTACGAGACGCGATCAGGGGATTTTGCCTTTTAGACTTCTGATTTTCAAAACTTGTTTAAGTGAAAAACGTACACACCTCTTGATATCGTCTGTAGAGGTCATAAAATTTCCGACTTGAATCAGCGACGCAAAGCACCCTCAGGTTGTTTTATTTACAGGTAGTGAGTCTTCACATTGCTAGTTTCAATCGTCACACAAAGAAAAAAGGCTACCTGCGCTTCAATTAGAATGGGAGATAATATCTGGAATAAAAAACCCTCATTTTTTATTCCACGTCAGTGTCTTTGATGAAATGGAAATGAGTCAACTAATCGTTACTTAGTGACGCGTTGAGGTTAAATTATTATTTCCATAATTCGGAATCTGATGTAATCCGTTCGCACTTAGTGGTATATTTAAGGTATGCTATAGCACCAGTGCAAATAAATACCAAGGGATCCATGATCTGATTGGCGTCTTGGTTATACAGTGCAAGCATATTCATGCTAAAGCCAACATTGGCTGGAGTCTTCTATCGACTAGTTACTCTAAGATTCTACAAGAATGTCACACCAAGCACAGGTAAGGTATTCGACAATGGACATTTTTGTCGAAACCGGAAGTCCGGTGGTTGAAACCTTGCTTTAGCTAACAATTTTTTTATATGAATACCACAAATTATATTGCAGGTAGCTCATCAGAGTCCCTGCAGTTTACCCATCAATTCTGGTTCTATAAAAAACCGAAAGCCTCAAGTTTTCCAGATCATAAATATCTGTCTTAAACGAGGTTCACATGACGTCACTTATGAGCACAGAAGTTCGAGGCGACAGTTTTAAAAACGCGAAATGAAACCCCGAGTTTCTGTGATCACAATGCTTTGATCACACTGCGCAAATATCTCATAATTTCTGTTATGATTATTCTCAATTGTCGTATTCAATATTTTAAAGGCGACTGTCATATAAAATATAAATTATTACGACACTCTGCCAATTTGGTTTTTTTTTATATTCCGTCTCGTGGACGAGACCATAACAAGCAGATCATACTAGACACCTATGGCATCTTGTTTGATTTGGTTGACCTGGTCTCCTGATAGGGCCCTGCGAATTACACATTTTCGATTAGAATCGAATCTCGAATCGAATCAAGTCTATTATTCGAAATCAAATCGAACCTCGAACCGAATCAGTGGCGTCTTGAAGATGACTAAAAGCGGGTTGGGGTACTATAAACCTGATTTGTTCCGACTGTTATGGATCAAGTCCCGACCGATAAAATAATCTAACTTCATCATCAAGGCATGCCTTCCTCGAAGGCATGCCTTGGTGATATAGTTGGAATATTACCCTGTAAGGATTATAGTTCATCGTCGACATTGCTTGAAAACTGTCAATTTGCATTTAACAATTGTAGGGACTAGTGATATTGGAATTAACATTGCTGGTGGCATGAGTGCAGATGTTATTTATGTTAAGCTACAGGAAGTTACACTCGGTCTTTTATTCAACATATTCCTATGAAAAATAATTCGAGAAGAAACGAATCAGACAACCGATTTCGAATCGAACCGAATATCTACTTAAAATTCGAAATCGAATCGAATCTCGAAGCTTCGCATGGCCCTATCGCCTGAATGGATGTATGGCATACCCAGATCAGTCGACTGCTGTAATCATATGAAGTTGTCATAGATGTGTGTTATTGTTTGGGTGGAAAATTTTCTCTGCTGGAATTTGTTTTTAATACTTGTACACCCGCAGAATCACAATGTGTTTCCTGTATCCCAGCAATGACCTTAATTTTGAGAAATGTCATAAAGACTTCCCGAATAAAAAAGAGTTTTAGCCAAAATACATCCACGTTCAACTCGAAGAACCATTGACTGAATGATACTTTTCGCGACCTTCCGAGGATGACCAAAGCTTTCCGACGACAGACGTTGCTTGATTATAAGCCAAGTGTTAGTACGGTAAACTGATAGCCAGTTGCCTCGTTTCTGCAGATAAACTACGGCCTAACTGGTGGTCCATTGATACAAACCAACGCTGTCATTATTCATACAGCCCCCACTACAAAGGCATTCCACGAAATGTTGGCAGCAAATGGTTTTAAAAAGTTAATTAAATTCAGTCATACTCTTTTGCAGTTAGCCAACAACTGATTCTGTAATTACTGTAACACCTAGAAAACACGCAGCTATTTTAACGCCCCCCATTACACAGCAAATACCTTTATTTTAATTCATTCCTCAAACCAAGAATGTGTCTCGGAAAGTAATATCTCACAAACCAGGAAAGCTACGTTTGGCGCCATATAATACAATTGTTGATTTATCTCAAGTCTTAGAACGGGAGCGAAAATGTGTCTTCCAATTAGAAAGGATGAAAAACTAAAAACAAATCGAAATTTCTCTAACCTGAACAAGGTACTCAAGGAATAGAGCTCTGACGCTTATTATGAGAATTCACCCCTGGAGACATAAATATGTTTTGTCATCACAGTGGTTACATCTGATTCAAGTATTAACCATAAGCCGTATTTACTCAACTTAATCAGACATATTCTGTTTCTTTTTGTTAGAGCCAATATGAAGCTTAAGGAATGATGTATGTCAGCTTAAAGAGATATTTGGAACAAACAAAGTGTGGTTTCTCAGAATCCTTAAGACTTTTCTTTCATCGCGTGACAGGAGACGTATTACAACAATCGGTTATTGTGTCACGTTTGCGGAAAATATAAACAATATTCGACAGTTATCTCTTTATTAAATGATATTCATCGATTTTTTAGAAACTTTTTCGATGACGAGAATCATCCGTACCGCCATTTATAGTGCGCGGTGTAAAATGGTTCAAAATATCTACTTATGTCTGGTATATATTTATTAACCCTTCAGCTAAGGTAATCATAATATCCAGCCAGTACAATCAAAATCTAGACCAACGCCGAGGGTGGCATGTGCCCCCCGCGCGCAATACCATGCCTGCAATGCATGGATAGTATTACAGAAGTGTAACATTTATTACTGGGTGACGGCTGAAGGATGACAGACGACGGGCCTGTGACAGATTACAGACCATTGGGGCATTATCATAAAAGCTATTAAGTGTGAACATAGGGTGACACAAAAAGGACACCCTCTTTACTAAATGTAAGAGCGACTTGATTTGATGTTGATTTGAAATTTCAACTCTCTGCATTAGCAACTCTGGGAGGAGTTAATTACACCACGAAGATACCCTCAATTAAAAAAACACATGCCGTTTTCTCTGCTGATAAAGGACAACAAATGTGACAAAAACATACGGAGTCGTCTACCCTTCTGTCAAGGTAATGGGCTGAATGTAGTGTTGCATTGTGCACAATTTCAGATGGCTGTCTTGAAAGGTGTGAGTGTAGTGTATGATACAACATCGAGGCCGACTAACAAAGTGACGGACTGACGAACTAACTGACTGACACGAGAAATACTATATACTCCCGCCAAGTAGACGGGGGTATAAACTGCCATTCGTGGTTCCTTTTTTATTTTATTTCTGCCTCAGAAACATAGCTTATAAGCCCTTATAACTGAGGTGACATGAGCTGTTTTTAACCCTTTAACCAACGCAGACGATTTCAAAATATATTATTTTATATATCATTTTTAAATTGTTTTCAAAACATTTCAACAAAACCATATCATGTGACCCCTCTTTGGAACGAGCTCGACGAGTTCGTTCCAAAGAGGGGTCACATGATATGGTTTTGTTGAAATTTTTCGAAAAGTAATATTTTTTTCAGCAGCTGAATTTGCATATTACGCGGGCGGATGCGGGCGATTCGTTGTGTAAAGGGTTAAGGAAATAAATATTTTAGTGATCAGATTTATTTGTTTGCAAATGACTTCTGGTATTCATATTAGGTAAATACTTAACTAATAGCATACAGTACGAATACAGTAATTTGATACTCGACTAACATACGTGTGGATGCACATACATCAATTAACTTGCCTTCCAGATCAATAGAACCTTGAGACACCAATAAGCAAATATGACGTGCATTGACCATTGAGTTCTACATACAATATTGCTTATTAATTTTGTTGCTGGATCCTTGAGTTTTACAGATGGAACAAATGTCGAGGATACATGTTTATGTCCTCTTACGGGTGGTCAAGTACCAAATCACCTCATGTTCCAATAAGAGTAAACTCCTCTGATTGGATGAGAGTTGGCGTAGTTTCATTTATGTTTACGGCTCCAGTAGCAAATGTTACTGTCGTCACCACGCGAAATATTTGAAATGACGTCGCCCGTTTTGCAATTGCTTCATCAACTAAGTGACTAGCAAGCCGTTTCATTTTTCTGGATTTTTCGCACGTGCAGCAGACGGTGTTCCGGATAAAGGGTTGTTTAATTTACAAACCGATTTACGATTTGAACTAAGATGGAATAAGATTATCTGGTTTATTAATTATTTATCCAGTACCGCCGTGGGTACACGAGCGGTTTATTTACTAAACATGTGATCGTTAAATGTTCTCTTGCAGAAGGCATCTTTTAACGATCACATGTTTGGGAAATAAGCCTCTCGTGTTTCACAATGTAGGTTTTGGGCTATGGGTAGTGTCTTATTGGAACATATACTTTATTCTCATGAGTTGGCGGAATCATGGTCTGAGGTTTGCGGCTCGGAGTGTATGTTCAACCTCGACGCTTCCCGTCTCCGTTGCACATAAGCAACGAGCCGCAAACCTCAGACCATGTTACCGTCAATTCATCACAATAATTTATAATGTGCAATGCGAACACACAATTAATCATAATATTGACCATTGCCGGAGAAGCCTTTAAGGAGTAGGACATATTTATGTGAGCTCATGTGTGTATGCTTTGAAAGACCGAATGACAATGCACAAGAGAAGGGGACAAACTTTGTAGTTCATTTTTGACGATTCAGCAATTGGAGAATTTCGCTTTTGTCTCGATCGTTTAGATTTATCAGAGGGCAAAATGCGTCAAACATGTGTTCCTTGCCAGTATGTGTTAACATTGGTACACCTTATGTTACATTGTACAAAGTTCTCTCACGTCAGAGAACAATATTTCAATGTAAGATCTCTACGAGACCTAGCCCCCACAGGATTATGTCGTTTTTCAAAGATTTCAACCTTTTAAACAAATTTTAATTTGTTTTTACTCATTCGCCTTCATGTTTCTTCAGTTAGTTTATTTACGTTCTATTCATCCCTCTGCTTATATTATTAATTAATATCACTCCATGTGGGAGCGCAGTGGATCAGTAGGTACAGGTGCAGGCTTCAAGCCGAGAGGTCCTCGGTTCGAATGCCACCTTCGACAACAGCGTTGCGTCCTTGGACAAGACACTTAATCTCAACTGCCCACGTAGGGGCACGGTGGCGTTGTGTACGGAGGCGTACTGCACGTCGATGATGCACTTGTCTTCAACCGATGCAAACCTAGCCTTGCTTGTGTGGAGTTAGTATGTTGTGGAGTCTGACAGTTGCTTGCCGTTGCTCGGTGGTTCTCTCGGGGTACTCCGGCTTCCTCCGCCCGCAAAACTGTCCGACACGAGGCTGTCGAAAGTGTCGTTAAATCCCAATAAATAAATAAATAAATAAATAAATAAATAAATAAATAAATAAATAAATATCACTTCCTGTGTCCATATCATTACAGTGCAGATGGATTCTAATTTTAACCCTTTACCGAACGTAACTACCAAAACCGACCAGCGCTATTCACAAAAATCTCCATTCATTTTTTCATTTTATGTATCAATGACATATCTTATGTCCCCTGTTTGGAACAAGCTCGTTCCATTTAGGGGTAATAAGTTATGTTTTTGACGCAAAAATGGGGAAATATAGTTATTTAAGAATTTTGTTTTCAAGTGTCGACTGCCTTTCTGTGATAGGTAGAGGGTTAAAAACTTGTCTCGCCACATGTAAAATAATGAAACGTCTACCAATACCGTTTTATCATGGCCATAGATGGTGATGTTGCGTTAAGCACCAATAAATAAAAGGTGTATAGTGTGGCCTTGACGACAGCTGTTTCCGGCGTACTAGCTGAAGACAGTTTAATATAGTTTGATAGGGCAGTTTAGAAAGATTGTCGAAATTGAGCTGCTGATATGTTTACTTACAGCGTTTGTAGAACTTTCTGAGGCTGCTTGTCATTGAAGATTGGCGAAGCATTAGTGTTTTTGCTCAAATGCGGAGTGATTATGATTTTTTTCACAGCGAACAATCGGTAAGTGAATTTAGTTGAATGGCGGCGTACCTTGTCGTTGTAGGCCAAGAACATATTTGTGTTCACGTGAACTCTGCAACGGTTGGGCTATGAGCATATTTATTGGATTCTGATAGACTTTTACTGAGGGAAAGTGTATTTCGCGCGGTCGTGTAGACAAACAGTGCATTTGAATTTACAATCTGCCCAATTTATGTTCTAAATCTATACAACACGAACCTGAAGCAAAATTGTAACTTGTGTTCTCGAGTTATTTATCTTGGATAACGTTAGTTTTCTTTTCAATTCCAGTTTAACCCCAGTCCATAAACTAAAATGTTGAACCTTTTCAAAGAGGTTTCAATACTAATAAGAGTATATTTTAAGAATAAATCATACGGTAGTTATCTTGCCCTATGGGTTTCTTACACCAAAAGAGCGGCGGATTTGGATGTATGAATCTCAGAAATAGTTCCCACATCCTAGGTTATTATTTAAAAGTATGTTTTCTAGTTGAAAATGTAAACGCGTCGTAGGCCATATTGTTGGCATTATTGTTGTCACGTAAATCTGAGACATCAAAACATTTCATTTTCCGACATTGCTATAAGTGCTTTATAAACTGAATATTTCTTTTTGACTTATAGTAAAGCAGCCTCTTGCCACGTATAATCTCATCTCAGAAATATTTGTGACATCGTTGTTTACTTTGCAAAAGTACGTTTCCAAGCCAAATTTATTTATTTATTTATTTGTTTGTTCATTAATTGGACTTTAACGATACTTTGACAGCCAGGGTCACGCCGGACAATATTAGGGGTGGACGAAGCCGGAGTACCCGGATAGAACCACTGAACATCAACGAGCAACAGTCAGCCTTCCTAAAGTACTAAATCCGCACATGCAGGGTTAGCAGTGGTATATGACGTATGCGACATACCCTTTTTGGATGACCTGGGGATGATCTCGTGTGACACCGCAGTGACGTCATGTGGGTTGTTATGGTAGTGTGCGTGAGTTGCCATATTGTGACATCATCAACATGTTGATAAGTGGCGTCAGTGCGCATGCGCAGCGCATGTTGTTACGGTGACACGTGTTTCCACCGTCCATTTGTTTGATGGAGGCAGCCATCTTGTTTTTTATTGTGTCATGTGATTGCTATATTACTGACAGTTGAATAATATGGCGGAGTTATGTTCGGAGGGTGTGTTCGATTGCATAGGAGTAAATCCATTTACTCAGTTAAACCCGACAACGACCCGAAATCACCCCCAAAACGATCATATTTGTATTCTCTTTATAATTGTAGCATACAGTGCTACACGATCTTAAATAGTGTGACTGTCCTGTTCTAGGCAAGTATGGCTAATTACCTCAAACAACCCGGAATTTATCTAAAAAATCCAAAACGAGCGAATCGGAGCAAACAAGGCTGACATTTTTTATGGTTGCATCCAACATTACGGCGGGTGTGATCTCGAGATGAGTTCGATTAAACTTGAGTGGCTTTGACGGCTTGGACACTTCCGTAATCCTCGTTTTTTCTGCTCTATTCCAGCTATTACTAACCCTGTTCTACCGTTGGTATGTCTTTCCGCGTTGTGTGATGTGCTAGTTCGCAATGCGTAACAGTGTGTATACATGGGCACCTGCAGGATGTGCCGAAATGTGATTGTGCACCAGTACATAATGTGTGCATAACACACGCAGTACATGGGTACATACCATGAAAAAAAATGATTCTATAGGAAGAGGCATAGAAGGGATTATACATGGCATCGGACAGGTAGTTGATGGGATGTGTCTTTGTGCTAGTACACAAAATGTCACAATATGGACACATTGCATGCAGAACACGGGCACACGTAAGTTGTGTGTAGATGTGCTTGTATGTGATTCCACACCAGATGCAGCACATAGGCACGTAGGGGTATTTGAGGATACTTATGACTTTGTGATGCACTACTGGAGGATACCTATCGGTGGATACATTTTGGAGGATACCTTTTGGAGGATAGTTATCTGACAGGTGGTTCTTACATCCGGAGACTTTATATTACACCCGTGTAATTAGGTTTCGAATGTATAAAGAGGGGGGGGGAGGGGTGATCTCAGGTTTCAGCTCACTTGTATCCTGACCGTGGTCAATTGAATACATGCGGAATTCACGGCGCTGCGGACATAGTGGAAAGATGCTTTCCAGATCAGACAACGGAAAGAGACATGGAGACAGGTGTTGCTCACTGAGAGATACCAACTGGTCGATAAAAAAACACGGAGTTTAACCTCGAAGATCTTTCACATAGTGATTCTGAAGACCTGTTCCCAATAATAAAGAAACATAAAGAAGCGTTGGAGTTTCTGTGTGATGCAGACAAAGAACGGATGGATGCCGCTCTACGTGAGGCGTGTGGATATTTGATTACCTATGTATGAAGATGCTATATCAGCATCATCGATAATAAAATGTCGCTACCTGCATCGGAGCACATTGAACTGCGGTAGCACGAGAGTGTAATGAAGCTGCTGTCACATGATGGAAGTTCCATTGATATATTTTATAAATGTGATTTCTCTCAATACCCTCCACACCTGTCCTAGCTCATTGGAAAGAAAGACAGCAAATACTCACTTATTCTCTGACCGTCATCGAAGACACCAAAGTCCATCGCTGCAAATATTGGTGAAGACGACTTCCCAGAAGCTTTTTTATGCAAAATACACTAATGTGTTTTTCTGTCCCAAGAGATCCTAAAATAGGAGGAAAACAAAAAGAGACTGGAACTGAAAGACTGAACAGAAATTCAGATGCATTGCGATTTCTCACGTTGACCGCTGTAACGCGAAGATCACGGTCGAGACGGCTACTGATGATTTGGTTCAATGCATGTGTGCTTGCACCAGAAATCTACTGGATTATAATGTGTGAATGGTCAAATCCGGAAGAGCCCAACTGGATTATAGTGTGTGAATGGCCAAATCCGAGAGAGCCCATCTGATTCCACACAAGCGCCATATCAGATAGATTGTCCTTTTGAAATCCTGCCAGTCTCATAGCAACCATGTACCTTTTTCGGCTCGTTTCCATCGTTCTGGGAGAATGTTGAGAAATGTTGAGAAATGTCGAGTTGTTTTGGGTAAGTATTCATACTCTCGAGGAATGGACCATAATCACTAAATTATCAAGACCCTTTTACACCACGTGTTACTATTATAAAGATGATTCTGGGTTATCGGAACGAAATAAGTTCGTTTTGTGGTGATTTCGGTACATTGTCGGTACATTTGGGTAATTAGATTTGCCTCTATACAATCCAGCATCACCTCAGAACACTTCTCTCTTTTATTAGACAGCATTCAATTATAACGCAATCGTGTGTCATGGTAAGAACCAAGATGTCGGCCCCCATCATGCAAATGAGCGGCAATACATGTCATCTTAACAACAAGCGTTGCGCTTGCACACTGATAACAGATAACATCATGGTGATGACGTCAGAATATGGCCACTCACGCGCGCTACCACGACAACCCATGACGTCACAATAGCGTCACACGAGGTCATCCATGTGATCGACCAAAGAATGGGATGACAGGAACCTGATAACCTATTGTTTCCAATACACACATCCATGTGGGAAATCAGGATTAAGTATCTTATCCAAAGTCACAATGCAGTTACCCTGACTGGGATCGAACTGTGGATCTCTCAATTTGAAGTCCGATACTCCAAGCACTGTGCCACCTCGCTAGCTGAAATATGAAACGTGCTTCCATTCCGATTGCTGGCGATGATATCTCATAAATTAGAGTCATCAAAAATGTTCGTTTTGCGACATTTCCTTAATTGCATTATCTAACTGAGCAAATTATTTGATTTTATACCAACGAAAACAGTTAAATTTGACCTCGTTGTTCTTTCTAAACCCGTAATTTGATTGACTGTCCCGTGCTTTAATCTCAGTAAATTCGCCCATACCGTGTTCTAATTTCCGGAAACGGGTCAATTAGAACGTGTCTGTATTCACGCTACGCGCGAGCAACGGCACTGAACCGCTCCTATCACAGATCGAACACACCCTGTCAATTCGGTCATGGCAAATAGACCGGGATCGAAAATGGCATCTTTTTATTATTTTTTTTTTCAAATAAAACGGGTTTGGAGAATGTTTTCACTTCCAACGATTACAGGAATTACAATGGAGATAAACGTCGCTTGTTTCGTTAACAAATGGCTTTCCATAGTCAATTTCCCGAATGTCTAACGAAACACGAGAATTTTATCCTCTACTTAATTTTAGAAATAAGGTATCTTCGTGTCTGTATGTAAGTTGAAGCGCGTGGCTTATTGGTGAGAACATTGGACTTAAAACCGAAATCGACGGTTTGATGCTGACTCGCACCATCTCGGTTGTGGCCTTGGGCAAGACGCATTCACAATCAAGCTTGCCACTTTGGTGCATAGTGGTGTTGTGTAGTGAGCCGTATTGCACGTCGATGGTTATCTTGCCTTCAACCGCTACTAATTCTGCCTGTGACAAAAGAAAACTCAAACAAAAAAGGAGAAACTACATCTCCAACTGGAAAATATAAAAGTGTTGCGAGTCAATACAAACAGGCGGAAAACAAGCATTCTATTTTCGAACCTCTTTGAACAGTGACAATAAGGTTTCTTTCTTGACTTTGCTTTTCAAATTTTATCGGAGATGACACATGAAAGTCATGTTTGCACGTCATTACACAAATAATCTCAAATTCGTCACGAATTGATATGAGTTGAGTTCACTAAAATCGATTTTCTGTGAATGAGGTTCAGAAATTTCATTTCAAGTTGTGACGAATTTGAGAATATTTTATCAGTGTAATCTAGCCCCTAACCCTTTACCCAACGAATCGCCCGCATCCTTCCGCGTAATATGCAAATTCAGCAGTTGAAAAAATGTCATTTTTCAAAATATTTCAACAAAACCATATCATGTGACCCCCTCGTTGGAACGAGCTCGTCGAGCTCGTTCCAACGAGGGGTCACATGATATGGTTTTGTTGACATTTTTTGAAAAATTTAAAAAAATGATATTTAAAATAATAAATTTTGATATCGTCTCCGTTGGGTAAAGGGTTAACCCCAGATAACCACTAAAACAGGTGAGCGTTGCTCATAAAAATTACCAACCAATGTTTTTATTCTCTTAAATTTTTGCCTCGACAACATAGGTTATGGCCGCTCATTGGAACAAGCTCGTTGGGGCTCGTTCCAAAAACGGGTTATAAGCTATGTTTTCGAAGCAAAAATTGGAAAGTCGTTTACAATTCGTTTAACAGTTTCCAAAATGTAAGAGAAGTTTAATTCAATTCAACTTCCGAAACCAACCCACTCACATAGTTACGACGTTCACGTTGACTTCTGGCGTAACGTGTTTATCAGACGTGTCGTGCACGACATTTCCTTAATGGCCTAGTTGATGATGGTTCTGTGATAAAGGTAATATTCATTTACCACTGACAATATTCTGGACGTTATTGGGGACTATTAACAGTCCAGCAATTATGATTAAGACCCACACAGTTTATAAGCGACTCGAGACGCATTCAATGGTTGTCTTTAAGGAGGGGGAGGGGGTGTTAATCATTTCCGGTGGCCGTTAGTACACCATGATGCAAGACAAAGTCATGTTACTACTATTATTACCACTGCAACCAATGAAACACAATAAAGAAATAAAGGAATGTGGGCTGAAATGGAATTGTACAGTGAAAATAAGATGACCAAGGATTATTTTTAATTACCTTAAATATGAATATTAATCGATAGTTCAGCTGTCTGTACGCAGTGACTGTCCCGGTGTGGCAGCTATTACGTCGCGACAGCTGAACAGCAACTATTGTCAGCTCTGGTGTCAAACAGAAATCGGACGGTCAAGTGGCTATCATATGCCGTGTCTACGGATAATTTAGGAAGCCTGCGAGTTGTCAAACAGTTGTTGGACTCACATAGTTTATGAGATCTGATGTCCATCATAATCGTCGCGTATAATCCCTGCCTGACATGACAAAAACACTCCGAAATGATTTTTTTAACACAATGTCGCGGAGAATTGAAATGTGATCTAAGAGGACTGCTTGGAACTATTGATCGAACGGATATCAGTGTTGTGACGTGTTCAGCTTTTTGATATGCTAACTCATTAACGGCCCAACCCGTCACCTGGTTGGTCGAGTTTTACGAAGTTCTAACGTTTGAGTAGAGTAAAACGCCGTCAGTGTACTTGGAACGCACTGCAAAGTGGTAATATTTTTTGTTCAAAATTCCACTGTTTTCATATTCCGTATATCATTTCTTTCGGGTGGCCCAGTGTAGCTAGATTTCTGTATAATGAAACTTCGGCATATTCTTTGAAAAATAATAACCCATTAACTGCAGTATATGAGATAATATCATTGTCATGACCCTTTCATCCCTGTGGTCATGAATGACAACGTCTTATACCACATTGTCAACCTCGAAGGCGAGGAACACATTCTGCACTTGTAGGGAAGTGAGTAAAAACCTGATGATGTGAGATTAAATTATAACAGATCCTCGTTAACTTTTAATTTTGCGTTGTGTCATTTGCTCGCTAGCTACAATTTTTTTTCTATTTTTGTATTCAGGAACAAAAGAGTATTCCCTGCATCACTGTTTTTTTAAAACGTGGCGAATGAAAAATAGTGTAAAATTCCTATGATACGCTACACTCTAAAATCAGTTGAGTTAAAAATTACCCCGAATCAACTGAGTTGAGTGAATATGAACCCAATGGGGTTCATATTCACTCAACCCAGTTGATTTGGATTAATTTTTAACCCAACCGAGTTAGATTTTTAACCCAACCGAGTTAGGAAAATCACATCAGTTATCTAAATGTTCAATGCCAATGATTTTAGAACGGATACATTATTTCGTTCTTGATTAGAATGTATTTTGATATGTAATTTCTTTGTTTAGCTCCTCTCAAAAATGCATTTTAATAGTTTCTTCTGCAGATTATATATTGCTTCTGAAGTTTGAGGTTACATTAACTCTTGTAGCAGACGAAACTTGCAAATTGTTTTCTTCAATTACAAAAAAAAAACAAATGTTCATATTTTGCTTCGAAGACGTATATAGCTTTTGACCCGTTATTAAATACAGCTAGACAGAACGCGTTCCATCGGAAGTAAAACTTCAAAAAAGTAATTAATGTTTTATTCAGATTTTTGCGAATAGTATTTATCGGATCGCGTCGGTATGTTAGATGGAGAGTAAAAACTGCTATAGTCAGTTTCCCAAACATGTTTTTTGTATAAATAACAAATAAATATAACTTTCGGCAGTAAGACAAAGATAATTTAGTTCATAGTGTTTTCAGTATCGTTTTATCAGTTCTCAATCTCTCGTGACATGACGAAGCTTTGGAGGTTGTTCACAAATTTACAGAAACCGCAAGATTGGCGGCCGACATCCATGCTCACGAATGGACGAACTGCGGCTACGGAAAATAGCGCCCATGGCATACAAATGTGTGTAGAACGGCATGCTGTTTCCATCGTAAAATAATTTCCTCTAAAATAAATAGTTACAACTAACCTGGGATCTCGCTTCGGTGAGATCGTGCGTTAGTTGTTGATATTTATACAGGCGTGAATTATATTGAGACGTAAAAGGCATGACTGGCGTAGTAAAAACAGTGAAAGCGGAAAAGCAACAAAACCTCCCTAGATTGCGCAGGGGTTAGTCTTACTGCCAGCTGGCACTGACAATGGTACTATGAGGTATCTGGTCATGTTGCCCCCAGTACTGTATTTTATCTAATAATTTATATAAGTGGTTTAACCCTTTACCCAACGCAGACGATACCAAAATTTATTATTTTAAATATCATTTTTTTTAATTTTTCAAAAAAATTCAACAAAACCATATGATGAGACCCCTCGTTGGAACGAGCTCGACGAGCTCGTTCCAACGAGGGGTCACATAATATGGTTTTGTTGAAATTTTTTGAAAAATAATATTTTTTCAACTGCTGAATTTGCATATAACGCGGGCGGATGCGGGGCGATTCGTTGGGTAAAGGGTTAACAATCCAGTCACCCAAGCGCTTCTCGCCCATGATAATCAAAGACAGACCAAACAAGAAGAAACTTATTTTTTCACTTTTCGGTGATGGCTTGTATGACTTCAATAGAAACTGCTTAGTGGCGCCCCTTTTCAAGTGGCGTCCGGGATACGTGCCATACCTGCCATACCTTAGGTACGCCACTGTCGACGAATGCCGTTTAGTATGACCAGACAGCTAAAGCACGTTTCCTTGTAGCGAAAATATCTTTCCCAGTTAGCCACAAACATGATATACTTCTTTTCTCACAGTTCTACATGTCCTTATAACAACCAGGAGACATAATACAAAACCAACCTACCTGATAGGATAGCAGTAGGTGCAGTATTCACGCTGGCTTATGCCAAATGTGCGAAATGCACATTTTGTAAAAATCTGGCACATAAATGTGAGCATTTGCCACAAACATTTGGCACATAAATCAAAATCTCGAACTGTGGCAGCCATTTCCGACTTTTCAAAACTGGGTATATAATCTGACATTTTCTCCAAGTAACGTGAACAAATGATAAATTAAATATATCAACATGAATTCCCACATCATTAATTACAAAAAAGTAATCTCGTTCAACTGTGTACACGGTTTATCCTCGACAGTCCAACATCTGTTGTTGTTGTAGTAGAGGTAAATTGAAGATGTTAATATTGGATAGTTAAGAAATGAGTACTTAACGAGAACAATAGGTATTTAGCCGGGCTTGGACTATAGTCTGTTCTTCATCTTTTCAGATAATATAGAATACCCTGTATTGAATTCAATACAAATACTAATATGATTTTCCATAGCATTTATTCGAACAATTTAATTACACTAATGATTTTGATGTAAACATTTATATATACAATATGTACATGATGGTGTGCCTATTTCTGTAACACAAGATTTTATGAATTGTACTGTAAACCATTTTGCATACCGTGAATAAAGAATTATCTATCTACATGGAGGAATGAATTAAATGAATGAGAACGGACGGACGGACGAACGAACGAATGAATGAACCACAATATACATTCAGTTCAATGGTATTGCACACACGAAGCAGAATCTGCATAGTCTGTTACATTCAGCTCATCATTTTGTAACCTCTGTTTGAGTATCGTAAGTCTATTGTCAGTATGACGATACTTTTGTCTTCTCGCCTTGCGACGCCCACCTGCTGTATACTGAACCAGTGAAATCTCATTTGCCGCCTGTACTTGCTTCAGTATTTTAAATATAAAGTGTAAATGTTGGGGTCAGGGGGGTGCAACACCCCCCCCCCCCCCCCCCGCCCACCGCGTCGGAGAGCCCCCACCCCCCATTGCGGAGATTTTTAGTCAGTCCGGCGTAGAGTCTCGTAAACCCGACTTCACGAGAAATTTCCGACAATCGAATGTAGATATCTCGTCTTGTGTTGATCAAGAACGAGGTATATGGTTTGAAGATGTTAATTAAAAAATTGGGGCCCTGGTGGTATCTTCCATGTCAATTCCATGGTGAACAAAATACAGCTGGGACATATTTTCAAAATTTGCATAAATGTGCTTGGGAGATTTCACTGGTCAATTTCAAAAAAGGACAATTTGATTGGCTGAACAAAATACAACTGGGTCACATTTGCATAAGTTGAGTAGGGAGAATTTGCGTTATCTGTCCTATTTTGGGTGGTTTGTATTGCATTAACCCTTTACCTAACATAACGACCAAAACCGGCCAGTGCTATACACAAAAAAAAAATCATTTTTTGCTTTCAAACATAGGTTATGACCCCTCATTGGAACGAGCGCATCGCTCTCGTTCCAATGAGGGGTCATAACTTATGTTTTGGAAGCAAAAAGTGAAAAAAATTAGTTACATGAGGATGTTTTTTTTTTCAAGTTTCGTCTGCAACACACGTCAGGTAAAGGTTAAAAAAGTCATACTAAGTCGTTAATTTGTGCATATGTGTGTCATATGATAAATAGAATATGAAATGTGTGTTTTTCTCATATAATATCTATGAAACTCGTCCGAATTTTCCGTTTGGGCTCGCCAGAGGCTCGACCAAACGGAAAATTCTTAGACTCGTTTCATAAATATTATATGAGAAAAACACTCATTCCATATCCTCTATTTATGTAATTTTACCCTTTTTTTGCTTTTGATCCTTCTTGAATAAAATATTTAAAAATGGTTTTATAGTTCTGCATAAAATACGCATGGCACATAAAAAAATCTCTCTATCGTCTATATGTCTACAAAAATGTAAAATTTGTTATTCCAGTATTTATTTTTATATGTCATCTTCACTTTAAATATCTTGCTGTCTAACGATATATTTCTGCGCTACCAAATCGTAGCTCATGCATCCCTCAACCCCGTTAAATCAAGATCTCTAAGATCGTGTCTGTGGGAGCCCATAGTATATGACATGGGGCTTCGTTGTGAAAATGATCGGTCAAACCCTGTTACGTTGTCTGTGCCATTGCTAACATTTACCGCTTTATCAGCATTGGTATGAATACGGAAAGCGACTTAGCGGGGAATAAAATGAAAATACTAATAATGGATAAAGCTGAGTCAGTCATGAATTACGTAGTTAATGGCTTCAGGGTCGAACCGACACCATCACCAACATCCAACCATGTAACAAGGACACCAATATTGTCTTGAATTTAGTAATAAGTTCGTCATCTCAGATCATGTCATTAGCATTGTTGACTAAAGAAATATGTTCAGAAATGTTACCAAAACACGATCACAAATCTTTCTAGTGGCATATTGTGTGACAATCCCACGCGACATAAACTGATTTAACGAAACACCCAAGGGATTGATACAAATAGATACAGTGTTAATTTCAGTGATTAGCGTGATGAGTATCGACTGTTGATAATGGAACATGGTCGGTTACTTCTCACGCAGAGTCAGCCAGCGAGTTACATCAACACGCAGAATAATTAACCTTTCAACAACCAGATTCTGTGCGGACAGTTGTCAGATTGAACACTAGAGGGAATCCGTGATTGAGGTATAACAGTTACGATTACGGTTAGGTTAGGGTACTACGTCACCAGGGTGTGCGCATTTCCTTACCACCACGGCGAGCAGAATTTGGACGTTTTGTGGAAATACGGATATAATTCCAGGTACGTTATTTTACGGAACAAAAATCAGTGAACTGTTTTCATGATATCCTACACACATCACTCATCGACCCTCCGGGATCGGTACATAACTTCAAGAGAACACAGTCCTCGAGATTCGGGCTAGCCGTTCTTTTTGCGAAGCGAATTTTTCTTTTCGACCAACATTCGAATCAGAAGGACGACAAGCTATTCCAAATCGTAACTTCTAATTTTTAGTTTTGCGAATCTTCTCTGAAGCAACGATGAATGTACTTCCACATCATGGTGAATGAAGGGTTATTGAACAAGGCAAATCACTTACGAATTATTTATTTATTTATTTTTAGTAGGGTTTAACGACACTTTAACAGCCAAGGTCATATCGTGTCAGTGACAGTTTTACAGGTGGAGGAAGCCGGAGTACCCGGACAGAACCACCGAGCAACGACGAGCAGGTGGCAGCTCCCCAACATCGTAACTCCGCACTGCAGCACAGGTAGGGTTAGATTGGTTGAAGACATGCGCATCATCGACGTACAGTACGCCCTAGTACACAGCGTCATCGTGCCCCCATGTGGACAATCTGGGTGACGAACCTTGTCCAAGGACACAACGCGGGAGTCCGAGTCGATCGCTCAGACGGTCACCCATCTAAGGACTAATCGGGCTCAACGTTGCTTAACTTCGGTGATCTGACGAGAACCGATTACCGCAACGCCACCGCACCCCCAATCACTTACGAATGAAAATGTTTAGAATCAGAATGGTTTGCATGCCCCGAAGTCGACAAGGGACGGAGTGACGCTTCGAGATTTTGATTCGATTTCGAATCTTAAATTGGTATTCGGCTCCATTGGAAATCGGCTGCCACATTCGTTTCCTTTCCAATCTTTTTCACATGACTGTAGTCTGATATCAGTCATCTTCGTCGTCTCATACAGCGTAAAGTTCAGATGGAAATTGTGCATAAATAATGTTGAAAAAAAAGACTGAGCGTAACTTCCGCTATTTAACATAAATGTCATCTGCACTCATGTCACCAACCTTGCTGATTCATGTATCACATGTCCCTACCACTATTAAATGCACATTAAAGTTTCCAAGCAATGTTGACGATGAACAGTAATCCTAACAGGGTAATATTCCAACTATATCATCAAGGCATGTCTTCGACGAAGGCATGATTTGATGGTGTATTTGGATTATTTTATCAGTTGGGACTTGAGCCATCACAGTCGAACTAATTAGGTTTCCTGCACCCCAACCCCCATCGGTCATCTTCAAGACGCCACAGATTCGATCAGAGTTTCGATTCGATTTCGAATAACGAACGTGATTCGATTCGAATTGAAAATGTGTGATTCGCGTGACCCTTATTTAACCCTCTAAAACCAGCACGCATATCTGTTGCTTGAACGAAAAGGCAGTGGACGACTAACAAACAATAAAATGGACCAACAATAAACAAAGAAGATCAAGTACCAATTTAATCCAATATCCACAAATGGGATTGCTGGATTAAAATAGTACTGAACTACCCTACAAATGCAAAATGGAATCACCCAAACACAAAAGTCAATATTGTATGGGAAAACCCCATTTCCGAACTTAGTGTTGAAATGATTAACACATAACCGCGTACAGCGATCCTTTGTTTGTCCGATTTTCCAAACTAGGGAACGTTTGTTACACTTAGTCGTGTTCCTGGTGTGAAAATCTACAAAATTCGTAAATAAAACAACAATAATAGATAACCCTTTGAAACCGATCGGCCGCTTTTCCGGCCAGAAACATATTACGTTATAACACCATTAAATAGGATGGCTGTTCAGTAAATGTGCAGGGTGGACTAATCAATATTTTCGACGTGCAGCCCCGAGGCTGCACGTTGAAAATATTGATTGGTGTACCCCAAATAATGAATATGGACTCTTCCGATTGCTGTCAATGAACTGGCATGGAAGATACCATTAGAGCAAAGGGTTAAGCAAATAATAGTAGAAAATACTGAACCAGCAGTAGCGGTTAATTTTGATGCGGGATGTGGCATCTGTAAGCGTTCGATGAGCACAGTGTCCTCGATGGTTGATACAGGAAAGCTAATAAGTAAGATAAAACGAAGCAGTTCCGTTGATGTACTTATATATGTGCCCAAGCTTTCGGGCCACCAATGTTATCCTATAAGGAATTCGACGCTGTTATGGGCTGCTTGTTTTCCCACATTTTGTGGAAATTTGCGGGCAAGCTACCGTAGGTGTTATGTGATGTCATTTTACTCACAAAGATATACACATATTCTTTCGTGTTCCAGTTAGAGATATTCCAATCAATAAGTCTTTAATTCACATTGAAAACACCAAGATATTAACCCAATTAGTGGAACTATTACGCGAAGTAATAAAAAAAACCAAGGCTGTGGTGAGCCTTCATTCTAATGATAATGTCAACAAACGTTCGGCCAATTCAAGTCCCAATTCAGCAGCATTTATCGCGCTGATTCGACGAAAATGAATGCGGAGGGTTTTTTTGTAGATTCAATCGTAGGGAATATTTCCGTTAGTCGGAAAAGCGAACCATGGGTTCGCTTTTCCGATCAACAGAAATATCCCAAACGAGTGAATCTAAACATAGGCGGTGGACTAGTTAAGACCTTGAAAACACCAAGATATTAACCCAATTAGTGGAACTATTACGCGACGTAATCAAAAAACAAAGGCTGTGGTGAGTCTTCATTCTAATGATGATGTCAACAAACGTTCGGCCAACTCAAGTCTCAATTGAGCAACATTTATCGAAGAAAATGAATGTGACTTTTTTTTAGATTCAATCGTATGGAATATTTCAGTTGGATGGAAAAGCGATCAACAAAAATATCCCAAAAAGAGTGAATCCAAACTTAGGAGGTGGACTTTTTAAGGGCTAGATTGGTTCCAGGCCACAACAACGTCGAATTCTTTACTGAATTAGACTGGTTACCCGACAGCTTGATATGTATCGTGCCCTCTAACCCAGTGGGAGATTTAAGTGCGGCTTATGGATAAGCTTTAAACGCATGTCGATTGCTTGATTTTGTTACATTTCGCATGGTTCACATGTTCCGAATACTCCCGTCTCGACTTATTGGTACATGTCCTGACAATCTGATAATTTTGAAGACTGCGCGACCGTACATCATAGTTTCTAAAGCTTTCACGCCGACTGGGCATGTATATTAACCCTTTACCCAACGTAACGGCCAAAACCGGCCAGCGCTATTCTCAAAAATCGCCAATTAATTTTCACTATTTTTTTCATTTTTTGTCTCAAAAACATAGGTTATGGCCCCTCGTTGGAACGAGCTCGTCGAGCTCGTTCCAACGAGGGGTCATAACCTATGTTTTTGAGACAAAAAATGAAAAAAATTAGTTATTCAAGAATTTTTTTGGCAAGTGTCGTCTGCTTTTCACGTTAGGTAAAGGGTTAATGAGGAAAGTGGCCAAGACCCAGTTTTGCCAAGACTGTTTAGTGCTCTTCACAAAATCTTAGACAATTCCACGCCACGACTTCCAGCAGCTTGGACACTGAGAAGTTAATATTGTAATTGATTCAGATGGAACTACTAACTGAAGTGCAACAAAGCACTGTTAGGGACGGGGTATGAGGTTGCTACCACCTGGAGTATCCGGGTAAGCGAAGGAAAAATCCATCAAACTCAGGAGTTTGAGAGAAAGAATCCACAGTCTTCGGGGAGGTGTAGTATATTTACTTGGAGAAATCTCTCCGATCCTAGTCACTACCACAAAGAGTAGGATTGTTTGCTGGAGTTAAAAAAGAGAATAAAGGCCCTCCTGCCAGAAGACGAAATGTACAACGAATGACGAAGTTCTTGGACATGAAGAAGAAGGAAGAGACGGTACTTTGGAATCTGCATGGATACTCAAGTCCAGCACGGCTATTTCCTCCACGAAAGTAGAGTAGGAGGAGACGGCTAGCCCCCGATGCTTGAGCTGAGGCGTTGGATGCTCGTGTGTTTAGACATTCTACTCTGAATTCATCTCTCCCTGTGATCCAAAGCTCTGTTGAGGAGATCGCTTCCTCGGAGTCCGTAGAAGAGACCCGATACGATCTAGAACCAAAATGAAGTGATGGACACAAGATACTGAACAAAAAGTAACAGCGGCAAGAACAAGAAGAGAACGAGCTTGAACGGGTGTGGGGGGGGGAGGGGCGAAAACAGGAAGAGATTATGAAAAGTCGGGAGGACAGGTTCATGGTCATAGAAAATGTATTCATACCAAGTGTTAAATGTTCATCTCCATCCGAAAGCTACCACGAAAAAAAGAAAAAACACTCCAGAGACTTTAGCACGCCATTTTACATCCTAAATGAACAGGCCTCCCGCACCCTGTTTTACTTAGCGTCTGCCCTAACATGGCACGACGCCCTCAAAACACTGCTTTGAGCATAAGTATTCGTTGGCTATGTGAAGGCAGCGCACACAAAACAGCGATATGGACGAAATATACGTAGCAATTCCGATTTGTTTAAATATACTTCGTACTTCGGCAATGTGCAATTGTATTAGAAGGATGGCGAAAAAAAAGGAGAGGAGTGCCAGACGATACAGAGGAATTTTGCAAGCATCCTTCGACATATCCTACCTTTGTGATGCGGGGCTCTTACGTTCAAGCACTCTCCATATATCAGGAGACAACTAGGTTTATGAGTGTGACGCTGTAAATACAAAGACTTGGAACTTTGAAATACCACTGACACCTTAATAAGAAACGTATGTTCTCGTCTTCATATCAGACACATTGATTTTTGTTTTAATTTTCTAAATGATCTACCAAATGAAGTCAGTCTGTAATGTCCTTCAGAAATATAAAGCCCTGTAGCTTTTAACTATGTTTTTCCATACTTATTAATTTATGCGTGTAGTTTGATTATACATGCCGTGATGCCGACCTTTCGCAAAAAGAAAAGAAAACACGAAGCCGAGGGACATTCTTCTGAAGTGCACGTTGCAAATCGGACGATTTCGTTCCTAAAACGCTATTATCTCGTCTCTCGTCTACATGACCGTTAATCAGCTCAAATAATTAATGATCATTTGTTTATGTCTATTTCGTGAGTTATGAACTACACAAAACAAAGGCCAAACTGTGTACCATGTTTAGCATTCGTTTTTTTTTTTTTGTTTTTTTTTTGTTTTTGTTTTTTTGTTTTTTTTTGGGGGGGGGGGGGGGGGGGGTCATAACTCAACAAATAGATAGAAACAAACGATCGTCCCTTATTATTAAACTTGAGGGGCAATAAGTTTAAACACTCTCTACTGAAGAGTTAAAATAAAAACAAGGTCGCATCATGCTTCCTAGTGAAAAACCTGAATAAATAAGGTATAGTGTTCTAAAATTTTGTTCTAAAATTCTGTTTGAAATAACGATACATCTCACTGAAACCTGTTCTTGTGTCATTAAAAAAAATTAATTTATTGACCACTTAGTTGTGTAAGTTAAAAGGAACGTCATAGGACACCCACACAAAACTTCAACCTCCCTTTCCACTTGACAGGCGGGTGCTGTCATTTGAAACAAAACTGAGTTAAATTTAATTCTGATGTTGACCATTTCCTAAGGAACTGAAAACACAGTTTGTAAATGTGGAGTTCGATATAAACCCAGATGACATGAAGTTGGTTGAATGTTATCTCAGAAAGAGTTCATTTAGGCTGTTTGGAAATTGGAGAGTTTTGTTGGCGTGAATTTCGTTTGTGGATGACCGGCCATTGTTTGCGTTTGATTTGGGTAAAACGATGAACGCAAACTATCATATATTGTGTATAAACAAATTGAACATGGAATAAAAAGCATGATAAGGATTTCATTGTTTATTAAATTTTATTTTGAAAATCTTTTTAATATGATGGGATAAATATTAATTATTTTTCGTGTTAAAACAATATATGAGCGTGCAGGGGTTCTTTTCCATTCACACTATGAAACGTAATTTTCAAGACAGATATTGGAGGCGTGGTTTAGGTCGGGCCTAAATGCGTTTTTTTCGATTCATTGTGTTATGAAAAGAAAAAAAAATACTTTAGCCAATCATTTTGCCTGAAAATGCATGAACAGAAAAAAAGTTTAATTATTGCAATATGAACGCTTCTCGTTTTAACCCTTTACCTAACGTAACGGCCAAAACCTTCAGCGCTATTCTCAAAAATCGCCAATTAATTTTCATTATTTTTTTCATTTTTTATCTCAAAATCATAGGTTATGACCCCTCGTTGGAACGAACTCGTCGAGCTCGTTCCAACAAGGGGTCATAACCTATGTTTTTGAGACAAAAAATGAAAAAAAAAATAGTTATTCAAGAATTATTTTTGCAAGTGTCTTCTGCTTTTCAGGTTAGGTATAGGGTTAACAATATTTATAACAATTATGTCAGAGAACATTTATATTTTAAAACAATATGCAGGAGCTGACTAAGATCCTACAGTAAGCTCGTACGGGGTTGTCCATAAAATCATTTTGAAAGCTGCAACTAATGGCGACTGTTACATAAATATTTATTTCCTCTTTCACAATTGTATATTCAAAGTTTTAACACAGGCGGAATGATAGAAAACTATCCAGAAAAAAACACTGTATGCCTGTTCACTCAAAGTAAACATGGCTAATGGTTGGGTAAAGTGTATTGGCGTATATTTCGTTAACCTAATCACAGTATAGACCATGACGTTATAGAACACACTTGCTTTGAAGAATAAAGTATTTCGAAGTGGGCGTGTTGGTTGCCGAGTATAGAATGTAACGAATAGTAGAATGTAGGACCTAATAAAATGATGTTATGTGCACATTGGCATCTGTGTGTACATCGTTATGGTATGCTACATTTAAGACCAAAACGAGTAATATTTTAACAAGGTGAGATAAAATTGTAACAATTAGTTGGCACACGCTTTTTCTTTGCGATCTTGGTAGGTTTAGAAGTTTAAGGGTGACGTGTTGTTTCTGTGTTCATATGGAAGTGTTTTCCAAATCCATGTGGTAGATGGCAGGCATGGATTGCGATATAATACTGTCCACATGGTTGGATTGGTAAGATTGTAATGATTGATGATAAGACCGTGCGTAATAAAGGTGACAGGTGGAATCAAGCTGGGAAATCTGGAAGATACTCGTAAATTCGAAATAGTCTGTGCTAAATCATTGTCGTTTCAGCTGTTTGCCCCTCAACTCCCCCCCCCCCCCCCCCCCCGTATGTTTTTGCATGACGGTAAAATGGATATTATTAGTTACGCCGTATCTGATCACGTGGTACGGGTTTTTACTTACCCGAAGCCAGCCTATCCCATGAGGCCGAAGGCCGAATGGGATACGGCTGGCTTCGGGTAGGTAAAAACCCATACCTCGTGATCAGAAACGGGGTAACGAATTTATCTATTGACTTTCCGCTTTAGAAGTACAATCTATTTCATGTGTGAACACACACAGCATGAGATCTTTTATCTTCCATTGTTGAGCCATACAGGTTTCTATGGAATTTTTGTGCAAAAGAGTTTTTGTGAAAATATGCCTATATCTAGTATAAAAAAAATTATTGAATTTCTTTTTGTTTTCATTTTTGTCTCAAAAACATAGCTTATGAACCCCACATTGGAGGGCACTCGACAAGCTCATTCCAATAAGGGGTCATGAGCTATATTATGGAGATAAAAAATTAAAATATAATACATGTACACTGTAAAACTGGAATGCCGCGTCTTCTACGGGGTGTGGACAATTTGTAGATTTCGGAACGAGGCTTCCACTGGGTATGGGAAATTTGTCAGTGGCTGGGCGGACGTATCGTGGGTTTCAATGAATATGGTCTCATACCACGTATCTATCAACCAATCAAATCAAAAAATTCACTTTAGTCAATAGATAAATTCCATTATTGTAGTCAATAGGATGAGGCTTTTGGTATTAATTACGTACATGTATAATCGATAACTGAATAACCAAAGTTTTCCCGAAACAGAGATTTTGTACTTTGATATTTGGTATACACATTTTTAACATACACTGAATGGCAATTCAATACGAAAATGGCCCAGAACAGAGTATGGCAACTATAAAAATGCAGTATAAAGTGTACGCATTCAACATTTACATACAGATGTACAGTTAAAATATGGATATATTGCGTGCCGGATAGTTTCACAGGCGGAAAAAGGCCGAAGCACTCAGAGTGAACCACCCAGTACTACTAATTATCTCCAAATTACTAACTCAGCACGATAGGATTAGCATCGGCTGAAGGTACGTGTACCTTCGATTTTAGCACGCCTTAGCATATTGCTCCAACGCGTATCCACTTGTACAGTTGGGATTCAGTGTCTATTACAGATGGCGCGGGTGAAGATTGATTTTTGGGTCTTAAGTCCAATGCGCTAACTGACGAGCTTCTGTGCTTCCTCCAGTCGAAATTGAAACAAATTATCTCAACAGATTCGAAACGTCACAGCTATGAACAGCTGTCCTCAAAAGTCTAACCATTATCTAGGATTTCTCACTTCCAGTCCCAATCGGGAATAGTACTGATTCTTGAAAGCGATAGACAAATTATTTAACCCTTTACCTAACGAATCATCCACATCCGCCCGCGTTATTTACAAACTGAGCAGTAGAAAGAAACTGTTTTGTCAAATTATTTGAATGAAACCATATGATTGTATGTATGTTTATTACTTCTCACCATAAGTTGGTATATAAATCAAGGATGCCTGTGATGGACATATCGTATATCGTAACAGAACTGTAGGTGTTCGGTATAATTGTCAATCCCTCCCCACCCCATTTTCCTCATACGCGTATACATCACTTACACAACTGGTAGAGTGAATGGGTGCCATATTCTCTGTTTATGTACCTCATTGATGGTGGACGAACTCGATTTGCCATCCAACTGATTGCCATTTTAAGTGGGAGCATTATCATTGGGGAGCCGTTGCAGATTTCGCTCAGGATGTGACAGGAGGTTCACTGGAATCCTAAAGGCGGACGACCAGGATTTGCTATCCAACCAACTTTCATTTATACTGAGAGCCTTATCGATAGAATGCAGTGGTGGAGTTTAGCGCAGCATTACAACAATGTCAATGTTGCTTTTAGGAAGTAAGTTCTTCAAGCTAAATTATTACGTCTTCATCTGTACGGGAACACAAGAATGTAAACTTATTTCTGGTGACAAATGTTGACAAAGTTAGGTAGTACAGTCTATTTCTATCAGTTGCAATGCATGTTCCACCTTATTCAACGTTCGTAGTATACTATTCAAAAAGGTAGGGGGTATTTGATAAAAGTGAGATATATGAAGAAATATATTTATATTTTCATTAAAAAGACAGTTGAGGCATTGCACTGTGACATTTGGTGAATGATTTCAGCGATAGTTGGGTGTCTGAAAAACACATATTCCACGCACTGAGCTGTAGAAGACATGGACGGTCAGCCATAGAATTTACCACATTCTCTCCAAGACCTCCAACGTGGCATACTCCTCACCAAACGTTCAATATCAGCTTGACTGATGTTATTCCATACTTCCTGCAGTGGCGTTGCGAGTTCTGGACATTGGTAGGGGGTGTTGGCGTTGTCGTGGGCGCCTGCCACGCATATCCCAGATGTGCTCGATATGGGAAAGGTCTGGACTTAGTGCTGGCTAGGGCAGTGTAGTGATGTTCTGCCCCTGGAGGAAATATGTAGCGACGCGGTCCCCGTGTGCTCTTGCGTTGTCATATTGGAAAATGAACGGACGGTCTTGACGTCGCGCAAATGGCACCACATGAGCTGCTAACATGTTGTCACGGTAGTATTGCCTCATGACACGCCCTTGGATGACATGCAATGTTGTTCTGCTTGTCATGGTTACGCCTCCCAACACAATAACCGATCCACCATCAAAACGATCGTGCTGCCTAACGGTTACGTCATGGTATCGTTCGTTCCGCAGCCGCCACACTCTGTTTCGCCTGTCGTGGAAATCGAGAGTGAACCTCGATTCATCGAAAAACATGACATTGCTCCACCGACGATTGTCCGAGCGCTGTCGTGCTTCACACCAATTACGCCTTGCTACGATGTGACGTCCAGTCAAAGGTAGAATTATTCCAGGTCGTCGAGCGTACAAATTCCAGCCGTGTAGGCGATTTCGGATAGTCTGACCACTGACTCGCACATCTGTCGCTCGGTGCAACTGCTGTCTAAATTCTGAGGCACTTTGATGGCAGTTACGTAATGCTGTGGTTCGGATGAAACGGACCTGGTTAGCAGTTGTCGCCATTGGACGACCTGATCGTCGTCTGTCATCAACATTGCTTGTTGGCGGTAGTGTGACCACAACCTTCTAATCAACGATTGAGTAACGTTGAGAATTTGAGCCACTGCAGTCTGTCTGTTGACAGCTTCCAACATGCCAACGGCAGGTAAACGTTCGTCACGCATCAGTCTTCGCATACCTCAAAAGTAACGTCTCGACCAGAAACTATTGATGAACGAGTTTATACCAAGACAAGAACATTGAGACCTCCGAAAAAGCCCGTCCAGTACAAATGAAATTTCAAAACGTACACCACAGACATTAGCGCGGCGCTCGTGCGAAAAACCTGCACGAAGTTTTCGTGAGCCGGTGACATTCATGATATCACTAAACTTGGTAACATATTGATGTGTCCAATCACGCGTATCCAATATCATATTCCGAAAATATCAACATCAGTTTGGATATCCCCTACTTTTTTAATAGTATATTTACCCGACTGTTCGTCCAACCTTACACCTCGGTTTCTCCCTTCGAAAGTTTAGTTGGTATATTTAAAGTCTAAATAACCTACTACCGAAAACGGTAGGGTGAGGATAGGGTAGGATGGGCTTGGTTGGGATAACAGAGTGACACTCAGGTCTAAGGTGAGGATATCAGGAATACTAGGAAGTACCATAAGTATGAGGGCGTATTTAACTGTGTCCTGTATACTTTACTGCTCTTTCCATCTGTATCACCTCCCGTCTTTTCTAGTAGTACTACACTAGCCAAGTTCAGAGTGCCATTGCTAGCGTCGACACAGTACTACTGCCACTACGACTACTACCACTACCACTACCACTACTTCTACTACTGCTACTGCAACTACTTCTGCTACTACCTTTACTGCGGCTACTACTCTGACTAACATCACCACTCCACCAATACTACTACCACTACCACTACTGCGACGACTACGACTGCGTCTACTACTACACCACCACTGCTACTGTTACCACTACTACTACTAAAACAAAACAACAACTAGTACTACTATTAATTCTACTACTACTACTAATGCTGCTACTACTAGTAGTATTACTACTGCAACAACCAACGCTACTGTATGCTGTCACTATCGTACTGGCATGTGTGGCGGAACTTAACCACAAAAATGAAGAACTAAGCACAAGGATTCATATTCACGTGTATCAATTTTGAACGCAATCTTCGTATAACCAAGAATGTGGCCAATCGTGAAAAGGGGTTAGTGTGTTTCGTAACATTTTTATAAATTTTGCCAGGTTACAAATTTCCTTAAAATTCGGACTCGAAAACAAATTTGGAATTTTAAGCATATTTGGAGCTCGCCAATAATGGGGTCTTATGTATCTTTTACGTATTTCTGCTAATTCTTTACAGACAAGAGTGTAATGGAACTCGTCTCCTATATCGGTTCCACACAATGAACATTTCCTCTGGGATATTTCTACGGAATACCAGCTGCCAATTTATATTGGTAATTTGTGATTCCGCGTCCTAAACTGAAGGAGTGGGATAGCCAATGATAACGGGAGTTTTTTTTTATATATGTTTCCAATTCAAAGTCTAATTTAATCCAGTCATAAAGCTGGTATTTACTAGAGTTAGTCAGGGTTGCCCTCCAATTTTGTATGTAAATATCTGAGCATCTTTGCTTCAGAGTAATGCCAAAAGTCCATGGGTCCCTGACAGACTGATCCACCCAGATATTAGTCATACCCAGTGAGTCTAGTGGCGATGAAATATTCAGGAGCCAGGGGCTTGTGTACAAACCATGCACGTGGTTCTAATAAAGAATATCATACAGAGATCTGGAAATTTTATTGTTTATGTCCCGTTCGTGTATTATCTTGGCCCAGACGTTAAGACATCGTATTTTAATTTATTTTAATCCCTATAGGAATAAATCCTACTTCCTCAAAGAGAAAGGTAGTGCCTGTAGACTTTTTCAGATTCAGAATAAATTTGAGAAATCAAAACTCAAGTTTTTCGATTTTAGTAATATTTTCGTGCCCCCAAATTTCACAGCCATACGTTAAAATAGGGATGCTGGAATTCTCATAGAGTTCTAAAACAATATCAATCGGTAATTGGTTCCTCCTCATCTTGTTTGGGTATTCCCGACTTGAAATGTGTCCTTTTCCCCAAGACGTGTGCCATATTGAATAATTTTCGATTTACTTATATTTATGTCAAGTGTCCACTTGTTACAGTAATCGTTCAGTGCGTTCAACGTTAGGCTTAGCTCTTTGGCTGTACTAGCAAGAAGTACAGTATCGTCAGAGTAAAGGAGAACAAGCCGCTGTAGAAATACTTGCTCCCCATCAATTAGGGATCAGGGCTTTTCGATGTTCAAAATCATTACACCCACTTGAGTGCAGGAAACATTGAAGATCGTTCAGGTATAGTGCAAAAAGAATTGGCGACAGATTTTCCCCTTGTCTCACCCCCATAGTACTAGAGAAGAACTTTGATTTACACTCAGCAATCTCCACAGCAGAATTGATTTTACCATACATTTTTTTATCCCGTGCAGTGTTTTCCCATCGATATGCGAGTTTAAAAGCTTTTTCCAAAGGGCTGCTATCCAAACCGTATCGAATGCTTTGGAAAAGTCTATGAATGCACAGTAAAGGTTTATGTTATTTGCCTTCAGGAGTTCGGTTACGGTTTTCAATGTGATCGGTTGTAGAATAGCCCTTCCTGAATCCAGCCTGCGTCTCATTCAACAGGCTGCTATTATTGAGAAACGATGATATTCGGTCACCGAAAATACTAGTAAAAAGCTTGGATATGTTACTCAGAAGGTTGATTTTACGATAAGTATCAGGAGACAAGGGGTGTCCCTTATGTTTGTATATTGGCCTAATTAAACCAGTTCTCCAGTCTTCAGGTAGGAGGCCAGTGTCTAAAATCATGTTGAAGAGTTTCAGAAAAATCAGCTGAAAACGCGGGAATGTATTTTTAATATATTCATTACTTATTCGATCGATACCAGGGGCTTTGCCGTTTTTAAGTCATTTAACTGTTCTTACTATCTCTTCAGCACTGTTTTTTTTCGTTCAGTATTGTTTCATCTAAGTCGATCATATCCGGCATGAGTGGGTAGTTACCATTATCGTCTATGGGGTCTCACTGGTTTTATTCTCATCTATCCCTTTATAATATTCGTAGAAATCATTTAAGGATGGCATTTAACAATTTCGTTCCTTATAACCTAGTAGTTTGTTTATTCTCAAAATCACTTTGGTATTTGAGTGTTTAAAGCGACGTAGCCTGTCCCTAAGTTGGGAATTATACCAGGTCGTGCCTCTTCTAAATGTATTTTTGTATACGTGTCTACGGAAAAGTAGATTTGGCCTATTATCATCACTGAGGGTATTTTTGTGTAGCTTTCTCGCTCGTCTGAAGTCACTTCTAGCCTTCTTTTGAAAAAACAGCGCTTACTAATTTTAATATTCTTTTACCAAGCTTTAGAAGTTTTTATATTATTTGTACCAATAGTTTTTGTTCAGGTTTGTAAATATAGAGAACAAAGTTCTTTATTTATTTCATTAATATCATTTAGGCATATCGTGCCTTGAGTTCCAATGTGTTCTATGTGCCTACTGGCACATAGAACACATTGGAACTCAAGGGACGATATGTTGTTCGACATTTCGAGGGCAGTAAGCTTGTTTTCCAACGGGAAGATACCAGATTCCGGGGTGTTTTCATCAAATAGTTTTGCTTTATCAGGGTCCCATGGGCGAATAAGTTGAACATAATTTGCATGTTTTGTTTCCGCCACATCGGTTGTGTCGATTTCATGATTGTCAACAGTGATGCCGTTAGGTTTTTGTTCCGTTAAATTCTTTATGTAAACCAAACCGTTATGTGTTTCTTCAACATTAAGAATGCCAGTCTAAACAATCGGACAATGGACATCGGACAGTAGTCCATTGAAGTCACCAACCATGAAATCGGTCAAGCACTTAGCAAACTCTGTCGTACAAATCAAATAGTCAATGACGCTTCCATCCTTACAAGTGGTCGCCCCAATGTACCCATCCTTTCCGAATCTACAATTGATAATAAGTAAATTATTATGTTTACATAGTGCTACAAGTTTTCGGCCCAAATTATTAGTAACCTGGTCTTTTGATTTTCTTTCGGCAGGTATTCTATTTAATTTCTGATCAGTGTGTTCACATCGCATAGTTTCCGAAAGCCCACACCGTTCACCAGTTCGGGAGCGCGGTGGCGTTGCGGTAACCGGTTCTCGTCAGATCACCGAAGTTAAGCAACATCGAGCTCGGTTAGTCCTCGGATGGGTGACCGTCTGATCGATCGATTCGGACTCCCGCGTTGAGTCCTTGGTCAAGGCACTTAACCCCGATTGTCCACATGGGGGCACGATGACGCCGTGTACTAAGGCGTACTGCACGTCGATGGTGCGCATGTCTTCAACCAATCTAACCCTGCCTGTGCTGCAGTGTGGAGTTAAGATGTTGGAGAGCTGGCAGCTGCTCGTCGTTGCTCGGTGGTTCTCTCTGGGTACTCCGGCTTCCTCCACCCGTAAAACTGTCACGGTCATGATTAGCCATTGTCCATAAGTATGTGACCTTACACACCAATACATATATATTTACCAGTTCGCGAATTAAAATCTCCGACCAGAAAAATGGAATTGCTTTCTACAAGTTTATTGGCAACATAGACGAGTAAACTATCGTGTGCACCCCTCTTATCGTATTTCGAGCCTTCAAATGGCTGGTAGACATTCCCTAAAAATACTGGTGGGGCATTCTGTGTTCCGATTTTCACACACCTATCACATTCAACGGCTACACATATCTCTCCGGATCTAATATTAGCAATTTTCTTGCGGTTTTTCGATGTGAATACATACATGAAAACCCTCAATACTGACTTCATCAATGTCATCGGTTTTTGTTTCTTGAAAACATCAAACTCCGAGATGTTGTCTACAACTCCGGGGTCTTTCAGTTTCGTCAGGAGACCGCAGACATTCAGTGAGAGGATCTTCAGAATTAACTTTCCCCGGCTGGCCTATTCTACATGTCGGCTGTGGTCGCGTTCCTTCTCCCTCCCGCCTGCAGCTGGATGATGAAGTACTCTGTGGGGTGGGGTGTTGCTGAATAGATTTACCTATTATCAATTGAGAGCTTGTCTGCTACTACTTTAACCCTTTTACCGCTTGATCTAGCTTGTTTAGCAAGTTGTAGAATGACAGATCCCCTGTAGTCGGCAACTTGCCTTGGGAAGTGTTCACTAACAAAATAATTTGTGTTCTTCAGTATGTGTGATCGGTTTCGAACACACTCTCGGTCTTTATAATAAGTGAATTTTGCCACTATTGGCCTTGTTTTATCGGATTGTCTCCTGCCACGGCGATGAACTCGCTCGAAGTAGATGGGCCTTTCAATTTTCATTTTGTCTTTTATGAAGTCAGTTATTAGTTCCTCCGAGGAAAATTTATCTGTCTCTATTTCCCAAATACCACTGAACGAAAGATTATCTCTCATTTGCATGTCAATCAGCGATGCATTCACATTAGCATTGTCACGTTGTACAGACGACAAACATTCACGCAATCGGGAATTTCCCCCCTAAATTGCACTCATTGTACACTCCGTCCTACTATTTTTGTCCTTCAGTTCTGACAGTTCCCGATTTAAGGTCTGTGTTTTGTCTTCAAGATCACTAACCCTCTCATTTACTTTCTCAATACCATGCTCATTGCCACTCAATCTTTTACGAACCAATTCAAAATTCAATTTTAATTCATCCATCGCAGAACTTAGCATCCACAGCATCTAACCTATCCACAATCCTTTCTAACATAGTATGCACAGTGTCCTATCGGAATCATTTCATGAATATGGTTGGAGAAAGAATCGGTATTTTGTGAATTTCTATTACTGATACCGTTACGCTCGGAACTGATTGTTAATTCCTTATCGTCAATTTCGGTGATGGGGGTATTTTGGCACTGCGCATCACCATCAAAAGTATGTAAGAATATACTCGCATCCAGTTCACCACCAGATTATAAGCTATGAGAAGAGTATGCAATATCAAATTCAGCGTCACTCACGATACGTAAACTATCAGCAATCGTTGACAGCAGGTCGCTCATCTCAGTGCAGTGCGCGGTGATCTCACTCTGTCCACCATTGATTCCCGTCCTCTCGTTGGTGGAGTTAACTCTTTAGACGCTTTTCTGTTACTTAGTGGCATGGTCATACACAATCTAATCGAATGAGGTAGTGCTTAGGTTCCAACAAATACTGCAGGCAATAATACCGAACTATTGATATATATTTTACTCGAAAAATTGTTTTACAAATTTAACCGAGCAGCTGAAAATTTCATGTTCTCACACCACAGGTATGCGCAGTTGACTGTCTTCATGTGACCTCTAACTGGAACTCGACATTAAGCGTCTCATGCCTTTCGACGACAATATTTCGAGAACAGTCGATGTGGACAGATCGTAATCCAATCCAGGCGTGGTAAGTGAAATTCACGCAAGCGTTTACCAGGTTATGAAATTATCATCAACAAAATGTTAATTAATGAAGCACCGGGTGGTACCCGGTGCTTCATTAATTAATTTTTTGAACAATATTCTTATAATTATTGTTTGGAATCTGATATTATTGCGTACGCGTAAATATTGCCCACCCGTGGGAAGTGTCCAGTACACGGCAGATGTACTGTACCGCGTTGCCGATATACCTAATTTTTTTTGTCAAATCCAGGGCTTTCTTTAACTGTATTGAGATTACATTCGATAAATCGAAAATCAACCCAATACTCTCTTAGATTCTTCTGCTTTTCCACTTTGTAAACTTTTGTATTTTAATCTCGAGTGAGGGGGTTAATTTCCGTGAACATATCCATGATAATAAAGCTTATTAGAGAAATATACCAGCCGAAAATAAAAAGTAAGCTCTATATATTTAAATCGGACGTCTTCATTCTATTGATGACTGTTTTCTTATTTCATTTAATATTATTCATTTTGCTTAAATTTTAGCTTAGTTCACTGGCACAGCGAAGAGCATATCGCCCGAAAGATCAACACCCATGCTAACAAACTTGCACCAATTTCGTGAGCGACTGACACGGCTGATTAACGTTTGTCATAAAATAAATAGGGCGAATAATATTTTGATCGTCATTATGAAAGGATTTACAAAATGGAATGAATGTTTGTCTCGAAATGTGATCTATTTTATAGTGGCAATACGAAAAAAGTACATTGACTTGTGCGCTGAAACGCTATGATGTAACTTTCTGTTGGACAGGTCTCGCCGAACCCTTTTCCAACAGTGTATTCCATCAGAGCATGTTATTGGCCGACAAAACGTCAACTGTTCGACACCTTTCCTGCTTTCTCACCTCATCCTCAGCAGCAACTCGGTAAACGCGTCCGTATTGATTAATTTGCGTCTCTCGAGCTTATAAAACAATAGAAAAGTTACCTGAGAAAAAGTTCACTGAAAAGGGTAAAGGTGATAGAATAAAACTAGTTTATCCCTTTACCTAACATGAAAAGCAGACGACACTTGCAAAAAAAATTCTTGAACAATTAATTTTTTTCATTTTTTGTCTCAAAAACATAGGTTATGACCCCTCGTTGGAACGAGCTCGACGAGCTCGTTCCAACGAGGGGTCATAACCTATGTTTTTGAGACAAAAAATGAAAATATTTTGAAAATTAATTGGCGATTTTTGAGAACAGCGCTGGCCGGTTTTGGCCGTTACGTTGGGTAAAGGGTTATCTACATGTAGTGATCGTGACGTACTCTCAGCACTAATTGTGACTCAATTTTCTTCTTCGACGGGCACTCCCAAAGCATTACAATCAAGAACACTGTGGTACTGTTTGAATATACAGCCAGAGAGACCATTTCTCTTCAAAAAGGATTTTAGTGATATAATTACGGATTACTGCATCAACTTTCTGGCGCATTAAACACCATTGTGTGTGCTGATTATCTTCAATACGAGACCTCATCCTGATTATGGATACCAATCAAGAGACTTATTGCGGTATAATTCTCAATAATGATATAAACGAAAGATCGTTTACCCTGGGGACGGGATGACAAACATCTTATAAGCAGGACAGAATGTATCGTAGAATCAGTGATGCAAATAGGTTCATGGTTTGTTTTGGCAATTGCACAGATAAAAAACCCAGAAATACTGTCTACATTGGTCCACTTCTGTTTTACACGGAGAGTGGATTATTTATGAATCACGCATACACTACATTTTCCAGTTACACAAAGTGGCGAGATTCTTTGAAAAAGCAGTAGGGACACGAACCCAGTTTCAGATTACGGACCTCCGAATGAATCACGAAAGTCTGGTGAATGAATGTGTAATACTGCCTTCTATGCTTTTCCACGAAATATGCTTTACTGCATGGGTGAAATTTCCACTCTCGAGATATTTAGTGAAAATCCACTCTTCGAGTTCAGAAGGTGTCTACGACAACAGCCACCAAGTCGTGAATATTATCCTGGATACCGGCAACGATACTACACACTCACAAAGCATTAAAAAAAACAAGCACGAAAGTAACACAATCGTCACATTATTTCACTTTCGGAACACATGCGCAATCAGCATACAAGCCTAGGTAATAAAACGGCTGTGCCCTTTTGGGGCCTGACAACCGTTAGTTATTCCCAGTTCCTTATTCGACATTCGTTACCGACCGGTTTATCTATGGTAACAAATGTCGAATAACCCTTTACCTAACGTAACGGCCAAAACCGGCCAGCGCTATTCTCAAAAATCGCCAATTAAGTTTCATTATATTTTTCATTTTTTGTCTAAAAAACATAGGTTATGACCCCATCGTTGGAACGAGCGCGTCGAGCTCGTCCAACGAGGGGTCATAACCTATGTTTTTTGAGACAAAAAATGGAAAAAAAAATTAGTCATTCAAGAATTATTTTTGCAAGTGTCGTCTGCTTTTCAGGTAGGTAAAGGGATTAGGAACTGTGAATAAGTGACGGTTGTCACGTCCACGTGTACTGTTGCCTTGTAACCTTCCACAAAGAACCGTTTCATACGCATTTCAGTGTTGCGATCGTTGGCGCAAAACAAGGCGGGTGGTCGGATGGACGACCCCTCCCCATGATCATATCTGTCTGAAATGTCTGTTATCTGTCGGAAATATTGGTTGGTCAACTGAAAGCTAACATTTTTTCTGGAAACCACTAATTGAAAACAAGTTAAACCAGTTAACCATTTAAGAAACTACAATGTTCATTTAGTCAAGTGTGTTAAAATCATTGCATGTAGCGTCTTGTTGCACTCAAGTGGTGACATTAAGTTGCATTTAGCCAAATAATTTCACTTTCACGGCTTAGTCCGTTTCTTCCCGTTTCTTCTTCAACTCTCAGCCAAACTGAAAGCTTGCCGTCGATTTGATTATGGTTAAAGTCGGAAACATTTACAAAATAATGACCATATTGTGGCATGTACACAAGGGAACAGAGACAAGCGAACATTCCAGTGCGGGAATATTATGATAATAAAAGCGTGGTGCGTAAAAAATAGGTCATCAGCCATTTTAAAGCTATTGTATATACACCCCATTCCCCGCAAACACACGCCTATCGATCCCTACACAATTCAACCCATTGCACGTCAAGGCCTGGCAATTACAAAAAAAAAAATACATTTCATTGGATCATTTTCTTTCAGATCTTCTCTCAACGGTAGGTTCAGTGCGACTTTGAAACTTTTGCCCCTCCCCTCCCCCCCCCCCCCCCCCCCCACTCCGCTCCCTGAACTTTTATTGCAAATCCATCGTATCTGATTTGGAATAAGTAACATCAGTCGTATTTCATTATGGCTATTTATGAGTGCCAGTGCTAAATAATTATAGTAACACACTGCAGTTGATTACAGTGTGGGGATGGGGGTGGGGATGGAGATATTGTTCCAAACGACCGTCATATTAGGGTTCAAGTCGAGTGACAAGTTCACTTGAAACGAACACGACAGGAAAAGATCCGACCTGAGAGTATAAATAATTGAAACGTTCTCAAGCTTTGCAGTGTGAATCATGCATGTACACTCGAAAAGGTGTGTCCCAGTAAAAACGGCGGTTGAGTAAATAAAACACTTTTATGTGAAAAAAACTGCATTACCAGCAGTTCATTTCGTGAAGCTGAAGTGCGTCATTATCAATACATTTAAAGTTTCACGTAAGACGATTTGCGACAATCTCTTTTCGAAATAACGAGAGCAAAATCTGTCGGAATTTGATTTCAATTAAACCGTCCTCATAAAGTACACCTTCTTCCAAACCAACCGGCGTTCGAGTAAACACTTCTACAAGACACGAATACTCGAAACCCGTAAATGGTTTCTGCCAATCAATTCATTTGGCCCTTCATTCCAAATCGTCAGTCCAGGAGCCAATGCTATAAAACCTTTACAATTGTATCTTTTTAGAATTGTATTTTCTACTTTTTAATATAACTGACTAAAATGAATCATTAGCATTTTAAAAGATGTGGCAATTTGCCAACTGGCAAATTGCCATATCTTCTTTGAAATTCTAATGGTTCGTTTCAGCCATTTAAAAACATAAGTAGAAATACAATTCTAGAAAATACAATTGTAAAAGTTTTATAGTATCGGCCCCTGATAGATACTATTTGTGCGAGGCCATGGAACCCGTAAGTCATGGCATACAATTTTCGTCATTGAAAGAGAGTTTACATGAAAATTAGCTCTCATTAATTTTCTAAAGTTTGTCAGTACATTTAACTCATATGGTACAGGGGGTGGGGATGGCAAAAAATTGCATGAACATAGGTGGGGGGTTTGGTCAAGTACCAAAAAAAAAAAAAAATGTGCGAAATCAGTTAATGCATTTTTTTTCTTTTTCACTGTTATGCCATCTGTTGAGTCCCAAACTGTAACAAAAATGTCACCAATTTACCATAAAAGCCTTTTTAGATGCATTATTAACAACACTAACCCCCTTAATATAAAAATATTGAAGAATTTCATCCCAAACGGACTGATGGATGGGGGTGAGTGCCCAATATTTTTGCGGAAAAAAAAATACCCGACAATTTTCTCCTGAAGTCATCAAAAATATCCATTCACAACATACTTCATTCATATCAAGTTTTTTTTAATGGAACATTCTTTAAAATAAAGCATAGTATATATAATATTGTCTAACGAGTTATAATAGCTAGGTGGGACTGAATTTTCAAAATGAAAAAAACAAAAATATTAATTTTATTTCAACAAAAACGAAAAAGTATTTTTGATCGCTATCCTGGTATGCAAATGCGATAACAGAGACACAAGGGTTGCCCCTCTGGAGCCAGAACAAAAACAAGTACCCGTTTACTCAACCAGCATTTGCAACCAATACACGGTTTCAGTATAAGCAGTATTAAATTAATTATGGCCCAATAGGCACAGTGCTCACATATGCCTGAATATGCCACTATTTACAGAAACTAGACTGTTCGAAGTGCATATCACTGCAGAGATAAAATTAGGACAACCTTATTTAAATTTGGTTTAAAATCGAAGGTTTCTGAAAAAAGAATAATTGAGTTTCATTTGCAAGGTAAACACCTAGACACGAGATTTGTAAGAGTATTAAGCTACACATTTATTTCGTCTCAATTGTCTGATCTGGTTTGATTGGGGTTTTACATCGCTTCCAACAACTATGGCTATATGATGCCCATATCACAACGTTGTTAGTTCCCAAGATGTAGCTAAAATAATTCTAACGGATCCACTTGATGGCCTAAGGAACCACCAACCACTGGAGGAACTAGCAAGCTCATCCACACAGACACCTCGATATGAGGATAAAACAAATTTCTTAGAATCTTCTACATCAAAAAAGTATTAAAATGTCTGTATTAACAAGCAGGCCATCGCTGCTGTGCATTTAAAACGCTACCAAATGTGGACCTATTATACGCGGGCCCACACATGGTTCAAGCTATACAGTAATGTGTCTTTGTGAACTGATGTGAATTTGGTAAGTTTTGAAAGATGCATCTGATGGAGTAAATGGAAACATGCTTGAAGATATAAAAATGTGCATTGAAACAGTGTACATACGCGTTTCGAGTTAGTGTTCGAGTGCCAAAGTTTTGTATATAAAATGTATGAGAAGCGGGTGGGTCCCCCAAAATGTCATGGAAAAAATATGCAGGAGTGGGTGGGTGGGTGAGAAAAAAAAATCTGCAAAATAAAACTGTCCACCTATATTCACGCAATTCCCCCCCCCCCCCCCCCCCCCCCCCTCTGTATGGTATGGTAATTTCATACAAAAATTGAAATTTCGAAATGTGAGTGAGATGGTATCATCGATGTATGCATCATTTCACAAACTTAACACTTTACCCAACGCAGACGATATAAAAATTTAGTATTTTAAATATAATGTTTTTTAAATTGTTCAATTTGCATATTACGCGGGGCGGATGTGGGCGATTCGTTGGGTAAAGGGTTAAGGCATTTACTGTAGAGTAGTATACAAATACAGAAGAAGTTTTTTTTACAATTTTGTTCCAATCAGTTTATACGCTTGACTATAAATCTGTGTGGAAACCCCACCTAAAAATAAGAAGACTTCGCTTTCACTATCTTTTGATGGTGGAGGGGGGGGGGGGGGGGGGGGGGGGGGGCGGTGGCGTTGTGGTAACCGGTTCTCGTCAGATCACCGAAGTTAAGCACCGTCGAGCCCGGTTAGTCCTCGGATGGGTGACCGTCTGAGCGATCGATTCGGACTCCCGCGTTGTGTCCTTGGGCAAGGCACTTAACCCCGATTGTCCACATGGGGGCACGATGACGCCGTGTACTAAGGCGTACTGCTTGTCGATGGTGCGCATGTCTTCAACCAATCTAACCCTGCCTGTTCTGCAGTTCGGAGTTACGATGTTGGGGAGCTGGCAGCTGCTCGGTCGTTGCTCGGTGGTTCTCTCCGGGTACTTCGGCTTCCTCCACCCGTAAAACTGTCATGGTCATGATTAGCCATTGTGCATAAGTATGTGACCTTAAACACCAATAAATAAATAAATATCTTTTGATGTTCTGTGACTTTTTTCTGTTCATCGTATAATAATTAAACCTTTTTTGTTCATGCATTTTCAGGCAAAATGATTGGCTAAAGTCTTTCATTTTTTTCTTTTCATAACATAATGAACCGAAAAGACGCATTTAGGCCCGCCCTAAACCACCCCCCCCCCCCCCCCAATATCTGTCTTGAAAATTACGTTGCGCAATGTGAATGTAAAAGAACCTCTGCAAGCTCATATTGTTTCAACATGAGAAGTAATTAATATTTATCTCATCATATTAAAAAGACTTTCTGAATAAAATGTAATAAACAACGAAATCCTTATCATGCTTTTTATTCCATGTTCAATTTGTTTATAGGCAATAGGAGTTCATCGTCTTATCCAAATCAAACGTAAACAATGGCCGGTCATAATAACCACAAAAGAAACTCACGCGAACAAAACTTTCCAATTTCCAGAAAGCCCGAACGAACTCTTTCTGAGACAAAGTTCAACCAGCTTCATGTTAGTTGGGTTTATATAGAACTCAACATTTACAAACTGTGTTTTCAGTTTCTCAGGAAATGGTCAAAATCAGAATTAAATTTAACTCAGCGTTAGGCCCATTTACAGAGTTTGTCCTTTGTTTTTTGTTTTTTTTTGGGGGGGGGGGGGTGTGGGGGGGGGGGGGGTGGGGGGGTGGGTGGTGGGGTTCATAACGCAAGACATAGACAAAAACAAACGAACATTCTGTATACCTTATAACAGTGTGTGCATCCTTACGTATACAGGAACTGTCCTTTCCATTAATATAAAAGTCTAGGAAGTCAAATTTGTTATTTTTTCCTGGGAAAAATAAAAAAAACAATGCAAATTACAGTAAAGACACATTCGCTAAATAAAGAGCCAAAGCAGGACACCTGGTGTTGGTAGGTGCGATAGTGGTAGAGTTTAAGAGACGTCTTACAAACACTAAATTAACAACCCAAGAGTTAAAGAAATATACAAAGCTGACTAAATATATTGACGTAAAAGTCACTGGGAGAGCATCTTTACTATTCGCTGGCCGTGGAAGGCAGAGAATCATCAATACACTGACATACTAGACATTGCAGTCACGATAAAATGTTATTGAGTTCGACTGAAACGAACAAATGAGACAGATTAGTGATTCCCTTCGCCAATAAATATAATGGGCACTCAAGATTGTTTTGTGAGAAGGGAATGCTAAATATTCCTTTTGCGTTCCGAAATAGAAGAGAAAATAGAGAGATTCCAGGAATCCATGTTGTTCTATGTAAAAACCTGTCGACCCATGAGTACACGATGAATATTGTGAAACATACGGAACATAGAACAGAAACTGCCCACGCAATGTGTCCCATCGCAGAATAAGCAACTCAACAGCTACCCATTTCTAGGTTATGGTTTACATACTTTATTTTAATGTTCAACGCTTGCTCTTGGTAGGCATAGCATATAAGCAGGGACGCAGATACCGAGTGGTGAGAACAGGGCGGCCGCAAGCACGGGGGCAGTGGAAGCAGCTGCCCTCCCTGTCGTCGGACCACAGGGGCGAGGTGGGGCAGAAAATGACATTCCCAGGTTTGTCAATCAATTCTTTTCAATGATTTATTCTCGAAATAAAGCTAAAAAACCCAAAACTTCGTTCTGGGAGCTTTCAAATTTCAGTGGGAGCGTTGGGACAGTTTGGGAGGGGGGCACCTCCTAAATTTCCCCATCTCCAGCCTTTAGCCCTTCAAGATATGCATGCTTCGACATGTCAGAACGGGTTTGCTAGTGCCAGTAAATGTTCTTTTCCCGCGGTCTGAGCCCCCTACTCTGAAGTGCTTCCGGTGCCCCTGGGTGAGCAGAGTGGGCACATCCCCCAAACGTATTCCACAAACTTATTGAAAGAAAGAGAGAAAGTGATAGAGAGGGAGAGAAAGTGTGTGTGTGTGTGTGTGAGAGAGAGAGAGAGAGAGAGAGAGAGAGAGAGAGAGAGAGAGATCCGGCCTACATTATCTTTTCCAATATATTTTTACACCATGATACCACCACCATCTGAGAGTTGGTGTGGTGGTCTTTTGATTTCCCATTATTGCAATCTTATTGGTCATTAACAGAAAATGGATGCGCACAATCTTTCCATTATCACGTGACCGAAGATTCTAGTCGTGATCTTTCTCTTTTTTAGCCTTCTTCAATGTGGAGAAAAGTGCGACGGTCCGAAATACTAGAAAAAGTCAACAATGTGCATTTTTCTCAACTGAAGCGGTATGCTAGTCCCAAACATACTATTTATACAATATCACAAAGGCATATGGCCCACCACTCATATATATCAGTGATTGGGTACCCTTCTTTGTCCTTTCCCCCAACCACAAGTACGCTCTGCATAAAAGATCTCCCTCGCACGTCTCACAGTCCATAGATCTATAGAGACTTGGTCCATCTCGATAGATCAAATAGCGGTGGTAGAACAAAAGCCCGATCCATGTTGGAAAAATGAGTATTTGTAGGAATAGTATATAATTATTGTTTTTATATTGCCTTATCAAACAGGAATCCCGCCAGGTGATGAGCAACCAACACATCGCCGGGTGCGATTCCTGTTTGATAAAGGCTATATACAATTGAACTTAAGCAGTTGCACCCTCTGGGATCTCCCATTCAATGGGATTCCTGTGTTAAAGCTTGGACCACAAACAGATATATCTTTGCTTTTTATTATGTTCTTGTCAAGGGCGCAGATAGTTTTTTTCTGATTTCTGCTCATGGGGTGCGTCCATAAATTTTCCGACAGAAGTTAGAGACGCAGTGCAATTCTAATTTCTATTAGAAATTGCACGCTCTTGGACATTAATTACATCGGTGTATACTCTCCCCTACAATAAGGAATTTTTAATTTTTTTAATTTTGTTTGAAAGACGCAAGCCGCATGCTTGTAACTGCATAACTACTGGCAACTGCCGCCGTGTGCTTGGTTTTATGTTCACGTAACAAGACTCGTGACTCTTGTAGTCTTGTTAGGTGAAGATAAACCCAAACGCGCGGAGACAATTTCCAGTAGTAATGTAGTTAGAATCAGACGCGAAACGTTGGATCCGACAAACCTGCATATTTTCGACAAAACGTTGGGTTCCTCTACCATCCACTCCCTCCACACGCACCATATTCATACACTGGATATGTACGCCCCTAGCGATCGTACAATTTCTTTCATACAGGATAGAGGTGAAATTTGTAATCGAAAGAAGAAAAATCCTATTTTTAGTGCCTCCTAATTCTTCACTTTTATTCTTAAAAGTTGTTCAATTTTCATTTATTTTTCCTTAAGTGTGGCAATTCTTACTCTGATCTCATTTTATTTTTAAAACTGCTGAAATTCCGGAAACAGAATGAAACGGTATTACCTTAATATATGGGTAAAGCCAGAGTTGCTGGGAGCACACATGCGTTATCCGTTAGATACGGAAACTAAGTTACGATACAAAGTCAAACATCATGGCCTTTACCCAGTGAAATTGAAATTGCGTACGTATATATTGGCGGGGAGATTGAGGCCATCGTTTTACTGTTCAAACCACTGTTGTGAATATCTTATGCATTTAGTACAACACGTGTTAAATTCCAAAACACTTACTGGTAAAGAAGAAACATTGAATTCATTTTAGTATCCTCCAAGTCTTGATTATGGGAACACTCTACCTGGCGGAGGGTTTATACAGAAGTGATGACGTTTCTCGGGGAGCTATAAAGTAAAATGTTTCAGTAACGGGTTTTTATCACCTCAGTACGTTTCATTTCTGCTGGCGTTGCTAACGAGCATGGGTCCGTGTGATTTAAAAATACCCATTTTCCGAACTGGCCACATTACCTTCGGTCCGTTTTGCCATAAATTATACCATCTCTGTTTAAGGTAGCAGCAACAATTTACGTGAAAACCTTTCCTAAATTCTTGATATGACTGTTAAGAGAAAAAAATGTCAGTCCTTTCTTCGTTTTCTTCCGTAAACTATCCCATGGTGTTTTGCTTCCTCTTTATCAATCACAGTAGGATTTGTAGAGGTTATTGTTTGCACTGATGGATGTATGAACTTGATAAAGCCCGATCACAATAATTTATTGTTGTACATTTATTCTCTCCTATTTCTTAAAAATAGGATTCTTTACTAAATAATTCGAGACGCTCGACATCTACAGTACGTGGAGAGTGTATTATCACTAAATCACTCGCAGAGTTGAGATTCCACCCAAGAAATAATTGCAAATTTGTTGTAAAGCATAACACGCACAGGCAAAGTTTCAACCAATGGACCTCCGGGTTAAACCCGGAGGTCCATTGGCTGAAACATTGCTTGTGTTTTTGGTCCATATGTACAAAATTTGAAAGTTATAGTTTGGGTGATAACTCCACTCCGCGGGTGATTTATTATGCCATATGTCCATGCATGCGTTTACCTGGTAATAAAAATCATCATCGGCAAAATTTTAATTAATGAATCACCGGGCTTTACCCGGTGCTTCATAAATTAATTTTTGGACGATTATTCCTATAATTAGCGTTTGGAATCTAATATTAAAGCGCCCGTGGAAATACTGCCCACGCATGGAAAGTGACCAGTCCACGGCGGCCTAAGTATAAGACTACAATCCAAATCAAAATGTGCTGACTGAATAAAAATATTGGTGGGGGTGCTGTAAACGCACAGGGCAGAATGTGTGTGGAGAAATTTAGGGTTATAGTATCCGCACAAAAATTCTAGAATCGTCTATTTTCCACATACAAATTGTTTTCTCATCTTTGAGAAGTTCACACAAAGAAACAACTCCATGCGAGTAAGTAAAACACTGACACATTAATTCAACAGTAAATTGCCAATATTGGCGTGTATGCCTTTGCATAACGATTTTCTGACTGTCACATAATTCTCGTGGGCATGCTCCTGTACTGTGGAGTTCTCACTCTATTAATCCATTCTGAAGATTCCATTACTTACATACGATCCTTTTCAATGCCTGCTAATTGCCGTCCAGGAAGCAGTAGGAAAACTTAGTTTTATTTATAGATTTCAGATAACAGTTTTATTAAAGACCCTATTTGTCATTAACCTCCTATTTTATCCTATATTTGCACTGATAAGTATTTGAAGATAGCGTTAATAGACGAGTACAATCATTCAAGCTCTGGACCTTTATTAAATTAAGCGTACCAATTCCTCGTATTGAATCGATCCACACGGTCTGAAGACGCCAATAAACGCTGTCACGAAGAAATTTCGGAGAAGTTTCAGCTAATTGGCTGAGCATTCTATCCACAGACAATGGTTTTCTGGACATTGTTCTATCAGTAGAAATTATTGCTTGTCATGTTTGCACTTACATTTGTATTCCTTCCTGTGATCTCTTAGCATCATTTTACATGTTCTAGAGTGTTCCAATAAGACTAAACTCCTCGCCCTCTGATTAGACGACAGCTCGCATAGTTTTTTCTTTGTTTACGAATCCAGTGCCATATGCTACCATTTGACGTCACTTCGTGAAATATTTGAAAAGATGATAACAATGGGAAAGGATTTAAAGTGTATGCCGCCTATAAAATCTTACTTTTCGAAGCCAGTGATCATTCTATGAATGTGTACTCACTACCCACTTATACGTTGATTCAAGTTGCCTAGTTCATGTCACAATGTGGGTTTGGGGTTATGGGTGTGGGTTATGGCTCTTATTGGAATATATACGTCTTTCTGATGAACTGACGTTAACAAACCCCAGACCAGATTACTGTGAATTCATTACAATAACTTATAATATACCCCAACGTTCGTTAGTTTGAACAAAACAGAAAATACGCTGACCGAATTGCAAATTTCTTGGATAAAGGTAGTTTTGATATGATTGACGCGACGTTCATATGAGACCAACGAGAGTCACGTTTTCATTTTTGTTCAATAGGTTATTGCATAATGGAACCAAGTTGCTGGACATTCCGCAGCTTGGCATTCGTTCTTATCGCCACACTTTTAAATACCAAATACCAATTGACAGTTTATTTATTTCTCCTTGCCTTGCGCAATGACAACAATAATGGTTGCATCCTGAAACCATTACAATATGTAACGCAAAAACCCGCCAGCGCTATTCACAATTATTATTTATTTATAGGTAAGGTCACATATTTATGCACAATGGCTAATCACGACCGTGACAGTTTTACGGGTGGAGGAAGTACCCGGAGAGAACCGCCGAGCAACGGCGAGCAACAGTCAGTTCACCAACATACTAACTCCACTCAAGCAGGGTTAGCATTGGTTGACGACAAGTGCACCATCGACGTGCAATTCGCCTTAGTACACAACGCCACCGTGCTCCCACGCGGGCAATGGAGATGAAGTGTATTGTCCAAGGACACAACGCGGCAGCCGCAGGTGGGATTCGAACCGAGGGCCTCTCTGCTTGCAGTCTGCACCCCTACCTACTGAGCCACCGCGCTCCCGCGCTATTCACAAAACGGCCATCAAATTTCCATTATTTTTTGCCTCAAAAACATAGCCTATGACCCCTCATTAGAATGAGGGGTCGTAAGCTGTGCTTTTGACGCACAAATGGAAAAAAATAGTTCTTCAGTAATTTTGTTTTCAAATGTCGTCGGCTTTTCACGTTAGGTGAAGGGTTAATTCAAATGTTATTGTTTCCAAGTTTGCCTCCAAAACAAGGCTTATGGCCACTTAATGGAACGAGGCACAATTGAAAAATGAGGCGTGAATGAAACATATCTAGTTATATAAGAATTTATGTTTGCATGTGCCATAATATACTCGTGTTAGGAAAAAGAATAAATGCCGCCAACAGAACCTGTTGTATTAGTATTGCTCAATCAAAACACCAACAAGAAAACGTTTTGTGCAAGCACAAGCGTGCGAGAAAATGCCCATGAAACACTCTTATTTTGTGCAATCGCTCCGTATTAGAACAAACACAAGAAACATTCTGTGAACAAAGTTGAATCTCTCTCACTAAAAGGAGGTGAGTACAATATCTCTAAGCATTGTGACTGGTGATTCACAAGAAATTAGTTTTAAAAAAGTTCAAGTATATTGGACAGGGTTCCAGGCTATGGGGTTAATATCTTCCTTCGAAAACACTTGAAAAGGCGCCCCTCCCTTCCACCCCACCGCACACACACACCTCAAAAGATCAGCTTTTTGGACGGATCGTCCCGGTACGAAAGTCGACTTGGGACAAAACGCAGGTGATTTTGATAGGAACTGCCCCGACCCATCTCCAAGTATTGCCAGTGGGGGTTCTCGAAAATTAAATTCTTTTTGAAGAATTTCAATCTTATTGGACAAGGGTTGTGGTAGCTACACTGGGGGTTAATATCTCCATTCAAAAGAACTTGAGAAAAGTACCCCACCCCTCCTCACAAGATAAATGTTTACTTGCGGTCTCTTTGTCTTCAGTTGCGGAAAAGTGAGATCGCAAGTCGGATATCGCGCTATACATTAAAAGTACTATTTTTCTGGTTAAAATTAAAAATATAGGTACCAAACTTCCGATATATATTTGGTATACCCATATAAGAAGGTAGTGTTCAACTGGGGACTCTAAACCCTGTACTTTGCCTGCGGCCACTTGCGGTCTCATTTTCTACCTGTGTTATTATTTTAGTACGACCGATCTTATTGTTTCCTACCTACGGTCTTATTTTAGTACGACCTGGTGTACAATATCACCTGCAAACAAAAATCGTGTGTCGGGCTTTGTGGTCGGATTGTTTTCATTTCATTGTTGCTAAAATACTTTAGTAGCAGAGGGCATGGAAGTAGGAAGTATATATATGGATTACAGATTGCATTGTTTGTATAGTTTAAAAACAAAGCACGGAAATGAAAATAAAGCAAAACCGAATTACATTTTTCATCAACTCAATTCAATCTTCCTCATGGATGTGATATACCGTTAACTGTGTCAAAAATGGTTCCAGATATAACGCGTACACGCGCGCTAAATAACGGTGTATTTTCATTAAATGAATTTCATCTTTTCCAGTTCTGACAAATGAAAATGGTGTGGGTAAGAAGCATAACCAGGATACAAAGTTCTGCTTT